>CM044445.1:93122780-93211309 GCA_024363595.1 Xenopus borealis | reverse complement strand
TTTTTACTTTCCCCTCATCGCATTTTCTGTCCTTGGGGTTCACGGTTACATCTTCTTTCATCGTCAGTCTTCGGAAGGAGACAAGCGTTTTTGACGCATGCGCAGTTGGAGAATTTTTTATTAGTCCTGAACAACTGACGCTTGGTCCCTCCCCTGTGTTGGCCTCCCTCGCTCCTCCCCCTTCCACCCCAGGCAAATGCCCATAACTTGTTACTGACCCCTCCGGGCAGTTCCTCTCCTGTTGAGTTCACGGCAGCCATGATCGCCCATGCGCTCTTCTTCCTGTTTCTGCCGGCACATGCGCAGTAGAGGGATTGACCGGTAAGGATCTACTGCACATGTGCCCGAAAGTCAGGAAGTTTCTGAAAAAGTAATCGGAAACTTTGTGACTTGCATGCGCTGTAGATTCCTACCGTCTCCCTCTACTGCGCATGCGCCACCAAACACAGGAAGAAGAGCGCACAGGCGAACATTAATTTTGGGGGTATAGTTTTCCTTAAACGGAAAAAACAACCAGTATTCTACTTGATACCCACAAAAAATCCCGGCTAATCTGGAACCCATAGATTAAACATCGTAATGATTCTCCTAATGTACGCCTTTCCCTATAGCAATAATATTGTTCTACATAATAAATTGGCAGTTAAGTAAGGCACTCTGCATTTTATGCACAGGTTTTCTTTATAATCTGATATTAGGCAGATAATTTACACTGGAACTAATATTATTTAAACTAGTTTTTGAATGTGTATACAGTGCGGGTATAGGATTATCTGGAAACCTATCCAGAAAGCTCTGAATTACAGAAAAGGCATCTCCCATATACTCCATTTTATACAAATAATCCAAATTTTTAAACATTATTTCCTTTTTCTCTAATCTTAAAACAGTATCTTGTACTTGATCCCAACTAAGATATAATGAATCATTAGAGGCAAAACCAGTTTATGGGGTTTATTTAATGGTTTTCTAGTAGTCTTAAGGTATGAAGATCCAAAGTACGAAAAGATCCATTGTCTGAAAACCCCCAGGTACCGAGCATTCTGGATAACAAGTCCAACGCCTGTACTCTAGTTACACAATTTGATTATTTATGATTACTTAAGTTGTATTCCTGCTTCTTGAGAACTGACATCCATAATATACTATTATACAGATCTACTTTTGTTTTGACAACGTGGTCTTCTATGACAACGTTATTACTGATTTAGTTAACGCGTGCTACGTTCCTGGATATGATTGTCTGTATACTCAAGCTTGAAAAATATATTCAAATAAAAAACAACATTTTGACGGCTGATGGACGGATGTGAATATGACCAGCAATGTGTAGTAGTGCCCCCATATATTCCACACCTTAGCTGGTGTTTTCCTAAGCTCTCTTTAGAGCAAACAATTGATACAAGCCAAACGTAGACTTATTTGGTGCCACAATAGATGCTGAAGTAGTCCCAGGTGCATTAGAAAATCGGAGCCTTCTGTTGAAGGATAATTCGCCCTGGATTAGATATGTGTGTGTTTGTGTGTTGGCTCTTTAGCAGCATAGGCAAATGCATATTAAAAAGCCAGTATGATAATAAGATATTATAAAAGGCTGCTATGTGCTCTTCAGGTAGAGAAAAAACAATGGTCTGCATAAATAAAGCATAAAGTAGCAACTCAGAAACCAAGAATAGGAAATGTTCACCGCAATTTTATATTAGGTGAACAAGTTAGGGATGCACCTCGCTGTTGAGGCAGTTCATTGGACATTCGATATGGACTCATTTTGGAAATGGACTCTATGGACTAATAGGAGATCTTGTTTCTCTAAATACTTTAAGGTCAGGCAAAAAATTCCCACTGCAATGACCTTCGACCCTGTTTCATCGTATTGTATCACCTATGGCAGGGGGTGGGTGGAGTTTGATGTATTTAAATCGTTTTGTATGATGTGCACAATTTCACACTTGAGAAAGAGCCACACTGCTCGAAACATGTGTTGAATAAACCTTGCAGCAAAGTATCTGCGGTTTTTGAGCCTGTTTTGTCCACATTTTCTACAAATTGGCAATTGCATCAGCTTTCTAAGGGGACAGAAGCAGTGGACCAGGCATCGTGTGAATTGGTAACAAACAACAATTTATTTAGGGATGCACCTATTCCAGGATTTGGTTCGGGATTCAGACTGGAATTTTCCAGTAGGATTTGAATTTGGCCAAATCCTTGTGCCTGGCCGAACCGAATCATATGCAAATTAGGAGCTGGAAGGGAAATCACAACTTTTTGTCACAAAACAAGGAAGTAAAAAATGTTATTTCCCTTTTTTACCTTCCGGATACTAATTTGCATATGCAAATTAGGAATTGGTTTGGCATGCGGTTAAATCTTTCATGGGTGATTCGGCCAAATCCAAAATAGTGGATTTGGTGCATCCCTAGAACAAGTATAACATTTTTTAATATGCTCTGAGCACTGCCCCTGTTTTGGTCATTATTTACATTTATGTATATTTTTATTTGTATAGCGCTCCTTGAGGGAAAAGCACTGTACTGCAGTACAATAAATTAGTAGAACAAAAATACAATACATATACATGTAAAATATATTTACAATACAGATTAAAGTGCTTAGTGTCCAAGAGACAATAGGATGGTGGTCCTTGCCGTAGAGCTTAGTCCAAATGGGAGGCTAATTTAGAGACACAAATCAGAGGGATATTACATGCCGTACATTACAGAGGATGACACTGCCATGTAATCTGTATGTATCTCTACAGGTCTATGGAATATGATTGGTGTTTATAAATGTGTGGTACTTTTTTATCTTTACATTTTGAATATTGGTCCTTTAAACACTATTTCATAGCTCACTCACACCTCCCTGTATCTCTGTCCAGCAGTTTTGAGGCCCAATTTTAGGTGCATACCCTACCAGCCATAAAGCACATAACACAAATCCAATACAAGTAGAAGTTTAGCTCAAAAATCCGGGCTTAATGTGCCAGTAGCACAATTCACAATATCGTGCTATTGGTAGCTTTAATAGGCACTGGCACACAGCATGACTGAGCTCATAGGGATCAATGGGAGAGGGCAGCTATGGCATATGTGGTTACATTTCTACTTGTTGCTATGCAAACAATATATTGTGAGGCCTTCTAGCTCCCTGCCTCTTGATATGGTCTTGCATTAATAGAACACATGTCTGAAATGCTAGTTGCAGAGTTTTACAGAGCTGATAAGGCAAAATTAAAGGGGAACTCCACAAAACATAAATTAAGCTTCTTGAAAAATAAACATAATTTCAAGCAACTTTGCAATATGCATCATTTAAAAAATGTGCAGACTTTTAATGATTATTAATGGTTTCTGACAGTTCCCTAAGCTTAGCCCCCGGATCTCCTTGCTGATCTGTCTGACTACTTTTCTGAGTTGGCTGACTAATGTTACTTTGTATCAGCAGCCAGCTGTCCTTAGCCTGCTTTCTCCAAACCCCACAAGTCCCTGCGCACGTGATTTCAATAAGGAACAGAACATCACAGTGCAATGCATTGTTGGTTATGTAGTTCCTGCATGCTGTCTGTAAGCTGGGGAGTAGTTGTTACAATTTGTAACATCAATGTTTTATTCTCTCCTTCTCTACTAGCATTTCAAATGATGCAAAAAGAGCAGAACTGTTAAACAGCTGGATTTTCAGCATAGAAAATGGCATGTATTCATACTTTAAACCAGTAACTGTGGTGGGTATATTATGGGTTTCTGTGTTATGTGGGCCTCTATAAAATTTTGGGTTGGAAGCCAGAGTTGCCCTTCAAGCATTTCAGCCACTATTATTCAGTTACCAAAAAAAAAAAAAAAAAACCTTGATTAAAAGTAGGCTAATCTGTGACCATAGTATGCATTTGCAGGGACCTGTTGTCCAAATATAGAAAAAAAATGTATAACAAGTCCTTTTAAATTAAACATGAAACCCAAATATTTTTTTTTTTTTTTAAATAAACCATTCATACCCGTTGTCATCTTGTTTAAAATTCTCATTTGTCAATCAGGTCTTGTCTGTCCCTCCTCTATTCCTTAGCTTAGGCATACAGGCAGAGCAGACAATTATTTTTGCTTTCTATTTTGCACTTCCTAGACTTCATTGCACTCCTTACATTCCCCCTCCCTCATCTCCATCTAATTGTATATAGCCAGTGCATCAGCATGCGCACCAGGTGCATAAACAAGATGTTGGCATGATGCAAAGCTTGCCTCAATAACAGTGTCCAAAATGGCCCCTGCTTGCATAATATGACTGTGAATTCCAAGACTAAAAAAAAAAAGAAAGACTGAAACTATTTATACAGCGTAAGGGACATTTATTCATAAAATAGCATTTGGAACTATTTCTTAGGGTGACAGGTCCCCTTTAAGTAAAGGCAAATGTGAACGCTACTTTTTAATATAAGTAAAAATCTAAGTTAAAACATTTGGTCAATAAATGGTGCTTTAAAAAAAAAAAAAAAAAACAGATCTCGTCTTCAAACAGTTAATATACTAATGGAATTTTCTTTGTTGGTAGCTCTTCATCCATGACTCAAGGCAGAAGAGTAGAACAAGCTTTAGCCTTTCTATTTCTAATGCTTTTATTTTGTAATAAATATACATTTTGTTCTATAGCCTCTTCTAGACAAGCTGCAGGCTCTGGTAAAGGAAGACGTTCATCCCAATGATAGCTCTGCAAAACCAGAAGAAAATGGTACAGGGAAGGCAGACCATGAATTGGAGATTGTTGCAGCTGCTGGAAAGGTTACACCAGAATCAAGTTCAGATGAACTCTTAGAAACAAGTGATGGCTTTGACCCCTCCGTGGTACAAATAAAGGCAAAAAAATCAGAGGTGAGTTTTGGGTTGTGGTTTTTGTTTTTTAATTACTATTAATTCTTTATCCCAAATGCACTTTTCTTAGCATGAAATGGCGGAAATTCATGGGAATAGATACAGTTGCCTCCAGTGGACTCTTAATTGTTGATCTGAATTCTTGGTAATATTGGGAACTAAAGCTGGCCATAGATGCAAAGATCCGCTCATTTGGCCAAACGAGCGGATCTTTACCCAATATGTCACTAACTGGCCCTATGGCCGAACGATTGGATCACGACTAGTCCAATGGACTTCCAACGGGTCGGAAGGAAGGAAATCGATATGGTGTCCAGATATCGGTCGGGAAGACCCGTCTGAAGCCCCCATACACGGGCAGATAAAGCTACCGATATTGGTCGTTTAGACCGATTTGACAGCTTATCTGCCTGTGTATGGCCAGCTTTACCTGTGCAACACAGCTGGTTACCCTTGGATGTGACATGAACAGTACACACTGCTACACAGAGTTGTTGCACTGCCACAAAATATTTACCAGCTCTCATTTCCTTTCTATTTTTGACATAAAATTGAAAACAATGGGTTGCAATCTGTTTCCCATTTGTTTTTCTTCTTTCTTTTGCCACAACTAGCAATACAAATAATAATGCATTTGCATTATACAATACAGCAACAACATTCTTTATCTTTAGAATAATAGGAACCATTTTTCAATAAAGCATCAAGAACAGACCCACTGGTAATAAGGTAGAAGGTAAGGTTGCATTAGCTGTGGAAAAGTAACCATGATTTGTAGTCTCATGTAGGGCTATACACAGTATGTATTGTGACAAGCTGGCTGCCTGTACACATTGTTAGCAATGGTTGTTAGCAATGGTAGGAGGGGAAGTAGAGGATCAGGAGCATAAAGACAGGGACAACATGTTTTCAGGCTAAAATACAGGTTTATTCAGGCAAATTCTTCCCAACAGAAAGTCACAGGAACACCGTTAATTAGAGTGTAAACCACATGCATTCAAGACTTTTTCCCTACTCTGGGGTTCTCATCATAGAGGGTGGTTTCTGCAATATTCTGGGGTTTTCACTAAGCCGTGCTGACTCTTCTGGGATACCAGCTCACATGGCCTGTCTTGCCTTCTGACTTTCCTCAATTACTTTAGACTGTCACTGGATCACATCTCCCTCTGCAGTGGCAGGCAGCACCCCAGACCTTCTGGGAGTTCCTAACACAGACGGGTAACCTCTCCTGTCGTGTGCCTTGCTATGAGTAATATTTTCACTACAATTAAATACTTTTCCAAAGGACAGCCTTCCTGTGGAAAGTGAGCTCCAATATGAGAACTGGACCACTGGATTAGATTGTCTGGCTTGTCTCTTCCATTCAGAATACTAGAGCTTCCAGGGCCAGACAGCAAAATCCTTTAAACAGAGAAACCATTCCCTGTTTAGTAGCATCTCCTTTGCAGCTTACATGTCCGATTGGGGAGAAACTAAAGGGGTGGTTCAACTTTAACGTAAAACTTTTAGGGCTAGGCCAGACGGGGAGATTCGGGGGCATTTTGTCGCCTGGCGACTTCTCGCCGTGACTTGTAGCCCCCGAACCTCCCCGAATAGCCACTTACCCAAGCGCACCGGCGTTGCTTGAAAACGCCGGCGCGTATCCACATGGAGCGGCGCGCTTTTTGAAATTGCTCCAAATTGCCTCGCCAGGCAATTTGGAGCAATTTCAAAAAGCTATTCGGGGAGGTTCGGGGGCTACAAGTCGCGGCGAGAAGTCGCCAGGTGACAAAATGCCCCCGAATCTCCCCCGTCTGGCCTTAGCCTTAGTGTGTTATAGAAAGTCTAAGCAACCTTGCAATTTGCCTTTTTTTTATATATTTTTTTAATTATTTGTCTTTTTCTTCTGATTCTTTCCAGTTTAAAAATGGGGGTCACTGTCACCTTTCAGAGCATTTTTTTTGTTTAAAAGGGGGTCAAAGAGATTTTTATTACTGGTTTTTATTAATTAACTTAGTATTCAGGCCGTCTCCTATTCATATTCCAGTCTCTCATTCAAATCAGTGCATGGTTGCTAGGGTAATTTATACCCTAACAACCAGATTGCTGAGTTTGCTAACTATAGAGCTGCTGAATAACTCAGAACCCCCAACTAATGAAAATTGAAAATGAATTGCAAATGGTCTCCGCATATCACTCTCTACTCTCAACCTATATGGATTTTTAAGAGCATTAAGAAATTGAATTGATGTGCACATTCTATGTAGCTCAAGTTGCCTTGTATGATCTCCAATATGCTCTTCAAAGCTTTTCCATGCCTTGGCTTTTAGAGCTTCATTTTCAAATGCCCAAAATCAAAGCAGCTTTTCTAAAGCGGATTGATGGAGGTATATACATGCACTGCTTGGAGGTTTTAACAGGCAATTCCCACTCCCTCCCTTATTCCATTTCTCTCGCTGGCTCTTTCCCTGTAGATCGACAGAAGGATATTGGCATTCATTGAGAGAAAGCAAGCTGAGATCAATGAAAACAACGTCCGGGAGTTCTGCAATGTTATTGATTGTAATCAAGGTAAGCGCTCCTGCAGTCTTTCCGTTTCTCAGTTGTCTGTCAGATGCATGGCTAGAGATGCGTGCTTTCTCTGAATCGCTGCTTTGTAGAGCCAGCATTTCTTTGACTTATGTTGCAAATAATGGGTGGATTAAATAATACCGAAGCTGCGCTTTCTTTCATGTTCTTTGTACATTAAGGCAAGGTTGTATACGAATGTGACGCTGCTTTTGAATCAGATCTCTTATTGTGTGTTTGGACATGTAACAAACACTGTGACTGTGATAATGGGGCTTTCTCCATTGTGGCTTCTTTTCATTTCTGCTAAATTGGCAGTGCTTTACAGCATCACTGGGTATATAAAAGGAAACTGTTGCAAAATTCAAACTGCATAGATGTGCATATTTGTAATTTAATTTAAATTCTGAAAAAGTTGTGTAGCTTTGCTTACTTTCCAAGTTTTCTTAAAGAACTAATTTATCTTTTCAGCAGTTGTCTGTTGCCATTGGAGCTTCTTTTAGTTATTATCCAACAATTCAAACCTGTTTTTTTTTTTTCCTTTTGGTGCAGTACTAATGGTAGAATTGTGAGGCAAAAAAAATTGAATTAAATTAACCTGTAGCTGTCTATTGCTTCATTCATGCTAGTTAAATGGATATCCTGAATGCTTGTGACTGGGGATTTTCTGGATAAGGGATCTTTTTGTTATCTGTATCGCCATACCTTAAAGGTACACTGTCATGGGAAAACATGTTTTTTCAAAACACATTAGTTAATAGTGCTGCACTAGTAGACCTTCTACACTGAAATCCATTACTCAAAAGAGCAAACAGATTTTTATAAATATTCAGTTTTGAAATCTGACATGGGGCTATACAGTTTGTCAATTTCCCAGCTACCCCTGGTCATGTGACGTGTGCCAGCACTTTAGGAGAGAGCTGCTTTCTGGCAGGCTGTTGTTTTTCCTTCTCAATGTAACTGAATAGTACGCAGTGGGACATGGGTTTTTACTATTGAGTGCTGTTCTTAGATCTTCCAGGCAGCAGTTATATTGTTAGGGAGCTGTTATCTGGTTACCTTCCCATTGTTCTGTTGTTAAACTGCTGAGGGGGAGGGGTGATATCACTTCAACTCGTAGTACAGCAGTAAAGAGTGATTGAAGTTTATCAGAGCACAAGTCACATGACTTGGGGCAACTGGGTAATTGACAATATGTCTAGCCCCATGTCAGATTTCAAAATGAAATATAAAAAAATCTGTTTGCACTTTTGAGAAATGGATTTCAATGCAGAATTTGGCTGGAGCAGCACTATTAACTGATGCATTTTGGGGGAAAAACATTTCCCATGACAGTATCCCTTTAAGTCTGCTAAACAAATCATTTAAACAGTAAATAAACCCAGTAAGCTTATTTGCTACCAATATGAATTAATTCAGCTTAGTTAACATCTGTTTATTACAGAGAAAATTTAAATCCTTTTAAAGGAGAATTCAACCTGTTGGGAAAAAAACCCATACCCCCCACACGTATATCCCCTCCCCCCTAGCCTAATTGCCCCCTGGGGAAATGCCCCAAACTTTTTACTTACCCCTCGGCACATATTCTGTCCGTGGGGTGCACGGGTGTCGTCTTCTTTCTTTGTCAGTCTTTGGAAGCAGAGATCTGCATGCGCGGTTGAAGACATTTTTTCGGTCCCGAACAACTGCGCATGCACCGAAGTCATGAAAATGTCCAAACATTTTCGTGACTTTCAGTTCATGTGCAGTTGTTCGGGACCATAAAATTTCTACAACTGCGCATGCTGCAAAAACGCTGGTGTCCTTACGAAGATTGCGCCCAAGTAAGTAAAAAGTTTGGGGGCTTTTCTCCGAGGGGGGGGCAGTTAGGCTGGTGTGAGGAGGGAGGGGGTCTACGTGGGGTGAGGTGTACAGGTTTTTATTCCTAACCGGTTGAATTCTCCTTTAAAAATATTGATTTTTTTTGCTAAAAATTGAGTCTATGGGATCTGGTCTTCCCATAATTCAGAGCGTTCTGGATAACAGACTGCTGAATAGGGATCCCATACCTTTACATGAAAAAATTAAATACTCAGGGGTGTGTTTATTAACATTGGAGACACATATCACCGGTGATGTTGCCCATAGCAACCAGTCACCTACAAGTTAGGAAACAAAAGCAAATATCTGATTGGTTGCTATGTGCAAAATCATTGCTGATGTTTGTCTCCAATGTTAACAAATACACCTCTAACCCCAATCCCCAATATGTAAAAAAGGCACTGAGATTGCCTAGGAGCAGTAACCCATAGCAACCAATAGGAAGTTTGCTTTAAACATGCGACCCAGTAAATGCTACATGCTTATTGGTTACTATGGGTTACTGCACCTGGGTAATCGTCATGCTTTTTTATTGCATAACCCCAATAACAGTCTTGCCTTTAAATATATGCAGTAGCTTGTACCACAATATGAGATTTTAAGCAGGTTTTTACTTTATTTTTTTTCCACTACAGAGAACAGCTGTGCCAGAACTGATGCAGTTTTTACCCCATATCCTGGATTTAAGAGTCATATTAAAGGTTCCATTTCTCTATTATTCTTAATCGTACTTGCATATAATTATGGGGGTTCTAAAAGGCTGATATTCGTTGTATCGCTTAAGTTTCTAGAGTTGTGAACACTTATGGACCCCAAACTAGAAAGGATAACACAGCTGCTCCAAGGATAAGACCAAATCCTCTCCAGCTTGAGTGTGGGAATCAGGCGGTGGAAGAGAGACTCCAAAACATTGAATCTCACTTGCGGTTGCAGAGAGGTATTACATAGTTTTTAAACTCTGTTCATATGTTCTTTTCTCAGCAGGATTGTTATTTTACTTCTAAGATTGCTGAAAGCAAATGACCATATTCACTGGTTCTGTGTCACATGTAAAAATACACTGGGGAAGGTACACATTTCTTTTAGGCAAAGAAACACTCCCACTTGACCCTATACCTGCTCATCTATAAACTCTTTATGCAACTCTCCTTTTTAATCTTCTTTTTAATGTCAGATTATTCTTGCTGCCAGTGCCTTATTGCAACAGCACCCCCATTTACATAATTTTTTGGTCTCTTCCATAATTAGATTGTATTCTTTATAGGGATTTACTGAATCCAAAATGTTTGAATTCCTCCATATACAAAGCCAAATCTGAACATGTATTTGTATATCACAAATGATTTTTTTTTTTTTTTAAAATAACCTTTTATTGTTAACAAAAAAAAAATTCCTTCAAAAAGTGCTGGAATTTGTTGTTATGGGGGACTGCAACAACCAGAGACCACTTGAGGTGAAAAGATAGTTTATTTGACATACATTGCGTGGATTCTAAACAAAGAAACAAGAACAAAGAAATCACAGAGTTTTATAAACATGGAAACTTATGACCTAAGAGCTTCTGGCATAAAATGGCAAAGAAAAATTGCTTAAATAACCAATGAGACCAAGTCGGCAGCTTATTGGCCCGTGTATGGTGCCCTCCGACTGGCTTTACCTAATGTCGGCCAGATGTCGATCGGGCGGGACTAAAAATCCCGTCAGATTGCAGCCGCACCTGTTCGTTGATGCAGTCCCGTGATCTGACCGCCCATATCTCCTCTATTGTGATCCGATCGTTGGGCCCTAGGGCCTCAAGGTGGGCATAATGGGAAGAGATCCGCTCGTTTGGCAGCATTGCTAAATGAGCGGATCTCTTTGTGTATGGCCACCTTTAGTCAAGGTAGTACTACCAAGTATGAGAATACCCCAACGTTTCGGCACTTAGCTTTGTCAAGGGGAATTCTGATGTGCGACCAGTCTGAGTTACCCTGTTCAATTTCACTCAACTAGCTCAATTTTCGCGCGCTCCCTGCACTTTGTGATGTTATATCCGCTGACGTCATTTCCCTGGATATCGAATCCAGTGTCCATTCCCCTTGACAAAGACTAAGTGCCGAAACGTTGGGGTCATCTTTGGCAGGTATATCTGTCTCTTTCCTTTTGGGGAAAAAGTCTGCTTTTACGTTCTACTGCGCATGTGTTGGTCCGGGGAAATGTGGACCTATAAACAAGTCTTAAACTAAAAAAGTCTTGGTATTCACTGGCACACACAAGGCCTAACACACACACATATGCCATTAGCATACTCTGGAACATGAATTTCTGTATTTATTGTAATAAAAACTGCCAACTTATTTAGAAAATGTATGTAATCCAGAAACTTGATCACTAATATATGTTATTTCTATAATAATGCAGGTGGACCTGTGCCAAAAGATGTGTACCTGAGGATTAAAAGGCTAGAAGACAGAATATTGGAGTTGGAAGGCATTTCACCAGAATATTTTCATTCTGTAGTGAGTAACTTGCAGTTTCTTTGTTTTAACTCTAAACTTGTGATCAGTCCCACAGCCTTCCTGCTACAGTGTGTTGTGTTGCTAATGGAACTTGATATGATCACACATATCTTCTGGAAAATGTTTCTGAGAAAAAAAGGAATAGTCAACAAGCAGTGTATAGTACTCTTGACTAGACTTGATTTTTTGTTGTTTTTGTGAAATGACCTTCATCAATATTCATTGTAACATCTCTCACATTACGATCCGTTTGCATCAAGGTTAATCCTATTTAATGTATCTTCTGTTTAAAAAGATGCCTTTTATTTATATACACTAAAATGTGTTTCCCCTAGTCAATATAGGCAGCTGGTTACATCTACCTTTTTTTTTATTATTAACATGTATTTCCATAGTGCCAACAGATTTCTTTTGAAAGGACGACATCCGTTCTCCCTCATATTGCTGTCGCCTCCTAACTTACCACTTTACTGTCTTCCACAGTGTATGTAAACGCTCAAAGTTTGCCTCCTCCACTAGAAAGGGTAGCCCATTTAAACATTGCAAGAGTTTAAAGGGATACTGTCATAGGAATTTTTTTTAAATTAAGTTAATAGTGCTGCTCCAGCAGAATTCTGCATTGAAATCCGTTTCTCAAAAGAGTAAACAAGTCTGACATGGGGCTAGACATATTGTCAGTTTCCCAGCTGCCCCCAGTCATGTGACTTGTGCTTTGATAACATTCAGTCACTCTTTAATGCTGTACTGTAAGCTGAAGTGATACCACCCCCTCCACCCCCAGTAGCCTAACAACAGAACAATGGAAAGGTAACCAGATAGCAGCTCCCTAACACAAGATAACAGCTGCCTGGTAGATCTAAGAACAGCACTCAATAGTAAAATCCATGTCCCACTGAGACACATTCAGTTACATTGAGTAGGAGAAACAACAGTCTGCCAGAAAGCAGTTCCATCCTAAAGTGTTAGCTCTTTCTGAAAGCACATGGTCAAGCAAAATTACCTAAGATGGCTGTCTACATGCCAATATTACAACTAAAAAATACACTTTCTGGTTCAGGAATGAAATGTGAATTATTTTTAGTGTAAACATTGTAATTTAGAAATAAAAACTAAACCACAAAAATCATGACAATCCCTTTAAGCTGAAGTATGAGGTCCATCTTGGGTCTATAAATTAGGGCCATATTCTTTTTAAAATCCGTTACAAATGATAATACAGTTGTGCTCATAAGTTTACATACCCTGGCAGAATTTGATTTCTTAGCCAGAGAATATGAATGATAACACAAAAGCTTTTCTTTCACTCGTGGTTAGTGGTTGTCTGAAGCCATTTATTGTCAAACAACTGTGTTTACTCTTTTTAAATCATAATCACTACACAAACTACCCAAATGACCCTGATCAAAAGTTTACATACCCTGGTGATTTGGCCTGATAACATGCACACAACTTGACACAAAAGGGTTAGAATGGCTATTAAAGGTAACCATCTTCAACTGTGATCTGTTTGCTTGTAATTAGTGGGTGTGTATAAAAGGTCAGTGACTTTCTGGACTCCTGACAGACCCTTGCATCTTTCATCCAGTGCTGATCTGATGTTTTTTGGATTCTAAGTCATGGGGAAAGCAAAAGAATTGTCAAAGGATCTGCGGGAAAAGGTAGTTGAACTCTATAAAACAGGAAAGGGATATAAGAAAATATCAAAGGAACTGAGAATACCAATCAGCAGTGTTCAAATTCTAATTAAGAAGTGGAAAATTAGGGGTTCTAAACCAAACCACGGTCAGGTAGACCCACTAAAATTTCAACCACAACTGCCAGGAATATTGTTCGGGATGCAAGGAAAACCCCACAAATAACTTCAGGTAAAATACAAAAAATATTGGAGCAAAATTTGCACTCATCAGCTGTCATTGATGTTAAAGGGGGCAATACACGGTATTAAGAAGTGGAGTATGTAAACTTTTGATCAGGGTCATTTGGGTAGTTTATGTATTGATTATGATTTAAAAAGAGTAAACACAGTTGTTTGACAATAAATGGCTTCAGCCAACCACTAACCATGAGTGAAAGAAAAGTTTTTGTGTTATCATTCATATTCTCTGAAAAATGGTTAAGAAATCATAAATTCTGGGTGTGTAAACTTATGAGCACAACTGTATATCAGCAAAAAAACTGCACAGCAAGATGAGGTGATTAATGATATACTATCCACATACATTACACCTGGAACAGAATCTGTAGCTTTTTATGTTTTGAACGATCTCTTAAAAAATCTTTGATCCTTTTTTTTTTTTTACTTTTATCAGGATATTTCCAAAAAGCGAAAAGCACCCCAAACATCAGAGGTAAGGATTAAAATGTCAGGGTGTGCTGTGCATAATATCTTCATTTATTCATGTTGGTAAGATGATTAGTAGCAAAAGAATACCGCACAAAGGAGGCACTTCACTATTTCCTTTACAGAGCACTAACTAGTCTACCTTGTGGTGAAAATATTGAAGCAACAAAACATATTACACAATATTTTTATACAGATACCTAATATGACCGTAAAACACTTGTATTTTTCAGGAGCCTCTCAAAAAGCAAGTTTATTATTTTAAGTTGGAACAGACAGGTCATCATTTGAGAACTATAAAAACCCTATAGAAGTGGATAAGCTATGAAGTTCTATGGTGAAATGTCTGTTCACTTTTAGATAAATATGCCCCTCAGAATGTAATGTGTTTTAGATAATATTAGATCATTTGGAACCGTGAGGCAATGTTCCTGTCTCTAAATGTATTTCTTCCTAAAGATCAATTAATATGTGCTCATAAGCTTACAGGTTTTGAAAACTGTGAGTTAATGGAATGCTGTAGCACAAAATAAGACTGTAGTACAATAAATAAGTATGGTTTTATGGGTATTCTTCAGAACTTTATAGTGTGCCTGGTTGAAGACTACTATATATATTTAACTGCAGCTTTTTCATTTTTCAGAACTATTCTTTGGCAGAAATAGACCAGAAGATTAAAACCCTCAAACAGTCCCTTCTGCAAAAGAGCAGCAGGTTCAGTGCAGAAGCATTGCAGACTTGAACTTTTCTGGGAATCTTGCCTGGATTAACTGATGAACTTGATAAACCACAACATTAAGGTTGTTAGTGGGCTCATTGTGTGATATTCATGTGACAAATGTCCTAAAAGTCTTATTATTTGTCCTGCAAATCAAATTAGGGCAACTTTTTTGTCTCAATGGTTGCAAAAATACAATTTCTGTGGCTGGCAAATGTTGCACTTTGTACCTTGAGCAATGGAGGCTGTCTATCCTGTTCTGTAAATAGTTGTTCCACTCTTCTCTTTATATTTTCATGGTATGATGCATTGCTTTCCAGTGCTTACTTATGCTTTCATCTGTAAATCAAGCATGGCTCTGTATGGCTTTACTATCCAATTAAAAGGAAGAGTTTATCATTAAGTTGGCTTTTAATATGATCTAGAATGATCCTTTCTAATGAACTTTAATTGTTCTTTTTTTTATTTATTTTTTTGTTTTCGAATTTCTTTCTTTTCTTCTGTTTTTTTTCCATCTTCCAAATAGGTGTACCTGACCCCATAAGCCAGGAAACTATTTCTCTGTAAGACTACAATTTTATTGTTACTTTTTATTACTTCTATTTCTATGCATGCCCTCTCCCTATACATCTTCCTGTCTCGTTTGAAAAACTGCCTGGTTGCTGGGCTAAATTGGACCGTCGCAACCAGATAACTGCTAAGATTCCAAACTTCTGAACATAAAGGTAAATCATTTTTTTTTTTAAATTAAAAATGAAGACCAATTGTCCGTTTTCTTAGAATAGCACTGCATCATGCTACAAGTTAATGTATAGGTGAACAACCTTTTTAAGGCTGTATATTCAGTTATTTAACCAAAATGGGAGACTCTTTTGGTTGGTATTAAACTCACCACAATGAAAATGTAAACTGAAATGAAGCGCATCCTTGAATATGAATGTATTGATGTCAGTGATGGTAGATAAGCTGCAGTGCATTGTGCGTCCATGATGAGGGAGCACTGTTCTTAACAGCCGAGGCATGCTCCTTTGTTCCATCTGTACCTGCGATATGTAACAAGCTTTTTGTGTTTGTATGCATAATGGAATTGTCCTGTGTAAAAGCACAATAAAGAGCGTTAAATATAAAATATGTAACATAGTAACATGTTAGATATAAATTTAAAATATGTAACATTTATGTGTGTTGGTTTGTCCTGCTTATTAAAGTCTGTATTATTTTTATTATAGGTCTTTTTGTCTGTTCATGAGTCTGTTAAATTACCCATATAGGGAATTGCAGCCTTCATCTCTGTTAAGCCTCCTACTATGTATTTGCACTGGTTTTCTGTTCTCTTTAGGATAAAACTCGCATAAAGGAGAACCAACCCTGTAACAGAAAAAAAAACCCTCTCCTGGGTAGACTCTCCTCCCCCCAGCCTACCTGCCCCTTCATCAGACATAAGGTCAGCCAATATGGTAGATTTATGCCTTTATGCCATTTCCCTATGGGACCAGACTGTAAATCATACCCCCTCCCAAAATTTCACTGTAGATTATAATGCATAATGCAACTTTCCAATATACAAACATTTTTAGTGGTTTAGAGTTTTTTGTAGAAGCAAAGTTACTTGGATTGTTTTCTTTTATTAGCCAGAACATTATTATTGGGGTTGACATTCCCTTTAATGAAAATCCGCTTCTAAACAAACCATTATCCACAGTGTATTGTCTTATTTTCACTGTTGTTGTGGTTGAGTTTTGGTTATGGCTAGCCATGCCTTTTGTAGCAGGACTTGTTGAGAGAGTATGCCTAGGCAGGTCAGCAAGGCCATAGGTAGGGTACAAGGTTTGTCTCCAGTAGAAATATTTGGGCTTATTCAATTGTATAATACAGTATCATGATTTCCCTATAGTAAGTGTAACTTAGAGAGTCTGCATGTGCAAAGTGCACCCACACATTCACACGTTAATGCACAATGCAGATAAAGGTGGGTCCGTGGAGTTCATCCTACCTGTTCTGTAAAACAAAAAACAATACCAGCTCGCATAGCAAAATTCTTCCCTACTGCTAACCCTAGTTGTTTCAGAGGCTGCGGAGAAGTCTGCACAATGTACCATACATGGTGGTCATGTCCAGGTGCCCGGAGGTTCTGGATCAGGATTTCCCTGCCTAGGGACCCGACTATAGCACTTTTGGGCATCAAACCACAGGAGCTCACTAACACTGAGTTTCGCCTATTCGCTTTTATAATGCTAGCTTCTAAATCTAAAAGAACATTAGCTGAGGCCTGGAAACAAATACAAATCCCGTTAGATCCAGTAAAGGCAAGAATTGACTGGATTATGTCCCAAGAAAAGATGACTAGTATTTTATTAGATACCCATCAGAAATTTATGGTAACTTGGAGCCCTTGGATTAGGTACAGATATGGATCGGATACCCCCAACCTACTTTTTTCCCTATAGCTGGCTTTACCCTATGTAGAGTGCAGAGAGGTATCTTGCTGTTTTAAATTTGTTTAAAGGTTGCTTATGTAATCTGTTTGTGGTAGTAAGATAAGATGATTTATAAATTATGTAGGATATATGCCATGCAAAAACACTGTGGTACAGACGGTTGCTTAATAGTATTTTCCATAGCTATTGTTTAAAATAACATTAATGCTGATCCATTGAAATGTTCTAATGGAAGATAACAGTTTGTACGCAAATGTTGAAACAAAATAAAAATATATTGAAATAAAAAAAACAAAAAAGAAACCCCTTAAGTTGATTGTGAGATTTCATTTCCTTCATATTCTTGCTATATATATATATATATATATATATATATATATATATATATAATATAACATTACACATGGATAACTGGGAGCTGGAGTCAGGGCAGAGTAGAGAAAAACTGGAAATGTGGTCAGAGCAAGAATCAAAGTTAGGGAGACTTTAGTATCAGATACAGGGTACAAGGAAAGACAGAGGTCCCTTTCTTTGGGGTACAGTAACAGAATTCCAGGAACAAAGGTTGACTTTTGTGAGGATTCACAGCAGTACCCGGGTATATACTGTATACAAGCAGTTCCTGCTGGGCAGTGGAGGATTAATACTATGTGTGGCCCCTAGGCTACACTTTCCACAGGGCCCCTTCTAAGCTACAAGTTTAAAAATATTACAATTACAAAATGGAACATGGCACCCCACTGGGCCCAGCAGCATCCACAGACCTGCAGCACAGGTAAATGTTTTTTCTTAAAGGAGAACTAAACCCCCCAAAAGTCCCCACTGGGCCCCCTCACTGCCTCCCCGTCACGGTGTTACCCCTCAATTGTGTCCGCTTTTGCCCTTGTGTTTTAGCTGGAGTTTGGTGAGACATGAAACGCGTCAAGCATTGGGTATCATGCATTGCTGTGAATGTTATATATGGTTTTAATAAGACATTGTTCAGTATAAAAATAAAAACTTGGCAAATAGATAGGCAGTTCAAAATAAAAAAGGTTTATAATATAGTTAGTTAGCCAAAAATGTAATGTATAAAGGCTGGAGTGACTGGATGCTAAAATAATAGCCAGAACATTACTTCCTGCTTTGTAGCTCTCTTTTTTTTTCCACTGACTGGTTACCCTGGTGACCAGGCAGTAACCAATCAGTGACTTGAGGGAGGGCCACACGGGCCATAACTGTTGCTTTTGAATCTGAGCTGAATGCTGAGGATCAATTGCAAACTCACTGAACAGTTATGTCCCATGTGGCCCCCCTTCAAGTCGCTGACTTACTCAAAGTTAAAGAGCTGAAAAGCAGGAAGTTGGATTCTGGATATTATAGTAGACATCCAGTGACTCCAGCCTTTATAGTTTGCATTTTTCCCTGACTAACTATATTGGAAACATTTTTTATTTTGCACAGCCCATCTATTTATCAAGTTTTTATTTTTACACTGAACTGTTCCTTTAAATAAATGAAGGTTTTATGAAATCAAGTTCCTGTGCTCCGTACAAATCTACAGTGTGTCCGCTTTAGAAATACTGATCGCACACGCAGAGTCAGAGCTCATGGGCGGCATCTTCTGCACTTCAGTATTCTTCATAAAGTGAGCGCTATATCGGCGCATGTGCAGTTGCAGCAATCTTCTGGTTCGTTACAACTGTGCATGTGCCAAAAGTAATGGAAATTGCCGAAGGGAAGGAAGAAGACCCGAAGAATGCCGAAGCGCCAGAAGATGCCCATGAGCTCCGCTGACTGCATGTGCGGAGGTCTAGTTTCAATTTCTCCTTTAAACAAAATAAAAACACCAACTGAAAAGGCCCCATGGGCCCCTCAGCACTGTGGGCCCCTAGGCTATAGCCTAGGTTAGCCTATGCTGCTGGGAGTTCTCTGGTAAAAAGCTGCATCCGTTATTATATACATAGACTAGATTAGGTTGGTCTTAATCCAAAGTATCCTGATACCTGCAGTCTGCCCCTGTAATGTGGAGTTAAGGGCAGAAGGCAACAGAATAACAGGTCCCAAGTTCAAACCAAGCTGAAGGTAGCAAAAGAAGGGGGCTATACACTACTTGAAACCCCAGAAGCTGCTTCCAATTGTAAAGCAGAGAGCTTGTTTATTCTGCAGTTCACAAGATATTGCTTCGCAAGGAAAAATAAATGCCAGTGTTTACTTCTCCAGTTGGACAAAGGGCCAGAAGTAGGACCTTGAACCCATATATCCTGGTGGTGGGCAAACACAGATACATGAAAAGTCCTCTAAATCTCTATATGTTCAAAACCTGCATCAGAATTGTCTTATAGCCTACTGTATGTTGTGTCAGTAGCAGAACTGCTCCCAGTTTTATATACAATTACCAAGGCTTATTTGGGATTCGGTTGAGATCATGACTTGGTTTGGCTTCGATTTTTGTTTTTTTCAATCAAAATCCAAACCGTCTGCTTGTTTCAGTGCAACCTTTCTATTTATCACACCTCGTCCTGTTCCATTTGTATTGCTTTAGTGTTTTACTGATGTCCAGTGTAAATGTCCACAAATGCCCCATCAAATCATGATGTTTCCAATATGGGAGCCTTCCCTCCCAGCTGGCTCTTACAACAACACTGAAATAAAATAAAAAATTCTGAATGCATTGATGGCATAAATTTTCTTTCACAACAACCTCTTTTACATTCAATTGAAATTTAGGATAACACACTGAACTCAAAATAGTTTCCAGGTAACCAAAGACTCAAAACAGAATCGGCAATTATTTCATACGTTTTGCACTTCTCTGTGCACTTGAAGGTTCATACAGGCCCTTCATTTCCCAAGCTTTTCCAGGTGTTCTGCTCCTGAACCAACAGCTTGCAGCATTGACCATTTAACACATTGTATCTACACCTGGCGTTTATGCCTAATTACTAAAAAACTAGAACCGCTATCCAATAATTTTTAAATGAATATGTGCGGAGATTACTGAATGTTTTATTCCACCTCCTTCATTTGAACCTTTTAACAAATACCCATAGGTAATACCCAAAAACAGTTTTAAAAGGGTGGTTCATCTTCAATTTAACTTTTAGTATGTTATAGAATGGCTAATTCTAAGCAGATTTTCTATTGGACTTCATTTTTTTTTTTTTTTTTTTTTTTTTTTTTTTTTTTTTTTTTTTTTTATTATTTGCCTTCTTCTGACTCTTTCCGGCTTTCAAATGGGGGCAATAATCCCATCTACAAAACAAATGTTTTGTAAGGCCACTGATTTATTGTTACTTTTTATTACTCCTATTTCTATTCAGGCCTCTCCTATTTATATTCCAGCCTCTTATTCAAATTAATACATGGTGGCTAGGGTAATTAGGACCCTAGGAACTGGATTGCTGAAATTGAAAACTGGAGAGCGTTTGAATAAAAAGTTAAATAACTCAAGATCTACAAATGATATAAAATGAAAACCAATTGCAGATTTTCTCAGAATATCACTCTCTGCATCATACGAAAAGTTGAACAACCCATTTTAATCGACAAACCGAAAAGGACTATTTAAAGGGCCATTATACTGTCATCATGTCTAGAGCTGGGACCCCTGTTCTAGAGCTTTGATGTTGTCCTAATGTAAAAGCTCTATGAATACATCTTTATGGAATGAAAATGCCATTTACAGCCCTGGCTGGCCAGGAACCCATTGACTCCATACTATGATACCAGGCCATGATTTCATTGCCTACCACTGTCTCACGTTTGCTAGTTCCACTGTTTTATTTGATTCTTCCAGTGTCAATGAAATATGGACATTTGGGCTCCACATGTTTAGGTTACCATAAAATATGGCAGGCAATGTCTCCAATGAGCCATTGCCCAAAAACTGCAGAGTGAGCCAGTAATAACATCACTGAATCTACAATAAATGGAAAAATATATGTGAAAAAAAAAATCGGCTGTTTTCATGTTAGGGTCCGAATGCTTTTGTAAAGCACAGTAGAGACCCACAAGGTATGTAACTGTTACCAAGTGGCAAGTTTTAAAATGCCAGTATATCCACTGCACAAATACAAGTAAAACACCCATGGATTCTCACCCTTATTAAAAAATGCAGGGTTAGTTTTATTTCCCCTTTATCCAGGTTGAAGTGTTGATCATAAAGATGCAAGTAAAAGTACCTAGTGGTACATACCCTTCAGGGCAGAACTACATGGCAGAATTACCTGTGTTTTCGTCGGATCCAACGCTAGGAGACAAAACGCCCACATCAAGACAGGAACATGGTAAGTAATAGGAAGTCAGATAGGGTCGCAACGGTGATCCGACGCAATATGATTGTCCGATGCAAAGGCTGCAAGCTGCATCTGCATCCAGCAATCGTGCCGCAACAGATCATCGTTGCGACACCATCCGACTTCCTATTACCTACCTTGTTCCTGTTGGATCCGACTTGACGTGGGCGTTTTGTTGCCCAGCGTCGGATCCGACGGAAACGCAGGTAAGTCTGCCATGTAGTTCTGTCTTGAGTAATGGCAACATTTCTTTTTATTCAGCATTCTATTTATTGAGATTGATTGTTACTAAAATCCTCCTTTTTCATAAAATTGAGAATTGTGTTTTTCACTTGAAGTCAAATTATCTGCAGTGTGTTTTTTCTGCAGGCTGTAACTTACTGCGCACTCCAAAGATTGGTTACGTGATTATTTTTATGCTGTGCTGTTAGCTTTATCCTATCCCCAAAAAAAAAACTGGAACAAAAGGAAGGTGAGTCAGCTCTACTTTGTTCGTCTAGCTACAATAAGTCCATTCATTTTTTGTATTTAGTAGGAAAGGTTTATTATATTTTATATTTTATTTCTGTGCTTGTATGGTATGTGTTGGTCTTGTGGTTAACCAAGTAATGCAGTGTAAATAGTTAGATTCTTTTTTAAGGAATTATTGGAGATGGTATAGTGGCCTATTTTTATGATCCTAATAATAAACAAAAACCTTGCTTATAAAACGTGCATTGATCTAAAGTGCATCTATAACAGACAGAACACAAAAAATCATTATATAACCCTCTGTGCAGGATCTTACTGTAAATACTCATCCTGCCATTCAGACCCTCTCTGATTCATACTCTAGTGTCTAATTCAAACAACTGCCTGGTTGCTAGGCTAATTAACCATAGCAATCAGATGCTAAAACTCCAAAAGTGTAGAGTTGTTATACGAAAATCTAAATAATACAAAAACCACAAATAGTAAAATAAAAATAAGATACATTGCAAAATGTCTTAAAAATAGCACTCTCTACATCATCCTTTTAATGTTATTTTAATGTTGAACATCCCGTTTAAAAAGGTGTGCTGTGGGAAAACTTAAAGCAAAACTAAACCCCACCAAACAATGTAGGTCTCTATAAAAATATATTGCATAAAACAGCTATGTAAAACCCTGCTTCATGTAAATAAACCATTTTCATTATAATATACCTTTTTGCATTATGTGCCATTGGGTAATCATAAATAGAAAACTGCCATTTTAAAAAATAAGGGCCGCTCCCTGGGATTGTATGATTCACAGTGCACACAAACATACCAAACAAACCATACATGTTAGATCACATGAGCAAATTAACAGAGTTGTGTCTTTTGCTTCCACACTTGTTCCTGTTACAGTTAGAGTTGAAATATTTCTGGTCAGGTGATCTCTGAGGCAGCACACAGACCATCACAAAGCGGTGGTTCAAGGCAAGAGATGTAAAAGGGCAATATTTACTTATATATATATTCCAGTTTGGTAAGATTCTTTAATGTGTCACTTAACTTGACATAAAGTGTTGCTTTGGTATAACTTTATTTTCCTTTAATAATATAATTTTAGTACAGGTATGGGATCCGTTATCCAGAAACCCGTTATCCAGAAAGTTCAGGATTATGGAAAGGCTGTCTCCCATAGACTCATTATAATAAAATAATCCAACATTTTAGAAATGATTTCCTTTTTCTCTGTAATAATAAAACAGTACCTTAACTTGATCCCAGCTAAGATATAATTAATCCTTACCGGAAGTAAAACCACCCTATTGGGTTTCTTTAACACTTACATGATTTTCTAGTAGTCTTGAGGTGTGAAAATACAAATGAAAATACAAAAGACCCATTATCCGAAAAGCCCCAGGTCCTGATGTTTCTGGATAATAGGTCCCATACCCTGTATCAGACTTGCACGCTAGGGGCCCTCCAGAATGATTAAGACCAGTTGTCCATTCAAGTATGTTCTTCCATTCCTTACTTGTCATTTTTTGGTGTTTTCTCCTTTTGCTTTTTTCCCTCTCTCCTTCTCTTACTCAAAGCTTAAAGGGGTTGTTCACCTTCATATAAAATTCAAAAATGCAACAGTTGATGTAAAAAATAACAAGCTTTGCCATATAAATGTTTAACAAAAAATGTGCAGTTGATGAGATATTCACCTCAGATGGATCCCTTTGCAGATGGTGCGTTTCATCATAGGCCCCCCATGGTGAGGGTCACCGACCCCCGAAAAAAACTCTACAGTGTCAGCTGTATTTCCTTGTTTTACACCATACACACTCCCATACCTCCCAACTGTCCCTTTTTCGGAGGAACAGTCCCTCTTTAGACAACTCAACCTGTAGTCCCTCATTTGTACTGGAAAGTCCAGAAAAAGAAGTTTCTAATTTAATTGGCTGAAGAGCTAACAGGTGCAAATAAGATACTTTGTAACAATTTTGAGATAAGAAAATAAGTAATTGTAACAGTTTAGATATAGAGAAATATTTTCAAACTTTTATAACCTGCAAAATTTTGTGAAATGAACATGGTAATTAGGTGTGTGGTCACCAAAATGGGCGTGGTCAAAAATGTAGCTAGGTGCGAAAAAAAAATGGTGTCCCTTTTTTTACTTCCAAAATGTTGGGAGGTATGCACACTCCTGGCAGAAGCAGGAAGTGCACAAATGCAGCAGTTTCTGAAGTTTAACTCTGATTGGATTGTCAGTCTGCTTCTGATCCCTAGTCAGTGCCTAGTTAAATTGCATACACAGTGGTCTGTAGGGTGGGGTTGGGCCAGTGTGTGAGGTGAGAAGAACTCCTCTGATAGGACTTGGTGTGGCAGCATGTATGTACACAGATGTTTGTTATGTGAAGGGGCTGACTTGAAGGAGGTGAACTTTAAGTTATTTGTGTGTTCTTGGAGGCTGGCATGTCATTTCCACAGGGGGGAAGAGAAGGGTGTGGGTGCACAGACTTGTGTGGGGTTGAATAAGGGAGAAGGGAGCTGTTGTGTGAAGGAACAAGTGTGTGATTCACAGGGAGGGTGGAGGGCTTCATTGAGTGTCTGTGTATGAGGGAAAGTAAAGTCAGCACTGGGTGGAAGGAGGTCTGTCATTTGCATTTTGGGTTGTCACCTGGCCGGCATTTTACCGGCCTGGCTGATATTTTTGATGGTTGATCCCAATGTTATTAATAGGAAAAAAATATATAAACATATAGGATGGCCAGTACTTTTTTCAAGAAAAGGTGGCAAACCTCCTTGGGATATGTGTGGAGTGAGAAGTATGTGTGTGTGTGTGTGTGGTGGGTGGCTGTGTTATAATGGGGCTTGTGAGGAGAAAACTGACATTTTTGTACTGGAGAATAGCCTTGTGTGGAGGGAGAGCTCAGCTGACATTTTTCATTGATTGGGGGGGGGGGTAAGTTGCAAGTGGACAGACTGATATTTTCTAGAAGGGAATAAGGGGCATTTTTACAGATTGGAGATAAATATCTGGAGAGATTTCTGGAGATGTTGCCCATAGCAACCAATCGGCGATTAGATTTAAACAGCCACCTATAAGTTAGCAAAGATTTGATTGGTTGCTATGGGCAACATCTCCAGAAATTTCTCTAGATATTTATCTCCAATCTTAGTAAACATGCTAAGTGTTGAGAGGGTGTGTTCATCTTGGTTCTGGAGTGTGTCTTTCAAATGATACTTCATATGGTAAAAGTTCTGCACAACAAGCTGTACAAATAAATGAGCAATACAAGCACATCACCTTAGCAGAGTCTTCTTATTTTGTCTGTATTCTATTCTGAAATGACTGTACCTTTCCAAACACACACTCTGCCTATGTCACAAACATTATATTTTTGCAGTATTTGCTGAAGTAACAGGATTTGTTTTACATACTGCTGTCCAGAGCCCCTCAGCCTCCCCCCCCCCGTGCAGTGTCCCCTAATGCAGTGCCCATGCTGGCATGTATATGCGAGGATGCAGAGCAACGCAGCCACATTTTTTTTTTAAATAAGAGGGGGGTCTGGCCGGTTGGGGACCCATAAAAGTTGTTGGCCCAACGGGTTTTTTCCTGGTCTCCTGCCGGGCCAGTCCGACCCTGCACCAACTAAAAGTTTTAATTAGTCTATAATCACAGCCATTGCTCATGATGTAAAAACCAGACAGCCCTGGGATTTATATTAACCTTCAACTCCTGTGTAGGTGTCAATGAAGGAAAATATGTATATTTGTTTGATCAGAGAATTGGAAAAGGCCTTTGCAGTGCTATTTTTTTCTTTTCACACATAGTAGGGGATAAGTGTGCAAATATGAGGCTATAAAGCAATAGTATAAAAAGGCAACTAGCAGAGGAACTGCCTGTTGGACAATAGTGAATTTTGCGTGTTTGTCAGATTTAATAGACAGATAAATGCCCTGTGTGCATCAGTGATTGTCAAAGGGGAACTACCTTTGCTTGTACCAGAGAATATTACTTATATGCACACAATGCTGCTAGTACTTAAAACTGACCAGTTTTCTGTAAGAAATATCAGTTCCCAAAGTCTGTGAAATTTTTTAAATTAGCGTCTAATATCATTTATAAACACAAGATACTCAATTCCAGCAACACTGATTTTTTTATGGTTTTAAAAAGTCGGGTACTATTACAAATGGGCCAAAAGCAGAAGAATTCCCAGAATACTGACACACATGGAGATTTTTTTGTGGTACAGGTATGGAACCTTTTATCCAGAGTGCTCAGGACCTGTGGTTTTCCAGATAGCGGATCTTTCTAGAATTTGGATCTTTATACATTGTCTTCTAGAAAATTAAGTAAACATTAAATAAACCCAAGTACAAGCTACTGTTTTATTAGTACAGGTATGGGACCTATTATCCAGAATGCTTGGGACCTGGGGGTTACTAGAAAATAATTTAACTATTAAACAAATCCAATAGGCTGGTTTTGCTTCCAATAAGAATTAATTATAGCCTGCAGGCAAGGAAAAAAGTGTCTTGTAAGTTAATCAGACTGAAAACCCCCCAATAAGCATGCACATTCACATGCATCTAGGGTTGCCACCTGGCCGGTATTTTACCGGCCTGACCGGTATTTTTGATGGCTGATCCCAATGTTATTAATAGGGAAAAAATGTAAATATATAAGAAGGCCGGTATTTTTTTCTAGAAAAGGTGGCAACCCTACATGCATCTGATCCACTTGCTGTTTTGATTACCCTCTGATAGGATAAAATGCGCACACATGTACTTTACCCATTACATATAATGGCAGCGTGACTATGGGATGACTATTTTGACCTCTAATTACACAACTTTATCCCTGTATTGTTCCTTATGTGTTTTGTGTAGCATTGAGGTTTGGTACGATAGCAGCCAGGTGAAAGCCCTATGTGCATGGCTGTGTGCTTGTTTGTCACAAGGCTGTAGGGTTGCCACCTGTCCGGTCTTGACCCGGACAGCCCAGTATTTTGAAGGGCTACCCTGATCAATACTTCCTGCCCGGTTTTCCAAATAAGGAAAACCGGGCGGGATTAGCTTGATTGACGCAGCAATCGGCGATTGCATCGTCATAGCCCCGCCCCATGATGCCACGGGCCCGCCCACCGACATCACGGGCCCGCCCACCGACATCATGGGTCCGCCCCCCTGTCCGGGTTCAGCCACAGCAAAAGGTGGCAACCCTACAAGGCTGGGATGTTTATGTTTGGGGACAGAGACTTTCAAATGGGGCCAAATACACAGAAAGATGTGCTTAATGGATATGCTGATTTCCTTAGTAAAATGTGTTAGATTTGGGATATGCTGAGTCTTTATACCTATGTGAGACTCAAGTAATGTACACAAGATAGCAGCCAATGCAAGGGAGACATTCCCCAACTGTAGTTTCCTTAGGAGAAATTAACCAATGGTCTTTGAATTTATATGACTGCTTACAAGTGCACAAGCAACCAATGAATTACAAGGGGAGGGCAGTATCAATGTCCAATAGGAAACAAGTAAGGGCAAAGCCTGGGAGTGATGATGTAAGCATATAGGAAGTGCAGGTATAAAACAGGCCACTCCCATCCTTCAGGAAACAGAGAGACAGGAGAAGGACAGATTTAAATGGTATATAAACTAGCTTTTACAATGACCTATTTACTTTTTTTGATGGAAAATGGATTGTCTAACACAAGGAGAGCATTGTTAGTGGTTTCATAAGATTTGGACATTGAAGGTGAACAACCTCTTTAAAAAGGAATCTGGTTACGTTCATAATTTCACGACTTCAGGCTGTCATTGCCAGCAAAGGGCTTTCAACCAAGTACAGGTATGGGATCTGTTATCCGGAAACCTGTTATAAACAAATCTATGAATTACGGAATGGCCGTCTTCCATAGACTCCATTATACTGAAATAATCCAATTTTTTTTCTCTGTAATAATAAAACAGTAGCTTGTACATGATCCAAACGATGATACAATTAATCCTTACTGGAAGCAAAACCAGCCTCTTGGGTTTATTTCATGTTTACATGATTTTCAAGTAGACTTAATTTATGAAGATCCAAATTACAGAAAGATCCATTATCCGGAAAACCCCAGGTCCCCAGCATTCTGGATGACGTCCCATGCCTGTATTAGAAATAAACATTTTATTTTCAGTTTTTTTTTTAATTTGTCCAATTACTTTTGAGCCCCTGAAATGTAGTGATTGTGTTAAACAGAAAGGCTTTAGTTCCTCACAATTTTTTTTTTTGCAATCCCACTGAATTAAAGCGGAAAGTCTGAGTTGTTTCATTTAAAATTCATTGTGGTAATGTACAGAATCTAAATTAGAAAAAAGTTGTCATTGTCCAAATATTTATGGACCTAACTGTATATGCTGTCATATAATGTATAATTTCCTACTTGTCTGTAAACCTCTATTAAAAAGTAATTCTTAAAGGAAAACTATACCCCGAAAATGAATTTTTGAGCAACAGATAGTTTATATCAAATCAAGTGACATATTAAAGAATCTTACCTACCTGGTATATATATTTAAGTAAATATTGCCCTTTTACATCTCTTGCCTTGAACCACCATTTCATGATGGTCTGTGTGCTGCCTCAGAGATCACCTGACCAGAAATATTTCAACTCTAACTGTAAAGGGAAGAAGCGTTGAAGCAAAAGACAAAACTCTGTCTGTTAATTGGCTCGT
This sequence comes from Xenopus borealis, assembly GCA_024363595.1. Classification (NCBI taxonomy): domain Eukaryota; kingdom Metazoa; phylum Chordata; class Amphibia; order Anura; family Pipidae; genus Xenopus; species Xenopus borealis. The sequence continues at coordinate 93,182,597 of CM044445.1, read as the reverse complement.
GCGACCTAACTTTATAGTTTGTTTGGTATGTTTGTGTGCACCGTTGGATCCTAGGATCCCAGGAGGCCGTCCTTATTTTTTAAAATGGTTATTTTCTATTTATGATTACCCAATGGCACATGCTACTTAAAAAGTATATTATTATGAAAATGGTTTATTTACATGAAGCAGGGTTTTACATATGAGTTGTTTTATGCAATATCTGTTTATAGAGACCTACATTGTTCGGGGGGTATAGTTTTCCTTTAATTTGAGGGATATTTCTGCCTCCCTTTATCTGCTGCCTTGATCCCAATTTAAATACATACACATATTCTCTCTATTTGATTTATTATAAGCGAAATTGTTAATTAAGTGAACAAAGCTATTAGTTATTAGTCTATTGTTTGTTGTGGTATTGATTTTTTTCTCTCAATACCAGTTGTGTCATCATTGGGGGGCTAAATTCATTTGTGTTTTATGACTCCTGTTTCATTTGGCCATTAGTATTTTAGGCAAGCCTTGTTGACTTGACACACAAGAAATGCAGCCTATTATATGTAACTTCACAAACAAAATATTTATCAACTATTACTTTTTTCACACAAATTTAAAGACATTTTTTTTAAAAATAAATAGATTTTATTTAAATAAAATAAGCCAACTGTCTATAAACGGCAGTGTTGAGAAGGTTTTGTTTTGACCACGTAGGCTATTTTCCTCTTGGTCTGGACCCTTGTTCCCCCACCGGCACACTCTGTTGCTCTAACATACATCATATTGCATTAACCCGAGGGCCTAAAGTGGACAATTGAATGCTGACATTTTCAGGCTCCATCTCTGTTTTCACTGCTATCACTGCTTTCTGTGCCCATCTCTCCTGAAAATGACAAGAGTAAATTATAAGGGCTAGAATATATAACTATAACTAAGTATTTATATATATATATATATATATATATATTATATATATATATATAATCTAATAGCCAATAATAGTGACCCTTTTAGTGCAAGGAATTCAGGGGCTTCGCTAGCGTTCATGCACTTTGCCAGGCATAGTTTTGCCAGTGCTACGCAAATTCACTAAAATGGGAATTTGCGCTCAGGGTGGCGAACATTAGTGAAGTTGCGCTACCGTTACTTCGCCAGGCAAAGTGCATTTACTCTAGTGATGCCTAATTTGCATAGGGCGCAAAGTTAAACGTATAATAGAAGTATATGTTACAGCCACTATATTCAGCTACACAAGCCCAGGAAACCTTTAATAAATAAAATAAAGATGTCCTATTCCCCTACATGTGCCCCCTGTATAGTTGTGTTGCCATATGTTAAGAAATATAGGGGGGGAAGGAGGGTAACCCCCAAAAGAATTATGCTATTTTACAGACTATCACCCTAAAAAAAGTAAAAGACGCCAGTGTTTTTTGGGACTTAGAAAAAATGTTTTGTTTTTTTTTAAACTCCTATCTATTGGACTGAACTTCACCAGGTCTGACCTGGCAAAGTAAAGTCTAGCGCAAGAGGTAACGTTCAGTAAAATGGGCATCTTAGTGAATTAGCGTAGTTACGTCCCTTCGTCAGTGCGCAACTTCACCTGGTGTAAGGGTGAGAAGTTGCGCTAGTCTATCTACTTCGCTAGCAAATTTTCGGCAGGGACACTGTTAGTAAATTTGCGAAGTTGCGAAATGATATCACGCTGGTGAATAAGCGCTAGCTTTAGACGCTTCGTGCTTTAGTGAATTTGCCCCTAAGTGTCTAAGATACTGACCTTTCTCAGCTTGGTCCAGGTTGTCCTTCTCACTAAGGGTAAAGAACAAAACCATAGGTCAGACTTTGAAAAAACACAATATAAGTAAAAAGGATGAAAGAAAAATACTTACGGCTTTCTTAAACCAGAAACAACGTGGGCTACATATACTAGTGCGCAGAGGCTCAAGAGTATTCCCACTAGTACGACTCCCGCAATGATCAGAAAATCAAATTTGTTCTCCTCTTCTAGATTGTTGAATATATTAACGATCATCTCTAAAAAGGCACAAGATAGTATGTGTTACTGTTCGATCATCACTTATAACTAAGCATCTCCCATAGGGAGCTACAGTTTTTGACCACAACAATTAAAGCAGAAGTAAACGGTTTATCACGGGGATGCCAATTTGTTATTTGAAACAATCGCTTCAAACCCCGGGCCGGCGTTGTTTTTTTACTGAATAAAAGCACACACCCAGGGTATTATTCTATTCAGCTCCACACTTGCCTCTTGCCATAGGGATCAGTTGAGGCCACCCTGGGTGGTGCACACGCAATAATGTAAAATCTAAGCATTGAGAGTGCAAACTGAATTTTTACTCTACTGGACTTGCACACAGCCCCGGTTAGAAAAAAAGGATTGCTGGAGACAAAATAGGGGAAAAAAAATCACGGCAAACTTATATATATGTGTGTGTGTGTATGTGTAAAATACACAATGAAGCAGTAGAATTCTTAATGAATCAGATGGAAGTTGAGTGTAGGACTGGCCAGACCAGGGATGACTTTGACGTAGTTGGCCAGCTTAAATATATTGCAATATATGGAAAAACAATCCCTGTTTTGTTTAAAGGGTAAGGCATTTTTTAGTAGCTGTATGCACAGAATGTCTCAATGTCTTAAATATATTGATAATGGGTTGAGTGCAGAGGACCTCTTGTATTTGTCTATATACACAGTATATATATATATATATATATATATATATATATATATATATATATATATATATATATCAATTATTTCCAGACCAGCACTGCCTTGCACAAAACATTATCATTTATTGTTGCATGATATCAATCTCCAACATTTAGTTCCCCCCCTATATATATATATATATATATATATATATATATATATATAAAAGAAATGTTGTTGCACTCTAGGGACTTATAGAGAAATAAAAAGACTTTTATTTAGATCGAAGTCTTTTTATTTTTCTATAAGTCCCTAGAGTGCAACAGCATTTCTTCTCACTTTTTATATGTCTTTATATGTTCTCATGGACTATATATATAAGTTGTGTAAAATACAAAGGTGAGCAGATACAATCTCACCGTCTAAACAACTGTCATGAGAGATGGATGAACTGGGAATAAACCAAAAGTCTTACCTTCATTTAAATTAGGTGAGGGTGAAGATGTCACAGCCTGGGTGGACAATCCTATAATTAAAAAAAACAGAAATAAGGATTGTGCCAATTGCTAATATTGTGATAAAAATGTTGCCATGGTTGCTGTTAACATAAATAATGCAGAGCATTAAGATGTTTCCGTTAAATATGTATTGCCATAATCTGGATCTTATTTATTTGTTTTCTACATGTACTTTTCCTTTTGTGCCTTCTGCTGGTTCTGCAAATGAAACAACTCTTTAGCCCTTTAGCATATCATGCACATCATAGCCCACGTGCTAATCTAGATAAATATTCCCACATACGTGTAAGATAAGAAAGTGTAGTGTATTTAAAAGAATGCATTTTAGGTGCATAGCTTATATGCATATACCCCTCTTGTATTAATACCTATGTAAACACATAAAGATGAATAATAACAAGGTATTAACAAGCCCAATGTAAAACTTACCTGTTACAACGGCATCTTCCTCTTCAAAAAATTTTGATTCTGCATTAATAGAAAGAGGTTTGATTTTGGTTAAAGTCTATAGTATCATATGAATGATTATTTGAAAATCAGCATGGTAAATACATCAAATAAAAGAGGGATGAAAATCAAGGGAATAAAGCTTAGACAAGAGAAAGGCATAATAACTATTCTAAGTCTTACTATTCTTAGAAATGATTATACCGATTCTTCCATAAATATCAATATACATGATAAAGATTAGCAATAAAATGCACTAATGTCGCTCTCCGTGCTTAGTATAAATATATATAGAAAAGTAAATATGTACAAATGAAAGATTAGGAAAACTCAAACAAGAGGCAACTAACAAAGAAACAGGAGGCTACAGGATTACATAAAGTATTTGAAATAAAGGAGAAAACCATGAAACCAATAAGAGAAAAACATAAAAATTATTTGCAAATCAAATGTATCTGTTGCAGGTTGAGTAATCTATGATATGGTACCTGTTATTCCATAAAATTGAGTAAATATAATAAAAAATAGAAATAGAATACGCCAGTATTCTCTCCTATCTCTCTCCATGTTTATTCTGAATAGTCTGAGCCAATATCCAGGTGACTTCCTGAGTTAACCTCGATATCCATTATGACATCATCCATTATGATGTCATAATAGATGGTGGGGGAGGGATAAAATACCATGTATCAAATTACGGTGCATGAAGCATGTATGAAATGATACCTATGAGCCAATATCCAGGTGACTTCCTGAGTTAACCTCGCTAGCCATTATGACATCATCCATTATGATGTCATAATAGATGGTGGGGGAGGGATAAAATACCATGTATGAAATGATGGTGCTTGAAGCATATATGAAATGATACCTGTTTTTTTTTTATACAATTCAGTCAATATAATAAGCAGAAGTACAATACTCCAATAACCTCTCCTGTCTCTCTCCATGTTTAATCTAAATGTGCATGAGCAAACCTGGTGCCTATAGCTGTACCCTTGATTTGTATCTAAAAGCAATTATTACATTCAAAATCTTCATGTTTGAGTATAAAATGAATACACACCACTATAAATAGGTTTTTGATAAATGGCATATATAGATAGTGTAATTAAAAAGAACGAATCACTGTTTACTGCAGTCACTATTTGTGTACAATGATTGAGCATTTATATTTAACCTATCCCACATATATCCCGCATTTGTATTTTAAGATGTATAATATGTGCAGATTGTTTGCTGAATCCTGTAAATTACGGGATGAATTGAGGATGAATGTTTGTATAACTTTGACAGTTAATCCTGAATATTGTAGGTTGAGACTGTGGCTAAAGAGATATATATATATATATATATGTGTGTATGTATGTGTGTATATATATATATATATATATGTATGTGTATGTGTATATGTGTATGTATATATGTATGTATATGTATATATGTGTATGTACTGTATATATATGTGTGTATATACCACCGGCATTTATTTACTTGAACATTTTTCTAATTTTGGTTCTGTACATTACCACAATACATTTTAAATCAAACAACTCAGATGCAGTTAAACTGCAGACTTTCAGCTTTAATTCAATGGGTTGAACCAGTGGCGTAACTAGCAGCAACCTATCAACAGAACAATGGGCAGCTACCCAGATAGAAACTACCGGATGCCTGCTGAAGGATTAGTTTGCATTGCTAGCCCTGCCTAGTGGTATACATGGGAATAACACCATAACCTAGGTTGTGGTTAAATGCAATGGGAACGGGAGAAACAATAGCAGTCTCAATGCAGTTCCATCTTGAGGTGCTAGCTCCTTCTCAAAGCTCAGAATCAGGCAAAAAAAGCACTGAAATGACTGCTTCCACACCAGGGGTGCTCCGCCAATCAGGCAGAAGTACCAGCTAGGTTTCCAGGGGTGGCAAAAAGCCGCTCCTGGTGCCTTTAAGAGCCAAATTTCCAGTTTTTAAACCTGAAATTCGGCTTTACTAGTGCGAGAGAGCTCAATTGCGCTCTCCGCGATAGTGTTGCTGCCTCCCCCGGTAATGTAATCCGGCTAGGGGGGCGGCATTATTGGAGCCGCCTCAGGCGGCATTGTTCAAAGAATCTGCGCTGTTCCACACGAATATTACAGCTAATAAAAATATACATTTGTTGGTTCAAGAATACAATTTTAAATTGTAGAGTGGATTATTTTCAATGTAATGTAAATGTAATGTAAACCATAAAAATCATAACAGAATCCCTTTAAGCTTTAGTTCTCCTTTAATTATCACACCATTAATTTCCACATTACTCCCTGTTCCCCACAACCTCTCCTGGCACTGAATTTCTTTTTTTTTTGCCTAAGATCAGGAATTTTTATGAATTATTATCATTTGGTTTCTACCTTAAAACGTTAACATGGCAACACTTATATTAAAAGACGCCACGACTATTTAATGACTTCAGCAAATCAGGTCAGGAAGATAAATTATACTCCTTTTGTTAAAAAGGATGATTACGGCCAGTTATAACACGCTGCATAAAGAGAAAAATGTGACATGATGAATTAGTAGCCTAATTGAGTACAACTGACCTAACTTCCTTCTCACTTCACCATTTCGTGCCAGCTGATTGTTTAAGCAATTCTCATAAACGCTGGCCACAAGGTTATTTCTAATTTTATTTGTGTCCCACAGGGCAGATTTGTTTCTTCGGGTAACTTTATTTCCAGTATAGAGAGAATTATTTTTGTTTGGAAATAAAAGTGTTTGTTAGAATAATGAAGAACTCAATTATTATTGTTTGAATATCACATAGTCGCATAGTCAATGAAGCTGAAAAAAGATACATGTTCATTCAGTTCAACCTTCTGTCGAATTGAAAGCAGCCTGCCTTCTAGAGGAAAAAAACATATTCAAAGCCATCTGCAATTGGCCTTGGTGACTCCAAAAAAGTCCCTGGATTGATCTGCAACAAAGCTTAATTTCTGTGAACTTTTCCCAACACCATCTGAAAGGACCAGTAACAGTAAAAATTCTGTAGTATAAACACCAAAACAAATTAAACTTTAAAATCGCAAAACCTTTATAAAGAAATAACTTTCCGAAACTCTGCGTGCGCTCCTTCAGAAAAGGCGATCGGGCGATCCATTGTGCAGCCCTCGATTTCTCCTCCCTGCCTTCCTTCTAGGAGATAGCCAAGGAAGGGAAATTGAGCGCTGCATGATGGATCATGGCCCTGTCATCACTCCATCGCTAAATCTGCACAAAAATTTTATAAATCTGCTAGAACCAAGGGGGCCAAATTCACTAAGCGGCAAAAATTCGCTAGCGTTGGCTTCGCTAATTTTCACCGCACTTCACCAGCACTATGCAAATTCACTAAGATGCGAATTTACGTTAGTGATGCCTAATTTGCATATGGCGCGAACTTAAGAGTATAATAGAAGTATATGGTACAGCCACTACATTCCACTACACAAGCCCAGGAAGACTTTTATAAATAAAATAAAGTTGTCCTATTGCCCTAAACATGTGCCCACTGTATAGTTGTGTTGCCATATGTTAGGAAATGTACTAGGACTATCGCCCTAAGAAAGGGAAAAGACGGCAGCGTTTTTTGGGACTTAGAAAAAAAATTGTATTGAGGTCTGACCTAGAGAAGTAAAGTCTAGCGCAAGTGGTAATGTTCACATACATTTGTACCTTAGTGAAATAGAGAAGTTATGTCCCTTCGTCAATGCGCAACTTCGCCTGGCGTAAGGGTGCGAAGGTGCGCAAATGTATCTACTTCGCTAGCGAAAATTGGCCAGAGTCCGTGGTAGTGAATTTGCAAAGTTGCGAATTGACGTCACGCTGGCGAATTAGCGCTAGCGTTAGACGCTTTGTGCTTTAGTGAATTTGCCCCAAGGGATGGTGGGAGAGTTCAAGCCTGCACCTTTTCTGGGTGCCCAGTTGCCTTGCCCAGGGCATTGGGGACTTTTTGCCCAAAACCGAACCACTTGGTGGGTATTCCTCAAGTACTCAACCCAATGCAGGACTCTAGCACTTGTGTCTTTTGTAAGGATTTACTGGTAAATAAGGTACCAGAGAGATTATTGAATACCCCCTTGTATATCTATACATAATGACCATGTTCCTTTTCTCCAGTGTAAAGGATTCCCACTTAACTGTCCTTTCTTCATAACTGAGACTTCCCTTTATTACGGTAATTGTTGTTGTCTGAACTTTCTCTATTTCGATAATGCCCGTTTTGACTATTGGAGACTAAAATGTCATTGCATATACTATAATGATCCTTCCTAGTTCTTTGTAGGGGAAGTATTACCCTATCATATTGTAAAAATGATAATTACGTTTTTCAAGGGTAGTTTTTAATCAAGAACTCTGTTTTTTGTAAAAAGATTTATTAGACAGATAGATGGATAAATAGATGAAGAATCGATAGATAGATAGATAGATAGATAGATAGATAGATAGAGGGTAGTTTTTAGTCAAAAACTCAAATTTTTCTGGTTTTTGTAATAAAAAAAAAATCTCACATTTTTCAAGATTTATTATACCCAGAAGCTGGAAATAGCTCGAATCCGAAAATACTCCAGATAAAACCAGTCAAGGTCATGTAAAAGTCAACGGTCAAGTAAATTTGAACCATTTGAAGACGTTAATAGTCTTCATTGTTCAAGTTTTTTCTTCAGTGGGTTTAGCTTGAAAACTTGATTAATTCAAGTTTTCTTTTTTTAACCCCAAATTCAATGATTTGAGCTTTTTCCATTCAAGTTTTTTTAATTGGAAAATATTTGAGTTGTGAGTTCATTCGAGGTATAAAAATACTGCACAAACCTCAAACTCGACCTTTGATAAATAACCCCCTTAATGTTAATTAATTATAAGGATGCATTCAGTGTTTGTGTTAAATCTGTTTACTTTATATTGAAGAGTCATTTTATGACTCAAGAACTATGCATGTCATGGGATGAATCATGTATTCAGTGAACATCTTGGTCCTGTTTTCCAATTTTCCAAATAAAGTGGGTTGTATAAAATGATTAATTAATGTGCTGATGGCTGCAAAACTCCTGAGCTACGTACAGTTTAGTAGTCATGTTCAGTAGGTTGTTGAATAACAAACTGAAATTGAAATATCATTTTCAGCTCCCATTCTAGCAGCTGCCTTCTGAAAAGGTTGTCACAGACCCCCTTGTATTGGTTATGTATGGTGTATAACCGATAGACTGCCATTGAATATTTTGCAAAAAGTTGGCCAGATATGTATCAGGCAGGTTAGAAAATCCCTTTGGGAAGGGTTGCATAGGCCCATTGATGTGGTTATCACCCAAGAGGCCTTCATAAGCCAGGGGTCCCCAACCCTTTGGCTATGAGTGGCTATTTTGTAGCTCCTCTGTGGACTGGCAGTTGCAGGTTGCTTTGTTTAGCAGTACAAGTGTTTTTTTATGCAACCAAAACTTGCCTCCAAACCAGGAATTGAAAAATAGGCACCTGCTTTGAGGCTACTGAGAGCAAGGTGGTTGGTGAGCAACATGTTACTCATGAGCCACTGGTTGGGGATAATTGTCATAGGCCTTTAATTAGATCTCATTGTTGGCTGGGGGACAAATAATCAGATCAGGCTAATTTGGCCCACCAGGTGGGTGGTCAACCATACAGTATAAACAGATCTTTACATGTGTGCCCAGATTTAGTAAAGTAAGTTGGCCTCTAAAGGACTGCATTTTCTCAGGGAAGCTTGGTTGCACAAAATGTTACTGTTACTGTTAATTTAAGATTCCAATGGGAGTGTCTAGAACAGCACCCAATACCAGAACAGTTGCTAAGTACCTTGGTCTCAGCTCGGCTTCACCAGTTAAGTGACCACCTTTGACCTCGGGAGGAGCCCTCTGCTTACTCAGATGCCACCTGGACTTATCAAGAGGTGCAAAGCTAAGAGTTCTGGCTAGCACAGGGGCACAATCGTCTCACCAAGGATACAGGATTGAAAAATACCACTAAAGTGGAACAGGCAGACCGGGCCAGCACAAGCGGAGTAGGCCAGGATCAGGATTGGAGAGGGCAGAATAGTCAGTGGACAGGCAGAGGTCAGGCTTGGAGAATAATCAGAGTAGTCACAAACAGGCAAGGGTCAGAGTTGGAGAGAATCAGAGTAATCAGGCAAAGCAAGGGTCAAAACACAATAGATCAGACAGGAAATAGCTTAGGAATAAACACCCAGGAACTTCAGATAGAACCTAACAACAGGCAAGGAACTATAGCCCAGATAACCTTTATATACATTTGAATTTGGCACCATTGCGCGCTGACGTCATCATGTCAGCGCGCCTGTGCCTTTAAACAACCCGAAAGTGCACCATGCGCGCACTAGGGAAGCCGGAAAACAGGGAGAAGGATGCGGTGGGCGTCCCTGCTAGAGGTATGGCGGGCGCTCCCACGTGCATAGGGGTAAGCCACTAGACCACCAGGGAAACTGTTTGTTACAGGGAGCACACATTGGTGCAGCAAATGCTGCCAAATCTAATGGCAAATGAAAAAGGATATTCAGAGAGTCACAGAAGAAGCATATTACATATAAATATCGATGAAGAGTTGGGGGGTTGATGCATAAAGCCTGGAAGGCAGAGTACAGACAATTTGATCAAAAATCTAATGGCATTGAGAAGCAGTCTGTAGTTGCTAAATTATATTTGAGCAATATGATTCATATTATTCCTGTATGGCCAGCTTTGGCTCCTAATAACTAACATAAAGCTGTTAGTTGTACTGGAGCAGAACTATTTTGTATTTAGGGGCATGTGGGACCAACTTCTTCTGTATCTTAATAGAACAAAATATTTTTATAGTGCTTCAGTCCATTAGGGCCAGAGTAAAGGTGCAAGACATGCAATGATATGGTAGGACTGACTGGTTTATGGGACCTGTAGTTTCAGTTGCAGTTTTTACCAAGGCTATTTTCTGGTTAATGGGCCCCCTCTAAGGTTGGTGACCTCCAGAAAAATGGTCCCTCTGAGCAATAATGAACCCAGCCATGCACTTTGCTGCTGAGTGACTTGCATTTTGCAAATCCCAGTTGAAACTGATGTTGTATGGTGTGTGTTTCTGAAAAGATTTCTTTTGTTTCAATGCCCTGATTCTCCTTCATTCGAGCTCTTTTTTTGTCCCTGTCTCATTTTGCAGACAGGAATGTCCCTACTCCTTGTTAACCTCTCATTTCCGGCCTGCCCTAACAAAAACTGTGAACTGGCTAGTCAGCATCAGCCAGCGTCTATTTATGGACAAAAAAACTGTCCATTAAAAATGCCTCGAATTTGTGGTTCAACAGCAATGAACATGGCTAACTCCAACAATTAACAAAAGAATGAACAGCTTTCTAAATCCCTCGGAACATTAGGTACGGATGCCTCTTTTGTGTCGATTCTTGTGGTCTTAAGACTTTGAAAAGGACCACCTGTTGGGACTGCCATTTTGTGATTTTATTAAATGTGGAGAGGGGAGAAAAGGCCACTTTTACCAATCACTCCATATTATTATTCACTTATTATATGGGAAATGCGCATTCAAAAGATGCCAGAGGAATAATATGAGGTCCCCTGCCTCCTCCTGCCCTGCAAAGAGAAGTTATAAGCTATACATTTCTCTATTAACACTGCTTCCTGCTGATTCTGGGCATCTCTCTCCACAAACATTAGGCTTGGAAAAATAAAAAGAATAGCAGTTTGATGGGGCGATTAAGACCCGGGGAGTGGAAAGGGTTTTAAAACCACAATTCTAAAAATATGTAATTACGAATGTCAGCTCAGTCTTATCCTGTTGCAGTTCAGCTAAACAGGCAACTGACAGCCGCTCAAAGGTTGCTAAAGAAGAACCTCATCATAAAGAAGAATCTGCCTTATCATTTATAGATGTTATAGGCATCATACAAACATACACAAGTGTACATGGGTGTGTTTGTAAGTCTGTAAGGGAAGGATATAAATTCAAGAAGAATGCAGGAGAGTGAAAATGTGTGCATTTCTCATATTTTCCCCATACAGTTGAGGTGCTGAAAATTGTCCAGAGAATTGACACCATAAATGAACTATTAGCATGGAGGAAATGTCATTGATAATAAAGTGCTAGAGTGGCTGTGCTATCTTGGTGCAGCCTCAACCTTTAGTAATATTATTTAGTGCAAATTAATTCTTGTGCTCTTGATAAGTTGCCAAATATTCACTTGGGAAGTATCACATGGTGAAAAGATATGAGCAGTGACGTACCTAGAGTGGTCCTGGCCCATCTGCAAAAAAATCTTCAGAGGGGCCCAGCACACTCCAATTCCTATCCTCCCACCCATTTCCCATCCTGCCTCTGCCCCAACTCCGTCCGCTCATTGCAGACTTGAGTCCCCCTTCCTCGTCGCAGGTAAGAGAGCGGCTAGGGAGGAGGGGATTTTCTTATTAGCTATAGATGAAACAGACCGTATTGTTTACATGATTTTCCAGCAGACTTAGTATATAATGAAAAAGATCCATCATCTGCAAAACCCCAGGTCCCGAGCATTCTGGATAACCGATCCCACACCTTTACAAACAAAAGTGCACTAAGCTAATTTAATGAATTATCCAAAATGGTCTCATACCAGGTGAGCATTTCAGCTCATTTATTATCTGATTGCTAAATTAAACATTGAGTGAATCCATCAATTTCATTTGGACTAAAAGGGTTCTTGGAATAAGACTAAATGGTTTCATGAGTGGACCAGGGGAACAGCTGTCCGTATCTGGAGAAAAAAAACAGGTCATTTATGGGGATTTATGTGATGTATGTTTCAGCCTGCTATTGTCTCTCACTTCCTTCAGGAATGTATATAATCTAGTATCTAGAAAAGGAGATGTATGTCTTTGATATAAGCATCACCCATTTAATTCCCAGCCTATGCTGTTTGGATTTTCTATAATTGGAGATAACATTTAGCAGAGAATATAGAATTTACCTTTAGTAGGCCTGCTTTCAGCAACACAACAATAACACTGACACCGCTTTGCAAGGCCAACAAAGCATGACATATTTGTCTAAGCAGCGCATAAACCAATTGGTCTAACAGTTCCAGTAGCCCCTGAGTATGAAAGGTAAGTGTACATGGATGGGAGGACAGATGAAAGAGAAGCTATGAATAGCAGGTGTTATCCTCACAGCTCCCTGCCACAATCAGACTGGGGAAATGAAGATTGCTTTAACATGCCAAGCCAAATAAAGAAAAAAACTAAATGAACTTGGACCCTGAGCTAGAAATATAGAGATGAGAATGAAAAGGCTTTCAGCTGGGCTTTTGACGAAAAAGGGGAAGAAAGCTAGGGGAGGGGGAGCTTTGAAATAAATTCTTTGCCAAGGTGTCTCCCATGAAAAGAGTTTTGTGTTGCTCTTTGTCGGAGGAAGAAAACGCATTTTTTTTCCCTTTTTCTCATCTGCTTTAACACATTCGCTGCTAAACTCTGCAGATGGTTATACTGTGCTGCTCTGTTAGCTAATTTGTACGAGATACAGCATTTAATGCAAGTTATACTGCAGTGATAATCTACAGTCGAATATAACCAAAGGGTTGTCCAAACTGCTCTCCTTCAGCCATGATTTTCTGTATCAGCAACAAGCTTAGCGTTCAATAAGAGCTGAAGGGTCAGAACATGGATAGCATTTCTGTATAGTGATGGGTGAATCTGTGCCGAAAAATTTGCGAATTTTTATACGCACAACTATTTGGTCCAAATGCATTAAAGTCAATGGAATTTATGAATAAATTTAATGCTTGACCAATTTGACGCGAGCGACAATTCTGACGGGTCACGAGTGACAATTTGTTTTGAGGCAGCAGATGTTTCATGGGCTAATTGTCACTGCAGAAACATGGAAATTCGCCACAAATTGACGAATTTATTCGCCCATGACTACTTCTGTAACTTCTGTCCAGCTGTACCAAATAACAAGCCACCATATAAATAATGCAAATGTGAATGAAGAACAATCTCTGGAAAGCACTTTGAAAATGTACCAGTGCTATATTGGTAAATAAATGGATGTTATATTAATAATATGCTCATACTATATAGTCTGGGCTGGGAAGGGCTTGAACTTGAAAACACTAGAGAAATGTGTTAATTCAACTTTAACTGCACCCACACACTGGTGAAAAGGTTCGTTTTTGAAACATTCATTCCTACGGAACATTCCGTACCAGCCAAGAAACAAGTTGCAGCTAAAATCTATATGCTTCTAGTAGGGCAGGGGATTTTCAGAGCACACCACTCTCAGGTATTGCCCTTTGTAGGAGGAACCAATATGTTCTTATCCAAAGTCAAGGGGTTGAATAAAGTGGAAGCCCATGCCTTTATAGAGTTGTTGTGACTGATGGTGTCCATGCCCATTTACCACCAACAACTGCTTTCAGGTAAAGGAATTGGGGGTCCCTAAAATACATGCTGGGTCCCAAATCAGTTTTACTCCCAGCTTATTTTTTATAGGTATTTATTTATGCTTTTGTCAATCTTTACAAGTCTTTTCAAACAGTAATGGTGGCCAGATAAACAGGTAGAAACAATAGAATTATACCGCTATCTGACGATTTAGCTGTAAACTTTGTTTCATGCAATAATATTAGTGCTTGTATGATTAAATTTAGGTATATTCAAAAGTGGGGTGTGGACACAAAATTATTTTACCAATCTATAATAGTCTCAATGGTGGTTTCTTCCGGGTTATTTGTTTGAAAATAATACATCTGCACCCACCCAGGCATTATTTTATTGTAATGATCTTCTGAAATACTTCCCCAAACAGGAACAAAATACTGATGGGCGATTGTTAATTAAGTACAGAGTGATCTTTTAGCTGACATTAATAGTCCTGCAGATTTTACTAAACCTCTAATAAGAAGGCAGTTTGGAAAAAACAACAGCAAAAAAAGATGCATTGCAAATCCAAGAATGCAGTGTAAGAAACTACTGAATCTACAGCTAATTCTAGGGCTATTTTGGTGATTTTCCATAGATTAACTTGTACTGAATTTGATTTTCTAATAGCAACGTTTGATTTGATGAAGCTGATTCTTTCTTGATGGGTTTAAGGTATTTAAAAGTCAATCAAGGCTTTGTTTGGAAGCCCATTAGGAGTCCATCAATAGGTTCTTTTCTTGACATGATTTATGCAGTGTGCGATTACAAATATACAAATACAAACATGAATTATGTGTCTGACCAGATTTAGCTTTTTCTATTGTTACACCTCAGTAAAACTGAACACATTTTCTTTTCATAGCATAGCTTCATATTATTTTATGAAAGAAATTACTCAGTGTACATAGACGGCCTTTCCTGTAGGCAGATGAGCCTGCTATGTGACAGAGAGGGAGGCAGTCAAGTAAAAACTGCCTACAATCAAGGCAAAAATTCTAAATGTAAAAAATAATGTATAATGACTTGTTTATTTGTACATTCTCTCCCATTACCCATACATTAAAGGGCCCATTTATTAAACATCAAATATCCCGGTTGAGTTTTAAAGGGGAAAACTCAAATTTTTTAACAAAAAACCCTCAAATTTTTAGAGATATCATACCCCAAAACTTCTAAAATCTGAAAATACTCCATCTCAAACCTGTCGTGGTCATTTAGAAGTCAATGGCAGCTGTCCCTGAAGTTGTTTCTTGACATTGACATGTTTCTTGGCATCTGTGCTGGATAATCCAATCCAATAAAGTCTTTAGAGCGTCAGATTTGTTGCGATGTGTTTTTGCTCCAACATTTTTTTGAAAAGAATTATAAGATAATGAGTTCAATTCTTGAATGGGAGTTTGGTTGACTTTATTTCAATAAAAAAATTAGATTTATATGAGTTTTACTAATTAACCCCCTAAGTATTAATGTATGAACCACAGGAAAACCACAGGTCCTGAGCATTCTGAATATCGGTTCCCATATCTGTATATACTGATTAGAGAAAGGCAAAACAAATCTCCTGAAAAGACAGCTACTGGTTCAGATTTATAGAGTAAATTAAATCATGAGCCAAAGGTAGCAGTAGCACGAAAAAGCTGTTGTTTTTTAACAGGCACAGGAAGTGATACAACTTGTGACAAAACAAAAGCTGCCTCTGTTTGATATATCAGGTTTAATTGTTGGAGTATGACTAAAATTACTTCTAAATATGGGGCAGCCATTCAATACTGAAAAAGGAGCAAATGTACAGGATATACAGCAGATAACAAGAAAACTCATTAGTATACAACAGGATTCTTCAGTACTTATCTGTTATCTACTGTATATCCTGTGCTTGAATGACTGCTCCCATGGCTACACAACGGCTTTTTTATATAAACTATAGTAGTCTTTCTGAAGCAAGCACACCACACTGCAGTACAACAGTACATAATATTTTCATTCATTTAAGAACCTTTATTTTATTTGGTGCTACTGTTTCTTTAAATACTACCCATGTTGTGCTTCCTAGTGGTAGACACGAGAATAGCACCCAAGGAGGAAACTCTGCTTTTTTATGATTGCCTGTTATTCTCATTGGTACCACTAGATGGAAGTAGGGAGCACAACTTGGGTCTCAAAGCTGGCTCCTTCTCAAAGCTCAGATGGCTGCCTCCATTACAACTAAAAAAAATACATTTGTTAATTCAAGAATAAAAATTTAAATAGTAGAGAGAATTATTTGCAAATGTAAGCAGTGTAATTTAGAAATAATAAGTAAGCCATAATCCCTTTAAACTGGGGCACAGACTCTTGAATAATGAACAATCAATATATATATATATATATATATATATATATATATATATATATATATATATATATATATATATATATATATATATATATATATATATATATATTAACAGTCTCAGTGTATGCATTCTTACCGGATTACAGATATTCCTGGGTGCAAAGTTCAAAGGACCCGCACTCCATTTTCTTGTGAAACAACTGTGCTTTTGGATATGTATTAAATAAAGTTGTTTCACAAGAAAATGGAGTGTGGATCCTTCTGAAAATATTTTATATATTTATATCTATATTAACATGAAAAAATCATCATTCACCAATCATCTTTGCTATATATATATAAAACAAACAAGGAAAAGTTGTGCTCACCACTAATTTTTAAAACCATTAGGCGGGGGTGCAATGAGGCTGTGACCACAAAATACATATAGACAAATGCAAGAGGTCCTCTACACTCAACCCATTATCAATATATTTAAGACATTGAGACATTCTGTGCATACAGCTACTAAGAAATGCCTTACCCTTTAAACAACAGGGATTGTTTGTCCATATATTGCAATATATTTAAGCTGGCCAACTATGTCAAAGTCATCCCATAACTGGCCAGTCCTACTCTCAATTTTCATCTGATTTATTAAGAATTATATTGCTTAATTATCATGGAAATCTGCATATTAATAAAAGGTGCATCATCTGTGTCAAGTTAAGGAGCCGAAACGTTTTATATTTCAAAATGAAGTCCTTGGAGTGTAGCTTGTTTTTTCACTATATATATATATCCTCTGCACTCAACCCATTATCAATATATTTAAGACATTGAGACATGTTGTGCATACAGCTACTAAAAAATGCCTTAAGCTGGCCATAGACACAAAGATACGATCGTTTGAATCATGGTATGATTGGACTTCCCCATCTCCAGACCTGTCACTAACCTTCAGATTAAATAAAGTAGTAAAAGCACAGATCAGCCGATGTTCTGCCCCTGACAGGGATTGTGCGAAAGTTGTGTCCGACAAAACCTAGCGACAGTCTCCCACTGAAAATCGTACGATCGGCAATACACGCAGAGATATTATCGGCAGCCGACAGAAATCTTCTAACCTGTCCGATCGACCGATTGGCACTCTAAACACAATCCAAAAATCGTACAAATCCAGGATTCGTACAATCAGATCGTTGTATCTATGGCCAGCTTTACCCTTTAAACAAAACAGGGATTGTTTGTCCATATATTGCAATATATTTAAGCTGGCCAACTACGTCAAAGTCTTCCCTGGTTTGGTCAGTCCTACACTCAACCTTCATCTGTTTGATTGAGAATTCTATTGCTTCATTATACATTTTACAAAGGGACTAAGTTTTACCTGCAACTTACTTTGTGCTTTCAAAGTAAAACTCCCAAACTTGGTTGCACATTTATTAGACACCAGTGGGATCACCTGACTATAGCTGGGAAGGGTGGGGGCTACAACAGAGAGCTGCTCCTATATGAACTATAACAAACAAGGGAAAGTTGTGCTCACCACTAATTATTAAAACCCTTAGGTGGGGGACCATAAAATACATATAGGGAGTTGTGAGGCTGTGACCATAAAATACATATAGACAAATACAAGAGGTCCTCTGCACTCAGTTCAAAAGGTGCCTGCACTGTTTTTTTTGTTGTCCGTTAGTGTGCCTGGTCAATTTATTGTGTATATTGCTTCAAGATGGACCAAAGTTGTATCACCAAACTTTATTAAGCCATCCCTTGTGCATGGTGTGCTGGTCCATCTTGAAGCTACAGTATATATATATATCTATATATAGACTAACAACAGATGTTTTTAAGAGGGAATTGCATGCAACAAGTAACTCTTTTGAGGTTGCCAATGACTTAAAAGACTTCATTTAGAATCAAAGAGGTATACTTCTGATAAAGTGATTGCTTTAAAAGGGTGTGATCTATAAAAATAAAAGTCCAGCTGTAAATAAATATAATATGGCATGCTTTGAATGTCTACATCACAAGGATAAACGAGTGCTGTGCTACCCAAGGTAAAACCACATTTTAAAAAATCCACCCTGTTATCCACACCTAAGTTTCTGAAGTTAATGGGGACCCACGTAGTATTTTTTTTCCTGATGATTAGCAACTCCCCCACCGTTGCTGTTTTATTACAGATTAGCAGCGGCTCCTGAGCAGCAGGAAGAGATTCAGACAATTACAATCAAGTCAGGGCACACGCCTGCCCTGGCCGTGCGAACATGAGCAGGGTACTGATGAGGCACTTATTTCAACCCCCCTCCTCCATTCTTCCTTAACATTTCTTGTTATCAAGTGTATCATGTCAAAGCACCCATAAAGGACTCAGCTGCCGTTCTCTTGTGTCCTCATTTCTCCCTCCCACTATCTATGCAAGATAAGCAAAGATTCCACTTGTTTGTAGGGGAAAAAACAATGCTTTATTTGATTTAGGGGAGGGGGGAAATAACAGGAGTAGAAATTTGTATATTTAAGGCACAGATATCTGGGGTGTCTCTGAAAGTTCAACAGCTTTGATACAAAAGCTCCTTATTTAAGGTCAATTCTTGGATAAATCATATTGTTTTCTGTTCTGCTGGAAAGGAAATCCATAGCTTTATCATATCTTCAGGACATGCATGATGCAGTTGTTGTTTTACTCACGCTATAGGATTGGCACACTGGGTTATTGATCTCAAGTGCTTTGCACAAAATTGTCATTTCAGTAAACTAATTGTAAACTATAACATTGGATGCCTGTCCATGATGGAAGTTTTATCTCTGCCTCACATCTGCTAATTACATTTGCTTTTTATATGTGCTGGTTTATGCTAGAGCACTAACCTATAACGATCAGCCAGCAATTAGCTTTGGGATGTGAGATGATCCTGTTTAGTAACTATGGTTTACAGCAATAGCACTTGGATGTATTCAAGGTGTAGGGTAATGAATCCTATTTATTTGTTTCTGGAGCATTTCAGATCACTGGCAAGACAGCACTAGAGTAGGGACACGTGGAATTACAACTATTAGTGATATCACTTTCTCTTTTAATGTGAAAACCATCACATTTTCATCAAAGATTTATTCAACTAGAGTAGCTTAAAAACAATCTAGTGAGAGAGAGCATGTACATGAAACTGTTTATATCCCAAGTGCTTAGTGAAATAAATATCACAGCCAGTACAGCTGACAGTTCTTTGGGATCACCTCTTTAATATTTGTGGCTGTATTTGCCATGTGTGTGTGAATCAGCATAGAGACCGATGTGAATGATATATAATGTCAATGTGTTGGCTCTTTATAAATAACAGATAATTATAATAATGATACTGGCAGTTTAAAGGGTCCTTTTTATGTATTACAAGCTTAGGGCCTTCAGAAACGGCCAGGTTCAGCTTTCAGATGCTGATCATGTTTTCCTGGAGAAAGCTCCGAAGACTCTTTTGAGAGCGAGAATGTCACTGGGTGAGAGAAGTGCTGTTACCAGAAGAGCCGTTTAGATAAATTCAAGATTTTTTTCCCCCTGATCATAAACATGCACCATTCCACCTGAAGCTCCAGCACCCTGCTGGGCTTTAATCCAGCCCAATTCAACGAGCCACACTGGAAATACTGTGCTTCCACTCTCGATGCTTTGATTGCCCTCACGCTGAATGCCACCACCTGCAAGACAGGCTGTTTTTATTCCCTCTGCTCTTCTTGAGGAGGAAGTAAAAGATGATAATTTATTGCAAACATTAATTAATTGTTTACAAGACGATAATTTTTTTTTTTTCAGAAGCCCCCATTTCCATTGAGCTGGTGAACCCATCAGATATTTGGACAAGAGATACATGAGTACAAAAGGGTTCATTTAACTTGAATTGTTAGAACATGAATAAAGCTGAACAAGCACCCAGAGCAAAGTTCTCTGAATTCCCTGCTGATTCTCAGAGAGTGCTGGGAACTGTAGTTCAACATCTTAAAGAGCTCTAGATTTAAAATCAAGAGAACATCTTGGTATGTCAGATTAGTATTAATATAAGCTATTGCTTGAATTATACATCATTAATCATTCATTCAGAGTCAACTACAAGCTTTAAGGGTGAAATAGAAATGCAAAGGGTTTTGTTATAGCCATGTATGGAGAATAATAACTCAAATGCACATTGTATAAAGGAATCTGCATATAAAATAAGACATTTCATGGTACAGTATGTTGGAACTATCCACTCTTTGTCAGTGAACAGCATTGTCCATCTTGGCATCTTTTAACAGAAAAAAAAATCACAAGTGCTTGTGTAGTACTATAGTCTCCTAGACAAAGTGGAGAGGTCTTGATAAAGTAGAGCCCCTTAGCCGGAAAGGTGAAAATGTGAATCAAAGTGATTCCACTTCATGTACTGTATGAAAGCAGATCCAAAACCTTTTTATTTTCACTCAGTTCTCGTTTTAGCTTCCATCCATCCATATTCTTTATGCGCTTTCAGGCCGCTTGTTTGCCGGCACACATACTAAACGAAATCAATACGAAATAAAAACAGGTAACAATACTCCGCAAAAGCAAGGTAAACAGATGGTACAGTGCTAATACAGTTTGAGTTATAGAAGTTATCACAAAATGCTGCTTGATTAGAGATGTATGTAGGTTTATAAGGTTTATCTTTAGTTACATAGTACCCCCCCCCCCCCCCCCCCCCCAGTTTCATTGTATGTCAGGATAAGATCATTTCTGTCGTTCAGCAAAAAAATGATGTCTGCTTGTTATTCTTACAGTGGACATCTTCTGTGCTTATTGACAAAACCTGCAGTAGAAACCCTGGAATTACCACCAGCTTCCCATGTGTCAATGGGCACACTGGTGCAAGCAGGTCTGGACTGAGAGTCAAAATGGGCCTTGGCATTTCAGGTACACAGAGGCCCAAACAGCCCCCCAGCAGCCCATTAGATAATGTCTGTCTATGGCATCTTACAGCAGCCACTCTTGCAGGGCCGCCATCAGGGGGGATAAGTGTCCTGGGCCCGGGCCTGAAGGGGGGCCTGGCAATGCTGCACTTTAGAAAGAGCCGGGCCCCCCTTGACAGCGCCGAAGACGTGCGGGCATTTGCAAAGTCCCAAACAACTGAAATGTGGAAATGGCGAAAAGCCAAACAGCCAAACTCCCAAAGCGGCAAAAATACACGAAGTCACGAAAACAGCCGAAATTGAAGTCTTGAACCACCAAAAAGACCCGAAGACAGGAAAGGAGGCAAAGTTTAAGTCCTGAAGCCATGAGTTCAATTCTACTGAACACCAATTTGTGTTTTTTTTAATCCCCTGGCCACCAATGTATAATTTTAATATTCTATAGGCCCCTGCCACCAATGTTTTTTTTTTAAATACTTTTTGGGGCCCCAATTCTTTTAACTTATGAGGGGACCCTGACCATCAATATCTTTTTATAACTTTTGTTGATGTGTGGGGGGGGGGTACTTTTTAGCGCTTATGTCTGTGTGGTCTTTTAACTTTGATGTGGAGTGGGTGGGATCAATGGTGGGGCTTGGGTGCCAGGGTGGTCCAGGGGGCCATGATTTCTAATGGTGGCCCTGCCCTCTTGCATTTACCAGAACCCACAGCCAAGGCCTGGGTGCAAGATCCCAAACAGGAGGTGGAACTATAGGGAAATTACCACCTGGTTAAGGTTGGCCAGGTGGCAACTTCTCTATATTTATACTATATACTGCCCTTCTGTCCCTCCAACTCACCAAATTGTGTTTTGACTGGGCCCGAACTGTCCCACCCCTTTTGCATCACCCTCATGGACCTGCCCCCTCACTTTGTGAACCGGCCAGAACTTTTTCATAAGTAATAATGTGCATGGATATTATAAATGTATAGAGAGTGTCTGCTGATATAGGAACCTATTTAGTGGAGCAGGCTTCATTGGTCTATGGGCTACAGCAAGTCTTCACTTTACTGTACTGACTACCTTAGTGGTATGCTGGTTAAGTATATAATTTTTTTTGCATTAGACTGCTTCTAAAATAGAATAAAATGTTCAATTGCAGTCAGGCCTACATACCCAACATACCCAAAGGACATAAGTATATTTCCTAGCAGAATCGAGCTATTGGAAGCTCTACACCTGGAACTTGGGTGCATTCCATACCATGTCATTTTGAGTGTTCCGCTGTGTTTCATAGTTAAGCCTACAGACTTTCTGGTTTGTGAGTGTGGGCTGGTTGAACAGCTGACAAATTTAGCCTTGTCCTGTTATTGCTCATTACTGTAAACTAAGTTTTTGCTGCAGTTTTGTTGAGGTACCTATACTAGCTAAAGTTTATAGAAGTGGAAGATGCCCAGCCAAGCGTTGCAAATCATTTTTGAACCAAAGGACACATTCTAGATTCTGGCCTAGCAGCAACATACTGTGGTCTGACTTAACTGGGAAAATAATGACATTTGACATGTACAGGTAGCTGCAACCAAGTCAGGGACAACATTAAACACTAAAGCAAAGGTATTCCTCTGTACTAAGCACATACAAGAAAATGTAAACGACCCTTTAAAGGTACACACGGGTTGCCATAATCAGGGTACAGAATATTTCACAACATGATTTTTCAGCTAAAAGCGAATTGTATTTTAACATTAGCATTCTTGTAAGAAGGCCCTTTATGCATCATGCTGCCCATAGAACTATTTTGTTAAGTTGTACACTGGAGTGCTTTAAAAAAACTGAATTCCATTCCTTCTTGAAACCTTTAAGCCCAAAGGCTGAGATGGCAGTGAATGGAATACAGAAGGCCGATAATGGCAGTGTATTGATTACTTAAAGAAAGTTAAAGTAAAAGCAATTTCCCCATATCCCTCGCAAAGCAGCAGCTCCTGGTCCATCCACTCAGATCTTTAAAAAAGAAATGTTTTTGTGGTTAATCAGGTTTCAGCTGTCTCACTCCCCGGCCAGGCCTCTCAGCGCTGCTCAAGAGCTTCTTTAATTAACCATAATACCACAGATGCTATTGATTTTTTTTTTTCAAATCTGGTTTAAAAAATCTCATTGCTCTGGAGCCACGCCAAACACATAGCCGTGATTCTGTGCTCTGTTCCACGGTCCCTTTTTACTCCCTCTGCATACGTGATGAGTCTCCATATCGCTAGAGTGCAATCTTGAGATTTAGCTCGGAAAACAGAATTGATTTTATTTTCTCTTTCCTGCTGAACACCGCATCTGTCATTAATGTTGGAAAGTGGGGTTAGAACAATTCTAATGTGTTGCTTTTGTCCACACACGTACAATAGTAGTACATCTCATTATCTCCCTGTTGGCCCAAGTTTGATGCTCCGACACTGAAAGGGTTTCTAATATACTCCCTCTTTTTATCTAAAAGGCTAGGCAGAGAATATTGCCCCCTACGTAAGAGCAACAGGGATAGGCTGGCCAAGTTAAAGCACTGGCCATTTAGAACATTTTTGATTGAGAAAAAGAAAGCAGGGTGAAGGACAAGGCAAGAAAAATAATACCATCCATAGAATCTTTTATAATATGGTGACATCATGTACATTTTCTATTAATGTATCCACAGTCAGAAGGGAAGGCAGAAGGGAAAGTTTAACTATTTAAAAAAAAAAAAAAACACACAAAAATAGTATACCATAATAAGTTGCAATTGTTTTTAGACCTACTGCATTGCAGATTCTTTTAGAATTTCAGCATTTAGATGATGCATACATTTAATTGTAAGATAAACGTCCCCTTCAAACAAGCAAGACATAAAAGGCTTTACTGTGGCCATATCCCCTTTTGGAAAGAAAAACACCTCTTGAATATAATGCTAACAACTTTCTTGAAATGCTCCATAAGCTATTTGAAGCTCCGCATCATGTGACCACAGGTTCCCATCTCCTTACACCAATCTCCCCAAGGCATGTGCACTGCCAGATGGGTAAACATTTTCACCAAGCTAGAACTTCATGCAGTCTTATCAGGATTTCTGAGGGTAATGAATGGAAGATTGCCTTCACACAAGTAATGTCATCTACATAAACAACATCCTGTACTATATCTAACACAAGTTACTCAAAACAACTGTACTTGCACAATGGCACATTGTAACTCTTCAGAGAGGTGACATCTGAAATTCACAGATGTGTTGATTCTGTGTAGTTACTATGATAGGATTAATAACGTGTCATGCAACTTCTAGACACAGGTGTTACTTGTGAGAGTTGCATGAATGGATGTGTGAATAGTTCTGAAACCACCAGGGTACAGATGTTAACTACACAGAATCAACACCTCTGTGAATTTCAGATGTGTCCTCTCCGAAGAGTCACAATATGCCGTTGTGACTGGATTGTTGGAAGAGTCTATATGCCGAGAACTCCCCTACACCAGTCAGTTGAACTGAAGAAGCTGCTTGGATGAGCAGTGAAATGTCTTCTTTAAAATTTCTCAGCAAGTCCAGTTGCTTTGAGTTACTTGTGTTAGATATACCATGACATGGATGGATGTGAATCTTCATAGTCAACATCCTGTCCTCTAACTCTGAATGTAGAATTCTTTATACATTAAAGATGTGTCTATGAGGTGCTTAAAATCTCTTTCCCAGGCTACATAATCACTAATCAGAGGTTAGAGGGACCCTAAAGCATCTGCCATCATCTTCCAACCAGTACTGAGGCCATCCAGTGCTTTATTGACTTTACTATAGGCAATTTGTCAAGGGATTCTCCTAACTCAAAGCTCCTATTCTGGCCCTGTCAGGGGGCCAAGTGGCTCCCAACAGGGAGAAGTAAGGACCAAGGAGGAAGCTGAAGGGTTAAAGTCCAGAACAAAGTACAGGCAGGGTTCAAACAATAATCAAGGTCAAATCCAGGCAAACGGTTCAAAGGAAGGCAACAAGTATCAAGGTTGAGTTCAGGCAGGGGTCAAAGTCCAGGAATCAATAGCAGAGGTATAATTGAGCACCCAGGAATGTATATAACAAAACCTATATTCGGGCATTGAACCCGGGTCTCTGGTGTCCTTTTATATTTGAATTTGTCACCAAAACGAAAGCTGTGACGTCACCGCGCGCCGTGACCATCGCGGCGCAGTGACGTCACCATGCCAGCGCCCCTACCCACGTGGTGGGACTGGGCTCTGCCATTTTGGAAGTGACGCTGAAGGGACAACACGCGCTGCCCAGAGCTCCTGGTAAGGCTCCAGGCGGCGTTCGTGACAGGCCCTAAATGTAAAAGAGGGAAACCAAATCCCTTCTCTCCCTTGATATTAGTGTCATTACAAGACGTTGAACTAGAAATAAAATGGATGATTCCTTCACTGTGAATCATAACCCCTATTACACAGATATTAGTTGCTTCAGGCCATGGCTTTGGTGCCAAAAACTACAGGAAAAAGTTCATTACCCTAACCCCAACAATTTATTGTGCCATTTCATAGGACAGTTTAACATATAATATCACAGTTAATGCTAACGTCTGATCTGTGAAATAAGGATTTCTTTAACCTTGGAACAAAATAGGACTGATTAAGGTTGCAATTGATTTAACAATAACAGGGGCAATGAAACAGGAAAACTAACAATTATGATTGCAATTGGTCTTGCCAGAATTGATTGTGTCTGCACTGCGTGTAGTGTGAACAATTTCAATGTCAGAGATATGGGAACAATGGCCGAGCAGGAAGGAAAATGTGATGTGATATTAAGGAAATTGAGCCCTGATGATGATGACAATGGTGATGAAGATGATGGTGAAGAAGAATGAGAAGAACATCCCAGATATTATCAGCAGAAAAAAATGCCAAAGGGTAAATAATTTACCTTTTCTAAATGCCACTTATCATAGCAGATTCCTAGAACGAAGATGTGAGCCATATTTGTTATCACCCAATAGAACATTACAGAATATGAAGCATATATCATCATTTGAAGTAAATATTGCACCATAAGTACATATCTTTCTTTTAAGAATCAGATCATTTCAAATTGCAGTTACAATTGAAAATGTTATTCTTACATATAGTTTTTTTTAGGACTCACACACAGGCATGAATTCAACATTCATTGTATTTTTAACATGTTTAAAATGTATAAAAATCCAGAATAATGCTTAAAAAACACAATTCCAAATGTCAACAAATCTACATATTTGTTGTCTGCCTAGTAATGGTAATCACACTTTTTTTATATTAACTGACAGAATTTGTGAAGAAAAAAAAACATGAAATCATATGCCCAACTACAGGGAAAGGAGATAAAGGCTGATCATCACAAAATGGTACGGGTACAGCTCCATACATGCACCAGACTGGGTCATCAGTTGGTTCACTTTCATATTTGTTATCAAGTTAAGCACAATTGCATAAGAACTTTTCTTGTCACAATTATGGAGGTTTAAAGATGCTATAGATTATGAAATAATTTGAAATGTTTGAAAACAATATTGCACCCCCAGTGAATTCAGTTTTCCTTGACCTTTAAAGACATCATATGGCAACTCAGACCAAATGTTGCCCTTTGTCATTAAAGCTAGACCAACTGTTAGTCTAATGAACTTATACAAGTTTGAGGTTCGTTTTCTGGTATTTTCTCTAAAACCCATTTCTTTTTAGTATGGATTTATGTTAGCTTAGTTACATTTCATCAGGACGTCTACTTTTAGTGATGTTGTCCCATTATGATCAACATCCATAAAAGTTAGCAATATGTTCCATGGAAAATATTACGTAAATATTATATTTATTTAGGAGAGAATTAATATTGCTATTTATGTAACCTTAACATAATAAATATCTGAATGAAAAGCATGAAATTGTAGGGACATTTAGACAAGCTGTTTGTTGACAAAGTCTACCTTTTGGGCACCCCACATTACATAATGTGGTGTTTATACAAATGGCCTGCGGGTGTCACTGTGCACATTACTTGTACTATCAATTTACACAGTACTTTCTGTACAGCTTGAGAGTGATATAGTTGGAGGTTATTGTTGTGTAATGGCTGCATGAGCCTGCTAATAAAGCACTGTTATACACTAGTAATTCTCGGCTATCAAAACACAACAGATTGGCGACAGGATGTCTCTTCTACCTCTGCAGCAGCCTGCACCTTTTCTTCCAACCCCAGTGAGCCTACCATACCTTTTACTGCTTGGAGCTGTATGTTTGATAATTACATTATTGCTGCTGACCATCGAGAGATTTCAGCTGCTATAAAATGTGCTTTAATTATTCACTGCCTGGGAACAGAGGGACAGCGTATATTCTTTACATTACCATTACCTGATTAGACTTATGAAACTGCTCTTACTGCTATAAAGAACCTTTTTGTGCCAAGAGTAAATGTGGTTGCTGAAAGATATAAATTCCACCAATGTGGCCAACGTAATGGTGAATCCACAGAACAATTTGTAGCAGCTTTGAGAGAGCTGGTTGTTACCAGTGAGTATGGGAATCTAACAGATGAAATGCTAAGAGACCAAATAGTGGAAAAAACAAACTCACATCGCACTAGAGAGAGACTGCTCCTGGTGCAGGATTTAACCCTTGTAAAGGCTTTTACAGTTGAAAGCCAAATTGAAACAGCAGTGGCAGAGGCTAAAACTCTCAGTCAAGGGAATGTACAGACACATTCACAGGCAAAATACAGTGCTAAGGAAAGGGATTCACTGCAAATCTGTGCAGCAAATACAAATAAAAAATACTGCTTTCGTGGTGGTTCAACACAACACATTGCAAATTATGCTACATGTCCTGCAAAAGCAGTACAGAGTCGCAAATGCTCAAAGGTGGGTCATTTGGCTAAAACCTGCCGTAGTTCTTCTAAACATGTTCATGAACTCACTACTACAAATATTACAGTATTAAGTGTGGATAAAGCGGGTACATTTATTCCAGACAAGTTTATATGCACTGTCAATGTCCAAACTGCTTCTTCTGACAAGGAACACTCCATCACCTGTTTCTATACTACCAAAGGATATTTTCTTGAAATACTTTGCAAAAGATACGCTTTTTGCACCTGCCATGAGTCTGGTCAGTTACTTAAAGCATCCAATCCCTGTGTTTGGTTGCTTGCCAGTGACTGTACAATTTGAATAAAATACGGCAAAATGTGACTTTTTCATTGTGAATAAGGATACTGCTATACTTGGAAGGGATCTCTTTGCTGCATTAAACCTACAATTAGCAGATGGCTTCATTACTACAGCACCAGTGCCTGCCACACAGCCTGTATCTAAAATTTCACCACTTCAGCCAGTGCAATTTCCTCATTCAGCATGGAAAAAACTTGCTATTGATTTTGTGGGTCCTTTTGCAGATGCTCCTATAGAATGCAGATTTGCTATAACTCTGATAGACTATTATAGTAAATGGCCAGAAATGGGATTTTTTCTCATATAACATCAGCTATAGTAATAGCATTTCTGGCTACAGTCATCAGCAGAGAAGGTAATCCAAAGGAGTTAATATCAGACAATGGACCACAGTTTGCTTCATCTGAGTTAGAAATATTTCTGAGAGCTCATTTAAAAATTTCAGCTGTCAATCAAATATTTTCTGCCACTCCTCTATGCCTTAGGCATCGAGGTGGGGCAGATTATTACTTTCACTTTCCATTCAGCAATTCCTAGATGCCACTGCTCCCCACACATTTCCCCAGTTCTCTTAACCATTTAATTGTGTAGCCAGGACATGGGAATAGACATCGGGTCCCCCATTCTGGTTCACAAACAAAATTCGAAGATGATATAATGCTTGCCTTAATAACAGTGTCCACAAAATGGCTCCTGCCTGCTTGCTATAATTATGAATTCCCAGACTGAAGAAAACAAGATTAAAATGATTTATATAGTGTAATTAATGTTCATTTTGCTTGACTAATATGATAAAATAGGATTTTGAATATTTTTTTGGGGTGACAGGTCCACTTTAATATACATACTGTTTAATAATTACTGTTTATTATATTTGTCCAAATGCTTTCCTACTATTGAGGGAATGTGGTGTTTATACAAATGGCCTGCGGGTGTCACTGTGCACATTACTTGTACTATGCATATAGACAGTTCTTTCTGTACAGCTTGTGTACAGCTTGAGAGTGATAGAGTTGGCAGTTACTGTTTTGTAATGGATGCATGAGCCTGCTAATAAAGCACTGTTATACTCTGATAATTCTCGGCTATCAAAACACAACACATAATTTCCAGTGTTTTATTTCAGAGAAAAATGGAAATCAGTAAAACTAGAATTGTTTTATTTTGGAGCTTCCTGAATAATGAGTATCCCATACTTATATTACAAACAAGCTTATGTTTTGCCCAAGATCACAAGTGCTTCACAGGAAATAAACCTAGACCTCCCACAGTAACTAAACCAATGAGCTACTCCTAGTATCATTGCATAGTGTAATATTAAATTTTGTATTTATTTGCATAAACAAAAATAAATGAACGCATAAAATATAAATACTGAGAGTCTGAACATTCTTATAAGGCATCATTTGTTTAAAGGGGAACTATCACGGAAATTAAAATTTAATATAATCTTCCTCATACTGAATCAATAAAAATTCTGCTTTTGTTTCTGAAATAATCAAGTTTATATTCACTATTCCTCTATCAGCATCTGTTTCTCTTCATTCTCTTTTCATTCAGGAGTTGGGTGTCACATGAATGATCCAATATATCTTATAGGGGGGCTTACTTTCCTAGCAGATGAATTAGAGCTCACTCGACTGATTCCAGTACAAACAAAATCCAACAAAATAACTTTTGCACAAATTCTGCATGTAGAGAGACATGGTGGCAAATTCACTAAGCGGCGAAAATGCGCTAGCGATGGCTTCGCCACAACTCGCCGCATTATGCCAGGCTAATTCACTAAAATGCAAAGTTGTGCTCAGGGGAGTGAATGCTAACGAAGTTGTGCTAGCGTTACTTTGCCAGGCAAATCACATTTACGCTAGAGATGCCTAATTTGCATACGGCACGAAGTTAAACGTATAATAGAAGTATATGTTACAGCCACTACATTAAACTACACAAGCCCAGGAAATCTTTAATAAATAAAATAAAATTGTCCTATTGCCCTAAACATGTGCCCACTGTATAGTTGAGTCGCTATATGTTAGGAAATGTAGGGGGGAAGGAGGGTAACCCCCAAAAAAACTACGCTATTTTTCAGACTATCACCCTAAAAAAAGTAAAAGACACCAGTGTTTTTTTGGGACTTTCAAACTCCTATCTATTGTATTGAACTTCCCCAGGTCTGACCTGGCAAAGTAAAGTCTAGCGCAAGAGGTAGCGTTCAGTAAAATGGTCATCTTAGTGAATTAGTGTAGTTATGTCCCTTCATCAATGTGCAACTTCACCTGGCGTAAGGGTTAAAAGTTGCGCTAGTCTATCTACTTCAGTAGCGAATTTTCACCAGGGACACTGTAAGTGAATTGGCGAAGTTGCGAAATGACGTCACGCTGGCTAATAAGCACTAGCGTTAGACGCTTCACGCTTTAGTGAATTTGCCCCATAGAGTTTGACAAATTGAATGAATGTAGCTGTCTTTGCAGTTGTAAATGGCTTTTGGTAACTCCTTGGTCTCATACACAGGACTTTGGTTTTTGTTAAGATATGTTTGTGCTGCTGTCATCGTATTATTGGATTTAAGATGGCGCTTCTTTTGCAATGTTTGAAGAAATTGATAAATTTTTGTGAAATTTTATTTTGGTGTGTTTCCTTTATTTATTTTAACTTCCTCTGTAAGTTTGCCACTGCCAAATAATATTCACTTTTAGAGGAATGGGTAGCTCACCAACCAACACAAACGAAGCATAAGAAAGTTTTGTTCTCAAAAGTACTCGTTGTTCCCTAGTTTATTTCTTCCATACCCTGGGCCAGGGCTTCTGTTATTGCATTGGGACAAGGTAGGTTATGTACAGTTGCTCCTCCCAATACTCCAAAGTACAGACTTAGGGACCACCCTGACTGATCATTGAGAAGAACAGCTCATACAGATGTCGCACTCTGTACAGAAGTACTCCTAGCCTGTGTATTTTTTTTTTTTAAAGATCACTGTCAATCCAGGGTCCCAGGCTAGTGGTACAATCACTGGGCATACCTAACAAATTTGAAGATACCTGTGATTTTGGGATTCATTGTCTCTGTCTCAGGAAACATGCACAAAATTATATTTCAGGGATGGGATGATGTTTTTGCACCACTTTTAGTGACATACTCAATAAATATGCCTCTTGTATACCTCTGGATGCACATATTCTGTCTAATGAATGAAATCCTCTACTCTGCATTCTATTTTCTAATAAGCTGTTGTTTCTGCAAAACATCTCGTTATCCAGGTGAGTTTCTCCATTATGGTCAATGTCAATGTCCAATGTCAAGTATGTGCAATCTTGGTCAATTCTACTTACACTAAAAGCACAAAATATGATTGAAGGTTCCTCAAGAAAAGAACAATGTATTCATAAAAAGCACTACATGTTTCCAGGCTTCTATAAACACAGTTTATTATTGTTGCCCATTGCTCCCTCCCCCTCCAGCATCACTGAAAATGAATTATTTCCTATACTATTAGCGGTTTTGAGGTCATTTAGTGTTTACAAAGGAATTACCCAAGTATTTCAAATGGCTGTGGAATGACAAGAGCTTTACTTGACCATCCTTAGTGCTATTTGTTTACTTTCCCAATGTCAAATAAACCACTTTATCAGTCTCTTTAATGTGGTTCTGAAATGATGCAAAATTCATGGAGCTTCGTGCTTCACTGACAAAGGGCAGAGAGCAAAAAAAAAAAAAAAAGATATCTCATGAACAAATTCTATTCTATTTTTAAGTTGTATATATCCATATTTATCTCTCCTTAAAACCATTAAAGCTACAGAGAAACTCATTCAGCAACAGCAAACAATGTCATCCATCAAACCCTTAAGTTACAATATACACCTATAATATGTTCAACATAAGCCAGCTACATTGAGCCTGTATAAAAAAATATTCTGCCCATTCAAATTATTAATCACTAACGGCCTTTCTTCCCCTCTTACCATGTCTGTCCAGGATCCCCTTAATATCCAATTGGATTGGCCAGATCATACATAGGACTCTGGAGAGGGTCCTGGCGGTGCCTTACTCTGAAGTTTAACCTTATAACATTGTAATAACGCAAGGATCGCATCATCCATAAGAATCTATCTTTGGATTGGCCAGAGTAAAAGCATTGTGTAATTTCCCTTCACTCCAACCTTCAACAACAGTATTATTGCACCCAAGCTTAAACCCTTCTTTTGCAGATACAGGTACATAGATAGCTTGCATAGAATAGAGCAATAGGTTTTTGTGCTCTATGTCTTGTGATAATGAAATAAAAGGATATATAAAACTACCAGCACTCCTGTAGAAAGTACAATGAATAGTAAAAGCCCATCCACCATAAACCAATGTCTTGACTCTGTCAAGGTTAGTTTTGGTTGTGTACAACAAATGTCATTGTTTGGTATTCTATCTATCTATTTTATATATATACATATATATATATATATTTGTATCCATCTATAATCTTTCTACCTATTCTATATCTTTATATCTACTTGTTATCTATCTATCTATTTTATATATATATATATATATATATATATATATTTGTATCCATCTATAATCTTTCTACCTATTCTATATATTTATATCTACTTGTTATCTATCTATCAATATAGCCATCATCTGTCCATCTACCTACCTGTCTACCTATTATCCATCTATCTATCTCCCTACCTATCTTCCTATCATCTAGCTATCTCACCTATCTATTATCTGTATATATATATATATATACATATATATATATATATCTTTTTATCTATCTAGCTATCTGTCTGTCTATCTGTCTGTTTGTCTGTCTGTCTATCTATCTGTTTATCTATCTATCTCATCTATCATCTATCTATATGTATCGATCACACCTATATATCTATTTATCATCTGTATATCTAACTATCTATATCTATCTATCTATCATCTGTATATCTATGTATTCATGTATCCATCCATCTATTTTCTTATAAACATGTGCAATATTTTGACTCATCAAACATATTACATGAATTGTAAGATTTATAGGGCAGGGCTTCCTTCCTTCTGAATTTATAGCGGATTACACATTGGGGGACATTTATCAAAAATCATGCAAATACAATTGCACATAGATTTTCTGCGTATTTATGAAGAGCTGCAAATGGAGTAATCATGAATAGTGAGGAGCAACCTGTCCCGTTTCCCTTCACGGAAAAATTCATAAACTTCCTCCAAAATGCATTGGCGTCAATGGGAGTTTTTTTCAACACATATCCTTACTGTCATAACATATACAGTATTTATTACCGTTATCATGTATGTGTGTTAATATGCTGCATACAGAGAAGTTGCAGAGGAATATTTTGTAATTGATGATATGGGGGAATATTATGTAATAAATCCTATTTCATTATGTGCTATTATCCTGCCAAGATTGCATTCCTGCGTGGACTCTTTAGGATAATAATATTGTTTTGAATTTTGCCATAATTTGGCCTATTTTTGAGAGATGTAAGTGGATCCAGGTTTTTTAACCCTCTTACGTTTTTATCTTGTTACCAAATACTTAACCTGATTTTGAGAAATAAATTACAATTCACTGTAGGTTTCATTACAGAATAAATGGCAGCTCAGTTGCTCTATATTTTTGTTATTCTTTCTGTGTGTTAGAGTCAGACCTACCCTGTGCTCTTTG
This sequence comes from Xenopus borealis, assembly GCA_024363595.1. Lineage (NCBI taxonomy): Eukaryota > Metazoa > Chordata > Amphibia > Anura > Pipidae > Xenopus > Xenopus borealis. The sequence continues at coordinate 93,148,475 of CM044445.1, read as the reverse complement.
TACAGCTCTGGGAGCTGAAAGCAGCGAGTGGAGAATGCAATCTAGTTACCATCCGCACCCTACACAAAAGCTTTCTAATGATCTTTGATTACTTCTTTATTAAATTCATCAACAGAGCCAAAGGAGATGTCAAATCTTTCCCATTTGTGATTATCCAGCGGAGACTTTTAATTCAATCATTTAATGTGTATTTCTGTTCTGTGACTGGCCTCTGCTCCCATCTGCGGCAATGAACGGCCTCATTTCATGAATTGACAAGTAGATGTAGATCCAATGTGCACACCTTATTTGCCATTACCATCTTTTGTGCCTCACATATTTCATTTTAAGACCCAGGATATTTTTTTGCTAGACCTTAACAATAAAACCTAATCAGTTGTTGAGTTTTGAGTTACCAGAGCAATTTTAGAATAATGTTCCATTTTCAAAACTAGGTTAAGTGGTCAAAAAGAAAATGTCCCAGTGAAAGGAAAACCAAAGCCCAACACATGATTATGTTGCAGGAGATGTGCCCTGTGTCTAATGTGACTCTTGTCAAGCTAGAAAATAATACTGAACGTCCATGTCTCACATTTGTTCCAGCAGCTCCATATTGTTGTTATCTTAGGAGACCCAGCACATGATAAGTGATCCTGCTTATTGGCAGAAGAAGTGAGTTCAAATATCACACTGAGTTATTGTTAATAATGAGCTGTGATTTATTGGTTTCTGCTTTTGTTGGTATCCTCAATTTAAACCAGTAAACTCTGCTCTGGCTTTAGTTTAAGCTTCTACCATGCCCCTTTAAAATGGAATGCCTTTTATCAGGATAACTTTTTAAAACACAATAGTCAGTGCAGTAAAGGTTTAAATAAGTGTTGGGATGGTAGTAGGGCTGGTGGCATAACTAAAAATGGCTGGACCCATGTGCAAGATATTAACTCCGACGTCCCCTTCTAGATTTCCAGACACTCTTGCATGAAACCCCCTTTCATTTCCACCTACAATATGTCATAAATGTGCCTATGCCTACGGCAGGTCCAAGGGGGTGCAGGTCCATCTGTGATTGCACACATGTTAGTTACATCACTGAGTGAGATGGGAGTAGATTATTTCTTAATAGAAAAGCCCCCCAAGCTGCAGCCAGAGGTTTCTCTTGTTTGATTTGACTCAATCAAGGGGGGTCATTTCTAATAACGGCACAAACCATAATCATGACATTAAGGAATTACATTAGTAAGATTAGGACCCAACAGGCAAAAACATAATATTACTATTAACTGTGTGGGCTATAGGGTATAGGACGGTAGTCAAATCTACATGTTTATTTATGTATAGATTTCATTTACAAGGGTTCGTGAATCCCAAATAATTGTTTCCCTGAGTGGGTAATAGTATATGAAGACTTAGGGGCAAATTTACTATTATTCCCCAAAAATAATTTGTTTCTATTAAATATTCGATTAGCATTCGATTTTCGAATGTTAATCGAATAGTTCTAGGCTACGTTTTATTCGATATTCGATCATTCAACGATCGAATACAAATTTATTCGATCGAATAAATCATTCGATCGTTCGAATGATTCGAATGATTCGTATGATTCGAACGATCGAACACTTCGATCATACGAATCCTATTCGATCAGGACTTAGTCTCAGAAGCCTATGGGAGTGCTCCCATAGGCTTCTATTGCAATTCGGTAGGTCCAATCTGCCGAAGTAGGCAATCGAATAAACTTAAAAATTAAAAGCCTTCGCTGATCGAATGATCGAATATTCGTCCATTCGACTCTATTCGAATGTATTCGGTCGTTTGATCATACCCTATTCGCTGATTGAATATGCCAAAATTCACATATTCGACCAAACGAATGAATCCAACGTTCGAAATTCGATCGAATTCATTTGAACTTCGGCCCCTTACTGTATAGAGCAGGGATCCCCAACCTTCTGAACCTGTGAGCAACATTCAGGAGTAAAAGGAGTTGGAGAGCAACACTAGCATGAAAAATATTCTTGGGTTGCCAAATAAGTTTTGGGATTGGCCAATTGGTAGCCCCTGTGTGGATTGTCCACCTACATTGAGGCTCTGTTTGGCAGGACACCTGGTTTTTAAACAACCAAAACTTGCCTCCATGCCTGAAATCCAAAAATAAGCTCCTGCTTGGAGGCTACTGGGAGCAACATCCAAGTGGTTGGAGAGCAACATGTTACTCATGAGCTACTGGTTGGGGATCACTGGTATAGGGTATTTACCTTTTCAGATCCGGCTAGGGAGAATTGTATTAAAATTATCCAGGAAATATCCCTGTATCTCCTTTTGAGCATGACCATCACTGGTAATAAAGCACATTGCCTTATTGTAAGAAATTAGCATCCTGGTTACACCTATGGGCTGATATAAAAAGGGAAAATCCATTTGCAACTTGAATGAATTCAGTTGGCCCCTTAGCCTTAGATTGTAAATGTATATAGCTGTTATGAGAGGATAACAGATCCTCAGTCTATAACATTTACTACATAGTCAGCAGAGATAGAGAGATATTTGGCAAGACAAGTAATGACAAATCTGTATGGGATCATTAATGTGAATAATTAGATAAATCCATTATGTTTCTCCCTTTACCTAGTAACTCACAGAAGCATTTGAAAGTGTAGAAAGGGAAAAGCAAAGACATAATAAGAATAATGGACTGTGATGGCACTCAAAGGCAATAAATTAGACTTGCTCCATAAACAGCCCTTTTATTCGAATGATGTGAGAGGAGCAGAGCAATTCAGTGTACGGAGATTTATTGAGCAAAGTGTATTTGCACAATGTCAAGTGAGATTATTGTTGATAAGTTCACACACCCAAAAATGTAACATATAATGTTTTTCTATTAGTTTAGAACTACGGCAAAGAGTTTGTAATAAAATCCCTCCCTGTCTAGCTGTGTTTGTGTTATTCCTCAAGTGTTTTAGTAAAGACAAACTCATAAATCAGACACTGTGCTGAAATGGATGCAAATCACCCCATTCTCCCACAATGCAGTGTTTTCCCAGTATTCCAGCACGACTGCAGGTGCCTGTTAAATAGTGTCAGCCATAGGTTGCATGGGATTCACCGGTGTAAATGCCATTTAATATTCACTTTAGCAAATTGCACAGGTTTTTCTGCAGGGCTCATTCATGTGTTTTCAATTACTGTATAGTATTTCCCTGAGATTCACTGGGCACAAGTAAATCCGCCTCAAGAGATGTGATTATTGAGACCCCTTGTGTTTGTGAACCCTTTTCTTTGAATCTTGGGGCGATTGTGTGCTAATAGCAAATAAAAGTGCATCCGTTTTAGCATTTGCAGAGATACATCATCTCTTTATCCATACAAGTCGCCAGGTAATTTTGTTACCCACAGGTTGCCATAGGGAGAACTGGAGGTTACCGGAGAACAACTGAACCACCATCCAAGATTTCTCTCTATTTATTATGGGAGTCCTGATTGCTGAAGCAGTACTCTGTGTGGGTTAACAACCTCAGTTATTGTACTCTCTGCACAACATCTGTGTAGAGATAGCCTGTTACTATAGGGGACACTCCTGCTATGGAATTTCAGGTAGTGGAGACCACTTGAGGCAAAAGACAAAGCTTATTTGACACAAGCTCTATGGATTCTCAACTTATAAACAGTAAGAACTCTGAGCAAAGGAATTGGAGAGTTTCTATAGACATATAAAAAGGGAGCTACTAATGGGAGATCCTCAAGGCCAGAGTATTTGTGGCCAAGGCAAGCTTGAGAACAGAATCCATTAAAGTCAGGGGGGATCTGAGTACACAGAGTTTTATTCTCACTTACAGGTAGTGTTGCCACCTGGCCGGTATTTTTGATGGTTGATCCCAATGTTATTTATAGAAAAAAAAGATTAATATATATAGGAAGGCCGGTATTTTTCTCAACAAAAGGTGGCAACCCTACTCACAGGGTGGCATCTACCTCTTAAAGGTAAGGTACTTCCATACTGACAGACAGTTTGGTCGCTAATTTATAAATTGCATTGTTTAACATTGTTTACAACTAAGCTTCAGGCACCAAATCTTTATTTCTGTTAATACAGCACTCCATGCTGGAGCCGATTACTAATTATATGCCCAGGTGTTCTATACTTCTGCTTAATCTAAAATAACAAATTATTTTGGTGTTCTGAAATTGCACCTCCTCCTTGACATATGAACTATGAGCTCTATGACTTATTCTAAGTTGGAAAACAGTTTCACCCATTCCATTTCATTTTAAATGTCTCTGACCAAGTAAAACACTTTTCATTTGTGCCTCACGTATGAAGGGGAAAGTGCAAACACTATTTGTGCAAATCAGCAGAAAATGCATATATTAGGGCACCATACATTTTTTACTTGTGCTTACCCCTGGCTGTGGTTGAGGTGCCTGTGTTGTACTCCTTAATAACGAGATTGTGGATTTTGCAATAGCAACTTATTTATTAAAATATAGTGCATGAAAGAAGCATGGCTCTCTGACTGTACAGTAACAGTCTGTAACAAACTTTATTAACACAAACAATTATCAACACATCCTTCCCTTTTTAACATTTTAACATCAATTGTGCTAATAACAACAAACCATTAATAATTGTAACTTAGTACAGGTGATTTGCTATAATTATATTACTGTAAACAACTGACCATGTCACTTTAACACTGTTCAGCTTGTCTTGATGTTTTTGATACACGGCCATAACATGTTTGCACACCATGAGTAGGTGTTTGTGCCTTATTATTGTCAGTTTTATTTTGTGTATTAACTATGTATTAACTGTGATCTGAGTTTTGTGTTCCTTGAATGGGCGCAGTATCTCTCAGAAATGATTCTGATGTGTCCATCTGGTTGTCCTCACTGTTATCTAGGGATTTTTTGTTACAGGTTGAATTCTCTTGAAGCACTTAAGCACTCCTTAAGCACTGATGTTTTACTTTTTAATTTTGCTTTCATTTGTAGGTTTCTCCATGTTTCTTCTGTGATAATGTTTGTTTCTGCCCCTGTGTCCACTTTATACTTAATCAGGCAACCATTTGTATTAATATCTATAGTCTATATATATCTTTTTTCACTTCCATTCTTTTTACTGACAGCACTCACACAGATCTCCTCCTGACTCTCCTCACTGCTGATGTCCATCTCTGCATGTAGTTTGCTTTTACTATAACACTGCTTGGCAAAGTAATTATATTTGCCACACACCTTGCATTGTTTACCAAAAGCTGGGCTGTTGTTAAATAAATGGGTATTGCCACAATTATAACAGACTTTGTATTTGGTAAATCTTGCATCAATTTTTCCTTTAGCTTTCTTAAATTTCTTAGATTTACTTGTGTGAGCCCTTGGTGTGACTGAGGATGTGGCTACTCTGCTCGCTTGAGAAACCTTCTCTTCCCTTCTTATTCCTGCTAGCACTTTGAGCTGCTGTTTTGTGAGTTCAGCTGCTTGACAGATTCTTATAGATTTTTCTAATGTATGATCCCGTTCCCTTAACTATCTTTCCTGCTCATTTTGATCATTTCATCCAATTACAACTGTCTCTGATTAATAAATCGCTCAGCTGACCAAAGTTACATGCTCTGCTTTTCAGCTTGAGGTCTGTTATGTATTCCTCTATGCTTTCTAGGGATGCACCAAATCCAGGATTAGGTTCAGGATTCAGCCAGGATTCGGCATTTTTCAGCAGGGTTCGGATTCAGCCGAATCCTTCTGCCTGGCCAAACTGAATCCTAATTTGCATATGCAAATTAGGGCCAGGGAGGGAAATCACGTGACCTTTTTGGCACAAAACAAGGAAGTAAAAAATGTTTTCCCCTTCCCACTCATAATTTGCATATGCAAATTAAAGTTGGATTCGGTTCGGTATTCAGCCAAATCTTTTGGGAAGGATTTGGGGGTTCGGCCGAATCCAAAATAGTGGATTTGGTGCATCCCTAATGCTTTCAATAGGAGAATGCACTCTGAAGTTAAGGATAAATATCTCATATGTCTCATTAGAGGTGCAGTAATCTTCACATTTCCACATAACCACTTCAAAATGATCACTGTCATTTTCATAAAGTTGAAATGAATTAAATATTTGCAAAGCTTTTTCCCCTGCTATTGCTGAGATGGGCCTGCTGCATCCTCAGGTTCTGACACAGTTAAGGCTCTGTCTGCTGAGTGGATCCACTTCTGGTACTATGTGTTGTACTCCTTAATAATGGGATTCTGGGTTTTGTAACAGCAACTTATTTATTACAATATAGTGCAAGATGCAATTCAATCCTGCAAATGTAGTTATGATATAGCACTGACATGTGTCAACAATGTTTCAGTATCTAGTGGAAAGCCTTTCCAAGACTTATTCCATAGCTTTGTACAGATTTTAAATCATTCACATCAGTCTCTGCCCCAGCTTCCTATCACATTCACACACTATGCTCAAATAACTTGTTTAGAAACACATGCAAATACAGGGAGGACAGACACTATCACTGCACTGGCTGGAACTGAACCAAGGAACCCAGCACTGTAAAGGGATACTGTCATGGGAGAAATTTTTTTTTTCCAAAATGCATCAGTCCATAGCGCTGTTCCCGCAAACTTCTGCTCTGAAATCAGTTTTTCAAAAGAACAAACAGCTTTTTTTATATTTAATTTTTAAATCTGACATATTGTCAGTTTCCAAGCTACCCCCAGTCATGTGACTTGTGCTCTGATAAACTTCAGTCACTCTTTACTGCTGTAGTGTAAGTTGGAGTGATATCACGCCTCCCCCCCCCCCAGCAGCCTAACAACAGATCAATGAGAGGGTAACCACATAACAGCTCCCTAACAAAAGATAACAAGCTGCCTGGTAGATCTAATAGCAGCACTCAATCTAAGAACAGCACTCAAAAGTAAAATCCAGGTCACGCTGCAACACATTCAGTTACATTGAGTAGGAGAAACAATAGTATGTTGGAAAGCAGTTCCGTAGTGCAGCCATGGATCTTTTTGAAAGCACATGACCAGGCAAAAAGACTTGAGATGGCTGCCTACACATCAATATTACAGCTTAAAGGGAAACTGTCATGGGAAAACATGTTTTATTAAAAATGCATCAGTTAATAGTGCTGCTCCAGTAGACTTCTGCACTGAAATCCATTTCATAAAAGAGCAAACAGATTTTTTTTTATTCAGTTTTGAAATCTGACATGGGGCTAGCCATTTTGTCAATTTCCCAGCTGCCCCAGGTCATGTGACATGTGCCAGCACTTTAGGAGGGAACTGCTTTTTGGCAGGCTGTTATTTTTCCTTCTCAATGTAACTGAATAGTACGCAGTGGGACATGGGTTTTACTATTGAGTGTTGTTCTTAGATCTACCAGGCAGCTTTTATCTTGTGTTAGGGAGCTGTTATCTTTTTACCTTCCCATTGTTCTTTTGTTAGGCTGCTGGGGGGGGGGGAAGGGAGGGGGTGATATCACTCCAACTTGCAGTACAGCAGTAAAGAGTGATTGAAGTTTATCAGAGCACAAGTCACATGACTTGGGGCAGCTGGGAAATTGACAAAATGTCTAGCCCCATGTCAGATTTCAAAATGAAATATAAAAAAATCTGTTTGCTCTTTTGAGAAATTGATTTTAGTGCAGAATTCTTCTGGAGCAGCACTATTAACTGATGCATTTTGAAAAAATGTTTTTTCCCCATGACAGGATCCCTTTAAAAAATACAATTTCTGGTTCAGGAATGAAAATGTTATATTGTAGAGTGAATTGTTTGCAGTGGAAACAGTGTAATTTATAGGGATGCACTGAATCCAGGATTCGGTTCAGGATTTGGCCAGGATTTGGGCTTTTTCAGCAGGATTCGTATTCGAATTTCGGCCAAACCGAATCAGAATCCTAACTAGCATATGCAAATTAGGGCCAGGGAGGGAAAATCGTGTGACTTTTTGGCACAAAACAAGGAATTAAAAAATGTTTTCCCCTTCCAATCTCTAATTTGCATATGCAAATTAGGGTTTGGATTCCGTTCAGTATTCCGCCGAATCTTTCGGGAAGGATTCAGGGGTTCGGCCAAATACAAAATAGTGGATTCCTAGTAATTTAGAAATAAAACAATATTATAAAATTTATGACAGAATGCCTTTAACCATTGTACCTCCATGCTGCCACATTAGGATATTTAGCTTATCTTATACTCAGTTTTTTTTTGTTTGTTCCAGTGACTTTGCATTAGTTTACTAAAATAACCAAAGCACAAAGAAGCATGTATCTACCATTTTCCACTCTCGGTGTGACTAAATACTCAGGCAGTGGAATCCCCAGGCTCTCCTCGAAAGAAAGGGCACTTTTTGAGATGCTTATCAAGAGTTCCTTACAGCACCGCTGGGTGTTTGCATAAATCCTGCTCTATACAGTGAGCTCCATTAATCAAGGAACAGGAAGATAAAAGCATTATCTTCTCAAGGGGAGGCGGCAGAATAGGTCAGTTATATAATCAGAAGCATTAAAATCTGACACATTGTGGATCTTTCTATCAAGGAAAGAAAAAGGTGGGGGGTGGGAGGCAGAATAAGAGAAGGTAATGGTAACTCAAAAAAGGATCTCTGGAAATAACAAAAGGCAAAGAGAGTGAATGGTAAGTGATGTTGCAGAGGAATGGCGTGTCGGGGATTCTAGCCACATACGAATAAGATAATAAGAGGAGCGAAATGTCAGCAGCATTAGAGTATCTAAGAGTATCTAATAAAGACAAGTGTTTACCAGGATTAAAGATGTTACTGACTTAAGCAGATATGACATTACATAAAGACAGTGACTAAATTCAGGGGGAGCAACATGCTTTATAGAGAAAAACTATGTGCGAAGTGAATAATAAACCCGTACATAACTAACAATACAACCAACTTATTGTGAGGACTGGGCTTCATCATAAGGGAAGAACCCTATTATTCTCTTGCTAAGATGATTAACCAAAGGCCACATGGGTTATTCAACCTCTCATCTCCGCAATCTGAATCTGTTGTATGAGCTTTAAGCCCTCTGCAATTAAAGGAGACACGTTTTTGTTCACAGATGATGCAGTTCGTAATTTTTCTCACAATCCGAAAACGCAAAGTAGATCTCAGGCTTGGTTCAATAGTCTCAGGAATCTCTGCCAGCTAAATAGCTGTCAGTAAGTACAGTTTACATGCCCAAGTGGTAATTATTATCCATCCTGTGTAAACCTGGGGTGGCTGAATGTACCCCTTCTCTGGAATAGCTTCTCCCATGGACAGTAGCAGAAAGAGCAACACAGAGATCACTACAGGCAGTAATCACTTACAAGTGCTGGAGTGAACTAAACTGGGGGGGGGGGGGTGGTGGTATTGGCTTTTGGGCATGAATAATGATAAATAATATATGCAGCCTACTAAATGGCAAAAATTGTTAGAAAACATTTGGGTGTTTCCTTTTTTACAGAGACAGAAATGCAGTATACTGCTAAGATGTCTAAAGATGTATTTATAGCAATATATATCTCATATTAATGACTTTACATTTATTTTCAAATAACTTAATCAGAGAAGCTTTTCAAGAATTTGTATACGTTTACCCACAGCTCATGCCATCTTTCCCTCAGACTTCCATGGAAGCATTACCTTTGACTTACTAAGAGTGATATCTCAAGACAATTTGCAATCGTTTTCATGGTTTATTACTTGTGTTGTTTAAGTTATTTAACAATTTTATTCAGCAGCTCTTCAGTGTGCTCTCCAATTTCCGCAATCCAGTTTCTAGGGTCCAAATATTTGAACAAGAGATTGGAATTTGAATAGGAGAGGGCCTGAATAGAAAAAAACAGTAATTAAAAGTAGCAATAATTATAAAAATGTAGCATTATAGAGTATTTGTTTTTAGACCGGGTCAGTTAACCCCATTTGAAATCTGGAAAGAGCTAGAAGAAGAAGGCAAATAATACAAAAAAAAGAAAAAAAATGAAGTCCAGTTGAAAAGTTGCTTAGAATGGGCCATTCTATAACAATACTAGAAGTTAACTTAAAAGTGAACCACCCTTTAATTATTAAAACTGAATTAATTGTTGTTGTGTTATGGCAGAAAAGAAGAGTAACGTTCAAGTAGCAGAGAGTTAGGTTTACAACAGTTAAAGGGTGTAATTACTAGTACTGGCCAATAGAGGAGCTGGGAATTCTTCTTAGAATCCTAGAAAATCTCCAGAGAGTATAAATGGATGAAAGCAACGGATGAGGACCTGTTATAAAGGGATCCTGTCATGGGAAAAAAATTTTTTTCAAAATGCATCAGTTAATAGTGCTGTTCCAGAAGAATTCTGCACTGAAATCCATTTCTCAAAAGAGCAAACAGATTTTTTTATATTTCATTTTGAAATCTGACATGGGCTTGACATTTTGTCAATGCCCCAAGTCATGTGACTTGTGCTCTGATAAACTTCAATCACTCTTTACTGCTGTAAAGACCGGTGCAGCTGGGAAATTGACAAAATATCTAGCCCCATATCAGATTTCAAAACTGAATATAAAAAAATCTGTTTGTTCTTTTGAGAAATGGATTTCAGTGCAGAAGTCTACTGGAGCAGCACTATTAACTGGTGCGTTTAAAAAAAAAAAAATTCCCATGACAGTTTCCCTTTAACCATATTGAGATTCTCGAGAATTACGCACAGTGAGGCACCACATTCAAAAGAGAAGATATGCTCCAAATGGTAGACTTAACCAAGAACAATGAACAGTTTTGTTGTAATTGCAGGCTATAGGCCTTGCAATTTTTATGACACATTTTTTATTATACACTATACATAGTGAATATCTATGGAAATGTGCAGCGGTCCCTCTGGCATTTACCAGAACCCCCAAGCAAAGTTATGGAGGTTAATAGAGAACATCAGCTGGAGGACTGGATGTATAAATACATGGGGCCAATGATGAACCTGGTGATATTCAACTGAAACTATTGTTATATGTTACCAACGAAAGGATGTTCTGTGATGTGATTACTGGATCACCGCTAAAAAAGTTCCTTTTGTAGCAAACCCTGGTACCCTCAGTTGTGTGTGTGCCCATTTTTCCCTACGTCCTTTTACCCTGACCACTATTTTCATACATGACCCTAAGCTAAATGGCACGACTAATTAGGCAAGGAGCAGCACCAGTGGGCACCCTGCTTTTAATATATCTTTATCTCTCCTTCATGTATGTTCCTCTTATTATAGCAGTTCCCTTTGTACTGAACATGCAGACCAGATATTATGGGATTGTGTCGGACTGGGCAAATGAAGCAGAGCCAAATGGCATCATCAAAATGTTGCCCTTTCATACTTGTTCTCGTCTTTTGTGTTATGGGTGCATGTGTGTTGTGCGTGTAATTAAAAACATGAATGGATTTAGGTGCATAAAAGATACTAGACTACAAAGAAATGCAGCTTCCATTTATATGATGCCCTGCAAAAAGAATATAAGGTAACATATCCAGATGCTTCTATTGTGTGGGACTCGCTCGGCTTTAACCTAATGGTGTGAGAAAGGCATCTGCTTTGAATATGTCTCCGCTCTCTCCTTACACCTCTGGATTAAAGTGAGCAGCTCCCAGGTAGTGAGTGCTAATATGTCAGCAGAGAGCACTTTGTCTGCTCCCCCCCCCCCATCCTATGGCATTACTGCTCAAAGCATTACGCTGGAGAATTGTTCAAACATAAAGAAGATCTCCCTTTTTTCAGTAAGTAAGAAAAAATGAGAATGGGCTGATCAACAAAAGTGTTTTGGATTGGAAATGACGGCCAATTTGTTAATCTTTAGTCCTATTCTACAATTATATTTTTGTCATTGCTTAACAATAATATTGAAATAATGGGATTTTAATGAGTATAGGGATTGTTCAAGCTCTGTAATTTGAGAGATAAAGTCTTAAACATTGTTTTAACCAATACACCAGAACTGTATTATATCCACTTAAAGGAGAACTAAAGCCTAACTAAAGAAGTAGTAGAAATGTTATTATGTATATTATGTTTTGGGCTTGTGTACCAGCCCAAGGCAACCACAGCCCTTTAGCAGTAAAGATCCGTGTCTCCAAAGATGCCCCAGTAGATCCCCATCTTCTTTTCTGCTGATTCACTGATTCACATGCTGTGCTCTTGTAACTTACTGAGCTTAGGGACCGACTAAAAATATATAGTACACATAGAATAGAAATGTCACAATATAAGGCTGATTAGTCATTAATACAGATAATTACTACATGGCAGCATATAAACCAGTACAATTAGCATCAGAATTTAATAATCAGCCCTGTAGCATCAGCTTATATTACAGACATTATATACACTCATTTGTGGCTTGATAATTAGTGACGACCCCTAAACTTAGCTTCTCAACAGCTGCTCAGAGCCCACTGAGCATGTGAGTGTCACAGACATTTTCCAAGATGGTGACCCCCTGTGACAAGTTTGAAGTCCTGGATCATTGCTGCTATTGACACACTGAAACTTTAGGCAGGTGCAATAAGTTCAGTATATAAAATATGTCATTTTTAGGTTATGAAAGTAGATTTCAGTTCTTCTTTCATGACTTTTGGAAATAGGGCATATTAACATGACATTTCTTCTGCCATTGCATGCCTACATGTTAGATAAGTATGACTATGTGCAACAGTGATAGCTCTGAAATATGTGGTACCAAATGGAATATATGGACCTGCTACACATTGGTCTTGGTGTTGGGTGTTATATCTCTGTGTGATCTAATGAGACCACAAGGTAATACATCAATAGACCAACATTTTGGTACATAAGAAAACAAATAGCAATGTACTACATAGACTTGTTTTAATAACGTCTGAAAACGTGTAAAATTGTATGTTCTTCTTAGCAATGTAGGCATGTAGCCTATCCCACGTTTTAGTTGTGGGACAAGGTGTAGAGTACAGGACACAAGTGCTTATTAGATGAGCACTAAGGTAGGTGACCCTTAGTGCACTAACATTTACAACCTGGGGAAATTACCCTTGTAGTGTTCAACTGGCATCTTCCAAACCCAGACTTGTCCTGCAAACTATCAGATGGAGAACATATTTCCAAGAATCCAATGATGTTGAATTTTACACCGTTCCAGCCCATGCTTGACATTGCACTTGGTTGTATCAGGCTTTGGCTCCCCCATGGAACACTGATTCTCCTGATGAATTGTCATGTCTTGACATTGCTTCCAGAGTTCCAACTTAGGATGGATTGTCCAGATAATTTTGGCTAAAAATAGGAAGGAACCCTGATGTCCACATCTTATTATACAAGAATAAAATCAATATCATGTATGGAAGGTCAATAATAACCTGCTGTATTCTCTGTCTCTTCTCCTACCCTTTTTTTCTGTACAGGCTATGTTCCTTTTTCTATATCAGTATAACGCAGGTCACGCACTTGTTGCCATGGAATCCCTGAACTATTTTAGTCTTCCACTGATCATCTTTCAGAAGGTATCTGACCGGCGGATGGTTTGTGATTGGAATACTGCTCTAACAGTGAGTTACAACAATTCACAGAAAAAAAAAACATCACCCACCCATCAAATCTGACCTTCTGAACACAGTGACACGATCGAAGCAAAATCCCCAGGAGGAATATTTGAAAATCAAACGTCTTTGCTCCTTCGCAACCCAACACAGTTCAACATAAATATATAGAACTTGGATGATTCATTTACAAGCGGTTTATTCACAACTTGTGAATTGATTTTAGTTTTTCAAAAGTCGAATTATTCCAGGCAGGAATTAATGAAATAATGAACTCCAAAGCTATTGTCTGCAGAGTTTTGCAATTTCTGTACAAATCATATCTGTCCAGCAAGAGGCAATAACAAATGCTGTGAAAATCTTTTAGAGGTGTCCCACCTATTTACACATGGGACTGACATGTACAGGTTTGGCAAGAAGGTCCTGCAATGTCCTGGGGGGTGAAAGTGTTATTGAGTTTGTTATACAGGTGTGGGATCCATTATCCGGAAACCCATTATCCAAAACGCCCCTAATTATGGGAAGCCCATCTCCCATAAACTGCATCAAATAATTTGTACTTTCAAAAACAACTTCCTTTTTCTCTGTAATAATAAAACAATAGCTTGTACTTGATCCAAACTAAGATCTAATTGGTCCTTATGGGAAGCAAAAACAGCCTATTGGGTTTAATTAATGTTTAAACGATATTTAGGAGATTTAAGGTATACAGATCCAAATTACAGAAAGATTCCTTATACAAAGGACCTGTTACCCAGATGCTCGGGACCTGGGGTTTTCCAGATAATGGATCTTTCCGTAATTTGGATCTTTGTACATCAAGGGGCAGATTTATCATTGGTGGAATTTCAAACTAAAAAAAATTCGAAATTCAACCATATGAATGAAAGGGAAGCAAACTCCTTTGAATTTGACCATCAAATTCAAAGGATTTTACCGCAATTCGATCGAACAATTAAATAAAAAAAATTTGATTGCTCAATCGTTCGAATCGAACGATTTAATTGATCGATCAAATTTTTTTTTATTCAATCAAAAGTAATGATCCCCAATTTGGCAGCTTGATTCTGGCAAAGTAGGCGAATAAAATTTTAAAGGGGAAGTAATTCAACCATCGAATAGTCGAATATTCGAATAAAATTTTATTCGAATATTTGAATTATTCAAATTCGAATATTCGATGGTCGAATTTGCCTAATTTGCATATTAGAAGATTCGAAATTCGAATTTATTTTAAATTCAATCAAACTTCGAATTATTCACGTGAATTTAGTAAATCTGCCCCTAAGTCTACTAGAAAATCCTGTACACATGAAATAAACCTAATAGGCTGGTTTTGCTTCCAATAAAGATCAGTTATGTCTTGTTTGGAGTACAAGCTACTGTTTTATTATTACAGAGAAAAAGGAAATATTTTATTAAAATTTGGATTATTGTATTATAATTGGGTTTATGGGAGACAACTATTCTGTAATTTGGAGCATTTTGGATAATGGGTTTCCGGATAACGTATCCCATAGACTTTTTTTTTATTGCAAATGAGTTTTCATAGGGTTTCTATGTTTTGCACAGCTTGAGGAACATAATGCATGGAACCCCCTCTCTACTCCTATATATGCCCTCTAGACTCAGCAGTGGAACAGACTCCTTCATTTAACATTGTACACCTGGAAGCAGATGTTCATTTGCTTTCATACTTCTGAATTTCACTCATTTTAAGCTGCTGAATTTGAATAGAAGTGTAGCTCTGCCTCTTATTGCATGTTATAGCCAGATTATATTAAATTAGATGGCTAGCATTGTCAGGTCAATAAGAATCGCTGTTGCCTGTCAAACTGGCACACAGGGGGACTTGGGATTTAAAGCAATAACATTTTATTCTGCCTTAAAAATGGGTATATTATCTCCAGGTTCAGAGGGGATAGTCAGTTAGACTGTCTAGCATTTGCCAAATGAACAATGGTTCTAGTACTTTAGTGTCTGTATCTTGCCTAGAAGTCCAGTTTTACCACTGGCAGCCGGTACTGTAGCCTTGTAGAATTCTGCCATCTAGTGGAGAAATAAGGAAATGACTTGACAATGCAAAAATTAGAAATGTGAATAAAATGTAAAAAGTGTCAAGAATTAGCACCTTTGTATTAACCATAAACATTCTATAAAACATATATGTTGGAAATACATGAATGAATTGTTTTGAGTTATTTGCTGTTACTTTCGCCTGCCTCATTCCATATGGCACTGGAAACGCGCAACAAAAGTACAGTGTGGGCATGGCTATCAGCTAACCTCCACTTACATGTAAAAATTGCAGCTAAATTAGACCCATGCCTCTGCACTCATATTCTACCTATAATAGCTTATCTACAGAGTTCTAATGCAGGAACAATATGCAGGGGGGCTTATATATTAAAGGGATTGTTCAGCTTTAAATTCACTAGTATGACGTAGACAGGGGCGCTCCGCCTCTGGCGAAAAAATGCCGCTCCTGGTAACTGAGAGCCAAATATCTGGTTTTCAACCCGGAAATTCATCTCTTCTAGTGCAGAGCGCGCACTTGTCTGGCGCGGAAAAAGTGCAGCGGGGAAGGGGCAGCAAATTCAAGGCCGCCTCAGGCAGCAAAGTGGCTTGCATCGCCCCTGGATTTAGAGGGTGATATTCTAAGACAATTTACAACTGGTTTTAATTTTTCATTATTTGTGTTTTTTTGAGTTACATAGCTTTTTATTCAGCAGCTCTCCAGTTTGCAATTTCATCAAATTACCCTAGCAACCATGCATTGATTTGCATAAGAGACTGGAAAATGCATCGGAGATATAGATTTATGTAATGAAATTTCCTCCCATGCCAAGGGACTTTCACATCCTGCGCATGTTTCACTTTGCAATAATAATTTGTGCTTCATTCTTTCGCACAAATAGTTGAGGCTGTGGGGTGGTGAGCGCTGCTCCCAGGGGAGTGGGGGACATTTCTGTTGTAGCACCGATAATTGCACATATTTCAAGCACCTTTCTACTCATGTACCCTACTCTTGCCTGGAACAACTGATTGCCCTTATTATGAAGTTAATCCCTGCAGTGCAGGCCCGGACTGGCCATTTGTGGGTTAGGGCAAAAGCCAGATGGGCTGCTATAAGGTGCCATAGAAAGTCAGTATTTAGTGGGCTGGTGGGGACTGTTTGGGCCTCTATGTGAGCTGATTGGGCCTCTGTGTACCTGAAATGCCAGGGCCTATTTTAATTCTCAGTCCAGTCCTGCTGCAGTGCACCAAAAGGACAGGACGCACACATCAGTCGTACAGACAGACAGACTTTGAAAATATTCAGTGCAACTGTGCCTGATTTGTGACAGCACACCCTAGCTTCAACGTTCATTCTGCCTGCAATGATGCTGGAATTCAGGGTAGGATTGCTGCATTATGGATAAAAAAAACATGCTTGAAATTGAACTTTGCTCAACATGTTTGAGGATGTAAATGAGCCACATGATCTTCAGTTCTTCCGTTAAAATATTAGCACTGAAAAAGCAATATATGCACATATTTTATTGTATTTTACATACCCAGAAAGGGACAACTTCTCTTCCTTCATCCATATGTATGTGTTTAAATAGCTGGATAACCAATGCCGTACAGATTTGGTCCTTGATGGCCATTAAAGAGCCCGTGCTTAAGGCTATAGCAACCCAAGTGCAGGTATTTCAATCACCATAAGTGACTGACTGACCTATACACTTGTCAAGAAATGGGTACACTAGATACGCACTATGTTACTGAGACACTTCACATGGAAGTAGGATATGTAACTGATATAATTTGGTTATACAAATGCTTATATACAATCCACTGCTATAAGGGGAAAGTACATATTAACATTCTAATCATTGTCTCCTCTTCACCTTTGACAACTGAGTTCTCTATTGCTCTTATTCCTCTATTCCACCTGATAACACAGCGTGACTGCGTGTATAGTATGATGGTTATTCCTGCAACCTTTCCTGATTGTTACTGAAAGGATTTTGCATAATATACTATGTAACAATATCTGGAATAAGAGAAATGCCTTAAGACGAATCCAAACTATAAGGTTCCAAGTAGGGATGCACCGAATCCAGGATTTGGTTCAGGATTCTGCCTTTTTCAGCAGGATTCGGCTGAATCATTGTGCCTGTCTGACTGAACCAAATCCTAATTTGCATATGCAAATTGTGGGCAGGGCAGGATTTCACATGACTTTTTGTTACGAAACAAGAAGGTAAACATTTGTTTTCCGCTTTTTCCTTTCCGCCCCTAATTTGCATATGTAAATTAAATTTGGATTTGGTTTGGTATTCGGACGAATCTTCCACAAAGGATTCAGAGATTCGGCCAAATCCAAAATAGTGGATTTGGTGCATTCCTAGTTCATTTACTCTAGTCAGGGGCAAATATGAGAGCCTCAGAGCCCATACATTTAAAGGAAAACTAAAGCTTAACTAAAGAAGTAGGTAGAAATGTTTTACATTATGATTTGGGCTTCTGTACCTGCCCAAGGCAACCACAGTCCTTTAGCAGTAAAGATCTGTGTCTCCAAAGATGCCCCAGTAGCCCCCCATCTTCTTTTCTGCTGATTCACATGCTCTGTGCTGCTGTCACTTACTGATGGACCCACTCACAATATACAGTATACATAGTATAGAAATGTCACAGTATAAGGCTGATTAGTAATAAATACAGATAATTAATACATGTTAGCTCAGAAACCAGTACAACTAGCATCAGAATTTAATAATCAGCCCTGTAGCATCATCTTATATTACAGACCAACCTCATTTTCTGCTGGATAATTAGTGATGACCCCTAAGTTTAGCTTCTCAACAGCTGCTCAGAGCCCACTGAGCATGTGAGTGTCACAGACACTTTCCAAGATGGTGACCCCCTGTGACAAGTTTGAAGTCCCGGATCATTGCTGCTATTGACAAGCTGACACTTTAAGCAAGTGGGTCTAGGGTCTACTTGTCCTTTAGCCAATATACTTTATAATTTGTATGCAGGATGTTGTGTTAAAGTTCTTGATTTTGTATAATAAGGCAGAAGAAAATAACAAGATCCATGGGCTCAAAATAAATATCATCTACATCCTGCCTTAAAAATGTCCCTAACCATGAAGAATGAGATTCCATGCGTTTGATTTCACTTGCTGCCTGCTTCCATTAATCTAACTGTGACCATGAAGTCTCATAGACTGTGCACAGCCAATCAGACCTGCAGACAGGCAGAATGTTGCTTTCATTCCAAAGAAAAAAACAGGAGACATAGCCATCTGCACAAGACCTAGAAGCAAAGATTTTCTATCTAGGTTTCCTTATATCTAAGGTATTCTCTCCAGAGACTCAGCATTTATCCTTCAAAATTATTATTATATTTAATATTAACTTCTATGGGCCTCGTGTGCAGCTATACTATTAAACAGGTTTGCTTCTTGGTTTCTACCAGCCTTTACAATACAGCTGATGACTTGGCTATTACAGTTCCAATGATACAGAGGTGTGACTTGGCCTTTAGCAACCTTCACATTGCAGATTTGAAGCCCATTGCGCATAACTGAAAATGGCCACATGGGTAGGGTAATTATAGCTCAAGGAAGAGTTGCATCTGATGATCAAAATGACGTCTGCATATAATCCTTTATGCACAAGTATGTGGCCACTATTAATGAGGGAATCCTGAAACTACTGCCAACTTACTTATAGCTGCATTCTAAACTAATGCAGACTAGAATTTCATAGTTCCTTTGTTCCTTAATTAGGGACTTTATAGCTGGTTCTGCCATGGACCACTCAAAGTCCTGCTTGCCCCCTCCCACCACGTGTTATAAAACAACCCCCATACTTCTGGTTCTACTAGTGGAGTCTGATTCTCTAGGCAGGAAAGACAGTAGCTGGTTAAACCATTTTCTTTCGCAGGGGTCTATGTAAGCAGCTCTCCAGGGGGACTGAGCTGGGATGAGAGAAGAAAAGGGACCCCTGGGGGATACATCTGTTAGATTTATACTACAACATTGTCCTTTTATGCTTCCTAGTAATCTCTTAATCCCAGTCTGCAGATGGAAAAATAGCATATAACCTCTCTATAACCCTTTCCTAAAAATGATCAGCATTTATTAAGGAACCCCCCGTATATCATTATTCACTTCCAAAGTTGCAGTGCCCTTTTGTCCGGTGGTAGACAAAGTATTGAGCTTTATGTGAAATTTGTAATCTGTACTGCACTAAATGAATGCCTCCTGAGGGGAGGCCTCGGCACAATGATGCCAAGTGCTTGAACCTACTAAAAATGCTGGTTTCTGTAGCAACAGTGTCTGGTGTGAGCCTAAACCCATGAAATATGGGTGATTTGTATAGGGCTTTGTACGACATGCCCTGAACTTTGCTCCGTGGGTCTGATTTGTTTGACTGGGATTTGTAGGCTAATTATTAGTCTGATCTTGACACAATGGCATGAATTAGAGAGACCTAATAATAGCTCTTGTAATCATGCCATTAGAAAATAATAATAACGGCAATGCAAATGTATTTTCCCTAACGTCTATAGGATGATTTTTTCCTTTATTTCATCCATAAACCAGACCCTATCATCTGTGGGTCCATCCCTGGGTAATGTATTCTTTTGTCCTCTACTCATATATGCATGTACCTGTATCTGCTTGCAAGAATAGGCCTGAAAACGAATTCAGTGTAAAGGTGATCGAATGGTGATCGATTAGTTGACTCTCATTATCCCCAACGCCGCCGCCATCAGATTTGATACTAGTGCCATACTGTTGTTCTATTCAATGTAATATTGCGCCATTTAGATAAATTACAATTCCTGCATTAACATAAATAGCTGCTTATTAAAATGCTGTTAAACTATCCTTGAAATGGCTTAATGCAAATGAATATCTAATTGGATACTTAAGGTTCGTTTCAATACACACTGGAGAGTTTGATATTATGTTTAAATAATTCATCATTGCGTTCATGTGACTGAGTGACATTCCCCGCCTAATCCAGATTTTGTCATACGGTGGATTACCGGTAACTAAATTACAGTTCTCAGAGCAGGTATGCAGAGTGGTTTAGCGCCGTTACATAGGATTTGTAACATAATACGCCATTACATTTTGTGAAATTGCCTCCAGTGTGGCTCTCCATGGAACATATCAGTAAGCATGGGGAGAATGTGTTTTGTGGTGATAGAGAAGAATAAATCCTGGAGGTTACATTCATCTGTTCTACTGGATTGGCAGTTCTGACCTGGTTTCATGTGAATGAAGGCACGAGGAAACCCTGTTGCAGTTCTGATGAGCCAGATATAATTACAGACTAGTGTAAAAGGCTATATACAAGCCCAAGTTAAGTACTGAAACCCTACTGCAGTTTCACTACTTGCAAACAATAGAAAGCCTTAAGCTCCCCATAGACGCAACGATATTTCCCTGCCGAACGACCGATCTTAGGGAAGTCCGACCAATCTGTCAAATTATCGTGCGGTTAGTGGGATACAAACGATCGTTCATCTCACGATTTTTCGTCCGACATTGGTCTGAAGATTGATCGGCCAGGTTAAAAAATCTTTATCGGTCCCCATGCAATCTACCTATGTTTGCAGAGCCAAGCAGGCTGTGATCCTTCAGTTTTGCTGGCAATATCGCCTGAAATGGTCTTTTGTCTAGTTGATGGACACATAGGCATTTAAACGATCGTTTTGAGGCAATCGCGGTCTCACGATAACAATTGGATCTTTCAGAAATCTTTACATCTATGGCCAGCTTTACAGTGTTGAGTTTCTCATACTTTCCACTGCTCACAATCTTTTAAAGTTAATATTTTTGAGTTTGATGGCATTTTCCTCATAAACCCATTGATCTGTTTATTTTAAGGGGTATTGCCTATCCCACAGCAGCCATAAGGTAATTAGAGCTTTAATCCAGGAGAAAAGAGGAACCGGATCAGACCAGCCCTGGAGGACAGGAGAAGAGAAGATCTTTGTATAGTGGAGGCCCATTCAGTAATGCCTGGGATTGTCCATACCCCAAGAGGGAGCATATAAAGGTGAAATTACAGAGGAAGCAGACCTCTGCAGGGGTCCAGTAACTAGGTGGATGCGGGCCCGGGTGCGAGCCGTGCAGCCAGCCCCCCCCTCCGTGCTGATTTTCTTTGAGCTCTGTAGCCGGCTGCAGCCGGCTACAGCGGGGCGCAATTTGCCGGGGGCCATTTGGGGGTGTGGGCCCTGGTTCAATAGCAGCCCTGGAGTATATGGGGCCCAGTAAGGCCCTAATTGATGGTCAACTTCAATATACTGTACCTGGGTAGAACTGGTCAACTGATCAAATATTTTGGGGCCCAAACTAAAATTTACTATGGGAGAACCAGTACCATCTAGTTATTCTTTTGGAAGCATAACTGAAGGAAAAGCCACCTGCGGGGGTGGGGGGGGGGACTCCAAAGGAGTATATTAAAAAGGTCTTGTAATCAACTGAGAGCCAGTAAATGTTTGACACAAAAATGAGCATTAAGGGCATTGATCCTTAAAATGAAACCATATTAAATAAGTTATTTCTGGATTTTTGAAGTCATTTTATTATTTTATAATAACACTAATAGTGCTGTTTAGCACTTAATTGGAATCTAATGGACATGATTGAAGTTAGAAGGTACTTGTTGTTAGGAATAGCTATTAGCTACCCTTTGAACTGAAATAAAACATTTATTGGGGACTTTGTGTTAATCTTTTATTGTAGAGTCAACCAGTAGGCGTACGCTTGGCTTCATCTTGGTGAAATCAATGTGGTAAAGAGATACCAGATACTCAGTCTATATACAGTATATACTACTGGGCAGTAAATCAGGTTTCTTTTGAGTTAATAGGTGAGTGCCACAGAAAGGGTGTAATCTTACCATGTGTCAGAGAAGATGTTTATAGTGTTACACTCCAATATTACCAACTACCTGCTCCCACCCCTCTTGCATTTTACTATACCCACAGGTTTCTGGATTTTATCATACAACCTTTTGCTTATTCTTTATTCCTGAATTGTTTGTGATCATTCAACCTGATACTAGCTGTAGAATATAAATGTGTCAGTTACATTTTCAGACAACAGCGAGTGTCCTTTATTTCTATTCCTAATGGGTTTTTTTATTTTTTTTTTTATAATTTTGTTCTACATTTCCCCACTTTGGAATTATTACTATTTATATACTGGTTGGTATGGTATAATATTTAGAGCCAGGAAAGTAATGGCTTTTCTTGTTTCCATAACATCGCTCTTTGCATTTTAGTTACCATGCAAAGGAATAGGTACCCTAGGCTTTAGAATGTTTACAATAAACCCTACATGAAGCAAAGGTGCCTGTATTAGTACCTAGCACTTCCCCTGAGTTATTAAATGAAGTAGCTTGTTTAAGTCTTTCTAATTTCACATTCCACCTCAATAATATTATTTCCAAAGTTATGAACCCTGAATATATTGATTGTTGCCTTGCATTATAGCCTTAATTTCCGTTCTTGAACATTACTGCCTTACCATTGAAGACCTTCCTTAACTTTCTTCTTCTTTCTTCTCTACATAGTTACACAGTTAAGTTGGGTTGAAAAAAAACACTAAAGTCCATCAATTTTAACCTCACCAAATGGCCCCCAGTTCACATACATACACACGCACTCATAATGAGCTATCTATACACGCACATAAACTATATTAGTATCAGTATGGACCCTATCCTCCATTTAGGGGCAGATTTACTAAGCTCGGGTGAAGGATTCGAATGCAAAAAATTTGATTTTTTTAAAAAAAATTTTGGGCTAATTCGACCATCAAATTTGCTAAATTCGAATGAATCATTCGATAGAATCAAATGATTCTAATAAATCGTACGATTTGAATAAGAAAATTGTTCGACCATTCGATGGTCAAAGTACTTGCCCTTTAAAATTTTATTCGATTGCCTACTTCGCCAAATTGAACCTACCGAGTTTTGTATATTTGCCTATGGGAAGCTCCCATAGACTTTTTCTAAGTTTTTTTTTTGATCGAATAGAAATCATCCGGTTTCTCGTAAAAAAATTTTTTTTCGTGAAATTGGATGTTTAGTACGATTTTTTCGAGAAATCGAATGATCGATATTTGATCGTTCAATAGATCGAATAGTGGTAAAATCCTACGAATTTGATTTCGTTGGATTTTACGTTGTGAAAATTTTGAGGGGTCGAATACAAGGGTTTTTAACCCTCGAAAATTCAACCCTTGATAAATCTGCCCCTTAAAGTCAGTCTAATAAGTGGTTCCTTATGCCAAACCATTCAATAGTTCCTAAAGACCAACCCTATCAAAGGCCCTTACCAGATAAACCCCATTCTTCAACCTCCTTCTCTTTTATAGTCGCTATGCTCCATATAATACTGCCTATACTCTTCATTCCTAGATTTCAGTGCCACGGCATCATAAATGTGGTTCTTTCCTCCAAACCATTCAATATTCACCCTGGATCCTTCAGAGTCGAAATACTATAAAGGACAATCAGCACTACTTTCCAATAAATGTGTGTCCATTGTTCCCAAATATGTTGATTGCAAGCTCTTGGAAACAGGGTTCTCTAATCTTTCTCTTCAGCCCTTCATTATACGTTGCATGCCCTTTATTTCTTATAATACTATTGCCAAGCACTACATAATTTGGTTGTGCCATACAAATAAATGACAATGTGTGCCAGGAACTAAACTTAGGTGTGCTTGGATATTCACAGGTGATCTGCAGTTAGTTAGCCCTCAATCACCAAGTAGGCTGAACAATCTAAATACCTTAATGCTTTCAATGTAAGATCACCACTGGGTTTTCAAAAAATCTTCAAGTACATGTTCAACGTTAAATCATAATGTACTAGAACCCTCTTGCTGCAGTTAGGAAAAAGCATTGCAATCAAGTAAGCAATTTTCTTAGCATTCTGAGTTTTATACACACACAACCTTCCTCTTCTTTCTACTGCTCCTCAAAATAACTTTGGTTTGGAACCAGACATCGGTTAAGCACACGTCAATTAGATGTAATAACAGTTCTTTAGATCCTAAATAATATCATCCCATAGAGTGAGATAGTGAGGTGTGGGTGTTCTTGTCAATTGAGCAAATGCTCCCAATGAGGAATTAAAGGGTTTTGCGTGAAATTGAGTTTTTTTAATGGAGTGCTGCTACTTTTTTCAACAGCATTCCCTGCTGTTTTCTCTTTTGTGAGTGTTTTTGTAAATTCTTATTTCTGTTTTAAATTAGATGCAGTTGTTTTGACCTTTTTAAGCTTTTCTTTTTTAATCTGTAGACTAAAATGTCTGTAGGATTTTTTCCTGGGCTGATATAAAGTTCTCATGAAAAGTGAAAACTTGTAACTATGCAATATTTTATGTATCTAATAGACCAGGGTCCCAAGGATGAATAAATAACTGGATATGCCCAAAGGCAGAAGATCCAATCATTTTGACTCTGAACAGGAGTATAGGGAGGACCTTATACATCCTAAATCATTTGTAAAATATATTTTATTAAAGAAAGTTTTTTCTCTCATGTATACATCTGGCATATACTCATGGGCTGTTTTGTCAATATACCCAATAATATCCATTATCCAGTATGGCAGATTTGCTTACAACACAACTACAATTACCTCTGTTCTAGATTGTGTTGTATTTGACTGTAGTATTTGATCATAGCTTATGGTATAACTGGAGGTGATTCCAAATATGATTACTCATTGGCTGAGTTCATGCATATTTTTGTCAGTTGCTCTTCTGTTATAGTGTACTATATACTTTAACACCCATAGTATTTTCTGCAGAAACACATAACAAACTTCCATGTGGCTGTAGCACCCCAAAGTCTGTTACTTTAATAACAGTTTTAAAAATGGGTGTTGATCTTGGAGCTTTCTTCTACTGCATTGAACGTGTAGGGTCAATGCACTGGTCAAAACATATTGTCCCTGTCAGGCTCTGCTGGGATTTGAGCCATGGACCTTTGGGTTTCTTTCTCGATGCTCTATCCATTAGTTCCTGGCCTCTGCAGCCCCAGCCCAGCAGCAGCCTGATTGATTGCAGTCAGCCAATCAGGGCTGACTCAGCCCTATTTAAAGGAAAACTATACCCCCAAAATGAATACTTGAGCAACAGGTAGTTTATATCAAA
>CM044445.1:93100192-93120545 GCA_024363595.1 Xenopus borealis | reverse complement strand
CCTCCTGCTCTTGCCCTCGCTCTCCAGTCCTCCTGTTCTTGCCCTCACTCTCCAGTCCTTTCCTCCTGCTCAATCTTGTCTGCAACAGTCCCGATCGACGCCCTCTCTGTCCTGTTCCAGCCCACTCCTTACCGGTTTCCTAGGCACAATACACCCTTGCCTAAAGGACTCACACCTTCCCCTTCAGACTCTACAGCGCCCCCTACCCAATCCTTGACAGTCCCTATGCTAATAAAACCAGGCAGGGAGGTTCAAGCCTATGAAATAAGACCAAAAGTAAATATTTAGGACCGTCATATGGGGTTTTCATTGATGTGGGTATGGTGGCTTGGCAACTTTGTGACAATGATCCCAGGTACAGGGTCTTTAGAAATAAGAATATTAAATCCCACCAACACTGTGCAAAGGAAAATCAAGAGAAAGAAAAACTTAAAGATGTTGCCATGTTAATTCCAGCATTGGGCTGGACTAGTTTTCTGAACTAACCTAAATGGAAACCAGATGTTGCTTCTTTGCATGATGACAATGGTAATGCTCCATGAGCAAAAAATATCTTTCTGGCAGGAACTTGATTACATTATACGTCTTGATATCATTTACTCTCAGAATGCAAGTGCAATCACATGAGCACAGAAGTAATGAGAGCTAATTGTATCAAAGAAGGGCAAGGACATAGCCCATCTCCAAACACCAATTATATTAATTGAGCAGAAACAAGGATGGCTTTAATTCTACTGCTGATAACAACACAATTACATTTAATGAACTAGTAAAGAAATAAACAGAAAGTAGAGGATGACTGCGCTTAGCTGATTTTCCTAATGTCTGGCCATTTGTCTCTACAGATTTCATGGGTCAAATGTAGACTAATGTAGTTTCCAAGGTTTTTTTTTTCTCTTTCTTTATTCTTTATAGCTCTACCTCTGCAAACCGAAAGGCTGAGTAACCCAAACATTTTAAGTTTTTTTTATCAAAATGAATATAGGCAACTTTAAGGTTTTGGAGGAAACGGAAGGGCTCAAATTGACAGCTTTCAGAAAGTACAGTTACACAAAATTTTGGATTATCTAATGGCCATTAAAAACTATTCAGCTTGGCCACACATCAGTGCTGATAAAGATCCAACAGGCAGATGTCAAGTCAAAGTGGGTAAGAGTTGAGGGCCCTGTGACTTCATGCTAAGCGGCTGTCCCCAAACAAGCTGGTGGGAGGCACGGGTGAGTTTGTATTCTCTATCCACAGAGACTGCTTGCAAATAAGACTGTCTAAGGGCCCTTACACACGGGCGTTTTTACCTGCGCTCCCCTGCGTTCCGTTTTGCTGCGTTCAGCCGCAGAGGAGCGCAGGTATAGACGCACTCAATTATTTTCAATAGGGCTGTACTCACACGAACGCATGTAGGCGCCAAACGCAGGAAAAATGCAGCATGTTGCTTCTGAACCTGCGTTCGGCGCTTACACGCGTCTCGTGGGTACAACCTCATTGAAAAGAATGAGGTGCATGTAGACCTGCGCTCCCCTGCGGCTGAACACAGCCAAACGCAACGCAGGGGAGCGCAGGTCCAGAACGCCCGTGTGTACGGGCCCTTAAACTGTCTGGCAAGGAGTAGTTGTGGCCAAACTGTTTAGCCATATAATTTTGTGAATACTTAGCTAAACATAAGGTTTTTAATAATTAAATTACTGTTACAAATTCTTTATTTAGTACACTTTCAATTAAATATAAACAACAGTAAAATTTCACAGTCAATACAATAAGTAACCTTTAACCCTATTCTTGCTGTAGATTGTGCAGACTGCAGTGCTCATACTCAAGTACCATTGCCTCTACTTTTCTAGTCCCTTTTTGCTCTCTAAGGGGGACAGCTTCACCGGAGGTCACCACACTTCGCCAGCGAATTTTCACCAGAGCTACGCAAATTCACTAAGATGCAATTTGCGCTCAGGGCGGCAAATGGTAGCGAAGTAGCGCTACCGTTACTTCACCAGGCAACGCGCATTTACACTAGCGATGCTTAATTTGCATATGGCACAAACTTAAATGAATAATAGAGGTGTATGTTACAGCCACTACATTCCACTACACAAGCCCAGGAAACCCTTAATAAATAAAATAAAGTTGTCCTATTGCCCTATATGTGCCCCCTGTATAGTTGTGTTGCCATATGTTAAGAAATGTAGGGGGGGAGGAGGGTAACCCCCCAAAAAAATTTCTCTATTTTTCAGACTATCAATCTACAAAAGGTAAAAGACGCCAGCGTTTTTTTCAAACTCCTATCTATTGTATTGAACTTCACCAGGTATGACCTGGCGAAGTAATGTCTAGTGCAAGAAGTAACGTTCAGTAAAATTGTCATCTTAGTGAATTAGTGTAGTTACGTCCCCTCGTCAGTGCGCAACTTTGCCTGGTGTAAGGGCCCTTACACACGGGCGTTTTTACCTGCACTCCCCTGCGTACAGTTTTGCTGCGTTCAGCCGCAGGGGAGCGCAGGTATAGACACACTCAATTATTTTCAATGGGGCTGTACTCACACCAACGCATGTAGGCGCCAAACGCAGGAAAAATGCAGCATGTTGCATCTGAACCTGTGTTCGGCGCTTACACGCGTCTCGTGGGTACAACCTCATTGAAAAGAATGAGGTGCGTCTAGACCTGCGCTTCCCTGCGGCTGAACGCAGCCAAACGCAACGCAGGGGAGCGCAGGTCCAAAACGCCCTTGTGTAAGGGCCCTAAGGGTGCAAAATTGTGCTAGTCTATCTACTTCGCTAGCGAATTTTCACCAGGGACACTGTTAGTGAATCGGCGAAGTTGCAAATTGACCTCACGCTGGCGAATTAGCGCTAGCGTTAGACGCTTCGCGCTTTAGTGAATTTATGTCAATGTCGGAACTTTGCAAGCAGCATATGCTTCTGCTTATGGCAACACTAACAGGTTGAACTATAAACTGTCCTCTCTCACCCACCAATGGTCCACTATCAGCTACAAAATAATCCAACAATATAGAAGATGCTAAAGATAAGAGCTGTTTATAAATATGCCATAAACGTTGTACAGTTTTTGCCTCAATTTTTTGTGTTATTGATTACAATTATTTTGCATTTAATCTAACTACAATAGATAGGACTAGTCTCTCTAGTGATTACCAGTCTGGAGGTTTATCGTTGCTTTGTCTAATGGCAGTAAAGGGGTTAAGGGACTGACATAATGGATGTTGCTGCATGCGCAGCTGCAGCTTTGCAATGAGAGAGTGCTTGCACCTGTGTACACACCGCTTCCCCCATGAAGGAGACCTATTATCATGCACAAATGAATCCTTTGGCTAATGAGTTGTGTGTTGTTCCCTTGTCATACTTACTGAAAACTTTTTTTTTTTATAATAAAATCATTAGGCTTTATCTTCACAATCTGTTGGCCGTGAATGCTTCCCCTGGTACTACTTGTATATCTCTAATATCAATAGGTTCCTCTGTTAGGGGAAGGCAAAACACGCAGAATAGACAAATCTATATTATTGTGTGCTGCTACTGTAGTCACAAGTGATATGTAAGTATTGATCTCTTGTTTATTAAGGGTACTTACACGTATAATGTAAATCTTCCAAGATGGTTATATGTCAAGTAACGCTATCTCTATACAGCTGTAATGTACAAGTGACCCTATTAATTGAGTGAATATACATGTCCCTCTCCTGATAGCACAATGTAGAGATTATAACCAGATGTCACTAGAATTACCTGTATAAGCGAAACTGCTCTCAATGCATTCACTGTTCTATGGAACTGCCTGGACCAATGTTACGCCATCATAATTTCCACCTAAAGAACCAGAGCTATTGTATCATTATGTTGCTCAAAGCATGGCACCTCACTCTTAAAAGGAGAAGCCTAAAAGTGAATATGGCTAGAAATGCTGTAGCTCATGTACTGGACTTAATATACAAGCAGACAGGTTTAGCAGCTCAGTAACAGTATTTACCCGTCTTCAAAACTGTCCACAGGACTCGAGCTCTCAGTGTGCTCTGGCTTTCTTTGAATTATTCTCCATATATTCTGCATATATTAAGCCAGTGCTGGACTGAGAATCAAAATATGCCCTGGCATTTCAGGTAGAGGCCCAATCAGCCCACTTAGAGGCCCAAACAGCCCCCACCAGCCCACTAAATTGAGACTTTCTATGGCAACTTATAGCAGCCCATCTGGCATTTGCCCTAACCTACAGATTGCCAGTCCGGGCCTGTATTAAGCATTCTGTTCTTCATTACTGTATTCTCTTTATTATAGGCTTATCTTAGTCTAGTTCAGTGATCAAAACCCTGCCTAACACAGGTAGGCAGACTGAGGGGGGACACTGCACTGTGGTTTTTTGAATATAAAAAAAAAATGTTTGTAATTTTTTCTGATGATGCACAAATAATTTTTTTTCAGTATGAAGCTGTGCGCATTCATAATTCACTTATAGTATTCATATTAGTATTAGTAATATAGTGATATGTGGACCTAAGCATGGCTTCTACTGTGGAGATAGCGGTCTGCCCCAATGATTTTTTACTGATGCTTCCATTAGCCTTAAAAGAGAATTCAACCCGAAACTAAAAAAAACCCTACCCTACATAGAGCCCCCACCCCCCTCCCCCCGAAAATGCCCCTAACTTTTTACTTACCCCTCGGTGCAGTTCAGGGATTGCAGTTCACGATAGCCCTCTTCTGGGTCTTCGTGTCTTCTTGACCCTACGTAGACCCCCCTTCCCTCCACATCCTGGAATCTGCACCGAGGGGTAAGAATAAGTTAAGGGCATTTCCCGGGGGGGGGGGGCAGCTAGGCTGGGGGGAGCAGGGTCTACATAGGGTAGGGTTTTTTTTAGTTATGTGTTGAATTCTCCTTTAAAGCAGGTGCTTATGTGCACCATGTGCAGTGCCAAACAGAGCCTCCAGTAGTATGCCAGTCCACATAGGGGCTACCCAGTAGTCACTCACAGCACTTATTTTGCACCCCCAGGACTTTTTCATGCTTTTATTGCCCTCTAACTCTTTTCCATAGGGTAAAAATGGTTGGGGGCCCCTGATCTAGTCAGAGGAAAGCTGTATATAATAATAGCAAGGTGATGGCTATAGGTGTGCTGACAAATGGGCCCCCTGGTCTCAATCTTCTCACTGAGTAGAATAATTGAGTCCAGAATGCTAGCTCAGAGTCACAATGCTAGTTTGCATTCAGGCTGTGCTGGCAGACAGCAAATGCTTATTATTACAGTCAGAACCAGCAGAAACATTTCTGGTGAATTTATTATTAAGTTCTGAACAGTGTCACTAAGAATGTTTTTCCCAGAACAACCTAAAACTCTGACATTTTCAGGCACATTTATAGCCTACTCTGTTATATAAGAGATAAAAGGGGATTTTAGCAGGGCAGAAACAAAAAAAAAAACAGATTTAATAGACATTTACAATGCATACCTGGCACACAAACTTATTTAATTAAAATTTAATCTAACATGGGACAGGAGGGCTGACTGAATGGCAAAAACTGGAAATCATTTTAAATTCATTCTTTTGTTACTATTAAATAACGTTTGCTTGTCCTCATGCAAATAAGATATTATAAGCAACGTTATAATTATTAAAGGGGTGGTTCACCTTCAAACGCTTTTTTTCAGTTCAGTTGTTTTCAGATAGTTCTCCAAAAATAAAGACTTTTTTATCTACTTTTCTCGTTTTGACTGTTTTTCTAATATTAAAGTTGCATTTTTCACCTGCTTACAGCTTTTTTAAGCAGCTCTGGTTGGGGTCACCAACTCTGTAACTGCTCTAACCTGATACATTAATTCAGGCTGTCCAACTGGAGGCACAAGTGGCTCTCCAAAGGATTGTTATGCCCCCCTATCTGCTCTCAGGCTCCATAGATTTTAGGGATACACCAAATCAACTATTTTGGATTCGTCCGAACCCCTGAATCCTTCCCGAAAGATTCAGCCAAATACCGAACTGAATCCAAAGGGGAAAACATTTTTTCCTTTCTTGTTTTGTACCAAAAAGCCACATGATTTCCCTCTCTTGCTCTAATTTGCATATGCAAATTAGGATTCGGATTCAGTTCGTCCAGGCAGAAGGATTCGGTACAAATCCTAATCCTGTTGAAAAAGGCTGAATCCTGGCCGAATCCCAAACTGAATCCTGGATTCAATGCATAGAAAATAAATGGATTTATTCAAACTTTTTGAAGGTATCTGTGATGGATTTATCAGGAGTTTCTTTGTTATGTGGGCCTTTTATCAAATTTTGGTTTGGGAACCGGAGTTCCCCTTAAATCATCTCTACTGGGTATCTTTTGGGAAGAATTTAGGGGGGGGGGGGTCGCAAAAGTGGAGTAAACTGAAATCAGGGTAAGAAATATTATTGCCGTTTAAATTGTCAAACTCACAAAATCCTTAATTATCATCCAGACATTTGCTATGTTAATCCCCTATAAATCTGAAGTACAATTTACAACAGGATGAAGGTGTAAGATGTAAGTTTTTTTGAGTTATAAATGCCATACTGCTGAAGTTAATAAGGTCAGATCCAGAAACTGGCTTAAAGGAACAGTAAAGGTGGCCATACACTGAGAGATCCTCTCGTTTGGCGATGTCCCTAGGGCCCAGCGATTGGATCATAACGGAGGCCATATGGGCGGTCAGATCGCAGGACTGCATCAACGAACAAATGTGGCCGCAATCCGATGGGATTTTTAGTCCCGCCTGATCAACATCTGCCCAATTTTCAGCATCTCGAAGATCTCGAAGCCCGTCGGAGGGCCGCATACACGGGAAGATAAGCTGCCGACTTGGTGTGTCGGCAGCTTTTATCAGCCCGTGTATGGCCACCTTCAGCTGCTGTGTAGCCATGGGGGCAGCCATTCAAGTCTCAGGTGACATAGCAGATAACATATATATAACACAAATAACTCAAAACAACTGGACATGCTGAGAAATTTTAATGAAGACGTTTCACTGCTCATCCGAGCAGCTTCTTCAGTTCGACTGACTGGTGTAGGGGAGTTCTCGGCATATAGACTCTTCCAACAATCCAATCACAATTCAGAGAGGAGACATCTGTATGCTCAGCAAGTTCAGTTGTTCTGAGATACTTGTGTTAGATATACAGTACCATGATGTGGATGAATGAGAATCTTCATAGTCATAGCAGATAACAGGTGCACCCTGTAGAATATCATTGTATTCTATTACAGAGCTTATCGATTATATGTTAAAGGAGAACTAAACCCTTCATTAAAAAACCCTCCCCCCCCACAGACCCCACTCCCCACCAGCGTAGCTCTTACTCCAGGCAAATGCCCCTAACTTTTTACTCACCCCTAACAGCAGTTTCAGGCATCGGAGTTCAAGGCAGCCATCTTCTTCGGTAATCTTCGTCTATTGAACAGCGTTTCAGGGCATGCACAGTGGGAGCAATTTCCTGGTTCCGGACCACTGCGCATGCGCCCAAAATTCAAATAAGTTGAGAAAGACACGATTACAGAAGAAGATGGCTGCCTTGAACTCCAATGCCTGAAACTGCCATGAGGGGTGAGTAAAAAGTTAAATTTTCACTGGTTAAGAGCTATGCTGGGGTGGAGCGAGGTCTATGGGGGGTAGTGTTTTTTTAATGAAGGGTTTAGTTCTCCTTTAAGCCTTTTCTCCTTTTTCAGCTTAAATGGCTGCCATCATGGCTACACAGCAGCTTGTTTGTATAAGCTATAGTAGTATTTCTAAAGCAAATGCATAACTTTTAGCATTGCAATGCAACAATACAGTATATTTTAATTATTTTAAAATGCTGTAATTTTTTGCAGTTACTGTTCCTTTAACTCCATCATTTTTTGGGGGAAAAAACATATTGGCATAGGGTGAAGTAAAAAATGGAAAAGTTTAGCATACAAACAATTGTGCTGTTTGGTCATTTTCTGGCATAAACAGACATTTTAACTCTAATTTAACTCCAAATTCATCTTGGCAACACTTTTGTGAATCCCTCCCTGGTAGCGGAAGGTGGTTTGAAAGCTTTTCCAGATGGTT
Organism: Xenopus borealis; assembly: GCA_024363595.1. Taxonomy (NCBI): domain Eukaryota; kingdom Metazoa; phylum Chordata; class Amphibia; order Anura; family Pipidae; genus Xenopus; species Xenopus borealis. Next base: position 93,112,498 of record CM044445.1, on the reverse strand, counting down.
GGTTACTCCTCTCACCCCAAACTTCACCCTGATTACTTCCACCTTTTGGTCATTTACATGGAATTTTTACTTTGCAGAATCGTATTTCTCACTCATTTTGAATATCTCGATACACTGATTTGTATAGTAGTGATGGGTGAATTTATTCGCCTGTGGCAAATTTGAGGTGAATTCCCGCGATTCGCCACAGGCAAATAAATTCGCAAAACACCAGAAAAATTTCACCTGGCTAAAATTCGCCAGCATCTCGTTTTGGGCGCCCATTGCCAGCTTTTCACAAATTTTTCACCATTTCACGAATTCCTACTAGAAATTTGCAAAATCTTGGCAAACCGAAATGCCCCAGATTAAACTTTCAAAAAGCGATCCACTGTTTCCTTTTTTTTTTTTTACTGCTGAAGCCGTAACAAGAGCAAAAATACTCAAGCAGATAAACTTTAGATGCCAACAACAAAAAATTCAAATATCAACATTTTATGAATTTTAAGAAATAAACTTTCCGTAACTCAGTTCCTGTGAAACCCCACAGTTAATTATCTACAAAGAGGGCAAATCACTCCTTATGGTCACATGTTTTCACCTGTACTGGAATGATAATGACAAATGGACAGAATTATTGCTTGGATTGAGCTACATGTCATTTAATGGCTTTTGCCAATTATATATTTTTGAACAAAAATATAGTGCAATAAGCAAATTTTGAATTGATTGTAGCCTGTTGAAAACATTCCTGATCCTTTTTAAATGCACAATTTGCCTTTCAGGAATACACGGCATGGTTTCATTAGGCAACACAAAGTTATTCTCTAGTATCTTTCAGTGCTTCAGTACAAATATTTGACCTTCTACACTCAAATTAGCATATAAAAATGCAGATATTCTACAGCAATGCATATAACTTCTCTAGTTTTGAAAGAATAAAGGCAAAAATAATGGAAAAAAATTACTGAACACCAGTTGCTAATGGTGGCTCTACAACCCATGAACTTTTGACTGTCAGTAACCAAATTATATTATTCTTGATAAAGTTCTGGCATGTTCTGCAGTGCTTTAACCCACACTAGGGTCGATCTTATCAGGAGCCAGTTAATGTGCCTGTATGGTTTCTGAGAGTGGAAGAAAACCGTAGGAACCCAACACTGCAAGGCAACAATTGCAACACCATATTACAAATGTAATATAATAATTACAGTTGGAAGGTTATTATTATTGGGTAAATTCAGGAATGAAGTCTGTGTACGGTTAAATGCATCAATAATAGACTTCAGAGACAAAGCTCCTTATATGGCAAGGCCCAGAAAAAATATAGGTAGGTAAGAAATATAGGATGCAGGAAAGAAAGAAAAAGAGATGAAATAAATACATGAATTGGGGAAGAGCAAATCTGTTCTGCTCCCCGGCAGTAAATTGCCTGGATTTGGAAGCTCAGACTTTCATCTTTCCAGGTTAATTGCTGCTCTGAGGTCTGTCGCTCGCCTACGTATCAGTCTCCTTAACAGATATTCTAAAGCCCTAATTCCCCTCCCCAAGCTTGGATTGTGCAGGCAGAACACATAACCCTGAGAATAAATAGGCACCTCTCGAGAGGTCTCCGTCCCCTGTGCAAGAAACCTACAAAGGAAGATTAGAATGAAAGGCTACACAACTGCAACAGTCATCAATGTTATTTTGTATTTCTATACAACACTGATTTGGCGTTAAGACCAGCGAAAGATGAAATTCAACATTGACTTAATAAGAAAACAAAAAGATCAATATGGGGTTAAGTGCTACATTGCAAGAGGATTGTATCTGCTCCAGGGAGCCTGGAGGTTTGCAGCAAAACAAATGCAATGGTATTGTATGGGCAGGTACCTTTTGTATTGAAACCGTGCAGGACTTTTGGAGTTCTCAGCTTTTCTAGGTACAAAAGTATAAAAAAAAATTAAAATATATTTAAATATTTTCTTTATTAATGTAAAAGGAAACCCTCAGGATATGGTGTGCAAAATAGATTGCTATATCTCCACTGACACTTTGATTTTCAGTGTCAGTTGCAAAGAGGGAGACTTATTTGGGGTTAATAGTATTGTACAATGTTAAAGTGCAAATATATAAGTAACAAATCTCACTGAGATCATCTTACGGATTCCAACCCATTCTAGATGCACTGTATTGTGTGGCCAGTATCTCACAGCTGACATGCTTGCCGGCCCTGGGTCATAGGCTGCAATGATGTGGTGCTAACAGTCACATGGACAACCTCAATCACATGGGAAACCTCAATCCCATGACCAGCGATGACTAGTGTTTGCCATGGGATAGGCATGTACCACTGGTGGAGGAACGACATCAGTAGAATCTGGTAACACCTGCTTATATGGCTAAAGCTATAAGGCTATAAGGCAGCAAGCTTCAGTTTGTTTTGGTTCAGTCGCTATTGCTTGTTATTATCTGCTGAACATCTGCCGCACCTATACCTCACCTCTAACATTTTAGGCAGAGTTCAGAGACCACACACACACTGGTCAAAATATGGGCAGCCCATGCATATTAGCACTTAGTTGCAATGTACAGCCTATTGTAGGCCCTAATGCACTTACAATCATTCCAGGACTGCAAGCCTTCTCTGTATCCAGCAAAAAAAGATAGTGACACAGTAAGATACAAGCACAAAATGAACCACTAGAAAGCTGAATTTCATGTTAATTTGGAGAAGCCAGGGCCAAACAGAACTGAGCAATGAATTCATTGATTTCCCCCAGCCCACTGTTAACACAGCCCCTGTTATTCTGCTAATCTGCTGTGTCTCATAGAGCATTCTGGGAGAGACAAGGGTTTTTGCAGTAGTTTTTCAGAGAATATGAATGATAACACAAAAACTTTTCTTTCACTCATGGTTAGTGGTTGGCTGAAGCCATTTATTGTCAAACAACTGTGTTTACTCTTTTTAAATCATAATCACTACACAAACTACCCAAATGACCCTGATCAAAAATGTACATACCGTGTATTGCCCCCTTTAACATCAATGACAGCTTGAAACCTTTTGTGGTAGTTGTGGATGAGGTTCTTTATCTTCTCAGACAGTAAAGCTGCCCATTCTTCCTGGCAAAAAGCCTCCAGTTCCAGTAAATTCTTGGGCTGTCTTGTATGAACTGCACGTTTGAGGTCTCCCCAGAGTGGCTCAATGATATTGAGGTCAGGAGACTGAGATGGCCACTCCAGAACCTTCACTTTATTTTGCTGTAGCCAATGACAGGTCGACTTGGCCTTGTGTTTTGGATCATTGTCATGTTGGAATGTCCAAGTACGTCCCATGCGCAGCTTCCGGGCTGATGAGTGTAAATTTTTCTCCAGTATTTTTTGATAACTTAATGCATTTATTTTGCCATCAATTTTGACCACATTCCCTGTGCCTTTGTAGCTCACACATCCCCAAAACATCAGCCATCCACCACCATGTTTCACAGTAGGAATGGTGTAACTTTCATCATAGGCCTTGTTGACTCCTCTCCAAATGTAGTGTTTATGGTTGTGGCCAACAATTTAAATTTTAGTCTCATCACTCCAAAGGTTTGAGGCTTGTCTCTGTGCTGTTTGGCATATTGTAAGCGGGATACTTTGTGGCATTTGCATAGTAATGGCTTTCTTCTGGCAAATCGACCATGCAGCCCACCTTTCTTCAAGAGCCTTATTGTGCATCTTGAAACAGACACACCACATTTCACCTGAAGCGATTTGTGGGTTTTCTTTCCTTGCATCCAGAACAATTTTTCTGGCAGTTGTGGCTGAAATTTTAGTTTTATTTGGTTTAGTTTCAACAGAACTCCTAATTTTCCACTTCTTAATTAGAGTTTGAACACTGCTGATTGGCATTCTCAATTCCTTTGATATTTTCTTATATGCCTTTCCAGTTTTATAGAGCTCAACTACCTTTTCCCACAGATCCTTTTACAATTATTTTGCTACCCCCGTGACTTAGAATTCAAAAAACATCAGATCAGCACTGGATGAAAGATGTAAGGGTCTGTCAGGAGTCCAGAAAGTCACTGACCTTTTATACACACCCACTAATTACAAGCAAACAGATCACAGGTGAAGATGGTTAACTTTAAACATGAAAGAAAAGTTTTTGTGTTATCATTCATATTCTCTGAAAAAGGGTTAAGAAATCATAAATTCTGCCAAGGTATGTAAACTTATAAGCACAACTGTATAAATATTCATACTACTTGTTAAAAAAAAGTTTCTATGTATTTCTAGAGCCATATCTGTCAGGTACCAAATTGGCTGCTGTGCATGGGAAATAATAGGTTCTTCTCAAATCTTGCTGTCCAAATGTATTTTCAGGCTTTACTTGCCCTTTAAGAAGAGAAAAACTTGAACAAGTGTTATTCGGTAAATGATTCCACAATGGGTTTGTTTGTACCTTCGGGGGTTTTTTCTTGGCATTACATCATAATTACCAGACTATGTATTCCATTGCCTAGGAAACTGTTCTTTATTCACGTCAGTCTACTTTGTATTTCCCAGCGGCTCTATGGTTCATTAGCCATGCCTTACCAAGGTTCTTGCACAGCTTCCAATTCTCAAAACCTGCCTTGTCGCATGACCTTGCAAACCTCTTGTGCATTTCTTTCTTGTACTGCGGTGCTTTCCCACTTATATGTGAAGTGTGCTCTTCAGCCTGACCTTCTCAGGTACAGCATGCCCAAGAAAAATACAATTCTCTTCTTTTACAGTATATCTGCTATACAATGAAATAACATTCTACCATAATGCTACTCAGTGACCCTTCAGACTACACTGGCAGAGGGAAAACAAAATAGAAGAATGATTTATTTTTTTCTTTCACTGAACAGATATCCCTTGAATCTGGCAGGGCTAAATTACATATGTGCAATCACATGCATTCCAACTTGATGATGTAGCTTATATGATAAATATGGCTGCTCTACCATTGCTTTAGCTGCCAGAGACTTCACCATTCACCACTGACATTGATGGTGGGATTTTGATTCCATTCAGCTATAAATGTGTATCACCATTAGTGTCAGGTATTTTCCCTTCCAGGTCATTCAAAATCTATTGCCACAAACTAAGGAGAACAAAAGATGTTATTATTCACCATTGGGAAATGTTGGTGTTTTGCTGCCCAAGGCTCACTCAAGCATGTTACCCCTTATTTGCTACCAGATCAGCACAATTTAAATAATGGGTATGTAAGCCAGTAGTTGCACAGGGGATCATTTAGGGGGGAAATCTTTAACTCATGAAACCCTCTGAACCAACTGCCCTGCGTCCCATCTCAACAGCTATAGTTATATTGTTATAGATTACTGTCTCTGTACCCAGGGGCCTAAACCATTAATAAAATCCTATATTATTATGCCTTCTTCACCGTACTTCATAATAAACATGATGCATTCTGATGGGTTTTTTTTCTTGGGAAATATTGCTGTTAGCCACTGACCTGTAATCTGACAAGTAGGCTTTATTCATTCTTTTCATGATTCAGTCTTGTAACTTGTGCACTGGTAAAATTCAATCACTCTTTACTGCTACACTGCAAGTTGGAGTTATATCACCTGCCTCCCTTTGGTCCACCCCTGCAGCCCATTAGCAGAACAATAGAAAGGTAACCAGTAGGGATGCACCAAACTCTGCTGTTCAGGGTTGCCAAATCCTTGATTCCAGGGATATGGATTTGGCCAAATAACGTATCTGAGCCCTTCCTCTGCCCCGGAAAAGCTGGTACACAGACAGAATCACCCAATGCATGCACATCGATTTTTTTCCAGGGTTCGGATTTGGAATTTCATGGAAACCAGATAACAGCTCCCTGGCTCCTCCATTACTAAAAATGTTCCCATGCCCCATCTAGGGATAGATATGGGAACAGCACTCAATAGTAAAAATTCAACTCTAGCTAACCCTTCAGTTACATTAAGTAGAAGAACCAATTGCCCTTGTGAGGTGCTTTCTGAGAGCACTACATACCATATTAAAACTAAATAAAATAATACATTTAATGGTCAAGAATAAACTTTTAAATTGTACAATGACTTACCTGCAATGAATACAGTGTAATTTAGTAATACAAACTATACCATAAAACTTCCATACATTTGTTTCCAGCTGCAACCAACACACCCACTGCTGTGATGCCAAATTTGTTTGCCAAGGGCTACATTATGTAGCTTCTGGTATCTTCCAGTTAAAGCAGTCAGAAGGGCTGTGATTTTGCAGTCGGCAATTAGATGAAATATAAATGCAAATACAACTATGCAATGTCAGTATTCAACGATGTAGACTCATATGCGCCAATCCAGTTCAAATAAAAACCATAGGGGGAGAAGTATGAAGGACTGAAAAGTGACTAATTCATATGTGAAATTTGTTTGTGAAGATCCTCATTCATCCAGGTCATGGCATATCTGTTATTATTTCTATGTCAGATCAACTGGACTTGCTGTGTTTTTTCCTTGAAGATGTTTCACCAGTCATCCAACTGGCTTTCTCAATTCAGAATAACTTGTACATAGGATCTTTCTTCGCTATATACATCCTCTGGAATGTTGCTCCGGTCAGTATAGTCTGTTTATCATAATCCACAATGATGTCATTACGATAGATGTTGAGTGTATTAGCAAGATTGGATCTTTGATGTGTTATTAAACCTTCCAGGTAGAGGTTCCAAAATAACATTGTATGTGGCAGACAATAGATGTCTCACCCCACCCTTATTCGAACATAGTTTATCAGTTTTTACATATATGGCTTCTTTAATACCTCTTCTGAACCAGTCGCTCTCCCAGTCTAGAATCTGCACTTGGCAGACGTCAAACGTGTGTCCTTATTCTTTTGGATGTAGGTACATAGCTGAGTCCTGACCAGAGGAGCTGGCCCTTCTGTGCTGTGCCACACGCTGATGTAACTGTTTTTTGGTTTCTCCCACATACAATTCAGAGCACTCCTCACTGCACTGCATACACTATTTTACTCTTCTTGTGCTTTGGGATTGGGTCTTTTGGGTGAACTAATTGCTGCCTCAGTGTGTTGCTAGGTTTAAAGCACATAGGGATGTGGTGTTTATTAGAAATCCTTTTCCGACACCCCAAAGGTATATGGGAGGACCAAGTTCTTTCTCCTGTCCTGTTTTCCACCCTCACCGGTAGTCTTGGTGTTATTGCTTCTCTTTCTACCGGTTTTCACAAAGGCCCAATCTGGATACCCACACGTCTTCAGGGCCCCTCTGAGATGTTCCATCTCTTTTAAATTAGTGAAATTTCAACTTTTGTAATATTCTGCTGGAGAAAGCAGTCATTATTAGCTCATTATTAGACTCGCCAAATATCTACCCTTCTTCATCCAACAATGTATGCATCCAGTATATGCCTTACTCTCAATGCACAGAACAGTTATATATGATCTGTTCAGGACATGGTACAAGTATAGGATCCATTATCCAGAAACCCATTATACAGAAACCTATTATCTAGAAAGCTCCAAATTACAACATGGCCATCTCCCACAGACTCCATTATAAATCAAATAATTTACATTTTTCAAAATGATTTCCCTTTTCATTTTTGTAATAAAACCGTACCTTGTACTTTTTAGTAAAATATGGAGATCCAAATTCTGTAAAGATCCCTTGTCTGGAAAAACCTGAGCATTCTAGATAACAAGTCCCATAGCGTTATAGGCAGTTTCACAACACATCACAGCACAACCCCCTTTAAATATACTCTCAGTATTAACTAGTTATCCATTCAGCACTTAACACCTCCATGCTATGTGATATCCATTGCTAAGAACTCATTGTTTAGAATATTTATGAAAGCCAATGTTTATTTGAATCTATGTTTTAGCTAATGAATGAGCTCATTATGCAACCTGTGAAATATAATGCAAGGCATTAAAAATATATCCCAAACTTATTTATGCTCCTTTTTTTATTTTTTGCTGTAACTGATTTGAGCAGTCAGCTTTCTACTCACACACATACTGTATAAACATGCTGTTTTTGTATGCTACATGTGGTATGCTAGATCAACAACACAGCATGCATATTAGCTTACTGACAAATGCACAGTTCACATGAGAAGACTTAGAGAACCGTGATCCTTATTATTCTCATATAGTGCAACCCTTGCTCTGTAGTATAGAATGCACAGGATAATTGAACGCAAAAGGCAACTTCAATACAAGCTGTTACTTTTAGCCTCATTCATGTTATATAGACACCATGTCTTCTTTATTCTCCCAGATATGAAAGCATAATTTGATGGCTAAAGCAAACATCTGGGGCTGAAGCATAATTTACTATGTATCGGGGAGCTAATATTGAAAACGGATCTAAAAGGGGTACTGAAAATATCAGATTAGTGACCAATAAGGCCATGCAGTGAAAATCCATACAGTAATCTCTTAAACCAACTAACTTAATATCATTATACTTTCCTTTCTGTTATTATTCTATACACAGTCTCTCGTGTCTTACCTAGTTCAAGCCCTGGTAACTCTTTGCTTAATTTCTTACCCATATTTCCTTAAGCCCCTACATAAGTACTTTACCCCTTAAGGGCTGAGATGCACAAGCAGATTCAGGGAGATTAGTTGCCCAGTGACAAATCTCCTCTCCTTTGGGGTGACTATTCTCCCTGAACTGCCTTCCCCTGCCTGGCGGGATGGTACTTGGAGCGCTTCGTTTTCCGAAGTTGTCTCACGAGGAAACTTCAGGCAACTTAAGAAAACAAAGCACTCTGAATGCCATACCGCTGGCCATTTACAGTTTAGCCAGTGAGAAGGCAGGGGAAGGCAGTTGGGGTAGATTAGTTGCCCCGAAGAAGAGATTTATCACAGGGGGACTAATCCCCCCAAATCTATGTCTGTGTCTCTGTCCTAACAATGTAGGTTTCTTTAAAAATATACAGTTTTCCTACTCAAATCCACCAAAGGTTTAACTAGTATGACCCTCTTTACATTATCACCAAAATGCCCTAAATCCTTAGCTAGTAAAAGTCCCTATAACTCAATCAGTGATCTTTCCTATTCACATCCCTAAAATTATTACCAGTTACCAGAAATGTTTACTGCCATTGTCTATTTACAGTTAGGGCCAGACAATGTTGGATCCCAGCTGGAGAATCTGCTGCATCTGGAAGCATTGTTTCCACTCGGGTGCAGGCAGATGCACTGGATTTCATCACTACAACATACATTTTGCATTTCATACCGAAATCTGCCCCCAGTTCAAAAGGCAAGGGGAGCAGCAGGGCAGTGGATTCTCTACCTATGGAGAGTCTGCAATGTTACACATCATCTAGTCCTAGCCGAACAGTACAATACTCAGTCTACAGCTTATCAATAAATAACAACAAATTGTAATTTTAGTAGTAGGGATGGGTGGATTTGACCTGTTTTGCTTTGCAGCTGGTGATCATTTGCTGAAATGCTATAGGCAACAAATTTTCTTTGACATTTTTTATGACATGCATAATTTTTCTCCCATTGGAGTCTATGTGCGTCATTTCCACGGCAAAACTTGGCGAAAAAATTTGCTTATCCCTAGTTAGGAACAGTTATCCAGAAACCCGTTATCCAGAAAGCTCGGAATTACATTGCAACTATTCGTGTGAGCACGCATGCATGCACCCAGCCAGCCAAGTGACCAGCCAGGTTGCCTAGGGCGCCTGGCTGTCTGCTCTGTAGGTATTTTTGTGGGATAGTACATGTATGGAATATGATATCCAGAAACCCATTATCCAGTTCTGAATAACTGGAAGACCATCTTCCACAGACTCCATTTTAATCAAATAATTAGAATTTTTTTAAATGACTTTCTTTTTCTCTGTTATACATAATAATAATTATAATAATAATAATAATAAAATAGTCCCAACTAAGATCTAATTAATCCTTATTGGAGGTAAAACATCCTATTTGGTTTATTTAATGTTTTAGTTGATTTAAAGTATGGAGATCCAAATTATGTAAAGACCCCTGATCTGGAAACCCCCCAGGTTCCATACCTGTAAAATGGGATAACAGATTCCATACCTGTAATTAATATTTTTTAATAATGCAAAATGCATATTAAAAACTGTGAAGAATGCAGAATTCTCTTAGGACAGTGGTTGTACAGTCAGAAACACTACTAATATTGCCAAGAGCAGTGATCCCCAACCAGTAGCTCGTGAGCAACATGTTGCTCTCCAACCCCTTGGATGTTGCTCTCAGAGGCCTCAAAGCAGGTGCTTATTTTTCAATTCCAGGCTTGGAGGCAAGTTTTGGTTGCAATGTAGGTTGACAATCCACATAGGGGCTTCCAAATGGCCATTCAGAGGACTTATTTAACACCTCAAGAACATTCTTCATGTTAGTGTTGCTCCCCAACTCCTTTTACTTCTGAATGTTGCTCACGGATTAAAAAGGTTGGGGATCCCTGGCCTATAGTAATACAGGTATAGGATCCCTTATCTAGAAACCCATAATCAAGAAAATTTCAAATTACAGAAGGCCATTTCAAATAGACTCAATTTTAAACAAGTAACGCTAATTTTTAAAAGATATTATTGTAATAATAAAAGAAAACTTTGTACTATTTGGGATCTTTGACAACTCTCTGATTCTACACAAGCAAACATCTTTAAACAAAGGCAACCCATTTTAGACTTCATATATACTTTCATTTAGCTTGCACTGCACATTAAATTATGGTCCATTCCCCTAGTATGCAGGAAACCTTATTGTTAAATGGTGACACGAGAGGCCAAGAGAGAAAAAAAAATATGCAGTGAGTGATTTCTGAGATTGTGACATGTATTCTAGGATTCAAGGCCACTGTACAATTAGGCAAGCATAGCTTGAATATCCTTCTCTCTGCACAAGGGTGTCTCATTCTTTAGCTTTCAGCACAGACTAACAATGCCTACCAGAAGCTCAGCTGGGATTGTTTAGATCTTATACATGTGAGGTTGCTCATGGCACGTTCAGTCATCTAGGTATAAAGCTCCTCTATCAAAATATTGTGCTAAGAGCCAGATATAACCCCCAAAGGCCTTGCCTTTATTTAATAAGTACGCTTATTTTTGTACCTGTTCAGGCTAAGAGCAGAAACATTTCACCGATATCATTATTCATGTGTCATTCAAATCCCGTTACACTTCTGTACAAGAATGCACAGGACTCATTCACTTAACTGTTGCAGTTCTTCAGATATCTTTTATCCCTGTTGGAATCATTTATTTTAAAAATTGGTAGTTTTTTCCTTATTGCCTTAAATATTTATTACATGAAATGTTTTCTTAACGGGTTTCCTTTTTTTTTTATTGTGGGCAGCTTGTCTATAGGCTATAGAGCAGAGAACGAGGGTTTGGGTGGGGAAGAAGTTAGTAATAGATTATAAAGGGTTATTTTCAAATCGGAATGCGCTGACTGGTCTCATCTGTTCTCTCTTAAATGCAATCTTTTTACTACAGTTCTATCAGGGATTGTAAGCTCTTAGGACTAGAGCTCTCTAATTTCCCCTACCCATAGTTTGCTCACTAATTATAAGCACAAGGTATGTAAATGAGCCCTAAACAATTGTGATATCTTCATTAAAAATAGTTTCAGCTTTAGCACTCGATATGCATTCAGTGGTGCTGTGAAGAATGGACATTGGTTTGTTTATATATAAATATCTTGACATTGGCATGTTCAGAGAAAAAGAAAGTATTGGAGTGGATTGTCTGTAAGACCAAGGCTGTTGAATCATTTTGAATTATGTGAATTATACATTTCTTTTAATGTAGGTTGACTAAATAGTGTATAGATGCCATTGTGTGTGATGTATAGGAAAGATAGCTATCTACCCTATAAACAGTCTGCCATGAATTTCGATGGTACGTTGTGTTCCTTTGACATTTTATTGATTCTTTCTGTGAAAGGGGAAACAAAACAAGCATTTTGAAAGTGCAAAAAAATGAAAAAAAAAAAATCAATATTCATTTAGAGATTATGGACTAATATAGCTAATTTGACCATATTAACCATGAATCTAAAGCAAGTTAAATAATAGGTACTTCTCACTGATTGACATTACCTACTACAGTGGAGCAACTGTGCACCTATGTTATCAATCTATGTTTACAGCAATTTCAAGTTAAATATTTATTGGCTGTAGTAGTCCTATTTTGTATAGCAACAATGTTTATCAGCAATGCGTGTTTCTTATCCACTGTGCGCCCACTAAGTCATTACCGTGCTATCAATAGCTTCCCCTACTGGAAGAGAATTGATAGATTGCATGGATAGATTAGATAGATGAATATTATA
>CM044445.1:93081502-93098080 GCA_024363595.1 Xenopus borealis | reverse complement strand
ATATATATATATACTATTATAGGCCTTAGAACACTTTTTTGCTTAGGCCTTAGAACACTTTTGCTGGAATACATGACATGGTTTATTAACAATTTAATATAAAAAAGAGAGCAGTAAAGCTCTTCCTTTGAGCCATACAGGTCAGGCTTTTTAATGCACAATATTTTGAATTTGGTGTTGTATGTTATTAATATCTAATTCCAAGAGCAGCCACTGCCAGGAGCTCTGCATTTATCTTTCCACCTGAGCTCACTTTACATTCATCTTTCAAGCTATGGTTTCTGGGGGGAAAAAAGGCCTTACAAAACATGCTCCTTTATCGACCTCTTCCTCAATAATTGTCTACTTTATTTCTACACAAAATGAAACACTGGTTTAACTGTAACAGGTGAAGAATAAAATATAGACGTGTTTATCTTTATAAACTATACAAAAAAACCCTATTGAAATATACAGTAAATATCTAGCCACAGAGGGAGGAAGAGTACAACCACCATCAGTCTTAGCCGTACCACAGGTTGGTAGGCAATGCATTTTTCTCATAGTCACGCACTGAAATGAGGAAAGGTTAAATTATATACTTTGAGGTTCACACCAAAGATTCTGTGTTCTGTTGCAGTCAAATAGGTAAATCCTTCCACTTATGCACATTGCTTAAGGTTTTGCATGTTTCAAATAGACAGTTCATAACAGTTACTCATGTAGGGGGTAAGATTTCCCCACACTTTTATTCAGATGTATATCTCCAGGACAGCTAAGGGATGGGCCTGTTTTACTATTATTAGGAGGGAAGGATGACTTTTGCCAGTCTATAGTTTATAAAAGGAGAAGGTAACATGTGCTCAGTCTCTTTTAATCTGCCCACTTGCTGGAGGAGGTGGTGTACTGAAGGGCCTGGGACAAGGATAGGTTCCTGTAGGAGAAGTAAGTGCCAGAAAAGATCTGTAAAAGTTCAGTCTAGTGTAACCCACCAGTGTACGGACTTAAGCATGAAGACTCAGGAATAGAGAGATTCCTGGAGTAAAGATTTCAAAATTGAATAAAAAAAATCTGTTTGCTCTTTTGAAAAATGGATTTCTGTGCAGAATTTTGCTGAAGCAGCACTATTAACTGTTGCCATGACAGTATCCCTTCAAGGTTACATAAGAACCAGCTGTTTTTTTTTTTTATAAATAGTAATATAAATTTTCTTATAAAGCAAAATAATATTTAAGTATATTTTCCATGGAACAGAATGCTAACAGTGATTGTACGGATGGAGATCATAATGGGACAACATCATTAAAAGCAGACCCCGCATTAGTATGGGCACTTCTGATTTCGATTTAACTCTACCTAGATACTGTATATCATGACCTAGATGTATAAGAATCTCCACAGGCATTATTATTCATAATATGGTGTTATGTCTGCATAATGATCTACCATATCTACCAGGAGTTAGCTAGCAAGCTGCTGGCTGGAGATTGCTGCCACGAAACTGGCCATAGATGCAAAGGTCCGCTCGTTTGGTTACATCGCCAAACGAGCAGATCTTTCCCTGATATGCCACTAACTGGCAGGGCTATATCGGGGTAATGAGAAGGTTTGGCCCTATGGGTCCGAACGACGGCTCAGTCAGAAGAAAATCTGACCTTCCCGATTGATATCCTGTCCAGATTTCGGTCGGGAAGACCCGTCGGAAGCCCCCATACACAGGGAGATAAGCTGTCAAATCGGTCTAAACAACCCATATCGGCAACTTTATCTGCCGTTGTATGGCCAGCTTAACATATAGGAACATGTCATATATAAAGAATGTTTTATTTGAGGTGCTCTTTACGCAAAAACATTTTACATTTAGGGGCAGATTTACGAAGGGTTGAATTTAGGTCGAATTAAAACCTCTCGAATTTGAATTTTGAACACAATTCGATTTATTGATCGAATATGAAAAATTCAATTGATCGATAAAATCATTCGAATTGAACGATTTTAAGCATTAGATTGAATTTTTTTTATTCGATCAAAAAAACTTGGTAAAATCCTATGGGAGCTTCCCATAGGGTTATATAGCAATTCAGTAGAGTTAATCTGCCGAATTGTTATATCATAGTACTTCAACTATCGAATTGGAATTTTCTAATTTGGTCAATTCAAATAGATTTTTTGGCTATACGATAGTCGAATTTTGCAAATTCGATGGTCGAAGTAGCTCAAAAAAATTTTTTTTTCAATTTGAATCCTTCACACGAATTTAGTAAATCTGCCCCTTACTGTATTAAATGACTATTTCATATAGAATAATACAAAGTACATTGATGGAGGCTGTTTGATATATAGAAATGGCAACAGAATGAAGGAACTTGCCTTAAATAAAGGTGTCATGGTTTTCACTGCCAATTCTTATCTCTTGAAACTGAGCTACTCTGGACATCTCCTTGTAATTTATTAGACCTTTTTCTCATTGCATGGAATCCTGCTGAACATATCTAACCACAGCTACATATAGATTCATCTTTACCTTTACGCCAATACACTGTTCCGCAATTCTTCAAATGAGATCAATGCTTCCAAGAAAAGCCCTCTCCTTCAGGAAAAATGCTTGCAGTATGATCTATATTCAGGAGTCCAGCACAAGCAAATTTGGATAAAAAAAAAAAAACATGTAAGAGGAAAGTATAGAATGAAACTCAAGTCCGACAGTGGCTATCACCACAAAGCACAAGCATGTCTGTAGCAAAACAATGATCAGAGAAGATACTAAAATATAAAGCATTTTCTGCAAAATAAAATAAGAAACCTATAACAATGACTTGGAAAACACTGAATTGAGAGAGGATGGGCTGACAAAACCTACTACAATAAAAGACAAGGACATACTCATTAGTAATATGTGTGCAGTACAGAGGAGGTTAAAGGTATTGAAGAGAAATGTAGGCAAAGGCACTGTTTATACATGGAAGATGCTATACACAATAGTAGAGATTTTCTAAAAGATCAAAAGGCCATGAATGATATTGATCGCAAAAAATAAGGGCTATATAAAGAACCCTGTTTTCATTCTTTCTTGAAAAGCACGGTTAGTCTACCACACATAAAAAAAACTATTATACAACTGTATAGAAAGAATGAAATCTCATTGGTTTCTTAATGCCAGTTTTATGCAGCTTCATCGTTTTTTTTTTCCTGGGTCAGGGTCTTGTGATGAGTTCTAGGCACCAACAAAGCAAAGTGTGTCTTACCATTGTTATAAAGATGCTCTAATGTGAAAATGTACATTGAAGTGCTCCCATAAATATGTGTATAGGCTCTTGCTCTTTGTCTTGACTCATTTGCCCACAGTGTTGTTCTGTAAGTTGGCTGAGCAAAGAAGGGCAGTGAAATATAATGGGTGGTTATTTAATTATATGCATAATCATGTATGCATTCTAAAGGCAGCATCACATGAGTTGATCTCCTACACGCTACAGCTACTTTCTAATGGTGGTAGATACTATTATTTTTTGGTAAGCATGGGTTTCTGGGATATCAAACAGGAATCACCCCAGTGTCTGACTGGCTCACTGGCCAGTGGGCCTCTTGGTTTTAACCATTTTGCCTATTTCATGGTCCTTTCCTATTTCTTTATAAGGCTTAATAATGGAAGCACAAAGTATAGTAAGTAGATATAAAAGATTAGGAGAATAATTGATGGTTGATGGAGGAGAGGAGGAATAATAGTTTGGAAAGTGGGCCCCACTCCAATACTGGATCACCCAGAAGTGATGCCATCTCCAGTCAGATTTATATAAGTATGCTACAGGGATGCACCAAGTTTACTATTTTAGGATTCAGCTTAATCCTGAACCGTTTTTTGTGCAAAATTCGACTGAATACCAAACTGAATCCAAACCCTAATTTTCATATGTAAATTATGGAAACATGGTGGGGGGGAACAGAACTGTTGTAAAGAGAAAATTCATGTGATTTTTTTGGATTCAGATCAGCCAGACACTTGGATTCAGCTGTATCTGAACCCTGTTGAAAAAGGCAGAATCCTGATTTAGTGCATCCATAGTATGCTATTACTCAGGGCAGGGTCGGATTTACCTAGTGGGCGCCCCTAGGCCTGCTGTTGTTTGTCACCCCTGTCCCCTCCCTTTTATTTGCTCAAATTTTAATCATCAGGACAGAACAATGGGAATTGACACACAGGAAATTTATATTTCTGAACCAATATGGGTGTGGTTGGGCAGCATGCCGACCCCTAAATTCCTGCCACCCTAATCCCGGGCCTAGGTGGCCTCTCCACAAATCTGGGTCTACTCAGGGGATGCTTCTGCCTTGTGCCAAGTTGAGAACCTTGCTATTACTTTGTGTTTGTTATGTATGTTTTTGCTAGAAGGGCATCAAACCCCAGCAGGTCTGGACTGGGATTCAGAATAGGCCCTGGCAATCAAAGTACACAGAAGCCCAAACATTCCCAGTAAATAGTGACAGTTCATTGTATCTTACAGCAGACCCACAGATAGCCAGTCCGGGCCTTAGGGCCTGGAACTAGGGGGAAGGCAGAAGAGGCACCAGCCTAGGGAGCAAAGTTGTGGTGGCGCTGGGCATGTGCCTGTTCAAAGGTTTTCTACCTACCTGTAGTCCTGGCCATTTGCTCCCCTGTTCCTCCCCACATCACTCCCCCCTCTCCTGGTCACTCCCCTCCACCCTCTCATCACTCCCTCTCCTTGTCACTTTGCTCCCTCCTCTCATCACTCCCCTCCCCTCGTCAATCAATTCATGACCCTGCCCTCTTCCTTATCTCCCCTATGTCGTATTTGCGCACACACGTGCCATTACAAGAGGGAGGGGATAGCAGACTGAGCACCTAGGGTGCCTTGTAAGCTTGTTCTGGCCCTGCCAGGCCTGAAATGTGAGGCAAATTGGATTAGAAAACGTGAAACCTTTATGCCTGGGGGTCTCAATAAGGAATATGACCTATATCCTCTGTTATAAATATGGCATTTAAACCTTTTGACTTTAATTTTAATATGATACATTACTTTGCTTATTTTCTAGTGACTACCAGAGACTATTGAAGCAACAAAATAGATGTGTATCAATATTGTTCTTGATGATGTAAGGGATACGTCTTTTGCTATAAACATTTTGATGCATTGTATTAGTTGTAACCACTAGGTGGCATTGTTGATGTGGGTATTTAAGGAAGTCACACTGTGCAGTTTTATACTTTGTCAGCTTGAGAAAGGACCAGGTGGTCCAAAACGTTGCTGTGCCAGATGTAATTCTGAAATAAATGCGGTTTTACTGTGATACGGGAGTGCTGTTATCTATTTTGGATCCTGCCAGGCCTGAACCCAAGTTTGAACTCTGCATCTCCTGTATTGTCATATGAAAAAAAACCTAGATAAAAACATACTTCCCAACATTTTGGAAGTAAAAAGAGGGACAAAAATATTTGGTGCACGTAGAAAATAGGGACTATCCAGTAAAATGAGGGACTGCAGGTTGCGCTGTCAAAAGAGGCCCTCTGAAAAAGGGACAGTTGGGAGGTATGGATAAAGTCAGATAGTATTAAGGTGTTTCATGCAATAAATATTATTCAAACATATAGGATTAACCAGAAAAAACTGAAATTTTTTAAATAAACACTGGACAGATTATTCTAAAACAATAGAAAAAAAACAAACTTGATTATTACAATACATTTCAGCGGGTTTGTTAGATATGCCTCCTCTGTACTGGTAACATCTATCATGGGTCCAGATCCTACACCAAAACCAATGGGGTTGGTATATTCAATTTGTAGAAAACAGCTGCATTACATTGGGCAGGGCATTCAGTGTTTCATAAGTATCTCAAGGTGATTTGTAAAAAGGAGCTGTGTAAATCTGATTTTATTCTCTTTCAATTGAAATCTTCTTAAGAATTAACCTAATGCAATAGGAATGTTACATTTCCAACTTAGTCTTTCCTAAGAATCCAAATGAAGAGAGAATACTACACCGATGTTTGACAGTCTATAATAGCTGAAAGAACAGTGCCACCTAGCTAGCCAATATGGAAGTGTGTGGCTAGATGAATGATCTGTATGAAACAAGTTATCAGCCTGAATGGATTTGTCAATATAAAAATGCAGGATTGTGGTCATTTGCTATTGTGTCAATTTGAATTTAAAGCGGCCATCCTCCCAAAAACCTTTGTATAGTAACAGCAAAATGTAATTGTAATATACATCAGCATTCATCTATGGTTTTAGTTATTTATAATCAAGAGTATTTGCTGTTAAAAGCAGTTTTCAGCTGCCGTGATGATTATTGTTTTTAGCAAAAAATGAGTGTCAAGGGGTCCTCT
The DNA here is from genome assembly GCA_024363595.1 of Xenopus borealis. NCBI lineage: Eukaryota > Metazoa > Chordata > Amphibia > Anura > Pipidae > Xenopus > Xenopus borealis. The sequence goes on along the minus strand of CM044445.1, from coordinate 93,091,756 downwards.
CATTTCTTATTGCATTCCAGAGAATCAAGTTACAAGGCAAAATTACAAAACTTATTCTTGCAGATCTTTTTCTGTCCCTTAAACTGGGCAGGGGTAGGGTAGTTATGCCCAGCCAGCAAAGCTGTATTTATGACTTAGCTAGACTCACTCACTGATAATTAAGCATTAAAGGGAGACTGTCATGGGAAAAAATGTTTGTTTGTTTTTTGAAAATGCATTTTGAAAATACTGCTCCACTGCACTGAAATACATTTCTCAAAAGAGCAAACAGATTTTTTTATATTTCATTTTGAAATCTGACATGGGGCTAGAAATATTGTCAATTTCCCAGCAGCCCCAAGTCATGTGACTTGTGCTCTGATAAACTCACTCTTTACTGCTGTATTGCAAGTGATATCACCCCTCCCTTTCCCCCAGCCTAACAACAGAACAATGGGAAGGTAATCAGATAACAGCTCTCTAACACAAGATAACCTGGTAGATCTAAGAACAGCCCTCAATAGTAAAAACCCATGTCCCACTGCATTCCTACATTAAGAAGGAAAAACAACAGCCTACCAGAAAGCAGTTCCCTCCTAAAGTGCTGGCACAAGTCATATGACATTGACAATATGTCTAGCCCCATGTCAGATTTCAAAACTGATATAAAAAAATATGTTTGCTCTTTTGAGAAATGGATTTCAGTGCAGAAGTCTGCTGGAGCAGCACTATTAACTGATGTGTTTTGAACAAAAATGGTTTCCCCATGACAGTATCCCTTTAAATAGGGGAAACATTAGGCGCCATTTGCCATGGGTGAAGGACGCCGTATTAGTTTTTTTTTTTCCGCCGCTTTGCATTGCAGAAATTTCTTTTAAAACCACACGGTCACACAACATTAGGTACATTTTAACACTTTATTCTGTTGACAGTACACCCCTAAAGGAGTACTTTACCATCATTAAAAAAGTATTGTTTTCAAATATTATGCCATGAATAATGATAAATATAAAAATGAGTTGATTTTCCCCGCTCTCATTACGTAGCAGATCAGTAAGCCAATCTGGTGACTGTATAAACCAGCCATCAGTTCAGCCACCAGCCCAGATTCGTATGGCCACAGAATAGTCCAAAAACACTTACAGTGCAGCAATGGCATTTTCTTTTAAATACAGCAGGGAACTTGTAGCATTTACAGTGTGACAACCTTAAGCTGTCAGATGATTGGATGAACAGGTAGGAGTTCCTTCAGGTTATCCAAATGCAACACAGCTCACTATTTTGTGACTGTACATACTAAGTAAATAGCTGAAATCTTACCTGCCAAGTTTTCTCATACAATGAGGAAGTGGTGGAGCCAATGGGAGAATTCACGGATAATAAAGGGATGTACAAAAGAGATGAGGGGACAAATATGAGATGAAAAACGCAGACAAAAAATGTCAGGGTAAAACAAAGGGAAAAGAGAAAAAAACCAAGTAGGTAACATGGCAATGGGCAGATACAAAGAATATGTGGATAAAAGTGAGAAAATGGAAAAATGAAGAGCTGGAAAAACAGATTTGAAAATTGAGAAAAGATAAATTATAAGGCAACATGATGATCCCAGAAGGGAAAGGGCAGAAAAGCTAGGGATGAGGAGGCTATCAGGATCATGGAGGTTATTTGCACTCAAGGAAAGTTGAGACAGCATAATGATTTTAAATATTATATATCACAGCATCCCAATATTTTTCCTTTATCTTTAATTGAAAGCAATCAATTGTGAGCTTCTACTGAGAAACATGAAAGTGGGACACACTCTTGTAAATCACAGGGAGTTGTATAGAAAATGAAAAGACGTTATTTGTGGGGCACTAATGTGTGTAGTGCCTTTACTACAAATACTGAGATAGCTAAAGAAGATTTATGATGTTGTGACAGGAGCTATACCGGTCACAAACATCATACCTTTAGTAATGTCTGTGTGGAATGTATAGTTTATCAGTTACAGAAGGATGCTGCTCATGTCAGTCTTGTGCAAGTATCACATTCACACTCCATCAGCTTTACCCCTTACAGACAAAATTTGAAGGGTGCACATTCCTAAAGCTCCCCATAGACGCAACGATATTTCCCTGCCGAACAACCGATCTTAGGGAAGTCCGACCAATCTGTCAAATTATCGTGCGGTTAGTGGGATACAAACGATTTTTCGTCCGACATTGGTCTGATGATTGATTGGCCAGGTTAGCAAATCTTTATCGGTCCCCATGCAATCTACCTATGTTTGCAGGGCCAAGCAGGCTGCGATTCTTCAGTTTTGCTGGCAATATCGCCTGAAATGGTCTTTTTAGTTGATGGACACATCAGGCATTTAAACGATCGTTTTGAGACAATCGTGGTCTCACGATAACTATTGGATCTTTCAAAAATCTTTACGTCTATGGCCAGCTTTAGTGGGTTACAGCCAGTGACCCAAGGGAGCTGTCCAGCTTCATAGATTCTGTGAAGGGATCACATATAACAAGAGCAAAAAGGCAAATTGTGTAGAAGATCCTTTCTGGGGTTTGTTTGGTCTGTACTCTATGAATCTTTCTATTTATGGATACATCTTGCAATTTCCTAGATATCAAGAATGTCTTTCTATCATGTTCAAGGTGCAGCAGCTTCTAATGCAAACCCCTATCAAAAGCTTCAACACCAAAGTCAACAGAGTGGGTGTGTTTAAAAACAAACACAGAATAATTATCAGCACTGCAGCTAACCATTATCCTTTTGACAGCAAATCAGGAGGGTTGTCTGATTTATAGCAATAAACCCTCTGTACAAGCTAGTTATAGACGTTTAATGCTTATTGTGCTGTTCTATCAGAGACAGTAAGATATGGCCAAATCTATAAAGACTGAAATGCAAAAATACTGTAGTATCAAATAGACAAATCCATTGTGGTTGCAAGATTCCTTTGAATAATTCTGCAAATTCCACAAATTTCTTTAAAAATGTGAACATGCAGAAAAGGTAAAATTGTGTGTTTACATATGAAATTTGATGTAAATATTGCGTTATAGAAGGGTTTATTTGCCCTTTAGGGGATAAACGAAAACCTTCAGCTCATGCTGAAATCAGTATTTATGGGGGATTCAGGGAACTGCAGTGAATGTCTCCTAATTCTGAATGTTTTACACTTTTAATGAAGTACCTGGAACATGCCAGCATATAAAACATCACTGGTGGCTCACAGCAGTCACTGGCTCAGTCTTTTGAATACTGTCTGCGCACCAAATGGATTTTTAAAATATGATTTGATAGATATTTGACAAAAACACAATAATGGTATAATACAAATGCGGGGTGGGGGAACAGTCATAATCACAGTTATAAAAGCTGATGGCACATCTCAGATATTTAGTCTTTGCTCCTGGTTTCATTAAAAAAAAAGATAAAATATGTTCCCAGCGATTCCAAGCAACATGGATGCAGCTTGCCAATAAGCATACCACAGTTAGTAACGTGAGAGAGTACTGTTGGGAGGAAACAAGGCTTTTTCCAACCCACTTTAGAAACAGATGTTATTAGTCTTAATCATTTCACTTCTACCATGTTCCGGGAACTTTTTCGGTTTCCCTGTCACAACAGGTTCTTGTAAACTGTATTGCACAATTAGTGTCCCTTTAAGCCACAATGCTTTGTAACCAATATCGAGTATCGGCTGTGGCTGCCCATTTTTATGTGGTTTTGGCAATCAATGAGGTCAGGAGTTATCAGTCATTGTACCAAACAGAATATAAATATCCAAACTAATTATTACCTTGCCAAGGTACACAGATAAGCTGTCACATACTTAGAGCCATGATATTACACAATACGCACTCACTTACACAGTTGAAGTAATACTTGCAAATACAAGAAATGAAGGTAGTTAAATACATAGAATTCCATAAAATGGCACGTTCCTGTTGAAAAAGGGCCGCCTGTAGCAGATGATGGTATCAAGCAGACAATCAAGTATGCTTGATGCTGTATTTTCCTTTCTGTAACTGAGAAATGTAAAGTTTTGATTTGCTGCCGTCTTGCCTCTTAAACCAGACCTCGTCACTGTTTATTGTCGTGATGATGGCACTAAAAATGAGCGGGAAAAATTTTTTAAAAAAAAGAGTACGTATATGTTAGAAATGCTTCTCATCTGAAAATAGTCAAGACTTGAAATATGGTTGCACAATACCAGAAACTGTCAAATTTGGCCACCCATGGTTGGCCACCTTGTTGGTTTGTTAAAAGTTGGTCAAAAGGGGAGATTTAATATGTTATGATAATTAAACCGTTACATTAAGCTCCTTAAAGGAGAAGGAAACCCTAAGAATGAACAGGACTAAAAATGGCATGTTTTATATACTGAACTTATTGCACCTGCCTAAAGTTTCAGCTTGTCAAAAGCAGCAATGATCCAGGACTTCAAACTTTTCACAGGGTGTCACCATCTTGGAAAGTGTCTGTGACACTTACAAGTTCAGTGGGCTCTGAGCAGCTGTTGAGAAGCTAAGCTTAGGGGTCGTCACAAATTATCCAGCAGAAAATGAGGTTGGCCTGTCATACAAGCTGATGCTACAGGTCTGATTATTAAATTCTAATGCTAGTTGCACTGGTTTCTGAGCTGATTATAATTATCCATATTAATTACAAATCAGCCTTATACTGTGACATTTATATTCTATGTGTTCTGTATCTTTGGAGTCCATCCCTAAGCTTAGTAACGGACAACAGCACAAAAGACACCATTATGGCTACCACTCTGGGAACAGCTTTACAGCTTAAGGAGGTCCCTAAACCATTGTCCTGTATATATCAGACTCTGTCGACACCAGGAGAAAAGCACCCACTCAAATGTTTCCAAAAATGGGCCCGAGACATTGTAGATTTGAAGGAGGAACAATGGGAAATGATATTACGCCAAGTGCTAGCCACAGCAATATCAGCTAGAGATAAGTTGATACAAGTGAAATTTATTAATCACTCCTACTTTACGCCAGAGTGCCTTTATCACATGGACCCCACCAGAGATTGGCACTGCACTAGAGGATGCAGACCCCCTGGAACATAGTTCCATATGGTATGGATGTGCCCCAAATTAACCTGCTATTGGACAGATATTTTTTCTTTATTATTATTATTTCCAAAGTAATGGTACTACCCATACCGCACGACCCCAGCTTGGCACTGTTGGGACACACAGGAGGGCTGGTGGACTCTGTTGAAAGCTCCAATTGCTTATGTTCTATGCAAGAAAGCGAATTGTCCTCCAGTGGAATAAGCTGGTCACTCCAATGAGAGAGGAGTGGAAGGAACTACAAAGTACTACAAAGAGGTCTACATGTCTAGAGGGTGTATGGACCTATTTATAGCTATTTGGATGGTGTGGGTATTGAACGCCAGTATGAATAGCCCAAACGTATTTTGAATATACGTCTCTAATAGCAGGATATAACTTTGGACAGGACAGATGCCTGTCCCCTCCTCACCCCATAACACTTTTGCTCGCTTACTTACTTTCTTCCCTACTTTCTGCCTTTGGAGACTCTTCTCGTGAGGTTCCCTTTCCTCTACAGTATCTAAACTTCCCCAATACTTGTATTGTATTGACACGATGTATGTTATGTTTGAAACAAAATTCAATAAAAACATCTTTAAAAAAAATGACAGCACAGAGCATGTAGAGTGAATCAGCAGAAAAGAAGATGGGGAGCTACTGGGGCATCTTTGGAGACACAGATCTTTACTGCTGAAGGGATGTGGTTGCCTTGGGCTGGTACAGAAGCACAAAACATAGGGGCACATTTACTAAGGGTCGAAGTGAATTTTCAAATAAAATGAGAATTTTAAAAATTTGAATTTCAAAGTAATTGTGGGCTACTTCAACTACTGAAATTCGATTCAAATTGAAAAAAAAAAATGCAGAAATTAGAATTTCGAAGTACTGGCCCTTTAAGAAAATTCAAATTCGACTATTCACCTTAAAGCTGATGAATTGCCATTATAGCCCATCGGGGACCTCCTGAAAGCTTCCCTGAAAATTTGTCTAAGTCCTGGAAAATTTAATTTATTATTACACCTGTACAATGCCATGCCATCTAAAAGTGGACATAGAAGTCAGTTTCGTTTGCAAATTGTAAAATATTTACTTGCGAGGTTTTAGTTTTTCCAGAAAAATTTTGAATAAACATTGAGGTTTTTGCATCGATTCCACAATTTTTTTTTTATCGGTGCTTTTCATAAAATGAAGGTGACAAAACAAGGCACAAAATAAGCTCCCTCTTACATCATCATACCACACACCATGCACGATAACCTCACCTGGTTGGAAACTCATCTTTCTTGTCAATGCAGATGGTCTGTCCTCGACCATACCATTCTCCATCATAATGCAGCCGACCTTCTTCTGATCTGGCACTGTGTTGATGTTTTTCTATCTTAACGGTAACTGAAAAAGCATAAAAACAAAAAGGTTATTAACTCAAAATAAAAGAGTAGAATAGCAGGGTTGGATTATGCTTGGTTAAATCAATGTGTCAGTAATTCTGTCATTATATTGTAACATTTTAGCACACCTATAAATTTAAGTTTGTAAAATCTTGTTTCAAAGAAAAAAAAAAAACGATAGAATATGTTTAGCAAGCCTTTAAAATGGTTAGCTTTGCTATGGAGCTACTGTTATTGGAAAATGCTGGGGAATTCCCCATCACTTCAGTTGAATTGAAGAAGCCACCAGGATGAGTGGTGTAATGTTTTTAAGGCTAAATTCTACTCGATAATGTATGGATCATGATCTGGATAAATAGAATCTTCATAGATTAAAAATTTGGGAGTGTGGGTCAGGAAGGGGGCCTCTGCAGGGGACAAATATATATATATATATATATATATATATATATATATCTCAAACACACACACACATACACACACTTTTTCCATGTCCTTTAAATAAAAATGCATAAATAAATATAAAGACATACTTTCGGGTTTTACCCTGTGAGGTCCAAATGAAGCCATTGCCTAGAAAAGTATAAAAAAAAATGTGATATTACAGTAGTGATTACAGCAAACTCTCAATGTAGTAAGCGTTTAACTTAAAATAGTTTCCAGACTATAGTATTTGACATAACATGACTGTATGAGAAGGTGTAAAAAGGTGCACTTATGCATGCAGTAACATTTGATGGTGGTATTGTGATCATATCCTGGGGCTGCTTTTCATCATCAGTGATTGGCTAATGAAAAATACTGCAAGAAAATTGAAGCTTGGACAAAGGATCATGTTTTAGTAGGAAAATTATCCCAAACACAAGGCCACAGTAACAGTAGCGTGTCTGCTCACTGTGTAGCTATAGGTGAATGCCCTATAGCTACACAGTGGGGTAGATTAATCAAAGAGTGAAGTTAAGAGTGAAGTTCCCCCAGTGTCTGTGGAACAGAAACTGAAGTGAACAAGCAACATCTGACCAGCCAAATAGCCAGGAGTATATCAGACCAAAATCAACTAGAAATTGAGAACAGACGGTGCCTACATGCCCCAACAAATATTACTGCTAAAGATTTAAAAAAAGGGGAGTGGCTTCAGTTTTTAAAAATAATTTCAATAAAATGAGAGAATTGTTTTAAGGTATTTGTACTTCTAAAATAACTTTATGACAGATGGAACACAGCAACAGCTCCCAATAACATGAGAATGACAACATTAAAAAAAACGAACCTGTAAAAACTTAATTAAGTTTTCAACAGAGATAGAATATACACTTGTTACCTTTCTTATTGTAGTCCAGTCTTCAAGTATATCCAAGTCTTGTAACATATAAACTATATATGGGCGTGGAAATATTTAGGAATAAACTGCACTTGGAAATGAAAGGCTGGGTTATTGACAGAATTTCCTTAGTCTTTACCCATTGGTTCTTAGAGGTGGCAGTCAGTGTGTGTTTGCACACATAAAAGTATAGACATATATTTGTAATGGTTCCCTTCACACTGGCAGAATAGTCCTAAAACAAAGACAAGGGCCTTAAATGCAATGAGTAAATGAAATCCTAAAGGCATATAATTAGTTATGATGCCTAATCATCAGTAAGATGAATTGCAATCCCTATAAAAGGGCTGGAATTTGGATGAAACCTGGTTTTGATGCATTCCAAATCTAGACAGGAATATCTGTGTCTTGATTCTGTCATTTTGGCCAGTAAAGACTTGTGTTTTTATCCCCTGTAAAAATGTAACCTGGAAAACTATACCCCAACAATTAATACTTGAGCAACATATACTTAGTTTATATCAAATTAAGTGACATATTACAGAATCTTAACAATCTGGTATATATATTTAAGTAAATATTGCCCTTTTACATCTCTTGCCTTGAACCCCCATTTCGTGATGGTCTGTGTGCTGCCTCAGAGATCACCTGACCAGAAATATTTCAACTAACAGGAAGAAGTGTTGAAGCAAAAGACAGAGCTCTGTCTGTTACTTGGCTCATGTCACCTAACTTTATAGTTTGTTTGGTATGTTTGTGTGCACCGTTGAATCATACAATCCCAGGAGGCTGTCCTTATTTTTTAAAATGGCAGTTTTCTATTTAGCATGACCTAATAGCACATGCTACTAAAAAAAGTATATTATTATGAAAATGGTTTATTTACAATAAGCAGGGTTTTACATACGAGTTGTTTTATGCAATATCTTTTTATAGAGACCTACATTGTTCGGGGGGGTATAGTTTTCCTTTAAGCCAGGGGGAGTTGTGCTAGTGTCCTAAATCAGTAAATTGATGAGTCTGTAATGAAACCTGCTAAACTCTACACAAAGGATATCAGACACTACAACAGGCTTTTTCTTCTTATCAGGGCTGAAAGGGTCCTTTCGCTTCCTCCTTGACTGTAACTCATCATTCCAGAGCACTGAAAGAGAATCATATGAAGGCTCTATGACAGTGATCCCCAACCAGTGGCTCATGAGCAACATGTTGCTCTCCAACCCCTTGGATGTTGCTCCCAGTGGCCTCAAAGCAGGTGCTTATTTTTGAATTCCAGGCTTGAAGGCAAGTTTTGGTTGCATAAAAAATACATGTCCTGCCAAACATTCTCTCCTGTAGGCTGCCAATCCATATAGGGGCTACCAAAAAGCCAATCAGAGCTCTTATTTGACATCTACATGGAATTTTTCATGCTTGTGTTGCTCTCCAACTCTTTTTTAAATTTAAATGTGGCTCACGAGCAAAAAAGGTTGGGGACCCCTGGTCTATGACAACAATGTGCTTCCATTGTTGTTAGCGGTGGAACAAAGTGAAACCAAGGAGCAACATGGGAAGAGACCAGAAATTGTCAGACTTTCAAGACGTCCATTGTAATAAATCTCCCACAATGTAATCAAAATTAAAAACTTAATTTTGAAGCTCTTGGCCCATAGGATAATAGGGCCTTTGTCTGCGTAAAAGCTGGAAAAGACTTTCTGCTTTGATAAATGGGCCAGGTTGGTTATTTTTTGATTCTGGGTAAAAGTTGCATATTGGTTTGTAAGAAATGTAATAATTTCTCTATAGCAGACTTAATTTTAGAATGGTAGCATTTATTTTCTATAATTTCTTCTCGTCTGTTGAAGCTATATGCAGGGTAGCAGGAGAGCGTCAGCTTAAATTTTATTAATACCTTTATTGAAGAATATATATATATATATATATATATATTTATTTATTTTTTTTAAACCTGTATCATAAGTACGGTCATATCAAGTGCTACTGGTGCCAGTTCATGCATTTAAATGTATATCTGATTGCTGCCATCCAAATACAGTCTCTTGTATTTTTGTTAGCTAAATTGCCCTATGTACATTTAGGTCTGGTTGATAACATTCAATCATTGGTTTCCAGCTGAGTGTAAAAACACAGGTTGTTCACCTTTGGGACAATAAAGCTAGTTTAAAAGTCCATGTCATAAAAAATGTTTTTGTAATGTATCTTTATTACTTAAAATGATTGATTTCAGAGATACATACCATAGAAGCTGATCATCTCTGCAAAATCTATCAGTTCTCTCTCCTATGAATCAGAGATTGTGGGACAGGCTCTGTGTAAAAACGACAGGTTACCATATAAGGAAGTTGAGGATGGAACCTGCACAGAGCAGGATATCTCTCTCATGCTTCATTTGCATATTGTTGATCTGATTGGCTTAATCTTGCCAGCCAATGGAATTGATGATATGCAAATGAAGCAGGAGAGAAAGCTAGCATGCCCTGTACAGAGTCAACTTCCTT
>CM044445.1:93045025-93075639 GCA_024363595.1 Xenopus borealis | reverse complement strand
TCTGACAGAAGAGATAGAGATTTACTCAGAAACCAATGAGTTCCTTTGAATTTCTGCACATCACTGTTTGGCGCAAAGGAAGACCATCAGAGCGCCCTTTACGTATTGGTGGCTGCGGTTTGCTTGAACTAGCCCAGCAACAGGGAGCCGCTGCCGTCCCACCACGATAACAACTAGCGGTCACAGGCAGTACTGCAGCCCTTTAGATGTGCGTGTTGCGAACGGGAGCTCCAGTCAGCTGCTTACCCGAGCTGTCTCCCTCTTCGCTCCCGCTGGAGGAATCCGATTCGTCCTCATCGGAACTACTGCCCTCGTTATCCGGATAGTCGATCTCCATGTCATTGTGGTTACTTTCCTTCTTTTCCCGTGAGTGAACCGGCATCTTCGCTTTCACTCCCTCCGTCCGAAAACTGCGCCTCTTCGGACCCCAATTTCCACCCGCGCCGGCACCCACCTTTCCTTTCCTATTGGTCGCTCTACCCCACTTTAATTTTTGCTCCGCCCACACATCATTCGTTCGCGCTTACGATTGGCTGGCAACCACGCATCATTCATTGGCCATAGGCCACAGCGAAATATTTCCGTCGCTTTTTACTCACTTCTACGTATCTATGAAAGAACAAGGGCGGTCCCTGTGGGTCGCTGGGAAATGTAGTTTTCGTGTTTCTTTCTGATGATGTCACGGTTGGAAGTTTGACTACAAGTTCCGGAGGTCATTGCGAGGCAGCGTGGTTTTCGGGCGGATTATAAACAGAGCGGACGTCAGACTGTAGTAATCGACTACCTTTGTTCAGCGTGTAGCTGTGCTTTATGGAAACTGGGATTTGCTTTGATGGCTCGTTATGGTGTAGCCTTGGTATTAGCGCTGATCCGGACGAAGCAGTTGGTAGGATTCCGGCTGTGTGGTTTCTGTGATCCGGAAATTGGGGTTTTACGGGAAAGGAGGCTTTATGGAATCAATTACAATTCTGAAACGCTCCTAAAAATGATTGAATTAAGACCCAATAGAGTTGTTTTGCTACTAATATGTATTTATACCGCCTGGCTATCATCAAATACATGCTACTGTCTTATTATTGCATGTTTTCAAGGAGCTGTCTGTTCAGTGTGAAAATAAAAACAGGGTAAATAGGCTGTGCAACATCAAAAATGTTTCCACTATTGGTAGTTAGTCAAAAATGTAATGTATGTGTAACAGAACTGAACACTACTTCCTGCTTTTCAGCTCTCTAACTCTGAGTTATGCTGGCCATACACAGGCAGATAAAGATGCCGATATCTGTCCTTTAGACTCATTTGACAGCTTATCTGCCCATGGGGGTTTCCTACAGGTCTTTCCGTCTGATATCTGGACACGATCTGGATCGGGAAGGTTGAATTTTCTTCCGACTGACCCGTTGGAAATCCATTGCACTAGTCGCAGTCTGATCGTTCGGCCATAGGGCCAAACCTTCTCATTAACCCGATATAGCCCTGCCAGTTAGTGGCATATCGGGGAAAGATCCGCTCGTTTGGAGACATCTTTGCATCTATGGCGACTTGAAGGGGGAGCCACATGGGACATAACTGTTCAGTGAGTTTGCAATTGGTTCTCAGCATTCAGCGCACATTGAAAAGCAACAGTTATGATCCATGTGCCCCCCCCCCCCTCAAGTCACTGATTGGTTACTGCCTTGTAACCAATCAGTGGAAACCAAGAGAGCTGAAAAGCAGGAAATACTGTTCTGGCTATTATGTTCGACATCCACTCACTCCAGCCTTTATACATTCCATTTTGCCTAACTAACTATATATATATATATATATATAATTTTTATTTTATTTTGCACAGCCTATCCATTTACCCAGTTTTTATACTGAACAATTCCTTTAATAGGACTCTATAGGAAATGGCATTCGATTTTTGAAGAAACTTTTCCAGATAATGGGTTTCTGGATAACAGATACCACACAAAACTTTTGTCTGCTTCCTCTATAAATAGAGTAAACAAGGTGGGGAAAGAATATCAAAAGCGCTTATAGCTGCAAGGTGCCTTTATTCACCGTCACACAACATGTTTCGAGCTAGGTAGCTCTTTTTCAAGTGTATACACTTGAAAAAGAGCTAACTAGCACTAAACATGTTGTGTGACGGTGAATAAAGGCACCTTGCAGCTATAAGCGCTTTTGGTATTCTTTCCCCACCTCATTTACTTTATTGGATTCAGCTTTGGATGGAAGCAGGGGCTTAAGATACCTTCAAGAAAAAACTACAAGGGTGAGATATACCAGTTTATTACTTGATCCTCTATAAATAGCACACACAAAACAGATATAATTATGCAGTCCTGGATTTTACAAACAAATAAAAATCTTCACTTCAAGAGTACATTCCTATATAGGCACCCACGGGCATGTGTCTAGGGCAGCAGCTTCAGAGGATTCTATGAAAAAGAAAAGCATTCTTTTTTTAATTACCCCAAGGCTGCCACTAGACATTTATGGCTAAATTTAGAAGTGTGGGGATCTTTCTGATGGGTGTATGCCTAGATTGGGAAGAGTAGGGAGTGGGCAAAGGGCCATGCCTCATGGACTTAATTTCTGTTTTCAGGTGCTTTGTATCTATTCCCTGTGTATGTTCTTTACTAAATTAGTCCGCGCTGTATTTGATGGAAGGCTATTGCATGATTCAATAGGGCTCTGGCCATCCCCCAAACTACTAGGACCTTATATCTTTAAATGTCTAACACTCTGTTGAAGAGAAAAATACACATTTATTACATGAACATGTATGGTGGAGAATGTCCATTCCTGATATGTGATTTAATGTTTTTATCCTGAATTATCAAGATCACATTAGTTGGTGTAATGCCTGACACATAAGCAAGTTGGAAATCTTCCTTACTGTAACTCCCAGCCATTATCACTCTTATACATTATCTTACAGTTACCAAGGACCCCTCCTCGTACAAGGTCAACCAGATATTAAATAATTGAGCCTGGCTACAGTTTTCTATACATGATAGTGGTTTAGTTAATTAATTCAGCAACAGCACTTTCTATGTTGTAGCACCTGCTTATAGGATAACCAAACCCTAAAAATGTTTTATATACTGAACTTATTGCATCAGCTTAATTATGAGCTTGTCAATAGCAGCAATGATCCAGGACTTCAAACTTGTCACAGGGGGTCACCATCTTGGAAAGTGTCTGTGACACTCACATGCTCAGTGGGTTCTGAGCAGCTGTTGAGAAGCTAAGCTTAGGGCTAGTCGCAAATTATCAAGCAGAAAATGAGGTTGGTCTGTCATATATGCTGATGCTACAGGGCTGATTATTACATTCTGATGCCAGTTGCACTGTTTTTTCTGCTTCCATGTATGTAGTAATTATCCATATTAATTACTAATCAGCCTTATACTGTGACATTTCTATATATGTTTACTGTATATTGTGAGTTAAGCTCAGTAAGTGACAGCAGCACAGAGCATATGAATCAGCAGAAAAGAAGATGGGGAGCTACTGGGGTATCTTTGGAAACACAGATCTTTACTGCTAAAGGGCTGTGGTTGCTTTGGGCAGGTACAGAAGCCCAAAACATAATAAACAACATTGCTAGCCTAATTCTTTAGTTTAACTTTCCTTGTTCTTTATTGACCTATATATTCCATATCAAACATTTCCTCATAGTTACCTCTGGAGTCTCCAACCTTTTTTTTATCCATGAGTCACATTGGAATATAAAAAGAGTTAGGGAGCAACACAAGCATGAAAAAAGTTCCGGGGGGTTCCAAATAAGGCCTTTGTTTGACTATTTGGAACCCTTTAAAAAAACTGGTTCTCCAGCACTGGCTAAATAGTTAACCCCAACCAGTGGCATGCGAGCAACATGTTGCTTGCCAACCTCTTGGCTCTTGCTCCCAGTAGCCTCAAAGCAAGTGTGTATTCTTTAATTCTTGCTTGGAGGCAAGCTTTTGTTTCATAAAGCCAGATGTACTGCAAAACAGAGCCTCTCTTAGACTGCTTGTTGCTAGCTTTAGTGCCCTTTATCCAGAAGTTCTGTGTTTCCGGAAACTGTTTCTATTGGCCACATAGGGGCAGTACTGATCAACTGTTAACTCCTTTGAACTTTTTTTTTTTTTTATCAATATGCACACTTTAGAGGAAAACTAAAGCCCCTTCGACTATCGAATAGCCCAAAATTCGATTCAATTAGAAAAATGTCAAATTTCAAAGTACTGTCTCGACACTTTGCCACCTTAAAGCTGTTAGGTCACACGAGCCAATTAACAGACAGAGTTGTGTCTTTTGCTTCCACACTTCTTCCTGTTACAGTTGGGGCACATTTACTAAGCTCAGGTGAAAGATTGGAATGCAAAAACCACAAATTAAAAAAAAAAAAAATTTTGGCTACTTCGACCATCGAATTTTCTAAATTCAATCGAATGATTCGAAAATTCAAATAAGAAAAAGGTTCGGTGATCGAAGTACTTGCCCAGATTAAACCTACCGAGTTGCTATATTTGCCTATGGGAAGTTTTTTTGATCGAATAGAAATAATTCAATTGAACGCTTAAAATTGTTCGAATCGTATGTTTTTTTGAGAAATCAGATGATTTCTGTTTGATCGTTCGATATATCGAATAGCGTTAAAATCCTACGAATTCGATGTTTGAATTCAGAGGATTTTAATTCGGAAAAAATTCGAGGGTTGAATTTGAGGGTTTTTAAACCTCGAAATTCGACCCTTGATAAATCTGCCCTTTAGAGTTGAAATATTTCTGGTCAGGTGATCGCTGAGGCAGCACACAGACCATCACAAAATGGTGGTTCAAGGCAAGAGATGTAAAAGGGCAATATTTACTTAAATATATATTCCAGTTTGATAAGATTCTTTAATATGCCACTTAATTTGATATAAACTGTTGCTTCATTTTGGGGGTATAGTTTTCCTTTAAAAAAATCATTTGACTCTAATGGTGCATTCAAACGATTTTTTATTCGATCAAAAACAGACTTATTCAATTGGAATTGGTCAATTTTTCAATCGAATATAGCCTTTAAAAAAATTCGATGGTCGAATTTCAAAGTTTTTAGCTTCGAATTTCGACCCTTGGTAAGTAAATCTGCCGCTTATTGTAAGTTATGAAAGCTATTGTGATCTAAAGTGCTTTTAGGATAGGACTGTGTGGGAAACGGCCAGATTTTATCTTTTTTGTATGGTAGCACATATTGTGAGCTTAACATTATTCATTTGCTTGTAGAATTCTTTAAGTATTTAAGTCTTAGGGTAAGGCCACACGTGGAGATTTCGGGGAGATCTGGCGACTAATCGCCGCAACGAATCTCCCCGAATAGCTTGGTAGCGGTGCGCAGCCGCTACACGTAAAGTCGCTTGCGCTTATTCACACACGGCAATGCGATTTTAAAAGTTGCTCAAAATTGCTTCGCGACTGTGGCCTTACCCTTAATGGGGCTGTTCAACTTCCAACACTTCAAGCAACTACCTTTTATTAAAAAAACAATAAAACATCAGTTTTCTGTAAAATGCACTCACTTTATTGTATTATTGCTATTATTTGCAGTTGTTGTAACAGGTCACAAATAAATCTGTGTACATAAAATGAATATATTCGCAAAGTGTGTTTTTGGTTTATGATATTCTTTCTTTTATTCTTTGTTTAATTTTCCTACAATATATTTTTTTATTTTCTGGATGATTACTTGAAAATGTTAATAAAGCTAAAAATAAAAAGCACCAGTCCCAGGGTACTTTCTTGTGAACTCAATGCCACTATTTTCTTCTGCATTCCCAAAGTGATTCCTACATGACCCTGGGTGAGTGCAGCAGTACGTAAGTCTTCACTGTAAATACCTTTTCATATTGAAATACAGAGGACCAGAAAACAATGCTGTCAAATCAGGGAAATGTATTATGCATAATATAGAGGGGAGACAACATAAAACAATGTTACATGAAGGATGACTTAAAACCAGGGTATGAAAAACTGAGGTTTCACTGTATATAAACAAGGCAGAGGACCTCTTGTATTTGTTTCACTGTATATAGTCTGAATTGTTCTTTGCCATTTATGTTTTAAGATTCATTAAACAGCCAATGGTTAAAACAATTACCATCCTTTATTTTTATACTGAAAATATGTTATTCAAAATGTCATTGTTAGCTTCTGTGTCTCCCCAACAGAGTTTGTGATCATAGGTCCCAGCCATGAACACTCTAGGACCCATTTTTGTCAGGAGCTAATACTGTGCCTACTGACTATGCCTTACCTTGTGCACTTTTTCATCTCCAATTTGTGCCTGTATGTTATCGAATGCTTATTAAATAGTTTAAGGCTATTTTTACCCCGCTATTCGATTTCTCGATAAAATCGTACAATCGAATACCGATCGTTCGATTTCACTAAAAAAATCTTAAAATTTCCTCTGATCACTCGAAAAATTTGTACGATTCGAACGATCGAGGCGTTCGATCGTACGAATGGTATTCGAGCAGGTGATAGAAAAAAAAGCCTATGGGGGGCTTCTATTGCAATTCGGTAGGTTCAATCTGGCGAAGTAAGCAGTCAAAATTTTAAAGTTAAAGTACTTCGATCATCGAAAGATTGAATTATCGAATATCCGATCATTCCATCTATTCGATACGCTCGAATTTTGCGTATTTGATGATCGAAGTGGCCAAATTTGCATATTCGAATATCCGAAAAAATCGTACCATCGGAATTCGATCGAACTTTGAACTATTCACGTGAATTTAGTGAATTTGCCCGTAATTGTGTGCCAAGTCTGTATTCCACTTCATATAAAATTTTGTTAATTTAAAAACCATCTTTTAACTATAGTTTACTTAAAGGAAACCTGTTTAGCGAAAATATTTTCTTTAACCAAGGTTGTGGGATAATAGACTCTGCACTCCGGTTGGGGATAACAGTAGTTTTTTTTTTTTAATTGCCCCCCGTCAGTGCTAGGAAAACCACGCTGGTAGGGAGCTCCTGGTTCAAGCGGCCATGTTAGGACAACAGACCTATGGACATGGCATATTTTGCTCTTTGTGTTGGAAAACATTGTCAGTCAGACTCTGGTAAATGCCAAAGGGGCTGCTGTAAGATGCTATAGGCAGTTTCTGTGCCTGTGGCGGGATGTTTGGGCCTCTGTGTACTTTATAAACTAGGGCCTACTTTTAATCTTAGTTTGGACGTCCATCTGTCACCACTACTAGCAGTACTGAATAGAAAGCAGGGGACAATGACATCTTGACTGCAGCTGTATTCTACTAGACAGCAGCAAACAAAATGCCCCATGTGCCAACAGCCTACTCATATGGTTTTCTGATTTCTTCCACTTTCTTTGTATAGACAAATCATCACAAGGCTGCTGTAGTGTGATATAGGAAATGCATTCATTTTTTTTGTTAAAGGACATGTCAATATAGATTCATTACACATTTTCTATGGTTTTTATTTATAAATGTATTGCTATTGAAAGCAGTGTTTGTCTCTTTCTATTCTCTGTATTGGTGGCTCTGGTTTTTGAAACAATGTAACATAATCTAAATTATTAACAGACCTGTCTTGCTGAAGGAGAGTGGCTTTTGCAACATTGTTTAAAATGTAACAACCAGGAGTTATGCAAATGCTGCTTTCAATAGCATTTACATTTACAAATAACTTTTAAAGCACCAACAATTTTTAATACATTCATTTTGGAATGTTGCTTATAATTGTGTTTTCTATAAGGCAAAAAGTAATTTTTTGGGTTGACGTCCTTTGAGGCTAGAATCAAATGACTAGAAAACAATAGCTAGACCTATATGTATCAGGGCAAGCACAAATGTGCCTACAAAAAGTAAAAAGAAAGGGCTAGAACTAGGGGTAGACATTAGACAGCTCCTTAGAGGACAACAGGGTTGGGGGCACAAAGTGGAAAGAGGCAGTGAGTTAAGTTACCAGCAGGGAATAGGTATGCCTTGGCGCAGGGCTGCTAGCAATTGGCTGTGCCAATGGGGTAGGGGTTTGCAAGCAAATGGGAATAGCAGGATGGCTGCAACCCTGACTGGTAGTCACAATAGGCCCTGGCATTTCATCTTACAGCAGCCTCTCTGTCATTTGCCAGAAATCACAGATTGCCAGTCTGGGCCTGCATTGTTTTCTGTTACAAACAAACTTTTTAAAATGTTTGATGAAAGTATCCCTTTAAAGGGGTGGTTCACCTTCAAATCAACTTTTAGTATATTGTAGAAGGGCCAATTCTAAGAAACTTTTCAATTGGTCTTCATTATTTATTTTTCATAGTTTTTTAATGATTTGCAATTTTCTTCTGGTTCTTTGCAGCTTTCAAATGGGGGTCACTGACACCATCTAAAAACAAATGCTCTGTAAGGCTACATATGTATTGTTATTGTCACTTTTTATTACTTATCATTCTATTCAGTCCCTCTCCTATTCATATTCCAGTCTCTTATTCAAATCAATGCAGGGTTGCTAGGGTAATTTGTACCCTAGAAACCGAATAGCTGACACTGCAAAATAGAGAGCTGCTGAATAAAAAGTTAAATAATTATAAAACCACAAACAATAAAAAATGAAAACCAATTGCAAATTGTCTCAGAATATCACTCTCTACATTATACTAAAAGTTAACTCAAAGGTGAACAACCCCTTTAATCAAGTTAAAGGGCACCTATGGGGCTAAAAAATTCCCGAAACCAAAGGTGCGGGCTGATAGAATACAAATACTCATGAAACCAGGTTCCCGGGCTAACAAAAACAGGTGATAATTTCAGGTATGAATTTACTCCAAACAACCATTTACACACATTTAAGCCCTTTCTGAAATTTATACGAGTTTTATTTTGAAATGTATCGGTTTACTTCCTACATCTTTGACTTCAAGGGGATCTAATCTTATGAAAGAACATGAGGAATTTGATTTGGTTTACACATAGTTGCCCACTGTTTCCAAGGTCAGACTCAATTTTCTGATTCTCTGTCACAGATTATGTTATTAGACTAGAAAAGCCCCAGGAGAAGGAAAGTCCTTTTTACTTGGGGTTGCCAAAAGTTAGGCACTCCCAAGTGATGGTATTTACTTACCTGATACTCAGGCCGTGCCTGAGGAGAAAACAACATCGGCCAGGGATTCTTCCAGTGAGCACCGTGGAGTGACCGTCTATCTGCTTCTTTCTTTAAGACACATGCGCAGTAGAATGAAATAATAATTTTTTCATTTTGCTCTACTGTGCAAGCATCGAGAAGAAGTTGGAAGAGGATCACTCTGTGGTGCTCGCTGGAAGAACCCTAGGCTGGTTCAATTTTCTCCTGATCGGATCACTGGCCTGGGGTGTCAGGTAATGAAATACAATCACTTGGGTTGCCTAACTTTTGGCACCCCCAGATATAAAAGGACTTTTCTTCTCCTTTAATACTCCTACAAGAAGAAAAGACTGCCCAATATGTTGGGGGTAGCAGTAGTAGTAGCCCTAGGATACCCACACTGGGAGAGGGCAATAAAAGGTAATTTAGCTGACCATGCCTAATTCTCTGCTGCACAGGCTGCTGCAAACCCACAACTGGGAAAAGGCAGAATGAAAAATTTTCCCCTATGAAGCGAGAAAAAGGGTTTTGCATATTTGAAATACATTGGCTACTTAAAGATACACAGTAAAAGTAGATGTTTAATGGTACCCTTATGAACTAATTTTTACACATAGTTTCACACAGACCCCAAGTAATTATATAGCTTAAATAATTTTTAATAAACTTAATGCAAACATGTATTTACATGTACAATTAAAATTACTGGCCAGTGGTGGGGGCTGGAACAAAGGTGGCGGGCAGTGATGCAAAGGGGGCAGAGCCACGGAGAGGCACTGCTAAAGGGGGTGCTGCCATGATGCTAAAGGGGGCAGAGCCACCGTGCAAATTGGAGAATAGGTACATTTACAGGGAAGGGCCAAGGGCTTTTGTTACGGTATTACAAATTGCTGTTAAATGTGTAATATCAGCCCCGGCCTCGGCGGGTGTTTTACCGACTAGGCCAGTAAAATACTGGCCAGGTGGCAACCCTACCCGAGGGCTCAGGATGTATATGAATGCGGCCCAGTTTGGAATGCTTGGTTCCCGAGGAAATGTCATGTTGCAAAGGAGTAGCCAGGAGGGGGGACTCAACCCATTGCCCAGTTAGTGCTAAGGGCTAGTCCACATGGGAGGATTCGGGGAAAATTTGTCGCCTGGTGACTAATCGCTTCTACTTTGGGGTGACTAATCTCCCCGAACCGCTTCCCCTTGATTTCCAGCTGCTTAATGAAGAATCGCCTGCGCCTATTCACACGCGGCAATGCATTTTCCCAAATCGCTCGAAATTGCCTAGCAACTTTGGAAAACGCAGCGCTGCGCGTGAATAGGTGCAGGCGATTCTTCATTAAAGCAGCTGGAAGGCAGGGGGAATTGGTTTGGGGTGATTAGTCGCCCCAAAGAAGAGGCAATTAGTTGCCAGACAACAAATTTCCTCGAATCTTACCGTGTGGACTAGCCCTAATAATAATAATATAATAGGTCTATTTTAATTCCAGGTAGGGTTGCCACCTCGCCGGTATTTTACCGGCCTGGCTGGTATTTTTGATAGTTGATCCCAATGTTATGAAAAGGGAAAAAAAGCTAAATATATAGGAAGGCCGGTATTTTTTTCAAGAAAAGGTGGCAACCCTATATCCAGGTGTCCCATATTCCAGTGTATAGCTCCATCTGGTTATCCAACTGGTATTGTAATTCTTTTCTGTGCCTTTTTTATTCTACAAATCCTAAGTGTTTGCATATTTCAGGTGTGGCCTCAGACAATTTTTCTTTTTCCAATGTGACCCAGGGAAGCCAAAAGGTTGGACACCCCTGCTCTACATGATCTTACTAGTGGTCACATGAGGGATTACAGCCTAATAGATGGATACTGGATGAAGTGAGCGGAGAATAGCTCGGCGTTTGATTGCTTTACCTTGAAGCTAGAAGGGGGCGGCCATGTTGAGTGTGTCGGCGTAACCTGCTGCTGTCAGAGCGGGGGAGACCCGCACCCCATCCCGTTATATCCTGCCCCAGGGCCCCTCTTATGAGCATTGGGGTTTTCGTTGGCTAGTGGGAGAGTTCATGTTGCTCCTTCCCGGTGCATGAGCCGGGTGTAAGTCCTCCTTCCCTCCCCTTCCTCTGCTCCGGGATGTTTTCTAAAAAAACTCACGGGGATGTAAAGAAATCCACCCAGAAAGTGCTAGACCCGAAAAAGGACGTTCTGACCCGCCTGAAACACTTGCGGATCGTCATTGGTGAGTAGGCAAAGCCGGGTGAACGGGGGAGAGAAAGCAGATCATCCTGTGCTAATTGCAGGAAGCGATTACAGAGATGCTGTGGTCAGGGCTGTACTTGTGGCACATTGTATTTCTGTTGCCAGAGCCTCTAGCTTATCTGTCTGAATTTTTGGGTTCTGTTCTGATCCACTTACCCACGAATGAAGGAGGGGGGGTAAGAAGAGAGGAGTAAGTTGGGAGGAGGCACAGAAATAGGGACTAAACCATCTAAGGGCAGTACTTAGTGTTATGCCCTTAAGCTGGCCATATATGCAAAGATCCAAACATCGCCAAACGAGCAGATCTTTCCCCGATATGCCACTAACCTGGCAGGGCTAAATCGGCGTAATCCAAACGTTCAGCCCTATGGCCGATCGATCGGATTATGAGAAGTGCTCTGAGGGGTCGGAAGAAAATCCGACCTTCCCGTTCGATTTCGTGTCGAGATATCGGTCGGGAACACCTGTCGGAAGCCCTCATACACGGGCAGATAAGCTGTGAAATTGGTCTAAACGACCGATATCTGCAGCTTTATCTGCCTGTGTATGGCCAGCTTTAAGCCTTTGTTATCTCTAAAATAAGGGACACAGGGTCCAAGTGTTGAAATTATATAACCCCCCCCCCCAAATGTATTTTGAGGGATCCTGAGCAAGTGATGTGAACCCGTCGTGCTGTTGCTGAGCTCCAACTTCCCTGAATTATCTGGGACCTTGCAGTTCAGCAGCACCACCTTTTCTTGGAAAAAAAAAAGACCGGCCTTCCTATATTTTTCTGCATTTTTCCTATTAATAACATTGGGGTCAAGCTTAATTTTTACCGGCCAGGCCTGTAAAATCCCGGCCAGGTGGCAACCCTAGCGACACCTGGAAGGCTGGATCAGGGACTACAGATCCTATTTTCTCTGAATCAGAGATCAGCGGGATTCATTCCGACATTTGCCTTCATTACTCAGCAGTAGACTGGTCAATTATAACGGGGCTGGCGAAGCTACTTTGAGTTTGGAAGTTCAGTCCCTCCTCTTTGTTGCATCATGAATTGTCAGCATATAGTCTGTTTGTATTATTTAGCGGTAATAACAATGATGGTTATCTGTATGATAACACATGAATCTAGAATGCTAAACGATAATGTTAATACCCTATTGCACATTTAGTTTTCTAGGGAATCCCTAGTGCTGAATGTTGATGTGATTGTATTCCTGACCTTTTGGCCTAGAACTGGGCTTCAACCATTTGTAACTTCACACTCTTTACAGCAGTGCTTGCCATTACAGCTTTGTGTGTTCTACTACAATGTATGTGGATTAATCCTCTTTTGCACTGCTTGTCCGTGCTACAGGAGCAGAAATAAATCAGTGAAGCAGGGTGCTATCTGTGTTCAGGCAGCCTACCAATAGAAGTCTTGCAACTGACAATTGTTTATGAATGTATAGCTGTTGGTCTCTTTTTGCAAAGGCTAAGCCTTGATAATCTTCCTCCCATGAACAAAAACAATGAACGCAGGCAGAAAAAACAGGTCTTGATCTATTTTTTCTGTCTTTCATCATTGGTGTCTGCTCCTTTGAGTACAGACCTGCAGTGCAGTGGAATGCATATGCCTACACGGCACAGCAAACAGGCATAACTTAAGGCCAATGATATATTGCACTATACTTTGTGTGGCTTTAGTATACCCCAATATGTTTATTTAGCACTCTTGGATTTTGCATTATACTGTAACTGTTACAGTGTTAAAGTGGTTGTTCGCCTTTAAATTAGCTTTTAGTATGATGTGGAGATGAAATAAAAAGTATGATGATGGTTTGAAATAATTTGCAATTGGTTTTCATGTTTTATTATTTGTGGTTTTTGAGTTATTTAGCTTTTTTTTATTCTGCAGCTCTCCAGTTTGCTGCTTTAGCAATTTGGTTGCTAAGGTACACATTACTTTAGCAACCATACACTGATTTGAATTATAGACTGTAATATGAATAGGAGAGGCCTGAATAGAAAGATGGGTAACAATAAAAAGCAGCAAATATTGATACCTTTGTAGCTTTAAATAACATTTATTTTCATTGGGGTACGTGACCCCCTTTTGACAGTCAGAAGAAGGCAAATATTTCAAAAACTATATAGGAAAAAAACATGGAGGCCAGTTGAAAAGTTGCTTCGAATTAGCCATTCTGTTACATACTAAGAGTTAACTTAAAGGTGATTAACCCATTTAATATAACCTGTAATATGATGGTTTGTTAGGAGTATGTTTCCTAAACATGTCCGTAGTAGTTCAGCAACCTCCACAAGGGCATTTCTCACACTTCAGTTATCTGTGCATCTTGGCTCCTAAAAAGTTTCTTTGCCAGTTAGCCTTTTTAATGGATAGCAGAATATAACCTTTGGTATCTTGTGCTCTTTATAGGGTAGCAATGTGTCCACGTTCTCACATTTGTCCTTTTATATTTTGACAATTTGGTTGCATATATATTTTCCTTTATGTCCTAATTTGTATTTTGCTTTCATTCTCGTCTGATTTGTTCTACAAAAGCAGGATATTTCTAGTGCGTTTCCTCTTTTATCTGAAGACGCCATCAAATCTACCAACATTTTTTTTTTGTCCGAGTTGTGGAATGTACAAGTGTCAACATATACTTGTCTCTGCAAGTAGCACACTATGTATGACTCTACATTGCACTGAAGGAAACAATGAGTTGACTGAATAAATCAGAACATTGGAGAAGTATCTTCTTTCTTTTCTAGAGTACTGTTGTGTTGGTGAGTTAACTTGCATCCCTTCTGGAGTGTTTGGTTTCTACCACCTCCCAGGAACAGCATCATAAACAGCTGAGCAAATTTATTTTACCCAATTAAAGTTAGGTCGTCAAACAAGCAGATCTCTCCCCTATTTGCCCACCTTGAGGGAGTCAATATCATGCTGATTCATTCACGGGCCCTAATGCCCAATCATCCCATCCCATCACAACAAGGTGAAGATGGGCAGTCAATAATGCCGACTTAATCTGTTATCTGATTATATTTGTTTGCTATGCTAAGACAATTTGCAATTGGGCAGCTCTCCAGTTTGCAGTTTCCACAATCTGGTTGCTAGGGCTCAAATCACCCTAGCTGCCAGGCACTGATATGAACGAGACACGATTATTAATAGCAGATTGCCAGAATAAAAAGATGAGTAATAAAAAGTAGTTCTAACTATACATGTTCAGCTTTACAATGCATTTGCTTATCTGATGGGGTCAGTGACCTGTAATTGAAAGCTGGAAAGAGTCCGAACTAAAAAGCAAATAATTAAAAAAATAATCCACTTAAATAATGAAGACCCTTTGAAAAGTTGCTTATTGGTCATTCCATATTATACTAAAAATTAACTTAAAGGTGAACTACCCCTTTAATAATTATGTTTATGCTCTAAACCCCAACATTTTGGGGTGTGCTATAGATAGCTATATAGCTGCCATAAAAATCATGGGTGAAAGGAACTAACTACAAAAAAGTGCCTGCAAACAGCATCTGTTAGTAGGTACTTTTTGTAGTTGGTACTTGTTTCTTTATACCTAGTGAATTTTTTTTCTTGTTGATGTATATATTTTAAGAATTATTTAAAAGGGAGATTATTACTCATTTGCTTTAAGAACGTTATCTGCATCCATTCTGTCCAACCTCATAATTAAAGGGGACCCGTCACCCAAAAGAAATATTCAAAATCCGGTTTTATCACATTAGTCAAGCAAAATGAACTTTATTTACACTATTTAAATTATTTGATTCTTGTTTCCTTCAGTCTGGGATTTCAAAATTATAACAAGCAGGCAGGAGCCATTTTGTTCTTAAAGGGGTTGTTCACCTTTGAGTTAACTTTTAGTATAATGTAGAGAGTGATATTCTGAGACAATTTGCAATTGGTTTTCATTTTTTATTGTTTGTGGTTTTATAGTTATTTAGCTTTTTATTCTGCAGCTCTTTATTTTGCAGTGTCAGCAATTTGGTTTCTAGGGTATAAATTACCCTAGCAACCCTGCATTGATTTGAATAAGAGACTGGAATATGAATAGGAGATGGACTGAATAGAATGATAAGTAATAAAAAGTGGCAATAACAATACATTTGTAGCCTTACAGAGCATTTGTTTTTAGATGGTGTCAGTGACCCCCATTTGAAAGCTGCAAAGAAACAGAAGAAAATTGCAAATCATTAAAAAACTATGAAAAATAAATAATGAAGACCAATTGCAAAGTTTCTTAGAATTGGCCCTTCTACAATATACTAAAAGTTAACTTGAAGGTGAACCACCACTTTAATAAAAAATAGAAATTGGATTTCATGTTTAATTTGAAAAGGGCTTTTATTATACAGATTTTTGTGTCTGGGTGACAGGTCCACTTTAAGAAGGCCAATATTTTCAGCAAATGAAGATGACTGATGACTTGGCTTCGGTGGCTTCGGTGGCACTTATACGTGTGTCCATTTCTTGGGTGTACACTTCGCCAGGCGAATTTTTGCCAGTGCTACGCAAATTCACTAAAGTAGCGTAGTTGCGCTAGTGTTACTTCGCTAGTCAGAGCGCTGTTACGCTAGCGAAGCCTAATTTGCGTACGGCGGGAACTTTAACTTAGAATAGAAGTATATGTTACAGCCACTACATTACACTACACAAGCCCAGGAAACCTTTAATAAATTAAATAAAGTTGTCCTATTGCCCTACATGTGCCCCCTGTATAGTTGAGTTGCCATATGTTAGGAAATGTAGGGGGGAAGAAGGGTAACCCCCCCCAAAAAAAATACCGATCTTTTTTAGACTATCACCCTCCTATGCTAAAATACGCCAGCGTTTTTTTGGGTCTTAGAAAAAGTTTCAATTTTTTTTCAACCTCTTATCTATTGTATTGAACTTCGCCTGGTCTGACCAGGCGAAGTAACGTCTAACGTAAGTGCTAACGTTCAGGAAAATGTTTGTTAGTGAATTTGCGTAATTACGATCCTTCATCAGTGCGCAACTCCGCCTGGCGTAAGGGTGCGAAGTTGCGCAAGTCTATCTACTTCGATAGCGTAAATTCGCCAGAGCCGGTGTTAGCGAATTTGCGAAGTTACGATTTGACGTCACGCTAGTGAATAAGCGCTAGCGTTAGACGCTTTCCTCTTTAGTGAATTTGCCCTCTTTGCTATCTGGATCTGTTTTTTTTATTCAGTGGCATTAAAGAAAGAATCTCTTGTTGATATTAATTATTTTAACCAGTAAAT
This sequence comes from Xenopus borealis, assembly GCA_024363595.1. Lineage (NCBI taxonomy): Eukaryota > Metazoa > Chordata > Amphibia > Anura > Pipidae > Xenopus > Xenopus borealis. The sequence goes on along the minus strand of CM044445.1, from coordinate 93,059,076 downwards.
AATTATTGAAGAAGACACCCTATTACTAATCTGCAAAACCTTTTTCAGTTGTCTATTGAAAGGGGCTTATTTTAGACTCAGAAAAGATCAGACACGGCACTGGGTTTATTTTTACCCTTTTCTCCTGGAAAAAAATATACGTCATGGGAACTTTGCTCAAAGAGAATTCCTCACGGGGTCTCTATTCTTTAGTGCTTATACTTAACTGAGTCATTGCCAGAGCACTTAACTTGTGGGGCATCTTTGTAAAAATATATACAATGCCTAAACTTGCAACAATATTTCAAATTGTCCTAGAGAATGTGCATAATATGGCTTTGGAACCACGTTCCATTGATTACATTTTGAACACAACGAAGACTTGTTACTAAAACTTACGTGAGACAGGCTGAAACATTGTTGCAGTTTAAGCAACACTTAACAGAAAGTAGATAGAATATGGTATCAATATTGTATATACAGTTGGGCTCATACGTTTACATACCCTGGCAGTTGTGGCTGAAATTTTAGTTTTATTTGGTTTGGTTTCAACAGAACCCCTAATTTTCCACTTCTTAATTATAGTTTGAACATTTCTGATTGGCATTCTCAATACCTTTGATATTTTCTTATATCCCTTTCCTGTTTCATACAGTTCAACTACCTTTTTCCCCGCAGATCCTTTGACAATTCTTTTGCTTTCCCCATGACTTACAATCCAAAATAACACCAGGGCCGCACTGGATGAAAGATGCAAGTGTCTGTCAGGAGTCCAGAAAGTCATTGACCTTTTATACACACCCACTAATTACAAACAAACAGATCACAGGTGAAGATGGTTACCTTTAATAGCCCTTTTGTGTCAAATTGTGAACGTGTTATCAGGCCAAATCACCAGGGTATGTAAACTTTTGAACAGGGTCGTTTGGGTAGTTTGTTTAGTGATTATGTTTTAAAAAGAGTAAACACAGTTGTTTGACAATAAATGGCTTCAGCCAACCTCTAACCAAGAGTGAAAGAATCGTTTTTGTGTTATCATTCATATTCTCTGAAAAATGGTTAAGAAATCATAAATTCTCCCAGGGTGTGTAAACTTATGAGCACAATTATATTGTTAATAGAAATTGCTAAGGAAGACCTTAATAGATCACATTACTTAGTAGAGCACTGGTAGGTGCTTTTCCACCAATTTTATTATGTTTGCCTGCAAAGAACTTTATGTACACATTATTGGAACTGCTCACAATAATATGTAACAATTGTGTATAAGTCTCTGAAACCTACATCAATGTATAATTTTTTTATGTATGAGATCTATGTGTGTGCACACCTTTTTCTCCAGGACAGTCCTAACAAGGGTGATGGGGCTTGGGGTAAGCTATCTAGTGTGGGGCCCCCATATGGATGGAGGAGTCAAGAAGTAGATAATTCTGTTCTTATAAAACGCAGGAGCCAGGACTGCTCAGCATTTACATTTATTGCACTACAGGTATGGAGCCTGTTATCCAGAATGCTCGGGACCCTGGGTTTTTGCCTTATGTCTACTAGAAAATCTTGTAAACATGAAATAAGCCCAATAGGCTGGAAACACATGTGCAGAAATGATCCAGTAAAAAACAAATAAAGAGGTAATAAACATGGTACAAATATGGGATTTATTGCCCAGAAACCTCCAAATAACAGGAAGGTTTTCTCCCATTGACTCGATTTTATCTAATAAAAAATCCCAATTTTTAAATAAATAAATTCTGGATAATGAATCCCATATTTGTACCATGTTTATTACCTTTGATTTGTCTTTTACTGGAACATTTCTGCATTGTCCAATACATATATTTGCACACCCCTAAAAAAAGGGCAAAAAAAGCCCAGGCAGTGATGCAAAAATGAATATCCATATGAACATGGAGCATTCATGGGACTCAATTTATGTACAAAACAGTGAAAACAAAAAATGAAAGTGTTTTAAAGTAATAAAGATATCCTGTACTGCACTGGTAAAACTGCTTCAGAAACACTACTACAGTTCATATAAACAAGCTGCTGTGTAGCAATGGTGGAAATTGAAAAAAGGATATGTGGGACATGTAAAATAGTAGATAACAGATAAAACCATTATGTTCTGAAGAGCTTATCTGCTATCTGCTGTGTTTGAATCGCTGCCCCACATTGCTACACAGCAGTTTATTTATATGAACAATAGTAGTGTTTCTGAAGGGAACACAACCATTTTACCAGTGCAGGGCAACTTATATTTATATTACTTTAAAACACTTTCATTGACGTTTTGGTCCTACACAAATTTCTTTATCAAGTAACTATATAAAATTTGGAAGACTGCTGCACACACTTCAAATTGAGATACTGCCCTGGTGCCAACAGAAATTGTGTGTACTTACATAAAGAAAAAGCTGTTGCACTCAAGGGACTTCTTCAAAAAATAAAAATGTTTTATTTAGATCAATGTTTCGACCCTCATTGGGGCCTTTGTCAAGATTATCTTGAATGCAACAGCTTTTTCTTTATATATATATATATATATATATATATATATATATATATATATATATATATATATATTCACCACCTTTGCCATCATGCCCCTAAAAAATCCTGGTGCAACCAATTACCTTTGTACAAGATTGTCTATAGCAAGGCCATATCAGGATTTTGAAAATAAGAATGTATGAAATTTGATTTCAAATTTGTCTTGAAAATAATGTCTGTGTATCACTAGTCAGGGATAATGCTATAAGTTTGTGCTGTGCAGGAACCACACGAAAGCAGCAAGTTTTTATGCAGACCTTTAAGGCTTCATGTTTGCTTTTTCCCATTTCCAGTGGCATTTGTTCTGTTCTGCTAATTTGGCTACAATCCCAGTTCTCTTTCAAAACAAATTAGCACACAAAGGAAAACCAAACCTATGTGTGCTGCTGCGATGCTCTACATCCTCACTTTGCAATAAACGGAGATAAATATTTATAACTAACAATGGAACGGTTTTCCCACTGACAGGATGGAGGCAAATACCTCCATGTTCACGGCCTCACTAGAGCACATTGTTCAGGGTGAGATATAGGTGTCACTGTTCCTAGGCAAACAAGGAAGGGCTGTGGTTCCTTTTTGGAGCAAATGCCATCATGACAATCTAAATCATCATAGCAACTACCTCATAAAAAGGAAAACATTGGTTGGTGATCAAATTGAGGTGTTAAATAGGCATTCCATTTTGGCACACGACTGAAGTTGGTCATCTTATTTGCCTCACCTGATGCTTAGGATGCATCCAGAAAAAAAGTATTAACGATAAAGGGATACTGTCAAACTGCATCAGTTAATAGTACTGCACCAGCAGAATTCTGCACTGAAATCCATTTCACAAAAGAGCAAACAGATTTTTTTATACTTTATTTTTAAATCTGACATATGGCTAGACATATTGTCAATTTCCCAGCTGCCCCAAGTCATGTGACTTGTGCTCTGATAAACTTCAATCACTCTTTACTGCTGTACTGCAAGTTGGAATGATTTCACCCCCCCCCCAGCAGCCTAACAACAGAACAATTGGAAGGTAATCAGATAACAGCTCCCTAACACAAGAGCCTGGTAGATCTACGAACAGAAATATATAATATAGAGCGGTCTGCACACAAAACAAGACTACACATGGTGGTATTATTAAAAAAAAAGTTGTATTTACGTAGCCAAAAGGTACAATTGTAACATCACACTTTATTGACAACGCAGAGATTTGATCACAAACATTTACAATACATATATACATAGCACCACAGTCAAATAATTAGATGCTAAGGATAATGGAAAGCACATAATCCTGCCTGTAATTGAGAATCACCCCAATGTTTTGGCTGGAAAAGCCTTTCTCAAGGGGAATTCTGAAGTATGCGCCTCTGCAACGCTATAAATACTCTGGTTAATGACCACTAATTGTCCCAAATTTTCGCGGGCTCATTCTTACAAAACATGTGACGTCACATCCGCAGTGTCCCTTCCTCTGACATTGTCGAGCAGAGCGGCGCTGCTATTACTATCCATTCGGAACACAAGCGCTTAAGAACCCGGAAGTGAGCACGTCCTGCTCAAACTTCTCTGCTTACAAATGTATCAATCATTCCATATCCAAAGTTAATTATGAGCGATCAGCATCTATAGTAAAAACAACTCCACAATAAAAAAATCAACAGATAATTTAAAAAAGTCTTTTGTCCATATTACTAATATTTTATTGCATATAAGGACCTATCCTAAACTTTAAATACAAAATGTTTGCATATGCTACAAATTTATCAGTGCAATTAATCACTCATTGCCCTAAAACTAAAAAAAGTGCTAATGCTGAAATACATCAAATGCTCGTCACAATCCATACCCATTAATAAATTAATTTACATCTGAACTAATAAGTGATACATTATGCACATAATAAAATACTATCCTAGTAATTTTCTATAGGTGAATACGAACAACCAGTGTCCATTCATCTCTTATAAGAAGAAGAGCTCGCTATATTCGTGTCTTTCACCTATTTTTACATCTAGTGTAAAAATATATAAAGTGCCAGTGCAATAAATATATAAGGTGCCAGTGCAATAAATATACTGATAATCATCACAAATTCATCCACTTGATGTCTTGTCAATACAGTGTGATGTTACAATTGTTCATATTGGCTATGTAAATGCAACCTTTTTTGAATCATGCCACTTTGTCTAGTCTTGTTTTGTGTGCAGACCCCTCTATATAATATATTGTAGTTAATTTTTGCCCAAAATGGAGGCAATTTTTTTGGGGGGTTTTTGCACCAAAAATAAAATTGAAATCTATTAATGTGAAAATTACATGTAAATATTAGAGTTCCTCCAACTGCTTAAATTGTATAAGATCTATGAACAGCACTCAATAGCAAAAACCCATGTCCCACTGTGACTCCTTCAGTTACATTGAGAAGGGAAAACAGCTTGCCCGGGAGCAGTTCCCTTCTAAAGTGCTGGTACAAATCTCATTACCAGGGGCAGCTGGGAAATTGACAAAATGTCTAGCCCCATATCAGATTTCTCTTTTGAGAAATGGATTTAAGTTCAGAATTCTGCTAGAGCAGCACTATTAACTGATGTTTTGAAAAAAAAAACATGTTTTCCCATGACCGTATCCCTTTAAGGCTATCCAGTACATCCTTCTACTGAGTTTGTGAAGTGTACTGGGCAGACTTCAAGCAGAAATATTCATATGTAAGACATTGTTCCTAAAACAGATGACCCCTTCATAAAGGTTAACCCCCCAAAATGTTTGATCTATTGGTCACTGCCAGTTTGGCTTACACAAACGAGTGATGGCTTGCCAAGCATCCAGGGGACAATGCTTACCACCACAATTAGGGTTTCCACCTTTTCTGGAAAAAAAATACTGGCCTTCCTATGTATTTATCTTTTTTCCCTATTAATAACATTTAGATCAACCATCATTTTTACTGGCCAGGCGGGTTAAATACTGCTCAGGTGACAACCCTAACCACAATAGAGGAAAAGAGACTGCGGAAACCATCATTTCTAAAGAAACTTGTGGGTATTAATATGAGTAACATGATAAGTTTTGATGTCATATAATTAGACTGCAAGAGTCATATAATGGTGGTGCATTCCTGATGTTCCCCGATGTCAATTATCTCCATTATCTTCCTGTTTGGATTGTGGATCAATGGGGCATTCAGTCATGAATAGTTGTGCCTGATCAGACAAAGTCATTCAAAAAGTTTGTTCAAGTGTGTGACGCACAAAGCAATTTTAAGACAAGTTGGATTTAACTTCTCTCTGATCCACTCCTCTCTGCCTGCGTTTTGTACGCAGACCTGCTTTTTATACTCTTCTGTGTGTAGTTCCATTGACGGGCATAGTTTCGGCCCATGTGCAGATACGCAGAGTAGAGATTTTGGTAGTTGGGGGTTCAGTGTGTAGCTGCAGTCATGCCGACACTGCCAGTCAGTGGAGCTACCCACAGAAGCACATCCACCTGTGGAGGAGAGAAGCAGAGCAGACACCCAGTGTTACCTCAGCCTATATGTATGATTTGTGTTTTAGCTCATTCTTTTTGAAGTTGATCATTAATCGGTCACCAATTCCCAGGTCTGTTCTTCTAGGCTGGAATCTAATGTTTTAACATTCCACAGCTCTATTCAAGCAGGTAGGATACTCCTCCATTCAGAAGCATTCAAACAGTAATGATTAACTGGCGCACAATTTTGGTTAGGCATGCAAATCTAAGGATTTCTGGGAAAGAAATATTCATATAAACATTGCAGACCAATTTATTCAATTAAGTTAATAAAATCTTTTTCTGCTTCCCCAGACTTCTTTAAAAGCAGTGCTGCCATCTTATTATCCCATCTTACCTAAAAACAAGATTCAGCAAGCCTAGCAAACTGTACAGGCTGACCATAGACTGTTAAGGTCACTGACACTCGGACCCTCAAAAAAAGCTGCTGAGTGAAAACGAATCTCAGAAACCATTAAAAAATGATAACATTGCAAAAGGGCTCCAAGATCCACTAAATAAGTACAATATATCAATTCATTTTTGGGTTTAGACCCCCTTAAAATTCCAGAAATATGTATATACGAGTTGAGAAACATTTTAAATTTTTTTTAATTTTTTTTTTAATGCACAACAATCTAGATCTAATTAGAAATTATCCCCCAAGAAAGAAAGGAACTGTGATTATAAAAGATGTGGAAGACCTAGATGAATGACAAGATCAGATGACCTGTGCAATAAGGGTCATTAGCCTCCAGATGAGTAATTGTCTCTGATAAGGCAAAAAAGTGTCCACCTCATCAGGGCAGAGAAGACTTCAGGAAGCAGGGCTGTAGGATTGTGTAAAAACCTTTGAACTAAACTGGGTTACAAGGCCTGCTTGTCCTAGGAAACACAAGTACAGAATGGGAAAAGTTTTTTAAGCTATTGAATCTAGTTTGAAATTTTTGGATATTTCAACTGGTTTTGTAAGTCATTGACTGGATGAGGTTTAGGCTTGAGAAAGGACCGAGTGGGGTCCGAAACGTTGCCTTGTATTTATCTGCACTTTTGGGGCCAATAAAACACCCTTGATGCACTAAAACAAATTGAATTTATTGGAGTGCTACAGTATACCTGGCTTCGTGTATATACTCTGGGTCACAGGCAGATGACCCTTCTACTGTTTGAGCACCCTATCCAACAAAAGGATTTTCTTCCAGGTTGCAGCTCTCCATATCTGTGTGGATTGACTGGATGAGGTGGCATATTTCTTAAAAACTTTGCAGTCATGGCTAAAAAAAAAAAGGCATATTGTGTCTATTCTCCATTGTACTGTTCTCCGTTTAGAAAAATCACAAATGGCTTCATCAGGATCTCAACAAATAACTGCTGTAATTTTCAGAAATGCTTGATCCTCCAACGGCATCTTGGTAGCTCTGAGCTGGTGTTATTAAAGTTTTGTCTTTGTGCATTGATTTTTTTATGAATTGGTAAAAATCACAAAAACAGAAAAGCCTAAATGCAAATTGTAACATCACAGAAAAATAGATGCATTTTACAAGCTGCAGTGACGTATCCTTTTAAATAAGACTTGTTTTGCTTTAGTTCATCTGAATTAGATGGGACCCAGCTGGTGTTATGGGTAACAAAAAGAAAAGGCTGGTACCGGCACTCAAAAGGCAGATTCAAACGGGGACAAGCCCTTTGTGTTTGAGGTCACTCAAGAATCAACAACGTTTCAGGGGTTTTCCCCCCCTTCATCTGGTGGGAAGGGTGAAGGCCCCAAAATATTTATTCTTGTTTCTAATAAACACAAGGGGCTTGTCTCCTTATGAATTTGCCTTTCTAGTGCCTGTAACTGCTTTTTTGGTCTTCCACTGTGAGAGTGCTGTCTCCCCAAGAGTCCTGTGCACCAGGTTGAAATATCTATGATGTTATGGGTAATATAGACACGGTGTGTTTTGCACATAATACTGGACCTGTTTGAAGAAATCTTCTGTTGATAGCAGTTTGTTCCAAAGAATTTTAATAATTTCAGCAGTAAGGAAGACTTGACCTTCAGTCATTTAGAGGCAGCAGAGAATGTTTATTCTTTGCGTTCATCTGCTTGGTCTTTTTGCCCCCTCCTCTGGATTGCAGGTTCTTGCCAGATCTATTTCTGGACTTCTGTTTTAATAACAGAAAACACTAACACACGAGAGCTACTACAAAGATAGGGGAGGTAGAAGATTTTTAGTTACTATCTCTCGTACTATCTTTTCCTGCAAAAAAAGTAAACTAAGTAAAGCAGCACAGTGGTGACACTGAAGATACCAGCATACAAAAAGTGTAAGATTCACTTAACTTGCTGACTTGCTACATTTAATGGGAAGGTACTCAACCATTTTTAGCGTAAAATAGGTATGTCTGTCCCCGTAAGAGGGTACCTCTAGGCCTTCTCATTATTTAACTCCTAAATGCCAGATACAGAATCCGTTTTGCCCCAAGCAAGAAATAGTTTCTCTGTACTGATTAGACTTTGTGTCACTATCCCCAAGGTGAGACCAAATTGTATTTATCGTAGCAGCATTCCTATTGCATCGTGGAGGATAGCTGCAGGCAAAGCTTGTCACTGTTGGGGCCTATTAAAGGAGAACTAAACCCTAAAAATGAATAGGGCTAAAAATGCCATGTTTTATATACTGAACATATTGCACCAGCCTGACGTTTCAGCTTGTCAATAACAGCAATGATCCAGGACTTCACACTTGTCACTGGGGGTCACAATCTTGGAAAGTGTCTGTGACACTCACATGCTCAGTGGGCTCTGAGCAAAGCCTAGGGGTTGTCACAAATTCTCAAGCAGAAAAATTAGATTGGCCTGATATATAAACTGATGCTACGTGGCTGATTATTAAATTTGATGCTATTTGCACTGAGTTATGTGCTGCCATGTAGTAATTATTCATGAATAATCTGCCTTATATTGTGACATTTCTATTCTATGTGTACTGTATATTGTGAGTGGGTCCCTAAGCTCAGTAAGTGACAGCAGCACAGAGCATGTGAATCAGTGAATCGGCAGAAAAGAAGATGGGGAGCTACTGGGGCATCTTTGAAGACACAGATCTTTACTGCTGGTTGCCTTGGGCTGGTACAGAAGCCTAAAACATAATATACAACATTTCTAGCTACTTCTCTATTTTATATTTCCTTGTCCACAAACAAACAATTTCATCAATCATGAACATTATTTCAAACAAAAGATCCTACAGTAAAAGCAAATGGCTGTTATTTTTTTTAGAAACACACCAACAGGGACAACAGAGCATAAAGTGAAGGTATCCCAGCTGATGCTTGCAAACATACTACAGTAACACTGAAGAGAAAACCAAAGAGCATCACATCTTAAAGTATAACCTGACTCCTTTCATTTTCCACCCCCCCCCCCCCCCCCCCAACTAAGTATGGCTTATTAAGTGTAAAGCAGGCAGAAGAAATGCATACTAAGCACAACTAAATCATCCTGGACATTTTCCTGCCTCCAGCCTAATGTTCTATGCAAAATCATGCCCCAAGCTATGGGCTACAATATGACTGTATTTTATTATGGCTTTACTCTTGGTGGACCTTCTATTGTTGAACTAGGAGTAAAAGATTTTACTTAGAAGCCAAAACCAAAAGTTACAGTATATAGAACAACGCTATATCTGTTTTTTGTCTTTTTTTTTTTTTCTTTACGGGTTACGGATTCATGCTTTTCTGTATTTGTCTAGTTCAGAGTTGGTTTGGCAGAATCCTAAATATTATGCATAATATACAAATAATATACAAATGATCAAAAATGTGTATATTATTATTAATGTAGCTCTTCAGCTTGTTTTACAAATTCTTCATTTCATCTATATGGAACTGTCCCTGCAGTTACAATGTTAGGGGCCTACCATATCAACCCCTTACCCACATACAGTGCTCCACAGAGTTACAAATATTTCAAATATTTTTCTCCTGATTCTGTGTATACATTTGTCTGAAGCTTGTGAGCAATGAACGCAATTTATTACTCCTTTTGCTCTGTGCCTTGAGAGAATTCCTATTGCATCGTGGAGGAAAGCTGCAGGCAAAGCTTGTCACTGTTGGGGCCTATTAAAGGAGAACTAAACCCTAAAAATTAATAGGGCTAAAAATGCCATGTTTTATATACTGAACATATTGCACCAGCCTGACGTTTCAGCTTGTCAATAACAGCAATGATCCAGGACTTCAGACTTGTCACTGGGGGTCACAATCTTGGAAAGTGTCTGTGACACTCACATGCTCAGTGGGCTCTGAGCAAAGCCTAGGGGTTTTCACAAATTCTCAAGCAGAAAAATTAGATTGGCCTGATATATAAACTGATGCTACAGGGCTGATTATTAAATTTGATGCTAGTTGCACTGTTTTATGTGCTGCCATGTAGTAGCTTGACTCCTTTCAAGGCCTAACTGCTGCTTCATAATCTTGCAATTTATACTTCATACCAAGGCATTCCAATCCCATTATTATTCAAAGAGGTGTATCCGCAATTTTCAAGCTTGCCCAATCAGTCAAGCAGAGTTACCTGACCCTGGGACTTGTTTATCAATACTGGCCAAGGTTGCACCTGGGCAGTGACCAATGACATCCATCACTTGGTTTCTGCCCAAGTGCAAAGTGCCAATGTTGTTAAATGACCCTCACTGCCTTCACCACTTATTCTACCTGACCTCTTATCACATCTGATGACCCTAAGCTATGCAAACAAAATAACTACTTCGGAAACATTAGGTAAATGAGAACCCTTAAAATGAATATGGCTAAAACACCATGTTTTATATACTGAACTTATTGCACCAGCCAAAAGTTTCAGCTTGTCAATAGCAGCAATGATCCAGGACTTCAAACTTGTCACAGGGGGTCACCATCTTGGAAAGTGTCTGTGACACTCACATGCTCAGTGGGCTCTGAGCAGCTGTTGAAAAGTTAAGCTTAGGGGTCATTTCAAATTATTGAGCAGAAAAATAGGTTGGTCTGTCATATAAGCTGAAGCTACAGGGCTGATTATTAAATTCTGATGCTAGTTGCACTCGTTTCTGAGCTGCCATGTAGTTATCCATATTAATTACTACTCAGCCTTATACTGTGGCATTTTCTATCTGTACTGTATATTTTTTGTGTTAATTGTACTTGTTTCTGAGCTAATATGTAGTAATTATCTGTATTAAGTACTAAACCGCCTTATACTGTGACATTTCTATTCTATGTGTACTGTATATTGTGAGTGGGTCCCTAAGCTCAGTAAGTGACAGCAGCACAGAGCATGTGAATCAGTGAATCAGCAGAAAAGAAGATGGGGAGCTACTGGGGCATTTTTGGAGAAACATATCTTTACTGCTAAAGGGCTGTGGTTGCATTAGACTGGTACAGAAGCCCAACACATAATGTACATAATTTCTAGCTACTTCTGTAGTTTAACTTTACTTGTCCTTTAAGAAGGTAGGTTCTTTGCCCTCTGCTCTTGCAGTCAAAAAGAATGGTCAGGGTATTCAAATAATAGGCATGTTCTTAACATTCCTTAAACCATAATAGTTCCAGGTTCATGCAGACATAAGTGCACTATTAGATTGGATCTTTCTTGTGTCGAACAAGCCTTGGTAACCTTGGTGAGTCAGGGCATTGCAGTGGATTCCAGCATTTTTCATACTGTTGAAATATTCACCTGTTGTTTTTGTACTGGCAACTTTGAATATTGTTTATGAAACAGACGTGTAAAATAATCTGTTGTGAAAATGCAATGCTTCACAATCAGAGTTTATCCTATTCAGTGTGGTAAATCAGCCATAAAGCAGCCATGACTTTTTAGGGATTGACATGTCTGATGGGTACAGTAGATTAACAAAAAAAGAAACAAAACAGCCAAACATTTTCATTTTCTATGAGTTGGAGGAAGTGTCATTGTGTAATTTTCATGAAATGCAATACATTATACTAATGATTTTGAAGAAAAAAAAAGAAAACATGTAATTAGAGGTTTCTGGTAACAATTTTTGTTGTAGATTTCCTTCCTTTTACAAAGCAATTATGTGGAGGACAAGAAAGGAAGTGCAGTAATATGACTATGAAAGTCCTGATCGAATAGGATTCGTACGATCGAAGTGTTCGATCGTTTGAATCATTCGAACAATCGAATGATTTCTTCGTTCAGTCGAATAATTTATTCGACTGATCGAATAGGTTTGTATTCGATTGTCGAATGATCGAATATCGAATAAAAGGTAGCCTAGAACTATTCGATTAACATTTGAAAATCGAATGCTAATCGAATATCGAACAAATTATTTTTGGACTAAAAGACCAGGCCAGATCCCAGTCAAAGAGTGATAGAGTTTGTAGAATTACTCTGTGTAGAGGAGGCAGGATAAAAATAAATAAATAAACCAATATCTTTCCATTCAGGCGACTTAATAACAATTATTAATAAACTATATTAATAAACAATGTTTATTACTGCTCAGTAATTGTTCAGTGGTTTATTCATGAACATTGGTGTAACTAGAGACTTGGTGCAAAATTTGCACCTAATCCACAGTTTGCTTTTCTTGTTCCAATGCAGCAGGTTTCCTGGCACCCTATCTTTTCACTGCATCACTGTCTGCCTCCTGGTGGTCTCTTCAGAAATGGTCCTGGTACCTTTATCTCCCTGTGCCTGATATAGTCATGGGATTTTGAAAGGCCTCACTACTGCTGCTGCTTTAACTACTTGGGTGGCAATATGACACATTATGTACTATAAATTCCATAGGCAGAAACTCTCCCCAAAAGCACCCAGTAGAAACCCAAGCAAATACAGGGAAAGCATACTGATAGTGCTGAAATTGATCCTAATATGTTTAAATGTAGTAGGGAATTCTGTATGTAGTGTAAATGAGGAATGTGAATTCTTTATGTCATGTAAATGATTATTGGTGTAAGTAAAAAATAAGACAGAACCATTTGGCACACAAACAGGCACTGGAAAGTATTTGGAATAGGCTGCTCATAAGGAAGGGGGGCATTTGACCACTATGCCCCAAGTGTGCCATTGGCCTAAATGTATTTTAGGAAATCTTAGACATGGGGCATATGTATTAAATGTTAAATTGAGTGTACCACAGTTCACCAAAAGGAACCTCCACAGCTCTCATTTCAAATCCGTAGGTGTTTTGTAAAGGCTAAATTATAGTAAACATGTTGAAAAATATGCCTCTAAACATCCTCCGCAAGTGAAGAACAGAAGGTCCTGTCTGGTGAATTATGGCAAACTGTTTTTTCTCTTCAATAAACATTTCCCATTATACTTACAGTTATTGAAAATCTAAGGTCTAAATGATTCTAAAGGGATTGCAGAGGTTGCTCTGCAGAATATTAAAAAGTTATGGGTTGGGGAAATCTGAGTAATCTTGGGTAAACCATGAATAAAAAAAAAAATTAATAGTGCCCCTTTAAGGAAATAAGTTGTGCATTTATCTTCTGAAATGGAGAGTGATTTTTTTTATTTTAAACTGGTGGACTACCATCATGATGTAGTAAACAGGGGCCTCCTCTACCTACCTCTTGCCATGCATTTGGGAGAGGAATAAAGTGGGGTCAAGGTAGAACAAGGTGGTTGAAAAAAAGTTTCACAAAGCTGTTGATGCTATGCTTACAGGCCTGTTGATGGTAGCTATGCTGTTGGACTCATTGGGGGCTTCATTCTCCTTATCTGCTTTTTATGGTCTCTGTCTTAGTCACATAACTGATTTTGAGGCTTTTAAGATGGCCATACATTGAAATATCCCTTTGTTTTGTGAGGTTTACTACCTACCTAGAGTTGGGTGATAGTGGGCTGATCCAGGAGTTTGGTCATTGGGCAAGATGATCAGATCAACACAACACAATTGTATATGCAGGCTCTCTGGGCAAGGACAGCAGAGGACCCAGAGGGCCTAATATACAGGCAGATAAGCTATTTGCAAAGAAAAAAGAAAGAAAAAAGTAGAAGATCCCCTCTTGATCAATATATACCT
>CM044445.1:93008773-93040694 GCA_024363595.1 Xenopus borealis | reverse complement strand
AGTTTTTCTCCTTTGATCAATACTGACAATATATACAGACCAAAACAATCTATCACTACAGGTAGATAAGCTGTCAACTTGGGGGTACATTTATCAGAGTGAAGTTCAGCCACTAGAGTGAAATTCCACAGCTCTCAATTCATTTCTATGGGATTTAAAAGCGTATTTATCAATGGGTGAAAGTGAATGTTCACCCTTTGGTAAATACACCTTTAAAAATCCCATAGAAACGAATGGAGAGTGGCAGAATTTCACTCTAGTGGTGGAACTTCACTCTTAACTTCACTCTTAACTTCACTCTTAACTTCACTCTTAACTTCACTCTTAACTTCACTCTTAACTTCACTCTTTGATAAATATACCCCCAAGTCTCAAAGGAATGTATCAGCTGCTTTAAATCTGCCTGTATAGGCACCTTTAGCTATATCTTGATTTCAGATCAGGGAACTAAATTATATTTATATAGGTTTTCATCCTACGCATTTGATGTTTATATTAGGCTTTCCCTCTATTACTTGGCCAGATCTATTATAATCGTGCGGACCTTTCTAGGCTTTGGAGAGGCTGCAAAAATGTTGGGAGATGGTGTTTAAACTTTCCAAATATCCGTTAACAACAGACTTCTGCATCCTTGTGTACTTTATTCATGTATGTCCTAAAATGAGAGAGAATATTGTAATTGTATGTTTTTCAGTGGTCTAACATGCAATGTAGCACCTAACTTAATCTGTACTAAGCTTTCAATCTATCATAACCTTCTTTGTTACCTGTGCTGACATTTCCACTGGGGAAAATACACTGGGTACTCGCATTTTGTTTTCTTTACTTGTAAAACAAACAAATAAGCAGTGCTTCGTCTGGTGCTGAATATCCTAAAAAGAACTGTATAGCAGAAACAATTGCCTCATTAAAAACAAGTATGTTTCCAATGGAATGTACATTGCCTATGTATGTGGCCAGTCTAAGTTCTGATATAACTGTAGCTTGGTGTACTTCCATTTACCCCTAGTACTTGGCAGCAGTTTCCTATGTACTTTATCTTTTACTCCTTTAACAAATGGAAACCACTTCTCTAAACACCATGTTTTCATTTTCTTGCAGAAAATGCAGAGTCCATCGATCTCAAACAGTTTTTTGAACAGAACTACTCCCATATATATTATGTCTTCTTTGAAAATTTTGTGCTAATTGAAACATCTTTGAAACAAAAAGGTAAGCATGATTTCATCTAAATGAATGCTCTGAGAAGGGCATGTACATATAGTATATGCCCTAAAATTTCAGACAAGTATGGGGGGGGGGGTTGAAGTGTTTTTCTAATTATTGATTAACTTGTCCCATTGTTTCAGTGAATAATTTTTTATGTGAATAACACTTGCATTAAGCTGGCCCAACTAATAATTTTTTAACACATCCGTACATATTATTTTTACCTTGCCTGTGGTATTTGTAGGCTATGGGCACACAAAGCTGTAGGCTGTGCTGCTTCCGCCTGCATATTTTTGCAGGCTGAGAAGCAGATCTACTTCATTCCCCATCTCGGTTAATTTGAATTATACATCTGCCTGCTACACAGTGGAGCACAAGCGGGTCTGATAAGCCACTTCTCGCGACCTGCTTTTTTTTTTTGCAGGCTGACAGAAGCAGATCCGCTTTGTATGACCATAGCCTTATAGCTAAAACCTTCTAATTTAAAAGAGAAAATACACTGGACTGTTTATTTTGTTTTTTTTATTACTCATTGGTGCATTGGGTCTTGCTATGCTCCCATTATGGTTTGTTTTGTTGGCCCTGGGACCCAATGGATGATTTGCCGAGAATATATATTGATGGTAAAATTTGGTTTATGCCTAGCTAAGTGCTAAGAGCAAGCAGCTGTCCCCTTAAAGGGATACTGTCATGAGAAAAACATTTTTTTCAAAATTAATAAGTTAATAGTGATGCTCCAGCAGAATTCTACATTGAAATCAATTTCTCAAAAGAGCAAACAGATTTTTTTTATATTTCATTTTGAAATCTGAAATGGGCTAGACATATTGTCAATTTTCCAGCTGCCCCAAGTCATGTGACTTGTGCTCTGATAAACTTCAGTCACTCTTTACTGCTGTACTGCAAGTTGGAGTGATATCACCCCCTCCCTTTCCCCCCAGCAACCTAAAAACAGAACAATGGGAAGGTAACCAGATAGCAGCTCCCTAACACAAGATAACAGCTGCCTGGTAGATCTCAGAACAGCACTCCAAAGTAAAAACCCTTGTCCCACTGCGTTCCAAGTTACATTGAGAAGGAAAAACAACAGCCTGACAGAAAGCAGTTCACTCCCAAAGTGCTGGCACAAGTCACATGACCAGGGGCAGCTGGGAAATTAACAAAATGTCTAGCCCCATGTCAGATTTCAAAAACTGAATATAAAAAAAATCTATTTGCTCTTTTGAGAAATGGATTTCAGTGCAGAAGTCTACTGGAGCAACACTATTAACTGATTTGTTTAGAAAAAAACATGTTTTCCCACGACAGTATCCCTTTAACTGTCACCCTACAGGTTGCTATGCTTTAAAAAAATATATTTACTCTTATTTAGCACAAGAAGGATCCCTTTAACGTATCGGAGGTTATTCACATTTAAATACTTCTGTAAGCCAAAGAACAACACTCAGTATTTTGAGGAAGGAAATTTAGAAAGCTGTGTTTTGATAATTTTTAAATGTAGCTATGTCCGGTGTGTTGTGTTGGCTGCTAATTGCTTGTCCATTGTGATCAGGATTAAAGTGTGCAGTGTTTGCTTAAATTGAATAAGATGATTCTCTGTGCCAAAAGTTTGAGCTGTAAAGACAAACCCACCATTAGTAATAACTAGGGATGCACCGAATTTATTATTTTAGGATTCCGCCGAATGCTGAATCTTTGTAAAAGATTTGGCTGAAAACTGAACTGAAGCTCAACCTTAATTTGGGGGAAAGGGAGAAGAGATCTGCACACATAGCGGCAAATTCACTAAAGCACTAAGCGTCTAACGCTAGCGCTAATTCGCCAGTGTGATGTCAATTCGCAACTTAGCCAATTCACTAACCGTGTCCCTGGCAAAAATTCGCTAGCGAAGTTCATAGACTTGCCCAACTTCGCACCCTTACGCCAGGCGAAGTTGGGAACTGACGAAGGGACGTAACTTCGCTAATTCACTAAGATGAAAATCTTTGTGAATGTTACCTCTTACCCTAGACGTTGTTTTGCCAGGTCAGACCTGGCAAAGTAACGGTAGCGCAACTTCGCTAACATTCGCCACCCTGAGCAGAAATTCGCATCTTAGTGAATTTGTGTAGCACTGGTGAAAATTCACCTGGCGAAGTGCGGCGAATGCCACAGAAGCCCTCGCTAGCACATTTTCGCACTTCAGTGAATTTGTCCCATAGTGTGTGTGGTTAAAAAATAAAAATATTTTGACTTCCCTGTTTGTGCGACGAAAAGTCACATGAATTTTTGTATTCGGTTCAACCAGGCATTTGTATTCGGCTAAATCCGAATCCTGCTGAAAAAGGACAAATCTCAAACCGAATCCTGGATTTGGTGCATCCCTAGTAAAAACCGCTGCTAAAAGAGGCCAGTGGCATGCACAGTGTTTTATCAGCTCCCACCCTCTCACTGAGTATCACAAAATGCGCATGAAAGTGATTGCTGCTCCTTTTCCATTTTACTGAATTGGAGATTTGCTGCATGTCAAACTCCTTAACAAGTAAGAGTACTTCTTGAGAGAAATACCCAATCAAAAAACAGGCTCAATCTCCACTTGAGTGTACCCCATAACAATGTGTAATCACAAGTATTCCAACAAAATTTTTTTCATATAAAAAGCTATTTTTATTCAAATCCATGCCTTCAGTAGGTTAAAACATACTTAAAACCAAAGTGCAGCGAGTGGGGGAATCACACCAGCCGATTTGCCAAATCAGAGGAGTAAAAAACATTCAATATATGTGACTTATACAAACAAAAGAAAAGACATTTATACTGTAAATCTTGTACAACACTTCTGTCTATAAGTTATCGACTATGTTTGATAAAACAGCCTGTATATTTATATAGATGTTTTCAAAATAATAGTTTCCAATGTTGCCGGCTGGTAGCCTGATCAGAACCATAAAGTGTCCAGTATTCAAAAATAATATAGTGGACTTGGGGACCAAGGTGACAAAAGTTTATCCGTATATTTGTATTATATCTCCCTTGTTCAAATAAACACACCAAAATTCCTTCATAAGAGAGTATTCTGAATGAATATTGATTACACGTTGTGCAATATGCGCAGAGAATGTAGGTCTGTGTGTTGATGCAGATATTATTCTAAAATCCACAATTCCAAGACAAAGTATCCCTTAGGCAATTCACTAATCGCCTAAGTCCACAGAGTCCGAGTAGAATACGTTTATGCACAATCCGTGTTTTTTTCGCACTATTAATACGCATATGCACCATCTGTGTTTTTTTCGCACTATTTATATGCACATCCGTGTTTTTTTCGCACCATTAATATGCATATTTACCATCCGTGCTTTTTTTCGCACTACTTCTTGATTTTCTCACTCTCAAGCACTTTCCCACTCATCCCATTCAAATCCAGTTGAATGCAATGCTGCAGACATATTTTGGTCACACCTACTCTGCTTGAGACGGTTATGGCAATAACAAAAGGATAGCATTTAGGATGTTATTGCTTATATGATTGGCAGACCTCAATATACTTATTTGGTTCCACCCTTAATTTTGGGCAATTTGGGCAAAACTCTGCATGTTTTTAGGTTGAGATATGCCTGCTGCTATCAGTCAAGTTATTTTACTGCCAGTGGAGAATCTGTCATATGCCCTAAAACAGAAAAAAAACTATTTTTTGTTTAAAAAGACAGATTGACAATAATTTAAATGTTTTCATGTCTGTTTAGGTCACAAATCTCAAAGAGAGGAACTAGATGCGATTCTGTTTATATTTGAGGTAAGTTTGTCCCTTGTATGGAATCGTATACATGATTGCTCGTAATACATTACAACATCTTAAGCTGTTTAATAATTCTTCTTGACAGATAATAGTTTTTATACATATAATGATTTTGGGAGTCAATGTATTGTTTTATGTTTTTACCCCAATGGGCATCAAACTGTTTGGCCGAGCCTCTAGCATTTATATTTAGGATGTTTTTTCTTGTTACCCGATGCTATAAGGGAGATATACACATGCAAAATGAAAGATTACCCTTTACAAATATATTTGAAGACATTATAGACAAATATCAGGGGACCTTTTTACCCATAAAGAGGATCACCGCATGTCATGCCAAGGCAGCGTTGCCCTGGCATCAATAGTTCACATAGCAAAACAGTTGGTCAAAGTCTCACACAGAGACCCTTGATTGTATATCTCACCAGGGGGGCTGTGGAAAGGTGAGAACCATATCTCTCTTTTTGAGACGATCTGGAGCCACACCAGGAAGCTGGCCAGTATGTTCTTTGATCGGCTGATCAAAGAACAGAGCTGTGGACCTAGAGCAGCAGGGGGGTGGATAGCTAGTAGAAAATTATGGTTTATAGGAAAGTATCCATATCTCCTGTGTCATAGGGTTCACAACCTCATAACTTACATATTGGTTATGAGGAGGTCACAAGCTTCCTAACAATACCAAACAGGACCAGCCTATACCTACCCGTTAGAAGAACTGGTTTCTGGGGGACTGGAAAATGGGAACCTATTAGTGTTTGGTATTGTTCTGTTGGCCCACATATGGATCACAGCCTGCCCATGTTTTTATTATAGTATTGGGTACTGGCAAGTACCCATATTATATTAAAGGATATTTGGGAATATTGCCTGAGAGTAGCAAACCCCCTGCAGGGGGTCGTAAATGACATGTTCCTTGGCACTCCTACCTCCTGCATAAGGTAATGAGGGGAGTGTCCCATCAGGGAATAAAAAGGTGACATTCCAAATATCTAATTGTCATGCAAGGAGGCTTCATTTTCCAAGTGAATTGTATGTCCAGTTTTCCACTCGTGCCTCAGAGGATACACTGATAACTTCCAAACTTGGTAAAGTAAGGGTTTTCTTTGTATTTTTACTCCCTTTTATTTTATTTACTGTTTTGCAACTATATGTCATATTTGTAATATCATTTTTATATACATATGCACTGTTTCTTGTAATATTAAAATATCATTTAATACGTTAGTCCTGGTGCTCTAAATGAACTCATAGCCCATATGAATGCTTGTGCCTAAGTGTATGAACTCTCTGTATGTGTGGAAAGGGAAAGTTGCCTATTTGTATGTTTGATAACTAGTACGGCTAGCAGGAAAGTGTGTTTGAGTGTGAATTAACCCTTTGGCTGCTGGAGTGCTTGTTAGACTAGTAGGATCTTACCCTGACTAACTACCATAGGAGAGAGTGTTTGATGTATTGTTAAGTGTGAGTTATTACCTGTTATAGAGGGCAGGGGAATAGTCACATTAGGTTTCTATCGCCTGTTAATGATAGATGGTGGCAGCGAATGAACTTTGTGGGTGTTGGTGTGTTTTTGGGGTGTCTGATGTTGGTCTAACCTGGTTGGTCTAACCTGTGTGTAAGGTGATTGAGAGACTGATTGTAACCCCTTGTAGCCAAACCCAAGAGTTAAGTGTGGTGGAGTGGAAGTGTCTTTGTGACACCGCACCAGAGGCCACTCCTTCAGACTAGAAGAAAAGGACTTTCATTTGAAGCAGCGTAGGTGGTTCTTCACAGTGAGGACAGTGAGGTTGTGGAATGCACTGCCGGGTGATGTTGTGATGGCTTATTCTGTTGATGCTTTTATACTTATAGTTATACTACAGTTAGTGTAGCTATGGGCATATATGGTTTGTGTGAAAGAATGGAGATGTGTGTGTGTGTGTGTGTGTGCGTGCGTGCGTGCGTGCGCTGGGTTTTTAATTTGGAGGGGTTGAACTTGATGGACTCTGTCTTTTTTCAACCCAATTTAACTATGTAACTTCTTTTGCTTCATTTGCTCACATATTTCCTGTTACACATGGGCTGTTTGGTTTCTTTCAGTCTTGTAATTGTAGCTCTTTCTTGCCTTAAAGGGGTTGTTCACCTTCAAACAACTAGTTGTTTTCAGATAGATCAACAGAAATAACGACTTTTTCCAGTTACCTGTCTATTTCCTATTTGTAACCGTTTTTCTAATATTGAAGTGTAAAGTGTCATTTTTCACCTACTAAAGCAGCTCTGGGAGGGGTCGCTGACCCCCAAAACGGTTCTAAATTGATACATTTAATGGATACATTTCTTATCTTTGTCCCCGCTGAGCAGAATCCCTGAATTTCATTACAGGCAACTGTTAGAATTGATACCATAGTTGCTAATACTCCAGAGATGCTGCTAAAAATATCAAATGTTGCAAAATTATAACAGTTTAGAGTTTGCCCTGAATTACTGAGCTGCCAGACTCAAACACCGGAGACACGAACATTTAACTTTAAACTTATATTTTGGAAAAACAGTAAAAAATAAATAATGAAAAGTAATTAAAAAAAAATCATTATTTCTTAGGAACAATCTGAAAACAACTGAACTGAAAAAAGTGTTTGGAAGGTAAACAATTTTTAAGGAAAGTGTCAGGGTTTGAAAATCCCTTTATGGTCTTATATTGCAACACTAAGGGGCACATTTACTATTATTCACCAAAAATCCTACGAATCTATTCAAATTCGATAGGCATTGGACTATCGAACAGTTATCGAATTTAGTTCGATATTCGATTTCTCTATGAATTCGTACGCTTGCCTCCGAAAAATGTGTACTATTCGAAGGATCGAAGCGTTCGATCGTACGAATGGTATTCGAGCAGAACTTCGCAAAAGAAGCCTATGGGGGGGTTCCCATAGGCTTCTATTGGTATTCGGTAGATTCAATCTGGCGAAGTAGGCATTCGAAGGATTTTAAAATTTTAATTCCTTCGATAATCGAATGATCAAATTATAGAATATCCGATCATTCGATCTATTCAGTAATTCGGTATTCGATGATTGAAGAGGCTAAATTTGTATATTCGTATATCTGAAAAAAATCGTACGATCATAATTCGATCACATTCGATCAAACTTCGATCCATTCATGTGAATTTTGTAAATTTGCCCCTAATGGTATATTAGTGTTTGATTATAAAGGCCTATACAGTAATTATTACTGATTAAAATAAGACTACTGCTTCTGCCTAATGTTCTGGTATACAAACAGAATCATGACATAAAAGTGATAAAAATACCACCAGAATGACCACAAAATATTAGCATAATTAATCATGCATATCTAATATAAGTAATTCTAAAACAATTGGACTTGCTGAGTAATCATTGAAGACGTTTCACTTCTCATCCAAGCAGCTTCTTCAGTTCAACTGACTGGTTTGGGAAGTTCTCGGCAGGGTACATATGTGAGAACAGCATTGTACATAGCAGAAAAAAAAAACCCAACTTTGATAAATCTGCGCCTTGGGCTAATTCACACTCTTTTCCTGATTTTTTTTTTCTGTTGCTTTTAAACATACTAAGCAAAACCATACTATATAATGTAGGGATGCACTGAATCCACTATTTGGGATTCGGACGAATCCCTGAATCCTTCATGAAATATTCGGACGAATACTAAACTGAATCCAAATCCTAATTTGCATATGCAAATTAGAGTCGTGAAAGGAAAAATAATGTTTTGCGTCCTTGTTTGAGACAAAAAGTCATGTAATTTCCCTTCCCGCGCCTAATTTACATATGCAAATTGGGATTCAAATTTGGTTCAGCCACATACAAGAATTTGGCCGAATCCTGCTGAAAAAGGCTGAATCGCAAACCAAATCCTGGATTTGCTGCATCCCTAATATAATGTGATCAACACACCACCCTGCCAAGACACGGTTTTATTTTATTACTGTAAATCATAAGCAGACCCGAGTGTATACAGTGTACACTAATAATAAACGTTTAATTGAAACTTCCAATTGGATCTATAATTAACTGCAACTACCAGCAATTACTTTGTTTATATATGAGTTATCTTTAGCGCCATACACATGTTGAAGAATTGCTAATAGCAGGTTTACCTTTGTTGTCTGCTTTAGAGATCATCATCATTGCTTTATTATAGGCCCAGCATACTCTGCAGCTCTGTGCAATGCAGAGGGAATACAAACAGGATGACAAACCGAAACAAGCAAATTAAAAACTGTGGATCTGGCTAAGCCATTCAAGTGCAAATTCATGTAGAATTGATTTTAAAGGCAAAAAAGTACTGGTGTGCCTGTGCTATAGATTCTACAGTTCTGCGTTCTCTTTTGATCTGTGGCATGCCACTCTGATTTTACTGGCCGGTCACTGCGTGATGAGAACCTGTGCCACAAAAATGAATGAAAACCTGGTGCTGACATGAAATTATGTTTTCCCTGCATTACAAAGGCAGATGCCATGTTCCTTTAGCAGTGTCTTGATTGACAGTTGCCCATCTGGGTGTAATATAGCTTAAGCAATTGCAACACTGCAGGGCACCTCTGGTGTATTTAAATGTATGAATGTGAGCCTTAAAGGGGTTGTTTACCTTGAGTTAACTTTTAATTGAGACAATTTGCAGTTGGTTTGCACTTTTTATTATTTGTGTTTTTTTTGTTACTTAGCTTTATATTCAGCAGTTCTCCAGTCTGCATTAATTTGAATAAGAGTCAGGAATATGAAAAAGAGTTGACCTGAATAGAAAGATGATTAATAATAAGCAGCAATAGTAGCAATAAGTATTAATGTGTAGCCTTGATGGGGTCAGTGACCCACAGCTAAAAGCTGAAAAAAGTCAGAAGAAAAAGGCAAATAATTCAAAATCTATATATATAAAAAAAAAAATGACCAGTTGAACAGCTGCTTATAATTGGTCATTCTATAACGTACTAAAAGTTAACTTAAAGGTGAACCACCCCTTTAACCTCCAAATCACCAAGTGCCACATGATGGCTCCTTGGATTTCTTTTGACTGCAGTTTATGTGACATCGGCACTTGCTTTAGGTATCTCTTAGAACAGTTTTTTAATAAAATCTTATGACTAGGGATGGGCGAATTTGACCCGTTTCGCTTATCCAAAAATTTGCCGCCGGCTAAAATTACCCAAAATGCATTTTTGACGCACAACGCCATTCAAGTCTATGGCATTATTTCTGCGGTGAAACACAGCGGAAAAATGTACTCATCCCTACTTATGACCTCGGTTTTGTTTTCCCTTTAGAAAATTTTACAACTTCTTCCAGAGAGAATCCATCAGCGATGGCAGTATCACAGCATCAGTGAGTATTTTTAGGGAAAGCAATGGTCATTTTTATAATGCATGGATATAAAATTGCACTTCAGAACTAAAATATGTTTAAAAGGCAAGTCAGCCCCAAAATAAAAAGAAAACATAATTCTTGGCAACTTTCCAATATGCATGTATTAAATATTTTCAGTTCTTTTAAAGTTACAGTATGTAAAAACAATTGCTATTGAAAGCAGCATTTGTCTAAAGAGGGCTACACACTGAGAGATCTGCTCGTTTGGTGATATTGCCAGACAAGCGGATCTCTCCTAGATATGCTCACATTGAAGCAGTAGATATCGGGCTGATCCGATCGTGGGCCTTAGGGCCCAATGACTGGATCATAACGAAGGTAAGTGGGTGATCAGATCACAATCCTACGCGATTTTTAATCCTGCCCAATCGACATCTAGGCGACTTTTGGCCAGTTATCCATCGAAGCAGCCCATCGGAGGGCCCCATACACGGCCTGGGTCTGTCGGCAGCTTTTATCGGCCTGTGTATGACCACCTTTACTCAACTCATGCTTGCTTTAAATGTCTTAGTTCACCAGCAAAGACAGGTCTGTTAATCAGCTGCCTTGTCTTACATTGAATCAACTGCTTTCAGTAGCATTACATATACAAATAACTTGTATAATTGAAATAAATGTATTTTGCAAAGTTGCTTAGAATAATATATTCTTTTATAAGGCAACACGTTCTTTTTTGGGTTGACATTCCCTTTATGAAAACTTTTAAGGTATGACATGGGACCTAGCCACCAATTCATGGAAGTGTTTTTTTTTTTTTTTAAATTTATTTGTAAAACTACATTACTTGGAAAGCACCTTGGCTGTGTAGCATTTTGCTGTCTGCTTTTATTTATCTGGTGAAATGCTTGACGTGTTTACAAAAAAAAGAAAAAGTAATTTAACTGCTGTTAGATATAATACACATTTACTAGCATTACCCACTGGTGGCCTTACACGTCACTTCTTGCATTAAGTCATTGCATGAAGAATGTTGTAGCCACCAACATAAAAATGGAAGATGCCAAGGACCTGTGCAAGAGTTCTGTCTGTGTCCGACCGAGACTTCCAACATGTCATGAGTAGTTGAAGACTAACCTGTTTTTTAGACGATTTGTTCTTTGTTTTTAAGTGGCCAAAAATGCAGTGCGCTTGGAGCTGTCTACTAAAGACATTCTGAATCTATATGCCTTTTCAAGCAGCTGTATTTGCTGCCTGATCAAGGCTGTTACAGGTTTTTGTAATGCGATTGCATTGTTGGTTCATAGAGGTCAGTTAGGGCTCAGTGTTTTTTTGGCTACTTAAACACTCATGAGGAAACTTTGTGAAATAAAGAGCCACAAGTGCCATACCGCTAGCGATTTTACATTCAAGCTAGCGGGAAGGCGCAGGGGGAGGCAGTTCAGGGAGATTGTCGCCGAGTTTTGTTGCTGGGGCGACTAATCTTCCTAAATCTGCCCATGTGCCCTGAGCCTTAAAAGGAAAGGTAGCTAGATTTTAGCAGATGCTGGTCTGTGTATAAATCACATTGAGCAAATGCTTTAATTGTCTTGAAAGTGTTTTGACCCATGCCAGAAGACGTATGCATCATTTTATTAGTGTCCGAGGGACAAACACTTTTTTTTTTCAGTTCAGTTGTTTTCAGATTGTTCACCAGAAATAAAGAAATTTTGCGATTGCTTTCTATATTTCCCAGAATTAAAGTTTAAAGGCTTAATGTTTCTGTCAGTTTTGTTTTAGTGTGGTAGCTCAGTGACCTGTATTGCTACTGCTGTGAAATATATCAACCAATGCAGCAAATCGTATTTGTGGAATATTAGCGACTATTGTATGAATTATAGCTGCTGCCTCAGCTCATGGATTCTGCTCTGCGGGGACAAACAGAAGAAATGTATCAACTAAATGTATCTATGTATCTAACGCTAGTGAACATTCTGAAAACAACTTGAAATCAGTGTTGAAAGGTGATCAATTCCTTTAAATTTGAGATCTTAGTTTAAACAAAATGCAGTTGCTAGTAAGTTTCTGAGAGTTTCTGAAAACTCTGTTTTTTTGAGTAACCTGATTGAAAGCTTAATTAATATATATTTTGTATTTAAGGTTTGATACTGAAAAAGCTGCTTCATACTGGGAATTCCTTAAAGGTAAAAGTAATGCTATTTTTTTTACATTATTTATTTGAAGGCCACCATCAGTTAACTCAGATCTGCTGTTTTTACCATGTAGTAAGCACATTATCCAGTACATCGCATGTTTAGCTCCTGAATCATATAATGTCACAAAGAAGTGCCCATAGATCACCTAAGCTTGCTGGGAGCCATATAAATCTGATGTCCCCCCACTGATCTCACCTGAATCTCCCCAAATTTCTTTATTTTTACTGTGTGTAACATTCTCTATAGTTTTTTTTAACTATACTGGCAAATGTTAACTTTTATGTGCACCTTTCAAAACTTGTGGGTGTGTCCAAATAAGTCCTACATTATATATTTTCAAACAAAATTCAAATTTTTTTGTAATTTGTTGTGTGCACTGTCCTCACCAATTTTGTTTGTGAGTACACATGAGTTATTGAAGAATAATAATCACATGATCAATATTCTCTTATGTATGATCTATCTCATGCTCCATTAGTTAATATCAGTCCCCAGTAAATCGATTATAAACCAAGAATCCAAGAGATGCCGGATTTTTAGATTCAGGCTTTTTGCAGCATCTGGGTATAATAAATCTCAAAAAACTTTTTTCCTCGAAAAATTTTAGTTTTGCCCCAAAAAGCCCAACCAGATAAATTTGAGGTTTAATAAACCCCCTAATCTTCAAAACAAGAACATTCCCAACAACTGTTGAGAATTCTAGCATAAGTGGTGTGAATATAATTTAAAAATCAATTAATTGCCCATTAATTTGAATGGTCTCATTGATTTCAGTGGTTTGATATCTCACTGTTTATCTGGCAATAAAGTCTTTTTTTAGGAAGTGTTATCAATTTTCTTCTCAAGATTGATTTAAAAGAAGGTAGATGCCCTTTACAGAGCTTTTCCAATAGTTCTCTAACTAATATATAATTCCAAACTAATATATATAGTTAATCTGTACTGGAAGAAAAACCAGCCTTGTTTTTATGTAATGTTTACATGATTTTCTAGTAGACTTAAAGAAGGAAACTCCGTAAAAAAAACCCCATACCACTACCCCACGTAGACCCCCCCTCCTCCCCCCAGGGAAATTCCCCAATCTCCATCAGTTTTGGTGCATGCGCAGTTGTCGAAAATGGCAAATTGCTCAAACTATGCATGCACTGGCACTAGGGTTGCCACCTGGCCGTTTTTTTACCAGCCTGACCGGTATTTTTAATGTTATTAATCTGGAAAAAAGCTGAATATATAGGAAGGCCGGTATTTATTTTAAGAAAAGGTGGCTACCCTAACCGGCACGCCGATCTCCCAGTCAGCTTACCGATGACACGTAAGATGATGCTGTCAAGTCCTCTGCCACAATCAGCGACGAGTGGTAAAGACAGAGTCGGCCACTTATTGGCTGTGTGGGGCCATCCAACGGGCTTCCCCGATCAAAATCTGTCCGGAAGTCGGCAGCTTAAAAGATCCCCGTCTGATCGCGGCAGCATCTGTGCGTGTATGTGGTCCCGTGATCCGACCGCACGTTTCGGACACATTATGACCTGATCGTTGGGCCCTAGGGATATCGGGGGAGAGATCTGTTCGTTGGGCGTTACGGGGTTTATTTCTACAGGGTTTCATTCTACTTTAAGGAACGAAGATCCAAATCACATAAGATCTGTTATTTCGAAAATTGGAGACTGGGCTATTTTAGCCAATGTGTTTACTGTGTTTTTAAGCACCCCAAAAACACAGTCTTGCAGAAACTGCCCACCAAAGGCATTCTGTATCTGTATGCTTTTTCAAGCAACTGTTGCAAGTCAAGGGCTGTATCAAGTGATTGTGATTTAACAAAATTTTCTTATGGGAAATGCATTATCTGTGACTTAAATAAAATGGAAAAACACCTGAAAAGTTTTCACTGGATAATATGATGACATTAACTGTTATAATCACCGAAAATTTCCTGAGTGGATGGAGTGATAGATTTTCAATTAAAAAACAAAAAAATAAAATTACTTCATAGAAAACTGGGAGAAAATGTACCGTTATTTGTCTAGAATGAACAAATGGTATCTTTTCTGAACAATTGTTAATATACAAACTGTTGTATGTTCTACACTGAAATCAACTGTCTGCAAAAAAATTTTTCCCCAGTGGTGCAAAGCCCTGCACTTGTCATTATAAATGCACAGTTATGATGCCAAGGTGCACTATCAGCTCTAATTATATGTCTGTGTTATTTCCACATTGATGAAAAAAATTGGCACACCTCCTCTACAGAGCATTTCCACTAGCTGTCATTTTCATTACAGTTTAGGATGCTTCCTATTAAACATAAATGCTTTTGCAATCATGGGTCCCTGCTGCTTAATGGCTACTAAGCATCTTGCTTGACATTTACATTCAGTCATCTGATTATTATGCTGTTCCTCAGATCCGCCTTGAAGGACTGCGCTTATTCCTCCTGTGGCTTCAAGCACTCCAGAACAACTGCAATTCAGAGCAACTCAGTATATTTGCTTGTCTCATTCCTGGCTTTCCAGCGCCACCATCTGACCATGGGATATGCACTCTGGATAATCTAATAAACCTTCCTTTAAATCTCCAAGAAAGTAAGAACCAGTCTTGGGACTGTATCAGAAACACTGTCTATCTTTTTGCAAATCCACCCTGTGCTCAGTGATTTTTAAAAATTGTGTCTGATTTATCTTACATTGTGCTTACTGCACTGTATATGCATTTTCTAGTCCGGGGATTGCTTTTAGTATTTAATATGCAAGCTCTCTTGTGAATACATTCATCTGTTCTGTAATATAAATATGAAAATATTGTAAAGTTCCCTAGACAATTGCTGGAGCTCTTTCAGACTGTGCACTAATGGCTTGGAGAGCTGTCAAACACCAGAAAGAAAACACTTAAGGCTTTTTGAAGATAGCAGATATTGGCTGACCCTAGTTAACTGAATGTAGTCATATGGTCTAGTCACCCACAACAATCAATTTAGTAGTTTTCTTTCACTGACGGGTTGCTGTTGTTTACTAGACCTTGACAAACCATGCCCTTTTACTATAGAATACTATTACAGGTATAGAATCCATTATCCAGCAATCCATTATCCAGAAAGCTCCTAGCATGAAAAACCAAATTATGGGAATATCCAGCTCCCAGGCATTCTGAATACAGGCTCCATACCAGTATATATTAATTAAATCAACATGTAAAAGGCACAGT
The DNA here is from genome assembly GCA_024363595.1 of Xenopus borealis. Taxonomy (NCBI): domain Eukaryota; kingdom Metazoa; phylum Chordata; class Amphibia; order Anura; family Pipidae; genus Xenopus; species Xenopus borealis. Next base: position 93,024,987 of record CM044445.1, on the reverse strand, counting down.
TCAGTGTAAAAAAGAAAAACTGGAGAAAAAGATAGGATGTGTAAAATAAAAAATGATTCTAATATAGTTTGGCAAAAACTTAATTTAAGGCCAGAATAAGCGTATGTCTAACAGAAGACAACACAACTTCCTGGTTTGCAGCTTTCTGAGTTAGTTAGCGACTTTAAAGGAGAAATCAACCCTGTAAAAAAAAAAAACATTCCTCCCCCCCCCATCCCACGTAGACCCCCCTTCCCTCCTCCCCCCAGCAGCGGAGCTCCATGCAACTATCTTCAACCGCTTCGGTAAATTGACTGGGATTTTGTTGTCACAAACCAGCAAAATGCTCCAATACGCTGTTCTCCCAGTCAGCTTACAGAAGACCTGAAGATGGCTGCATGGAACTCTGCTACGTGAATCAGCTCCGAGGAGTAAGTATAAAGTATGGGGCATTTCCCCAGGGGGGCAGTTAGGCTGGAGTGAGGGGAGTCTACATGGGATGGGGGTAAGGGTTTTTTTTTTTTTTTTTACAGGGCTGAATTCTCCTCTAAAGGTTTTGTTCCCCTTCCAACTATTTTTTCAGTTCAGTTTGTTTTAGATAGTTCACCAGGAATAAAGACTTTTTACAATTAGTTTGTTTTAATAATTAATTGTAAGTTTTCATTTTCACCTTCTAAAGAAGCTCTGGGAGGGGGGGTTGCCAATCCTGTAAACTGGGGTGTCCAAACTTTTGGCATCATAGGCCACATTGGAAGAAGAAAAATTGTCTGGGGGCCACACATGAAATACACAAACGCTTTTGATTTGTATAGGTAAAGAAAATACTGACAAAAAAAAGAACTACAATGCCAGCTGAACAACACCAGATAGAGCTATACAATGGAATATGGGATGCCTGGATATTAAATAGACTTATTATATTATTATAACTAACTGGGCAATGGGCAGAATCCCCCTCCTCTTATATCCTTTGCAACATGACGTTTTCTCTAGAACTGAGCGTTTCAAGCTGGGCCACATTCATATCCATCCTGGGCCACATTTGGCCCTCAGGTCGCAGTTTGGACACCCCTGCAGTGTTAACTGTTCTCAATTGATACAATTTGTGGATACTTTTCTTATCTTTGTCCCTGCTATGCAGAATGAGTTTCATTACAGGCAGCTGTTAGAATTGATACAATAGTTGCTAATACTCCAGAGATGCTGCTGTGAAATGTATCCACTACACTGCACAATTGTAACCGTTTAGAGTCTGCACCTGAATTAACCAATCAGTGGAAACCAAGAGAGCTGCAAAGCAGAAAGTAGTGTTCTGTTCGAAATCCAGTCACTCCAACCTTTATACATTACATTTTTGGCTAACTATATTGAAAACATTATTTATTTTGCACAGCCTATCTATTTACCCAGTTTTTATTTTTATTGTGCACAACTCCTTTAACAAATAAGGAGCATTTTTATTTGAAATTGTTTCCTTTATCCAGATCAAATCACCGTTGAGGAAATTACACCACTTGTACCACCACAATCGGGGGAAAAAGCACAGGAAGATTCTACTAGTTTCTATCTTGAAGCTTTATTGAAGTACATGGTAATACAGGTAAGAATCAAGTCATTATAGTTAAGTCGATTTGTTAAAATATACATCACTTCATTCTTGGTGTTGCTTATGTGGAGAGCAAACTGCTACCGAAAGGCTTAAAGAAGAAAGAAACTGCAGTATAAAGGGGGTTGACAAATATAAGAGTACTCTCAAGGATTGTAATGACTAGTGCTTCTGTTAGCAGAAAACTGCACCAGTCAAAAGCGATCCTGTTCTTCCCTCTTTCTACTCATATGCAGTAAAGGTAAAAGCTGGACTTTAATAAAAAGGGTGATTTTTCCACTCTGCTGAGCATGTGTGAGATGCTGGATTCTAAAGAGAAAAGATGGGAGGAAGAGGATCACTCCATCACAAGTGCCCTGGTCCAGTGTAGTTTTCTGCTAACAGAAGCACCATCCCACTGTATCTGGTCAGTAAATATAATCCTTCAGCGATGTCATAAAATTTGGCACCCCCCTTGGATCAGAGATTTTTTTCTCCTTTAAAAGGATCAAAACACCAAGCACATGGTAACTAGATAAAGATGAGCATTTTTATCATTTGGTCCCAGTCACTTGAACAGCCACTTGAGGGATACGCAGAAAATTTTGGAGGAATTAGGGCATTTAATAAAACCGCAAGCTGTGCATTGAAGGAACTCTCTTTTGTCTGGGTTGAGACCTCATGTTTGGTTTATGACCCATGGCTAGATAATTGTTCTTTTTTGTGTTGTTGGATGCAGCAACTGACTATAAGGGTAAAATAATAATAAAAAAAGTGTTCATTTTGCTTGTCTAGTAACATATTGCAAAAGCTGGTAGTATTTGCAGCACAACACCTGTTTATTTGCTGTGGGTTACTAAATCCAAGCTCACTGCATCCCATTTATGTGTTTAATGTTATTATTATTAAATTCATTTTTAATTTGCCTTTAAATTCTACGTTGTTAAATTGTATTGATCCCAGGTCCGAAGTTTGGAATGGCGCAACAAAGACAAAGAGGAATGTGGCTTTGCCTTTTTATTCTCAAACTTTAAGCAATTTTACATGCCTTACATTTTCCCTGCCATGAGCAGGGAAAGCAGCCTATACAACCCAGTACTTGGTAAGTGCCAATAAGGAGAGGTAATCCTATGAGTGTGTATATATTCTGCAGTAATGTAAAATGTATTTACAGACTTACTGAGATAAAATGCTAGTATTATTAATCTGTTTCAGTGCCTCTCTAGACCTCTCAATTGAACTTGGAAGTGCAGATTCGAGTTGTAAGAAAATCTTGGATATATATGACTGTATATGAGCATTTAGCAAATGCTCCCAAGATTAAAGAAAACAGCAAGATATATTTATTAAGCATAGATAAAGACATTTGTAAGACTTTTCTTCTCCTTTAATTGACTTTAGAGTAACAAACCCATACACCCAGCTTCACATTAAAGGGAAACTGTCATGGGAAAACATGTTTTTTTAAAACACATCAGTTAATAGTGCTGCTCCAGCAGACTTCTGCACTGAAATCCATTTCTCAAAAGAGCAAACAGATTTTTTTTTATATTCAGTTTTCAAATCTGACATGGGGCTAGCCATTTTGTCAATTTCCCAGCTGCCCTGGTCATGTGACTTGTGCCAGCACTTCAGGAGGGAACTGCTTTCTGGCAGGCTGTTGTTTTTCCTTCTCAATGTAACTGAATAGTACGCAGTGGGACATGGGTTTTACTATTGAGTGCTGTTCTTAGATCTACCAGGCAGCTGTTATCTTGTGTTAGGGAGCTGTTATCTGGTTGCCTTCCCATTGTTCTGTTGTTAGGCTGCTGGGTGGGGAAAATGGAGGGGGGATATCCCTCCAACTTGCAGTACAGCAGTAAAGAGTGTGATTGAAGTTTATCAGAGTCAAAGTCACATGACTTGGGGCAGCTGGGAAATTGACAATATGTCCAGCCCCATGTCAGATTTCAAAATGAAATATAAAAAAAATCTGTTTGCTCTTTTGAGAATTCTTCTGAAACAGCACTATTAACTGATGCATTTTTACTAAAAAAAATTGCCCATGACAGGATACCTTTAAAAGGAAAGCTAATTTATTTGTCTCCTTATTGTTATTACTCTTATGCAGTGCCAAAGAGTGAAATGCATTTTGGAATTTAGAAGAGCTATAATCCAAAGCAGAGTTTTCAGAATCATACAAATATACAGTACTTGCTTTTGTTTTCAGTAGTTTCTGGGCAAGTTTTAAACAAGCATTTGATTTGCTGTTTTTTTGCTGGAAGCCAGAACCTGCACCCCATTAAATCTGAGCTGTAATATTTTGAAATAAAGTAGATTTTATACTGTGCTGCATTTTTTAAGGATGACAAATATTGTACTATTTGTTCTGTTACAGACATCCCACAGATGAGATCTAAACCTCATTATATGCTGATCCGGAGAGATGCAGAGAGCAATGAAGCTCAGTACTGCACCAAAGAGCCCTTCCTCAATGCTCGGGTGACTGTCATCCGGTGGCTCGTGTCATTCTGGCTTGAACCAAAGCCACATACAGGAGTGCAGATTCCTGGAACTGAAGGGGAGAATGTGCCAAAGAATATACAGGTGTTGACATTGATCCCATTGTTGATAGGAAGGATTTAGATTACTTATCTGACCTTTTCTTGTTTTTGAATATATAAATATGTATTTTGACTTACTTGCTCGTGTGCACCATACACACACACACATACATGCATACAGTAAAATCAATAAACAAAGTCTACTACAAAGAACTGTTTATTTCATTATTTTTTTTAAAAAAGTAAAAACTTTAATTTAGCTTATTTAAAATATCTACATGACTCTCCAGTAGAGAGAGGAGAGGGAGCCACCTTCCTCAATGGGTTTGGGGAGCTTGGAGTATGGCACACAGAGTGGTGACAACCCTTGCTTGAAAGGAGATGCATGGAGAGTTTACCATATCTTGTGCATCGGCCAGGGCATTCATAATGGTGTTTTGCACTAGACAACACCAATGGGCTACATACCGTGTGCCATTACCCCAAATATGAACAGTGTTCCAGCCTATTAAAAGTTTGCATTATCCCCCAACTCAGTGTGATTGACAAAACCCAGTGTGATTGACAAAACTGGCTTTAAGAACTCTGGTAATTTGCCTTATCAGAACGTCTGGAGCTGTAAGTACTGCTGGGCTGAGCGTAGCTACTTTTAATGTGTGATCTGTATAATCTATACCAGGGATCTGCAACCTTGGCTCTCCAGCTGTTAAGGAACTACAAGTCCCACAATGCATTTGCCTTTATGACTCATGACAGATTCCTTCATTGCATTGTGGGACTTGTAGTTCCTTAACAGCTGGAGAGCCACGGTTGCAGATCCCTGATCTATACTAAGAATGCTTAGAGATCTTTAAATGCACAGAGCTAATACAGAAACAGCAGGACATGGTTATATATATTGTCTTTGTTTTCCTTGTTTGTAACCAGAGAGCTGCTGCCAGTCTGGCAGCCCAAGAGGAAAATAGGAACGAGAGCATGGAGCGCACTGCTGAGCCAGAGCAATCTCATTCAAATACCAGCACCCTTACAGAGAGAGAACCCAGTGTATCCAGCCTCTGTAGTATTGCAGAGGAGCATGTTACAGATTATGAAATCATCCGCAGGTTCTTTTCAAGCAAGCGCTGCCATGTTGATTTTGTAATAGAGATCTTCAGACAGGTAAGGTATTGAGGTTTTTTGTTTTGTTTTTTTCCAAGTGAGCATTCACTACTGTGTTGCCCAAGTTATCATTAAAAAGAAAAGACTAACTTTTTTTCATCCAGTCTTAGTTTATGCCATTTTAGTGAAACTTTACACAAGAAATAGATGATATCTGTCCCAGTGTGTGACTTGCAATTGTAGCCTCTGCATGCTGCAGGTTTTATACGACTCTTGTAAATTTGGTTTTTGCATGTTTCTTGCTCTTTGTGGGATTACTAGCCTTATGCACACACTGGATTTTAGTAACCTAGTAAATTAGGTTGGAAAAAGACACACGTCCATCAAGTTCAACTTTTTTTTTTATTATAAATTAAAATCCATATTGCATTTTACAGGAATAGCGGGAACTGGACACCCCAGACTGCTAGCATGAATTGAGTATTAATTTTCACATATTTCTTAAAATAGATAATAACCTTACTGTTGTCTTCTTGAGTTGAATACAACTGTGGTGTTAAATGCTTACAGTATAAAGCAAAAAAAAAGATAAAAGGTACCAAAATAAAGGGACAAGGCAAGTTCGAGTTTTTAACTTTTTTAACTTGCCTAACTGCTAGTTGATCCAGAGGAAGGCAAGAAAATCTGAAGCCTCTCCAATTTGCCTCCGAGTGGGAAAAAAATCCTTACTGACTCCAAAATGGCAATTGGACTAGTCCCTGGATCAACTTGTATAATGAGCTATCTTCCATAACCCTGTATTCCCTCACTTGCTAAAAACCCATCCAACCCATTCTTAAAGTTATCTAATGTATCAGACTGTACAACTGATTCAGGGAGAGAATTCCACATCTTCACAGCTCTCACTGTAAAAAAACCTTTCTGAATATTTAGGTGGAACCTCTTTTCTCCTTATTGGAATGGGTGACCTTGTGTCAGCTGGAAAAACCTACTGGTGAATAAAGCATTACAGAGATTACTATATGATCCCCTTATATGTCTATACATAGTTATCATATCACCCCTTAAGCGGCTCTTCTCCAGCGTGAACATTCCCAATTTGGCCAGTCTTTCTTTTTCCATACCTTTTACCAGCTTAGTTGCCCTTCTCTGTACCCACTCAATACAATAATGTCCTGTTTGAGTGATGGAGACCAAAAACTGTACGGCATATTCTAGATGTGGCCTTACAAGTGCTCTATAAAGTGGAAGAATGACCCCCTCCTCCCGTGACTCTATGCCCCTTTTAATACAGCTCAAGACCGTATTTGCCCTTGATGCTGCTGACTGGCATTGCTTGCTACAGCCAAGTTTATCCTCTACAAGGACTCCAGGTCCTTTTCCATAATGGATTTGCCTAGTGCAGTCCCATTAAGTGGTTTGAATATTTTTACATCCCAGGTGTGTGACTTTAGATTTATCAACATTGAATCTCATTTGCCACTTAGCTGCCCAGATTTCCAGTTTGTCAAGATCCTGTTGCAAGGATGCCACATCTTGTATGCAATGAATTGGTCTGGATAGTTTTGTGTCATCTGCAAATGCTGATGCATTACTTACAATACTCACCCCTGAGTCATTAAAGGACCATTAAAGGACCAGTAACATCAAAAAATAAAATTCTTTTAAAGTAATAAAAATATAATGCAGTGTTACCCTGCGCTGGTAGAACTACAGTGTTTGCTTCAGAAGCACTACTGTTGTTTTTATAAATAAGCTGTTGTGTAGCCATGGGGGCAACTAGTCAAAGGAGAAAAGGCTCAAGTTGCACAGCAGATAAGCTCTGTAGTACATAATGTTATCTGTTATCCATTGCTCATCTTGTGCCATATAGCCGTTTTTCAATTTCCGCCATTGCTACTTAGCAGCTTGTTTATATGAACTATAATAGTGTTTCTGACGCAAACAGATCAGTTTTAACAGCACAGGGCAACACTACATGATATTTTCTTAACTTTAAAACACTTTCATTTTTTGGTGTTACTGTTCCTTTAATGAGCAAGTTAAATAAAAGTGGACCCAATAATGAGCCCTGATGGACGCCAATAAGAACCTTACTCCAAGTAAAGAATGTACCATTAACAACCACCCTCTTTACCCAATTCTGATGCCAGTTTCCTATACATGTACAAACGATTTTGTTAAGCCCAACAGACCTTTGTTTAGAAAGCAGTTGTTTGTGGGGCATGGTATCCAACTCTTTGGCAAAATCCAAATAGATCACAACCATTCCCCCCACAGTCCAGCTCACTACTTACCTCATCACAAAAAGCAATCAAATGTGCTCATAATGCCATTCACTAGGACAAAATTTTGAATGTGATCCCTTAACAAGCCTTCAAATAATTTGCCCACCACAGATGTCAAATTTACTGGCCTATAATTGCCAGGCTGAGATTTTAATCCCTTTTGAAATATTGGAACGACATTATCTTTTTTCCAATCCATAGGCACCATACCAGATGAAAGTGAATCTGAGAAAATCAGAAAAACAGGCTGGTCTAAAACTGAAAAAAGCTTTCTTAGAAACCGGGGGTATATGCCATCAGGCCCTGGAGCCTTGTTTACATTGATTTTTATTAAAGCTTTATGAATCATATCCTGAGTCAGCCACTGACTAGAGATTGAGCGGAGTCATCAGTGCAGCTATGAAGTGAGCCTGGGAACTCTGACTCCTCTATTGTATACACTGAAGAAGAGAACTGATTTAGCACATTTGTCTTTACTGTATCTGTTACCATACTGGTACCATTATTTAAAGGAATGATACTCTCAACCTTCATTGTTTTACTATTCATATATTTAAAAAACTTTTTAGGGTTAGTTTTCGCCTCTGCCGCAATCTCTCTTCATTGTAGATTTGTAGTTTTTAAATGCCTTTCTTTTCTTTCCTATTAACTTCTTTACTTCTGAATTAAGCCACATAGGATGATTCTTAGAGCTTCTACATTTACTCCTTAAGGGAATAAATTGAGAACAGTAATGATTTAATATAATTTTAAATGACAATCATTTCTGTTATGTGTTTTTAGCTGAAACCTTAATGCCCAATGAAGGGCATCCCTCAAGGCACTTAAAAATAGCTTTTCCAAAATTCATGGTTTTTGTTGCCCCAGTATATGTTTGTTTTTTGCACCAGACATTACATGATATAACATTATGGTCACTATTACACAGGGGTTTGAAGACTTGACCATATCTATATCTTGATATAATGTGTCTTATCACCCATTTTGTTCCATCGGTGGGGGACTAATGTTCAGAATTGCTCATGACTCAAATTGCTCAAGAATTAAAATTGTATGACTGCTGCTTAGATTGCAATTGCATTGACCTTGAGTGACAGTGCTATATATTTGTATATTTATTATATCTGTAGGTTACATGTTAATCTGATTAAGATTGATCCTGTTTTCTGACACACGTTTACAAGTTTAGCCACAAACATCCGAATTGGCAAACACCAGTACTATTACACACAGAATTACAGTCTTTATTGGATGGTTCTTTGTGTTTGGTCTTTTCTTGCAGGCATTTTTGCTGCCTATATGTGAAGCTGCTGCCATGCGCAAGGTGTTAAAAGTATATGAACAGTGGATCAAACAAAAAGAGAAGCCTTTATTCATGCAAGAGCCAGACGTTCCAGTCCCAACTAATGCTGCAGAAATTGCTGTAGAGCTCCAAGAAATGTCCAATGGGCCTAATGAAAAGGGAAAGGAGAGAGAAGAGGTATGAGATCATATGCTGGTATTAGAGATTTTTTCTAAATAAAAAGAATTAAATAACTCAGAGTGCTATGAAGATGCCTCAGTTTAGAGGCCTTCAATTGTTATCACTCCCCAGTGATCCTGTTACTTACCTTCTACCCTGGGCTGGCCCTCGTCTTCACCATAAAGTTGCACCAGCCCTGAGTACTGTTTGCTGAGTGCTGTTTTAGTGTTCCAGGCATCTTTGCTGGACTTAGAAAAGTACATGAGCGGGTACGAACTTTTATGAAAGATTTCTTTGCTGATCATGCTTCCTGCTAGAATTGGTAAAGGGAAACAATGGCAGGGTGGTGCTCGCCCGAGTACAGTGGGGATGCGTTGAAAACCGGCTTGGTGCTCTCTATTAATTAGATCATTGCCCCCCCGCGTGTCTGCCTGCTGTGACTGCTTACCTTGAGTAAGCTTTAAAAAGTATCAGTACTGAGATGCATTGTGTACACCTCTAATTCAGACAGTAAACTCCTGCTGTATTGTTCACACCTGTGACATCTTTATTGTTCACACCCCTAAAGCCCTGTACTGTTCAGACCTCAGACCCAGACTGAAAGTGCCCATATTTTTCACCTATTCACATCTCATTCAAACTGCTTGAGGGGCACCAGCTTTGTGTCACTGTATGCAACACAGTATGAATTGTTCATCTTCAAATGGTCCCGATAGGTTTCCCTGTCCCCTGCTGCATTCTGCCTTCCCTATGCTCCCTGTGTGTGCCATACTCTGCATGCCATATGCTTCCCATGTGTGCCATACTCTGCCTGCCCTATGCTACCCGTGTGTGCTATACTCTGCCTGCCCTATGCTCACCATGTGTGCCATACTCTGCCTGCCATATGCTCCCCCTGTGTGCCATGTGTACTCTCCCTGCCCTATGCTCACCATGTGTGCCATGTGTACTCTGCCTGCTCTATGCTCTCTGTGTGTGCCATACTCTGCATGCCATATGTTCCCTGTGTATGTCATACTCTGCCTGTCCTATGTTCCTTGTCTGTGCCGTACTCTGCATGCCATATGCTTCCCATGTGTGCCATACTCTGCCTGCCCTATGCTCCCCATGTGTGCCATACTCTGTCTGCCCTATGCTCCCCATGTGTACCATACTCTGCCTGCCATGTGTGCCATACTCTGCCTACCCTATGCTCCCTATGTGTGCCATGTATACTCTGCCTGCTCAATGCTCTCTGTGTGCCATACTCTGCATGCCATATGTTCCCTGTGTACGTCATACTCTGCCTGTCCTATGTTCCTTGTGTGTGCCATACTCTGCATGCCATATGCTTCCCATGTGTGCCATACTCTGCCTGCCCTATGCTCCCCATGTGTGCCATACTCTGCCTGCCCTATGCTCCCCATGTGTACCATACTCTGCCTGCCATGTGTGCCATACTCTGCCTACCCTATGCTCCATATGTGTGCCATGTATACTCTGCCTGCTCAATGCTCTCTGTGTGTGCCATACTCTGCATGCCATATGTTCCCTGTGTATGTCATACTCTGCCTGTCCTATGTTCCTTGTGTGTGCCACACTCTGCCTGCCCTATGCTCCACATGTGTGACATACTCTGTCTGCCCTATGCTTCCTATGTGTGCCATACTCCACCAGTTCTATGCTCCCCATGTCTTCCCTAAACTACCTGTAGGACATGGGCCTGGCAGGGTTTATTCTGGGGTTTGTTAGCATTGAAGACTGTTGTTAGGGGCCCCTAAGGTGTTTAATCATGTGCTGGGAGTGCTGTCATCCATATGGGAGGTGGCGGCGGCATATTTAAGGGTTTAAGGGTATATCTTAATATGACCTACATTTTTCACGTGAGTGATTTTTTACGTGTGTTACCACCATTTATGTGGACATATTCTTAAATGTTCTTGTGGTTTAAAAACAGGGAGTCAACACTGGCTCCCATTATCGGCCCTCCACATCATAGGCCAGAACATTTTTGGTTGTTGGTACCACAGAAATTGGACAACACCGAATTAGATATTAACATTGATATGGTCAAGAGAAAATATTCAGACAATCTGTATGCTATAGATCCAATTTTTGGCAGAAATGATTTTATTATGTACTCTCCTCTTAACTGTTCATATTTGCATTTAACCTGTGGAAATTATCAAAACTCAGTCATGTTTAACTCGTATCCGTTCAGGTGTACTTTTTAGTATCTTTGGGTATCTGGCAGTTGCAACTGCAAGAAAATGGCCCTTTTTTATTTCTATTAAGCTGAATATTTGTCCTGTGGAACAGGAATCACAGTTCTTTCAGTCTTGGTCTACTTTAACCTCATCAACAATAATTTTTTGGCAAAAAAAAAAACCTAAAGTGCTGATGTTGCATTTTATGTAAATATATTGATACTGATATTTTCTCTTTTCTTCAAGCCTGCAGTAAAGGTCATTGATATCTTTTTATAGGAAAAAAATACAGGATCTTCTGGACATGTCCGAACCCCCAGCTTGAATAAAAACCACAAGGGAGCCAGTAATAAGCTGTCAGAAGCAGAAATGGATAGGAAAGTAAAAGCCGGGGCTCAAGCTGTGTACCAGGTGCTTTAAATTGTGATTGTGATTAAAGAATAGCTGAATGCATGGCATGCATGATGCACACACTCATCCAGTGTTTCCTTGTTAACTCACAACAGGTGTTTATTGTAAATTCTGCAAATATCATTTTGCTGGAGCCTGCTAATGAGAATAAAATAATGTTGAATGAACATACGGATATGTGCAAGAGAGTTCTGAACATTTATCGATACATGGTGGTCCAAGTCTCCATGAACAAGAAGACCTGGTAATATATCTCTGTTTCTAGGACCCAATATGTTACAACATAAAAGTTAATGTTTTTTGTTCTTGAAGCTCTCATTAGTGTACTAGCCATGGGGTATTTCCATATTGACGTTTTAATATAATAGAAGTGGCAATGTTTGTACAAAGACATATCTCCTAAAGTAACCTAGTAAAATGTTTGAATTTCACAAGAAAGTTTTTTTCAAAATGCATCTGTTGCTGCCCAACAGAACCCTTCACTGAAATCTTTTCCAAAGAACAAACTGATTTTTATATTAAATTTTGAAATCTGGCAGGAGGCTAGATATGTTATTGGTTTCTTAGGTTCCCCCAGTCATGTGACTTGTGCTCAGATGAAATTTGGTCTCTTTACTGCTGTACAGCAAGTTGGAGTTTTGTCACCCCCCCCCCCATCAGCCTAACAACAGAACAACTGGAATGTAATAAGAACAACACTAATTAATACAAATTCCATTGAGACTCCTTCATTACATTGAGTAGGAGAAACAATAGCTTGTCTGAAATTGGTTCTATTATGAACTGCTGGCTCTTTCTGAAAGCACAACAAGGCAAAATGACCTGAGATGGCTGCTTACACACCAATATTACAACCAAAAAATACACTTCTTGGTTCATGACTGAAATTTGATATGGTGAATTATTTGCAGTTCAAGCAGTGCAATTTAGAAATAAAAATGTCATCATGACAGAATCCCTTTAAAAAGGTAGTTCATATTAAATGCAATAATTTGCTAGTTGGTTACACTTGTTTAGGAGACTTGGCATTCATTTATTACCCTAATTCCTTGGCTTTGAGAAGACTCTAATGATATCCTTAAACTGCCGAATCATTTAATCTACTGTTAAAGGAATTTTAAATAGATAGTGTAAATAAACTGGGTAAATATATAGGCTGTGCAAAATAAAAGATGTTTCCAATATAGTTAGTTAGCCAAAATTTTAATACATAAAGGCTGGAGTGACTGGATATCTAACATAATAGCGAGAACATTACTTCCTGCTTTTCAGCTCTCTAACGCTGAGTTGGTCAGCGACTTGAAGGGGGGCCACATGAGATATTACTGTTCATTGAGTTTGTATTATAACTTTCGCATGCAGGTCAGATTCAAAGCAACCGTTATCTGAGCCAGGAAAATTAAAACAATTAAACTGACGAAAGTGTTTGGAAGGTGAAAAACCAGGTCATGCGACATAACTGTTCAATGAGTTTGCAATTGATCCTTAGTATGCAGCTGAGATTGAAAAGCAACAGTTCTGACCCATGTGCCCCACCTCAAGTCACTGATTGGATACTGCCTGGTAACCAATCAGTGAAAACCAAGAGAGCTGTTCTGTTATGTTAGACATCCACTCACACACACATACAGTACATTGTTGCCTAACTAACTATATTAGAAACTTTTTTTATTTTGTACAAACAATCTTTTTACCCAGTTTGTATTTTTACACTGAACTGTTCATTCACAGATTCAGCTTAATGATATCAATTAATTTGCTGAATCAATACTGACCTTAATGAATAAATTTTTTTCATTTGTAAGGATATTGGGATCAAAACCTCTAAAAGCATATTTAAAAATTTAAGCGTGCTGATGCTTATCCAGTGGCCTCAAAATGGAAGTTGTAACACGTGCATTTGCAGAGTATGCATGTTTTGTTCAATGTGTGTGGCATAAAAGAGATTGATAAAATTGAACAGAGGCAGACTTTGGGGGCTGAATATAATCTGCATGCACCTTGTTTTGTATACAGGATGCAGCTGCTGCTTGTCATGCTAAGGGTCACCGAGTCTGTACTGAAGATCTCACCACAGGTTTTAGGTCAGTATCAAGGCAGAAAGAATCAGATCCTGGCTGGACGATTGGCGGGACCCCTCTTTCAGGCAAGTTTTTCACTCAAGACTAAGGGGGGAATTCACAAAAGTGTCTGTAAAATAAGTTATCCAGAAGTGGCTGTCGACAAATTTGTTAAATGTCATACAAACGGCAAATTCACAAAGGCAGATGTTACCATCTCTGAATGTCTCGTAAGTCCGACAATTTTCTAAAATGTCCTATATCTTTTCATCGTACAGACGACATTTTACACAACATTTTAAAGACATTTTACAAGACATTTTAAAAGACAATTTGACCGACATTTGCATTTTGGAGAGCTAATGTGTCGGAAAAATTGTTGGCAAAAAAAATGAGTTTACGAGTAATTCATAAAAATGTCGGGGCAAAGTAGCGCAGAAAAAACCACGGCCACTTTTCACTACACTATTTCAAAAGTGTTGTATATGTCGGAAAATTGGCGGGGAAATGCTCTGTGAATTTGTCGTCTGTTGCTACGACATTTTAAAGAAATTTTTTCCTTCCCGACATATTTGTGAATTCCCCCCTAAAAGTTTATTATCTTTATTTTGCCCAATTGTACATGCTGTTAGCCAAGAACATTTTAAAAATCTTTTTTTTTTAACTTAAAGAGGTTTTGACAACTGAAATTAAACTCTTTTTTTTTACATCTATTATAATATTGGCTTTGAAAGCTACTTCTAACTTTGCCATAAAGTATTTGCATGATGCTTTTACATTACCTGTCTGATCCCCCATGTTCCTGTATGAGGGGGCTGCCATATTTGTGCAGCAGGCATCTGTTATCATTAGAAACTGTAACTAACAGCCTGAGATGGGACGGTCAGGTTGGCAAAGTCAGAGTGTCAGAGAGTCAGGCTTAGGAAATCCAACTAACAGTTATATACAAAAACAAAGCTCTCTGCAAAAAATGATCAGCATGACCTATAGGTAACATGTAATGTACATTCATATGTTAAAATTCATTTTTTAGTGTCAGTATCACTTTAAGATTCAGATCACTACTGAGAACAGTATTTTTTTTTTTTGTGATCTCCGTTTAGAAATTTAGTGTGAGATTAAACTTGTAAAGCAAGATCTATGGTTACAAATGCAAAAAGAATATGTATGAAAAAGTATTATATGTATTATATGTATACTTGAACTATGTATTAATCCCCATATCTCTAAGCACACCTGTACCAAACCTGTATAGTTTTATGGAGATTCCTGACTTTAGTAAATCAAAAACAGTCAAGGGAAGTGAGGATTTCCAAAGCACTCCACCAAAAATAGTATAGACTAGTATAAGACTGCAAGGCCAACACACAGTGTATTGCTTTTTTGAATGATTGACATACAGTATACCAGTACTCAATATTCAAAAAGTGACTCAAATTGTTTTGCATTGGTTACAAACATTGTACCATTTGTATTCATGCCATAGTTTCTAAATACAGTGTTCTCACTTATGCAAATTATTACCTAAACTGTTGCTTATAGAAACTCCAAAAATATAGCAGCTGCCATAAAAAAAATTTCACATGTGGGATTTGTCATGTTTTAAGTCTTGCTTGTATTCTTGCACGTTTACATACCTGCTTTGCAACCATCTGCGCTTTCTTTGTTTAGAGTCAATTACCTACATGCGTTCGAGACCTGCATATGTGCAGAGTGACATTCAGCTTTACATGTTCCCTTTGTTCAGATACAGGTCCCAAATGGCTATGTACGTACCAGTAGTAGGCCAAGACAAGGGGACCTAAGGGGGTATCTGGGAAGTAATACAGTACAGCAGATTGTATTTGTAGGCTTTCTGCACATAGGATGTTGAATAGCAGCTACTTGTGCATATTTTATGACATACTCACTGAGTATACCCGAATGTCACTTAAGAAGCCCAGTACTATGTTATTTTTGGGCTAAATAAATCACTTTTTTGCATTGCTACAAATGACCTTATGTGCTGCTGGTAAGCTTGCTTGCTACAAATTTCAATAACCAACTCATAGAATGTCTCGATGGTGGAACAATGAAGAAGTTTAAAAAACTTCATTCTTGTACACTTGAGAAAGGGCATTGTAAGGCCCCAAACAAGTTGTGTATAGCAGTCTGCAATAAATGAAAATCACAAGCAGTTGACCTGTATTATTTTACACCATTTTTTTCTGGTACCCTGAAAAATGTAAAATGGGGGTTCTACTGTATAAATAATAAATGTAGGTATTGGGTTATGTCTAAGTTCAAGATTTTCTGCGGTTGCATCTTCTTTTATTTCATTTTGTTCGACTTTGCATGTAAATTGGGTAAGAGTGGACTTACTTTTGCATTCCATAGCTTCTGAACATTTTGTTTTCAGTTACAATCACCTTTGAAAGCTTGCAAAAGGCTTGCATTGCTTAGGAAAAATAACACAGATATGGAAAAAGATATGTTAATAATATGCTTCAAGGTATGAAAGCTTCTTGCTGTTAAAATATATGTATATATATATCTATGTATGTACAGAATTATAAATGAAACAGCACTCGTTAGTTGCAAAAGTGTATTAAAATTAACGCAT
>CM044445.1:92978101-93007368 GCA_024363595.1 Xenopus borealis | reverse complement strand
AAGTCTGCATGTTAGTGTGTCCCGGGAATTGTGGGATGATCTTCTTGCGGTAATGTCTTCATTGACGTATTGGGAGGAGCAGGCTACAGAATGGGCTCACACCATGGAAACTTTGACCAAAGTGCTAGCCAAGAATGTCTACCACCTCGACTTAAATGATTTGCCCTTAGACAAGCTGAGCGAACAGAAACAGAAGAAACACAAAGGCAAAGGTCAAAACTACTAATATACTTATTTGAAGTCTTTGATTGCTGCATACTAGGCAGATACTTTGCTGAAGCGTTAAGTACCTCAGATGCAAATCCCTAGCAAAATATCTTTGGCCTGGAATTTCTTGAATATTTAACATTAGACATTGAAGAGGTCTGATGTAAATAGTTGTTGACAATGCACTGTAAATTCATGATATATATGGATTTCTTCTGCATGCAGGGGGTGGCCACGATTTCCAGAAGGTCTCTGTGGACAAATCTTTCTCACGAGGTTGGAGTAGAGAGCAGCCTGGGCAGGCCCCAATGCGGCAGCGGAGTGCGACAACCACTGGTTCCCCTGGCACAGAGAAAGCCAGAAATATTGTGCGCCAGAAAACCATTGGTATGGGAAAATTTCTACAGTAGCATCTTTAACAATTCCAAATCTGTTTTTAATCCTTGAACCTTCTTGATAACATAACTTCTGTTATGCACTTTTTCAGTATCATCACTAAAATATCTCCTAGAGAAGAGTTTTTTTTTTTTTTTGTTTAAATAGGGTTCCAATTGGATACTACTAGTCATATTTTAAATAGAAATACCTTATGGGGTAAAGAACCATAAGTGATCTATTGTCCCTTGTTTGTCACCGCTTCAGTTTTAAACAAATTGTATTCTACAAAGTTATCTTCTTTGCAAATTAGGGCCCTACAGCCTTTCTGTAAAGCTAGTTACCAGTGCAGGGTAACAGTATATCCTATTTAAATTCATATAAACCCAAAATGTTTTGGTGTTACTGGGTCCTTTAATAAATTCCAGTTTAACATTTTTTAATAAGCATGTTCTTACAATGACAAGAACATACTTTAAAAATTAAATGTCTTACATATTAATCCATTTTACTTTACCTTAGAGCACTACAGTATTATTTTCTCACTTTCATGCAAGGTTAAACATTGCATTTCTGCTTGTAGCAACTCTGCCAACCAAACTTACCAAATTGTTATGATTAGGTGAAAAAAGTTTTACAATTGTTCAAAAGAGCCTTCAATGTATTCCAAGAATACCTCTGTTCAGGGATTTCCATATAATCTACACAGTAATGTTAAAGGCACTTAGGGCTTTATTTCATTTATATCACTGCATGTATTAGTTTCAGTGAGCCTTTCATATAATATCCCAACCTTTTGTTGGCCTGGGAATTGTGCCACCCAGTATATTGCAGTGATACACAACTGTTTTGTCAAATACCAGTTTATATTTTTGTGAAACCCCTTTGTTCAGAAAAGGCTCTTAATCTAAATTTGGCTGGGGTCTGGAACATCAGCATTGTGTACCTCAGCTACATGTAAGTGATAGGATATTTTTGAATCTGTTAGGAGCAATTAATAGTGTGTTGCCCTTTCATGGTAGGAAATAAAACAAAAGCAGTTTTGAGTAGTTCTTGGTAGATACGGTATTTAAATCAGCATCAACACAAAGGTTCTACTTTTTAATTATTCTAGATGAGTTCTATCAGCTGCTTGCTTGTCTAATTCCCAGTTTTTAGTGCCACATAATGATTTTTTTCTTATGTGTTCATGGCATCTTTTTGCACAATTCTTTGGTATTTAAGGATCCATACAGCAGAAGGGAAACCAGTATTATCCTGCTGCTGAGACCACCTCTGCTTCTGTGTCTGTGTTTAATCATGTGTTTACTATTCAATGTATTTTCTTGCAATCTCTGTATGTCTTGTCTGTCCTTTCATTTTTACTCTGTATGACTCTCAACATCTGTGCCACATATATGTCAATGTGCCTTAGTAATGCATTCAGCAAACATACACTTTCTTCTTTTTCCTCTCACATGCCTTCTGTCTTTTCACTTTCTGCCTGCTTATTGTGGTTTTGCAGCTCTCTCATTAGTCACTTCTCTTTCCTCTCCGGTCCCTTTTCTCCCCAATCTCTCCTGTCTCTCCCTGTCTTTTTTTAAGCCATGAGGAGCCGATCCATTGGGGACAGTGCCTTGCCATCCACCTCTATCCGCAGCGCTAAAAGTGCACCTGTCCTGATCCATCCTTCCAAACCCCTTCTGCCTGATATTGTTCTCACTCTGCTTTCCGATGAGCTGTCAGGTAGTGGCACCTCCATCTGCACTCCCACCCAACTGTCTGCAGCCCATCTAACTATACAAGCAAATCTTGTACTATATGGGGATGTTTGTTACCTTATGCTATAACAGAGGGTCATCTGATTTCAGATCTAGTAATTTTCATGCTCAAACACAGTAATTCTCAAACCTTTTCATTGATGTTACATAAAGAAATCCAATTAAATTGTTGTCCTGCTTTTGAGGGATATTTTAGGCATGGCTTTGATAGGCTATAAAACTGACAACTTAAACCTGCAGTCCTCTAGCAGATGGGAAACTTAAATCTATTAATTAATTCCCTTTCATCAGCCATAGGTGTGTGTGATGGTATGAGAATTCAAGATCACATAACAGATTGGAGAAAAATGCCATTTATAGAATATTTAGAACAATTATTTCCTATAAGAGAATAAAGTAGCATTTGGCTTTAAATCCGCAATAGCATTGTGTAGGACATAGATGATTTAAAGGGTGAGTAAAACATGGAAAGAATATTCTTAATTGCATTTACACATTATGTTTACTCGTTCTGCAAAAAATCACCATGATATCTAGCATGGAATCTTAATTTGAAAGTGCATTTATAAGTACTTAACTATATGAATGTGCAGGCTTCTAAGTGCAGATTAATAATATATTATGTAAGTCATTAAACAACATTCACTGGGTGGAGCTTTACTTTGATGGCCGATAAGAGCAGGGCTTCTACTGCCATGTGGCAATGTGAGAACCTTAATCAATCACAAGAAATTGAGGGCAATAGCATCATGGAACCAAAGAGGTTACTCACCAAATTAGTTTGATGTAGAACTTTAAAATACTTTTATGTTAAATATCTCCCCATAGATGTAAAATTGCCACTTATTTAAAGAGGATGCTTGCACATCACATGGAATCTCTATGTGTTGCATCTGGTTGGCCTTTTGATGACTAACCTCTCTGGTTGCCTGATGGTATTGTCCCAATTCCTTATGCCTGACTGCATATTTTAGAATTATACAGATACAATATGGATGTGCACACTCAAAGAAAACTCTCAAATTGAGCCAAAAGTGAATGCAAAAAGTAATTTTACTTGGTAAATGGACAACAACAAAAAATGTGCTTTCAATATAGCAAGATGAGGCAATACAATACATAGAGAGTTTATATACATACCCCTTTGGGACAAATAAGGCAAAAAAGATTAAACCGCAACCAGCGGATACACAAGCCTCCAGTGAGAACCCCAACGTTTCGGCAAAAGCCTTTCTCAAGCCTTTCTCAAGCTTTTGCTGGTTGTGGTTTAATCTTTTTTGCCTTATTTGTCCCAAAGGGGCATGTATATAAACTCTCTATGTATTATATTGCCTCATCTTGCTATATTGAAAGCACATTTTTTGTTGTTGTCCATTTACCAAGTAAAATTACTTTTTGCATTCACTTTTGGCTCAATTTAAGAGTTTTCTTTGAGTGTGCACATCCATATTGTATCTGTATATGAGTGGGGTTGTCTTGTAGGCATAACCTGGATTGTAGCACCTCGACATATGCCCGGTTACTGGTGATTGGGACTTAATAATTCTTTTTGCAAACTTTTACTTACGGAGTGCCCTCCATTAATTGACATTATAAAGTGTTTTTTGCATTCTTCTCTTTGAAATATATAAAAGCAAAATGAATTTGCTAATTAGCAAATAATATCTACATTTCTTCAAGTCCAATGTAACTATAAAATTGTTGAGCAATAGTCCAGTATTCAGATCCTGGCAACTTGGCTCCAGCCAGAACACATTGCCTTAATTGTGTTCTATGCTTTGTATATAGACTTTCTAAATAATGAAATTTTTTGAGTGTATATGAAAAGTTTGAGAATAACTGTTTTAAGCTTAAAGCATCTTCCAACAAGGGACTAACTTTTCTGTTTATTGCTTTTTGTGGATAAAATGTACTAACTTCTTGTTATAGTGGTGGCAAAGCTGGTTTGGAATGTGTGTTTCTGCATCATTAAAGGGAAAGTATGCTGAAAAAGCTGGACTTAGAGAGGCATGCATTCTAAAATAAAGGTGCTTGTGTAATCGATAATATTTTAACATATTGGTGTATTTTTGCAACTAAAGTTTCATAATGCATGAGTGATTGATGTTGGTTATTTTGCAAACAGTGTACCCAGTTTTCCATTGTGGTGTACACTTCCACCTTTTAAAGTGAATGCCACAGCAACACTCACCATGTAGCATATAGATATGGGGAGCAAGAGATTATTGTTCTAATTATTCATATATACAGTTGTGTCCCTTGTACTGTGTTACATGCATGGACAAAAGATTCCTGCTCCCTCTGACATTACATCATGGTAGTTGACTAGATGTATGCAAATTATATTTTAACAAATCTGTTTGTACATCTTGTCTTCTACATCTTTTTTTTTTTTTATATATAAAATAGAAGAGTTCATCAGCAAAAGTCAAGGTGAGTCAGCATTTCTTTAGTCCCTAGAGATAAAAGTGATACATTAAAGTTTTTGGTTAAATAATTCACCAGGACTCAACTATTTATTGTTATATTTTGTTTACAATTATCCTGGAAGAGGAAATTTCACTCTGGCAGACTTTGGTCAGATTTATATTTACTATAAGAAATAATAACCAAGTGCTTTACAATAAACATGGTTGAATTTACCTCTTGTAATTTGTGCATAATTCATATAATTTAAATCATACAGTATGACATCATAAAAAACATTTACTTATTATTCAATACCTAAATTACTGACCTTATTACCCACTAAACCTGCTACCTCTAAAACAGGGATGTCCAACCTGCGGCCCGAGTGCCGCATGTGGCCCAGGATGGATATGCATACGGCCCAGCTTGAAACCCTTGGTTCCCGAGGAAACGTCATAGGATATAGGAGTAGGAAGTAAGGGGGACTCTCCCCATTGTTAGTAGTAATAATAATATAATAAGTCTATTTAATATCCAAGTGGCCCAAGGAAGCCAAAAGGTTGGACACCCCTGCTCTAAATCATGGAGTCCCTTTAAACAATTCTTCAGTCAATATATCAATCAGATGCAACTACCCAGAAAGCAAAATAATATCATATCATTCTGCCATCAGTTACTACTTTGATCTACATTAATGTTGTCCCTCCGTCAGTGATGTTTCTTTCAGGTAACCCATATAATTAATTGAAGAAACCATCTTTAGGGCAAGAAGTATTTAAAGGCCTTAAAGGCCTTAAATAGGATGTACACTATAGAGCAGTTAAAGTAGAAAGAAAGGTATAACCCCCCTGTCATTATAGTAGTTTACCTGATACCCCGAGCCTGTGCTCCTCTTTGCTGAAAACTACCATGGTTCAGGGTACTTCAAAAGGAGCCCCATATCATGCTTTTCTTTCATTCTTCATTGGCTCTGGGCCATGTGCTCATGCTCAATCAAAATCCAGCTTTTTGTGTTTAAGTTTGTGACTTTCACTCAACTGTGCATGCCCACTTGAAACATAGAAGAAGATTCAGAAGAATGTGGTGGCACTCCTATAGGTGTACCCTGGGCCATGTACTTATCAGAGAACAGGAGCACCGACCCAGGGTATCAAGTAAGTGATTATAACCACTGTGCCTAAGATTATGGCATCCCCGATGAGTATTCCTTCTTTAAAATGCCAGTATTAACTTTTTTCTACTCCCAAATACCTGGTACCAGCTTGTAGCCTGAATGCATTTTGGTTTCAGTCCTTTTCAGAAAAAATAGAGGAATGATACTGAATTAAAAAAAGGATGAATTTCGCCAGTGACCTCTTCACCAGGGCACAAATTCGCTACCACTACGCTAATTCACTAAAATGCAAAGTTGCATCTCAGCAGCCGAACACTGGCGAATTTTCGCAAAACTTTGTTAGTACTCTTATGCTTAGGTCAATTTGAATAGGGCGTATGTACATCTTTATTAGAGATGTTGGTGCAGATGCTTGAAGTGGCAGCTTTATATTACAAATGTTCAAAGAACCATACTAAAGACATAAAAGATCCTCAAATGCCCTAGACAGGAGCCCACCCTAAAACAAATGTGGCATGCCCCTCAAATGTCTGTAAAAAAAATCTTTAATAAGGACTTTTGAAGGCAATCCCGCTTTAAAAAAGTAAAAGTGGCCAGCATTTTTAAAAACTTATATGAATTTCCAGTATGCAGGATATGATGTCACTGATGTAAGCTTGAGGAGGATGTAGTTTTTTCTATCAGTTTGCATGGTCTAAGATAGCGAAGGAAACTGGCGAAAGAATGATCTCTTTTGCTAGTGAATTGTCCTATACTCCTGTAAATTGGCGATGTCCCTGTGGATAGGATTTCTGGTCCCTAAGGCTTTTTAATCAGTTCAAAGAATGTTCACTCGAAGTAAGTAGTCTGTAAGTTCCCATTAATAATTTTCATTTTTAGGTGTTGCAGGTCCAGGTTGTTTTGGGCATTTGAATAAAACTTTTCAGCTTGTCATGGGTTGTTTATTTTGGCTTTAGGTTCATTAATGCTTTATTTCTCAGCTTCAGAATTGAATGTTACCCCTGGTAATGGGTAGGCATTAGGAATGTTAGGCAGTTTTACATCATGTTGTCATGGGTCAGACCCCATATAACAAAATTCTCAAATATTTTCTCATATATTGATACGATGCATCCATTTCATTGGTTATTTCTTTCAAATACTTTCCCTTTAAAATTGCAGATACTTTCTTTCTGAATGTAGAGGGCAGCAATATGTTTCTGTCTGTTTGAAAGACAACAGTATAGCACTGTCCCTTTGCTCATACTGTAATGCCTTTGGTTTATGCAAAAATATATTTTTTTTTTAACTCAAGTTTAAACAAGTGGGTAATTTATATCATTACATTGTGTGTGTTTACATGGGTTTTTTTATTGATTGCTTGAAATAAATTATACTTTTTTTTTTAAAATACAGAAAAGGAACCTTACCATATCACTGTTCTTTAAAAAAAATAACTTTTTGCTACACTTAAAAATAATAAATTGCAACAGACCTGGTTTGTGCATTAAATGCCTCCGCTTTTGCTTCCTTCCATCCACAAACTCCATGCATGCTCATGATTTTATAAACTAACCTTGCCATGGTTATTTACCTATGCCCTCTGGACATTTTCAAAAACGCATTTACTTTTCTTTTGCATAAAGAAGTCTGTTGTCATCTATACTAGAAAAAGAAGCTGCTCAGGTTCTAACATAAAGAACCAATCTCTTAATCTTCTAATTAAACCTTTTATTATAGATGAGTTCAGGCTTCTATTACCCAGACGCAACATTTTGTTGTCCAGATCTTTCACTCATATATTTGAACAAGTATATTTTTGCCACTTTTCCGATTGTGGGTGCATTAAGTGCTGCCTTGGTTTACTTATACAATGTTTTCTCTATCTGTAGATATGGATGATGCTCCCATGCATCCACGACCTTCACGAGTGAGACACTATTCTCAGAGTGAGGAGACACCTACAGAAACATTTGCAGCAGTAAATGAAGAAGCACCAACTCTACCTCGCAGCAGCAGCACCTCTGACATCCTGGGCCCCTTCACAGCTGAAAGAACCAAAGGTGTGGTGTCTGGTACAGATCATCTCACCCCCCAGGCTTCGGACCCCCCCTCTTCTAACACACAGTCTCAGGAAGCACCCATTACGCAGGTCGATGGCAGCATATATGATCATCTCTGCCAGCTTGCTGGCTCAGCTGAATTGAGAGATGGAATAAAAGAACAGGGCTTGTATGAGGAATTGGAAAGTGAAGGTCTGTTGCCACATTTAAGAGCGTATTTAAGGGAGCAGGAAGTTCTAGAGGTACTGAAGGACAGGGCAGGCACATACTTGTTTCATCAAGACAGTGAGCATTCTGAATACATAGATTGTTGTAATAAAGGTGATGCTAGTTCCTTCATTCCAGAGCTATACAGTCAAGCAGTTTCTTCAGAGCAGAATGATACTTGTTTAAGTGGGGAGGGCAATATAGCCAAGAAAGCTGGTGGCATTAGGATGAGTAACCGGTCACGAGAAGTCCATGTAAGGATACAGGTTGATGAAGAAGAAAGGGAGAATGATAACATTGCCCAGGAGCAAGGTGAGCGAAAAAAAGGCCTTAGTAGGCAACAAGCAGCTGAGGAAGAGGAGACCTCTGACTTGGTATCTTCAAAGTTTCACCACTTCTCTGGCACCGAACATGGGGCCAACATAAAGAATCTTTGTGAGTCTGTAACACACAAGACTAAAGCAATGCGTCGGAAACGTGGCAGCGTTCAGGTCACCTTCCGCCCAGCCACTGAGGCTGTGCATTTCTACAACTCTATGGAAAATAAAGATGCCCCTTGGAAAGTGAGGCTGCGTAAATTAAGTGGTTTAAGCACTAGCCCTTCTATAGCAGTAGAGCCAGGGAAATCCACTGCCTATGCTGCACTGGGTGCAGTCAGAGTAGCGTCCGGTGTTAGCCAGCCAGGTAATGATCACCATGAATTATCTTACCCTCCCCCACAAATGCATAAGGAATGTGCCCGCATAAGGCAAAGATCCTGCAGTCAGGAGAGAGCCCCCTCTCATGCGTCATTGGGTGGCGTATATAAAACTGTTGTCCATGCTCTCTCAAAACCTAAGGCCAGTGTGTCCCTGCAGAAGCAACAAAAGATGGCAACCGAGGCTCCACTGAAGGACCTGTACGGTCATGTTATGGGCTATTTTGGAAGGAAGGCAGCAGGTGAGATGGCACGCTCTGGGATGTATTCCCAGAGCGCACGTAGAGATGCAGCACCTGTTTGGCTTTGTATTGCAGCCGAAAAAATAAAACCCAGCTGCCAGCAATCAGGAGCTTTTTTTGGGATGCCTAGTCGCTTATTCCTCACCTGTGCCTCATTGACACCCTTACTTGGATCTTTGCATGTGACTTTCCTATGGCTGAAAAATCCTCTCTAAAAGCCTTTCCTTTACCTTTTTTAGCAGCTCTGCTTTCTGTACTAATGTCCTTTCCCATAAGGTGAGTCCTGCAGTCTCTTGGCTGTTACGTTTTCATGTAGCTAGCCATGGCACAATTTGTTGTCAGCCATTGTCTTGCATTCAGTTTTAGTAGCGCCATTTTCATATGTTTTTATTTTTGGGAAAATGGACTAGTAAAAAAGAAATATAAAATGTTGATAATAACCACAATGAGAGAAATTACATGGGTAATTTTTATGTGTCTACATGTTTGGGTAGCTACCTGTTTTACAGCTTCCATCTTTGTTCATAAAACCCTCTTGAGAATCAATGAGCTACCAGACAACTGTGTGTGTGTTTTAAAGGTGAACAGTTACAGGGTATGCTTGAGTTTCAAGACCAACATTCTCTAAGTGGATACCCATGGGTCAGGTGTGTCCTTCCAGGGAGTTTTGTCCTCCAAGCTCCATGACAAACCCAACAAATGAATTGATGCAAACATACAAGGGGTGCTTCTCTGAACATTTTTGCAATTGATTACATTTTTTAAGGCTTTTAGCTAAACTGAAGAATTATCATACTTTGGTGCTTTATACCTGGCTTATAATTGGCTTATCCATCTTTATTATGAAAACAAATTACTATATCAGAAATGTGTAGAAACGTTCTTCGGTTACAAGAAGTTGCCTCCATAAGTCATTTCCACTTCCCTTCAGCAAAGTGGTGATTCCGACAGGTCCAGAAGGTGACCAACCCTTCTACGGTGTCATATGTCATAGGGTAGTCATATGTCATAGGGTAGTTAATGCAGTAACGATACTTTACCGGTGCCACTTAATTTAAAATGTGCCCAAGCGCTTGTTTGGCTGTACAGTATTTTATTATATTATCAAATAAACACCTTTATATATCAATATAGCCATGTGGTTGAGCACTCAGAATTATGTAAATCAGCCATGTAGACTGACCAAGTCATTATCTTTGGCAAATCTGCATACACATACACATATACTTGCTCTAAAGTAGAGTTCATGTCTACCCCCCCCCCCTCCAAATGGTTTGTAAACCAGAACTAAGTTTTACAAACGTTTAACTGATGTAGTTCTACTGTAGTCTGGCATTCATGTCTGCACACATAATTTTGGCAACGCCATTACATAACAGCAGTAAGTCTTACTTTCACTTTCAAGCTGTACAGAAAGTCTTGTGACACCTGCAGGCCATTTGTATAAACACCACAGTTGTGTATGAAGCATTATCTTAAAATTGAACAACCCTTTTGTTTGTTGTCTAGATGTGTTATATTTTTGTTTGTTTGTTGTGTTTGCTTTCAGTGTTCCCTTGTGTTTCAGACTGTGTTTGTCTCTTTCTCTTGGGAATGCTGGTATCTGGGTACCTCTAATGCAGTGTCACTTGAGCAACAATTGTTGCCATGTCATAGGCATCACTACTGCCACCTCTTTATTTCCTTTGATTGAGTACCTGCATGCGTGCCCAGTGATACTGCAACATGACAGCCTTTATTGACATCCTAAGCAGTTTTATAGATGATGCTGTGTGAATCACAGTATGGCTGTTTGAGAGTCTGATTGCTGTAACTCCATAGTCATTGTCAGTGGGTAGATAAAACATTCAGATATTCAGTCTTTTTTTTGTTCCATACTATTTTCAACTCTAGTGTTTCTTCTCATTAAAGGTTTTATGACCTAGAGTTGTTCAGTGTTGGCTATCGGTGACACCTTTGAATTTTTACGGAGGGAGTTTTAATACTTTTAAAATAATTTATTTCTGCAACTGTAGTAGAATTTCTATTGTACAGGGATATCTGGAAACCCGTTATCGAGAAAGCTCCAAATTATGGAAAGGTTGTTTCCCTTAGACTCCATTTTAACCAGATAATCCAAATTTGTAAAAAATATTATCTTTTTCTCTGTAATAATAAAACCGTAGCTTGTACTTGATCCAAACTAAGATATAATTAATCCTTATTGGAAGCAAAGCCAGCCTATTGGGTTTATTTTATGTTCCCATGGTTTTCTAGTTGACATATGAAGATACAAATTAAGGAAAGAGCTGTTATCTGGAAAGTCCAAGGTCCCATACATTCTGGGTAATACCTGCACATTATATGGCCGAAAGTATCCAGGCACATTTTTTAGCCAAATGTATGTCAACATTCCATATGAATTTACATTTTCTCAGTTGAAACACTCACTGCTGAGTTACAGTAATCTCTGTAAACAATGTCCGTACAGGAACAATTCATAGGGATTGTAGGATTTTTATCAGTGACCAGTGGAAAAACAAAACTAAACTTACAGTGCCAAGTGTTGGCTGGTGTGGCCATTGGATGTTTGAACATAAATGCCATTTTACCATCTGGTGATGAAAAGTTTGATTTGGCAGATGTCCGAAGCACACTAACTGACTGTAAAGTGTGGTGGAACATGAATAATGGTCTGGGTCTGTTTGCAGGGTATGGGCTAGGGCTAGGGTATATCTATATAAATCTATAACCTATAAAAATGTAATATAAAGTTGAACATCCCCTTAAATAAGATTCTCTTACTCTATCCACTAAGGATTCACGTGAAGCCTCTGGCTGTGCAATCAGCAGTGTGCACAAATACAGATTATTAAACCTTAACTGATAACCTTGCACCATTTCTATGGGCTGCCTTAGACAATAACCTGTAAATGTTTTAGTGTAGTTTTTGTTTTTAGCTGGTTGATTAGATTCTTCACCTGCACATGTGCATTACCAACTATCTTATCCAACCTTGATGTGAATTCTGTAGTGGTTGTGGTCAAACCGGCTCAAAACCGCAGAAGCTTTGCTGCAAGGTTCATTCAACATTCTTGTTCAATAAACCTTGCAGCAAAGCTTCTGCGGTTTGACCACAACCACTACAGAATTTGCAATTGCACTAGCTTCATGTATGGGACAGAAGCCGTGGCACAGGCTAGTTATCCTGTAATTGGTATCAACTGTTTTTATCTTTGCTCAACCTTGATGTGATCCTATTTGATACATAGAGATGGTTCTTTTTGTTGGTCTTTGGTAGGTGTGCTATTGGAAATTTAACAGCTAATAAAAAAAGTGACAAGAACAGTAACCAATGTAGATTTACTTTGATTTTCTCTAAAGCATGCAAATGTTTCCATCCAAAAGATAACCTTATTATGATCAAACTTAATAAAATTGTCCATTTTCACCACCAGTTTCCCAACCTCTCTCTACCTCCTGGCTACCTCTGGAGTTCCTTTGCTTCTGGAATTCCTCCTAATCTAATTTCTGCTTTTTTTATTGAAACCTTATTAGTAGTTTTGGCATGAACTAACTCCCAGTTATTAAATCTGCTGCCACAATGGGAATATTTCCTCCTAACTGCATGCTGCCCCTATAGCAAGTGTAGTTATCCTTACTTTAATACCTGGACTTCCCTGCTTGTATAACCACTCATTCTATGCCATTTAAAATGCAAATATATGATATTGGTTTTCTTTTTTTATATGTTTAGCTAATAAAGAAGATTTGGCTCCCCAAGTCAAGGATATCGCCAGTGCTGAAATTGGCACTAATGCCAATATCCCAGACCTGATGGATGAATTTATAGCTGAGAGACTGCGATCAGGCACCAGTGTGGTGAGTCTGTAAATGACTGTGTAGTGACCGCAGGGTGTGAAGATGTGAGACTGGAGAGAAGGGATATGTTTGGGTGGAAAGTATATAGGTATTGATCTAAACTATTGTTTTGTGCACCTGTTAATACTGCCAGACTAAAACCACACAATTTGAATGTAGAAAGTTTAAAATATTTAATTCAAGGTTTGGATTTGTAATAGAAAATATTATGGGGAAGACTGGGAAAAGGTATGTCCACAGGTTCTGACTTGCAGCAGGTTAGAACTCAAGCAGATAAATGACATATTTTAATCCAATCCATAGCTGATCATTTAGGTTTACACTCTTTAATATTACTGTTATTAATGGACATATTTTAATCCAATCCATAGCTTTTATCCATGCATTATGAATTATACCGCATGTAGTAAATATTAACTGCAATATGGCAAACTTTCCAAACAGAATTGAAGCCAGCCATATTAACAAATGTGTTGCTCCCTTTAGACAGCAAAACAGTATCTTGGTGTAGCTTGTCTCCATAGACTTCTAAGGGCTAGTACAGACGAGAAGATTCGGGGAGATCAGTCTCCTGGCAACAAATCGCCACGTCTCTGAGGCGACTAATCTCACGAGGCAATTTTAAGCGACTTTGAAAAACGTATTGCCGCGTGTAAATAGGTGCAGGTGACTTTAGCACTAGTGGGTGCAAGATACCAGCAAGCCATTCAGGGAGATTAGTTGCCTCAAAGACGTGGCGATTTGTCGCCAGGCGACTGATCTCCCCGAATCCTCTCTTCTACATGGGGCACTACATTCTTCTACATTGGATTATGTGTCCAAATTGACCCCAAATGCCATACTTGCTTAAAACGTTCCACAGAGTGGTCAAAAGCCACCAAACTGTTACTGTGTATGGAAATCTTTAAGCACTCATGTCATAGTTACTAATCTTTTGTGAACAAAATACCCTGAAAAACTGTGACTGAGAATAGAAACAACAAATCTAGATTTTCATATTAAAATGTATGAGAATTCAGGTGAAAATTAATTAATG
This sequence comes from Xenopus borealis, assembly GCA_024363595.1. NCBI lineage: Eukaryota > Metazoa > Chordata > Amphibia > Anura > Pipidae > Xenopus > Xenopus borealis. The sequence goes on along the minus strand of CM044445.1, from coordinate 92,993,418 downwards.
AGCCCAAAAGGTCAGATTATACCTGCAAGGGTCAATGGCAGAATTATCTAAATAGGTGAGATCTAGCTGCTTTTATTACTTATACAACTTTCAAGTTCGCTCCCTATCGGAATAAGAAGATTTTTTTTTTAAAACAATTTCCTTGAACTTTTTATTGTAAATTAAGCATATAATATACAGTCCTTAAACAAAATAATCCTCTCTCTTTGAAGGAGTTTAGTGCAGCATTTTTTTGTACTGAAAGTAAACTATTAGCAAGTAGATTACAAAAAGCAAATAAGTCATATGGTTTATAAATACCCAAAGATGGCAGGCACAGCTGAGTACAAACCATCTAGTTGTGCATAGAAAGCTCAATGGTAGTTAATTAAGTCTCTTACATTGAGAAGCCACTGGTAAGTCTACTTTGTTATGGTAAGGAAAAACCCAACAAAATGTTTATTCAACAATTTCTTTTGGTACCAGAAAGTAAGGCTTTATAATTTTCTCCTGTTTTCCAGACTATCACACGAAGGGGCAGCAGTCCTGGTAGTCTTGAGGTTCCCAAAGATTTACCTGATATGCTTAACAAGCATAGCCAGATGCGCCCAGCTGATGACCCTGGTGTCCCTTCAGAGTGGACCTCTCCAGCAAGCGCAGCCAGCAGTGACCTTCTTAGCTCAGATAGCCATTCAGACTCTTTTAACGCTTTCCAATATGATGCAAGGAAGTTTGAAGGTATCTAATTTTATTTGTGTTAGTGAATGCACCATGCTAAAAAACCTCCTTGCTCTCCTGCATACAGTATAAGCCCTATTACTTTAGCAGGTTTCCCCTTTGGTGGAGATTCAACAGTTCCCGTCTGTATTGAAGCAGATGCTGGCTCTACACATCTAAGTGCTGAGGAACAAGAAGTTGGAAGTCTTACAACACTGCATATTGACTCAGAGACCAGCAGCTTTAATCAACAGGTCATGTGCCCAGAAGCAGTGGCTGTAACCGGTATGCTGTATGATATTTTAATAGCTAGAATCTACTGTAACTGAATTAGTGATTTACCAAATCCACTATGTGGGATTTAGCCGAATCCCTGAATCCTTCAGTAAAGATTCGGCCGAATACCAAACCCAAATCCTAATTTGCATATGCAAATTAGTGTCAGGAAGGTAAAAAGTGGAAAAAAGTTCCGAGTTTTGTGACAAAAAAGTTGTGCGATTTCCCATCCCTAATTTGCATATGCTGATTAGCATTCGGATTTGCGACAAAAAGTTGTGTGATTTCCCTTCCCATCTCTAATTTGTATATGCAGATTCGGTTCGGCTATGGAACAAGGATGCAGTCGAATCTGAATCCTGCTGGAAACGGCCAAATCCCGAACCGAATCCTGGATTCAGTGCCTCCCTAAATTATATGACCTCTTAAACTCCCCTAATAACAGTGCAGTGGTGGTATTCCATTTAATTTGGTATTGCTTTTTAATTTTAAATTATAAGGGAATATATGGATCATTTTATATTCAAGAAAGGGGTTGAATGAATACTGTATATGTATATAGTTGTATACTGCTCCTTTAAGGGGTTGTATTAGAGACTACTAACTTATTGGTTTGGAAAACCCGCTCTCTCAGTGAAGCATGAATGAATACAGTTTTTCCTCCTTTTCTACTATATTTATGAATACAGTTATACTTTTTGTTCATGAATAAAAACTTGCATTGAGAAAAAATAGTTATGTAAAAGCAAACTTGCTTTCCGCAACACACACGCACGTATATGTTACTTTTTCATTTTTGTTTTCTTTGTAACACCAAATTTATTTTTGTTTAATTTAAAGTGTTTACTTTAATTAGGTTGTTTAATATGCAATTTTCCTTTCTTATACACCCACATAATAAACACATATTACAAATGTAAAGTAAGAATAATAAAGTCCTAATTTTTTGCATTCTTTCAGGGTCTGAAAGTGTTTCCCCAGCACTATCTGCTCATGGGTCGAGATCAGAGACTCCCTCTCCTGCAGCTTTAAATTCTGATCAGGCAGAGTTGCACGAGAAGCTTCAGCATTCAGTTTTACAAACTCCTGAAGACATTGGTAAGCAAGATGCATTTATTGCATGGACAGCATGTTTTAGTGTTCTTACAAATGAACCGTTACATTCGTACTTTCTCTTGAAGCATTAAAGGAAGAAATTCATTTCTTTGAATCTCAATGCCTTTTTTCATTGTCCATTTTGAAGGTATATATTCTGTGTTCAATAAGTATGGTTGCATATGATTTTTCTTCCTTCAGAGCCTTGTGACTTTCCTTTAGAAAGCTGCAGTGTTATGGCTGGAGGCACACTTACTGGATGGCACGCAGACGTTTCCACAGTCATGTGGAGAAGAATGCTTGGAATTCTAGGGGATGTCAATAACATTTCCAATCCTGAGATCCATGCTCAGGTTTTTGATTACTTGTGCGAACTCTGGCAAAATCTGGCTAAGGTACACAATTCTCCATTTCATAAAATATCAACAGTTAGGTTGAAAGATGTTGACTCTTCTAAACGAGAGACTGTAAATAGAATGTGAGTATCCTTCTGACCACTTACAAAGAGACACTACAGCATAGTTTAACAAAAAAATAAATAAATAATTTAAGTCTTATGCCTTGGCTTTCTTGCTGTGTGTTTAAAGAGATACCATTAAACTATTTCTCTTCACTAAACGTTGTTCTGCAGTAAAATACAAGGTAGTTGCCATTTAAAAATCTCTTTAGCAATGATATAGATATCATTGCTTCTGTAGACTGCAACAAGCTACTGACTTGCTAGACTCCTGAAAAATCCTTGTAACTTGTATTTTATGTTCTTGTGTTTCTTTTAGATTAGAGATAATTTGGGAATATCCTTGGATAATCAGTCTTCTCCTCGGCCTCCAGTTCTTATCCCTCCCCTAAGGATTCTTACTCCCTGGCTGTTTAAGGTAATTTGCACAATATTTTGTTTATTCAGGACATGTATCATGCAGTTGGTTTTCAATTTGTATTATGTGTGGTTTTTGAGTTACTTAGCTTTGTATTCAGCAGCTCTCCAGTTTGCAGTTTCAGTGATCTGGTTTCTAGGGTCCAAATTACCCTAACAACCATGCATCGATTTGAATAAGAGACTGAAATATGAATAGGAGAACAGATTGATGAGAATGGATAGAATGATGAGTAAAGAAAAGGAACAATAACCACAATAAATGTGTAGCCTTGCAGAGCATTTGTTTTTAGAAGGGGTCAGTGAAAAAGCTGGAGAGAGTGTCAGAAGGCAAAAAAAAATATTTTTCTATTTATCTGTGTTGCAGTCCCCCCGCCCTGAGGGGAATCTTGGGGAAATATTCACCAGGGTGAGGTGGGGGGGACTTGTATATTATGCATCAAGGGGCAAATCTGTGGCAGTCGGAGGGGTGCACTAGAAGTTGGGCTCTTTGGGCCCAGAGTTCTTTAGTCTGGCATGAACGGTCCTTACACTAAGGGCTCTTGCACACGAGCGTTTTTACCTGCGCTCCCCTGCATTCCATTTTGCTGCGTTCAGCTGCAGGGGAGCGCAGGTATAGACACACTCAATTATTTTCAATGGGGCTGTACTCACACGAACGCATGTAGGCGCCAAACGCAGGTTCAGACGCAACATGCTGCATTCAGCGCCTCCATGCGTTCGCGTGCGTACAGCCCCATTGAAAATAATTGAGTGTGTCTATACCTGCGCTCCTCTGCGGCTGAACACAGCAAAACGGAACGCAGGGGAGCGCAGGTAAAAACGCCCGTGTGTAAGGGCCCTAAGGCTGACGAAGGGGACAGCCCCCGAACCGTTGTGTTTGTTCATGACATAATAAATAGATAGGGGATCACCCCTGTTGAAATGCTACCGAGTGCCAGCGCTTTATATCCAAGGATTGATACAGATTGGGGATCGCCGTATCCCTAAAGAACTGGACACCGAGCGCTAAATCACAGGAAGGCCAGGGAGTGCAAGCGAGTATCCTTATACGAGAAGGGCCCTAAGGCTGCCCTGGATTCAAGTCTCTGCATGACACTCCAGGATTAGTTGAATCCCTGCAGCAGAGATTCAAAAAAGGGGAGCAGTTTTGAAATCAGAATGGAAGACAATAGAGATACACAATACAAATTTAAAGGGGTAGTTCACCTTTAAGTAAAAATTGAGTATGTTACAGAATGGCTAATTCTAAGTTAGTTTGTTTTTTTTCAGTTTTTGAGTTAACTTTTTTTTTTATGACTCTTTCCAACTTTCAAATGGAAAGCTAACACCATCTAAAAAACAAATGCTCTGTAAGGCTACAAAATGATTCATATTGCTTCTTTTTATTACTCTTTCTATTCAGACCCTCTGCAATTCATATTCTAGTCTCTTATCCAAATCAATACATGGTTATAAGGGTAATTTGGTCCCTGAACTGAATCTGGAGGGCTGTTGAATAAGCTAAATAACTGCATAACCACAAATTTAAAAAATCTAAATTGTCTTATAATATCACTCTCTGAAGTTTATTTAAAGCTGAAAAACCGCTTTAAAGGAAAACAATAGACGTGTAGCTGGGTTCAATCCTGTAAACCTATTTAGTAAGTCTATGAACTGAGAAGAATCTCAAATCTTTTGCATTTACACAACCTCTTGCTAAATCCGCATGTGTGTCCGGGGCATAAGTTGTCTTTACAGATCTGTGAATAAGTTTTTACGTGAGCCTGAAACTGCAATTCCATTTACTTTTTTTTATGCAGCCCTAGGCCAAAACACCAGCATCTGCCCACATCTATGTTAAAGCAAGCCTTATTTGTGTTTGTACAGGGCTACTTTATAGGAGAAGAAGTAAAGCAGCGCAATGTCCTGTAGTGATCATAAGGCTATTTTGTTCTTGGGCTTTCTAGGACTCATTTAATTGTATTGTGGCTGCTTCCAATTTCTACTGTAACCACTTCATATGCAACTGGTGCATGCCACAATAAAGCAAATTACTTATTTGTAATCCTTGACGTACATATGTCTCTGTACTTAAAATATCTGTGATATTAAATTTACTGTATTCAAATCCGAGAAAAACAAACATTACCCAAAACATAGTTATTTGTTTTTCTTTCATTTTTGGTACTGAAGCATATGTTAGGTTAAGATCAGCTGTAATAAGTTATGTCCTCACAGTCCAAGTGCTTACATAAACCAAATATCTGCTTGTGTCATTATCAAAGAAATCTGTGTTTGATTTTAGGCTACCATGCTGCCTGAAAAGTACAAACAGGGCAAGCTCCATGCGTACAAACTGATTTGCAAGATCATGAAGAGAAGACAAGACGTATCCCCAAACAGAGACTTCTTAACGCACTTCTATAACATTATGCACTGTGGTCTTCTTCACACTGATCAGGTATTCTTCCTCTGTGCAGGTGGAGCCACCTTTTAAAGATGCATCCATTTCACTATCCATGTCCCTGCTTCCATATAAATGCACTTATCTTATTATACACATATAGAAATACTCACGCAATAGTTTTTAAGTGTCTTCAGTTTTTTTAAGCTATTGTAAATTTGGTTTATTTAGATATGAACATTACCAGATTTCTTTAATACAGAAGCATCTAAGTAAATATAGGTATAGGATATACCTACGTATACCCGGAAACCTGTTTTCCAAAAAGCGCTGAATTAAAGAATATGTCATCTCCCACAGACCCCATTTTAAGTAGATAACTAAAATATTCCCCTTTCCTTTGATCCCCGCAAAAATATATATAATCATTATTGGAGACAAAACAATCCTATTGGGCTTATCTAATGTTTAAATGATTTTTAGCAGGCTCAAAGTATGGTAATCAAAATTACAAAAAGGCCCCTCATACAGAAACCACAATATTTGGTGTATTTCTTTCAGGACATTGTGAACACTATAATCAAGCACTGCTCACCTCAATTCTTTGCCCTTGGGCTTCCTGGTGCCACACTCCTTATTATGGACTTTATTGTAGCTGCTGGGAGAGTTGCCTCCTCATCTTCCCTTAATGTAAGTCCTCTTTGTTGACTTTATCTCCTGTAGAGCTGTATTACAAAATGCATGTGCATACAGTATACTTTCATAATGGTGAAAGGAACTTGATGAGGATGAAACTGTATTTGAAGAGGCAAGCTGCTGTCATGTGGTAGAGTTGGAAAATATGTTTGGCCTGCAGAGGGCGATATATATTTGAGTCTCTGTCGAGATTTTAAATCCCATTTACAAATTAAGTTCAAGATTTGAATGCAATCTGCCCAGACTGCAGTTTTATTATCCAGAGTGTGGGTGCCCACAAAAAAAACATTCACCTCAGTTTCTATGCATTTTACCAGTTCTGATGCATGGATTAACATCCATGTAGCAAAATAGTATATGAATCTGTACTTTATGCAAAATATAATTTTATCCCAGAATAATAGTGCATGGTAGTCAAATTAACATCAGTAATGGTAATAGTAATTTTTTTTTACATAGCATTTTGTGCTTGAGCTTCTAAACGAGCCGTTACATTTTCAGCAGTTCTATAAAGCAGTAAAATCCTTTTCCTGCTCCCGTGTTATTGTTGGTTATTTAATGTTTGGACTAGACTATTCAATGTTTTCATTTATAAGTCAACCAGATATAAAAGGTAGCAGCTTTAGCACTGTTGAGGAATAAATTCTTTCTTCCAATGGCAGGCTCCACGTGTGGAAGCTCAAGTTCTTCTGGGATCCCTCGTATGCTTCCCCAACCTCTACCAGGAATTGCCTGCTTTGCACCCAAGTAATTCTGACATTGTAATGTCCCATTTTACAGATGTCAAGGTAAAGAATTGCAGCACATTCATCTTAATAGCCACAGACTTCATGGGATAATATTTGTTGTTTTGTCATATTACATATTATTAAGAAAATGTGAATGGTTTTGTTTGCATATCACATTCTACAAAACACTACATAAATATAGGAACTTTTAGGCTGGAAAAATAAATATTTTTAAAGTGATTTTCCACTAGAAGGAAGCATGTGAACTCACATTTTGCCTTTAGATTTAAATCCAAGAACAACATTAAATCCATTATACAGTATATAGTCCTTTTATTCTACCATTCTTTATAGTTATCCATGTTTTTCAATTCTGATCATTCTACAAATAATTTGTTCATGTTTGGAATAATATAGAAATTTGGTGTAGTTTTTTTTTAATGAGAAGTTAAAGTGAAGTTCCTTTCCCTTTTGAATTTTAGCTGTCCCCGTCTTCACTGTTTTCTTGATTTATTTTGTTACTTATGGACTCATTTTGACTAAAGCAAAGTATCAGTCCAATCCATTAAAGTGTAAGATCATGCATTTAATCATTTTATACTGATTTGTTCATTATTGTGGACACGATATATGTATATATTTTATTTATGGCTTGTGAAATTAAGCTTGGCTGATCCATGTAAAATAAACAAAATAAAGTTTTTTTTTTTTTTTTCCAATTGTCTTCATATATCAGGAGCTCACAATTAAAACTGTACTGAACTCAGCTAGAGAAGAACCATCTGGCCCTGCAAGGTTGGTGAAAATAACATCCATCTCTTTTATATTCACTTGGTGTTTGGGATGCACCAAATCCAGGATTCAGTGCGGGATTTGGCCAGGATTCGGCTTTTTTCAGCAGGATTCGTATTTGGCCAAATCCTTGTGCATATCCTAATTTGCATATATAATAGGTGTGGGGAAATCACATGACTTTTTGTCACAAAACAAGGAAGTAAAAAATCTTTTCCTTTCCCACCCATAATTTGGCTATGTGCAAATTAGGATTCAGATTCGGTTCAGCATTTGGTTGATTCTTTCATGAAGGATTCGGCCAAATCACAGAAAGTGATTTTGGTTCATCCCTACTTGGTTTAGTGTTTTCAGCTGTTATAAAGTAATATATCCACAATACAGCTTCCTGGTGAATGAGTGTTCAGGGAAGCCTCCTATATTGAGACAACTATCCTGCTATAAAATCATGGGGTAATATTCACAATGAAACAAACTTAATTGGGATATTCTTGGTTTCACATTGCTATCTAAAGCTCACCCAACCCATAAAGCATCTGAAGCAAGAGACCATTTAATGATATCAAATGATATCAAATGGAGAAAAAGTATATCTGAATATCTTCCTTAATATCAAGCATCCAATTCATGTTGTAAACTTCAGGCTGTAGCCTGTCTGTGAAACTCTGTTTGTATTTTGCAGATGTGTAGCGTTGTGCAGTTTAGGAATATGGATGTGCGAGGAGCTTGTCAATCAAACACATCATCCACAAATCAAAGAAGCACTCAATGTCATCTGTGTCTCTCTAAAAGTGAGTAACTTAGTTGTCTGAGACTTTGCAATATTGCTACACAATTTGGTGTCAGTTTTTTCCTCTATGATGACTGATTATGTAGCCCATTCTATCCTATGCCCTTGCACTTTTTTATCTGGATGGCCCTTGAGATGAGCCAGATCCTCATACTTCATCTTTATTACATGTTCACCTAGGCAGGAAAATGTCAGATTTTCTTTTCAGATTTATTGGATGGTTGAATATGAAAGTTCACAATGGATACACTAAACTATGAATTTAGCATCTTAACTGTAGTTTGCTTCCTGCTGGTTAGCATTTGTGTTCAAGTTCAGACTATACAGTTGTGCTCATAAGTTTACATACCCTGGCAGAATTTATGATTTTTTAACCATTTTTTAGAGAATATGAGTGATAACACAAAAACTTTTCTTTTTTTTGTAAACACATTTGTTTGACAATAAATGACTTCAGCCACTAACCATGAGTGAAAGAAAAGTTTTTTGTGTTATCATTCATATTCTCTGAAAAATGGTTAAGAAATAATTAATTCTGCCAGGGTATGTAAACTTATGAGCACAACTGTACATACCCTTATGCTGGAACCACACATTCTTTCAAACTATCCTGTCGATCCTATCAAATTATTTCTTTCTTGTTTTATTCTTTAACCATGCCCATTCTCTGTGTGGTGTCTATGAAATATGAAGGCAAAGTGTGTTTCACTCGTATAGCTGTCCATATTTTAATACGGATAATTAAGAATTTTTTTTTTTTTTTTTTGCAGTTTCCCAATAAAGTGGTGGCCCAGGTCGCCTGCAGTATGCTGAATGTGCTGCTCATTTATGTTCAGCAACTTCAAATTTACCATTCAGAATACCCACTTAAAATCATAGAGGTAGGTGAAAAAACACCACTCTTAAAGATAAATAAAACATAATTTAATGACATATTAACCTTAATGCTATTGATCGGTTTCTGATTTAGTTGTTTCTACTCAGTAGCAAATAATTAGCTTGTTCATTAAACAGCTGGCACATCAGATTTACTACTTCTCAACTAATGCTAATAATTTTAATTCTAGATTCTGCTAGCAACAGTGACCTATCTGCTGCCAAGTGCTGAGACTTCATCTTATGAACAGGACAAGCGGGTGAGAATGCCACTCTGGGAACATGTTTCATATGGATGGAATTGCTGTTTTATAGCATTTGGCATTGTTCTCCATGTTTCTACTCCTACACCTATGAATACTACAAATAATAAAGATTTGGGAGCAGCGAGCCATATTATGGAACAGTTACCAGAAGATGTCTAAAGTTTTATATTTCTTTTATGCAGTTTAACTGTGTAAGCATTGGCTAATGTAAAATCTGTTTCATGTTCTATAATTACAGAAGGCATGACGCATGTCTCAGGCCCATGATGCCTTTTGGGAGAGTTAAAAATCTAATTTTTGGTATCCAGGCAATGCTGTGTGTAAATGAAGTACAAAAAGATGGTGCAAGGTATTTACTTGTCTCATGCCATACACGAGACAAGTAAATACCTTCTGATTTCAGAAGGCTTAACTTTGCCTAGAATATATGTGATCCAAATAATTCAATTTTCGCTGGGGAAAACTGCCACATACTGGTCTTTTTGGTGCATCTTAATTCATTTTTCTCTTCCAGCTGGTGGTCTCTCTGCTTCTCTCGCTTTTGGACTGGATGATGGCTTTACCCCTTCCATTGTTACTGAAACCACTACACCATGCTGGGTCAGAGAGTGATGGAAGGGAGAATTCTGTGTTAAACTGCGCATATAAGGTAGTGTAAGAATCCATAATATTATATAAAGCAAATGTTGTAAATGTATTAATCATATTGATTCATACTTTTGTAATTGCCCTATATGGTGATTCTACAACATACTAAAAGTTAACTTGAAGGGGAACCCCCCTTTAACTTTTTACTGGTTTTAAAGGAGAATTCAACCCACCTTGATGTTAAGTTCCCATCTGCCCACCTCCATTGGTCCCACTCTCTGCCTCCCTTCTGCACAGTCTTACGCCTAAATTATTCTCCATCCAGAAATAGCGACCGCAAAAGCAGAGTGAGTGCAGCGGAGCTCACAGCCTCCATCTTCTTATCTTTGGCTTCTTTCTCCTCTTTGGCACTTCCCGTCTCTTTCAGCACATGCGCAGTTGTCAAAGCCAGGAAGTTTGCTACAGCTGTGCATGAGCAAACACCGCTCCATTCACCAAGATAAGAAGATGGCGCCCATGAGCTCCACTGAGCTCACTCTGCGTTTCCGGTTGCTATTTGTGGAGGGAGAAGAATTCATGGGTAACCCTTTGCAGGGGGGAGGCAGGGAGGGGGATCAATGTAGGGGGGCAGATGGGGACTTAACATCAAGGGGGCTTGAATTCTCCTTTAAACTGATTTTTCTATTCAGTGATAGGATGCAGAGTAAAATTTATTTTCGCTTTCATCCATGTTTGTGAGTTACTTACTTAAAATGTTATTGCTTGTTAAGACCAAGAGAGTATTCTGCCACAGTAAGCTGTTATCTAGCATGGTTTCATTAGTCTAGGATGGGTCTTTGGATTGAGCCATCTGCCAAGGTGTTGTCATGAGAGCACAAATATGATTACACACAAATATACAGACAGGCCTGCCTGTAGGGACTATCCAATGTATTTTAATGAGCATTTCTAGAGTATTATTATAGTATAAGTATTATTATTATAGCATAAATACATATAAGCTTAAATCTCAATAGACCTAATATCAGCTTGAGGGTGATATTCTCTGACTGCACTATATTATATGTTCCCAGCTATAGTCAGGTGATCCCACTGGTGTCTAATAAAAGGGCATCCATGATTGGGAGTTTTACTTTGAAAGCAGCAAGTAAGTTGCAGGTAAAACTTAGTCCCTTTGTAAAATGTATAATGAAGCAATAGAATTCTTAATGAATCAGATGAAAATTGAGCGTAGGACTCGCCAGATATGGGATGACTTTGACGTAGTTGGCCGGCTTAAATATATTGCAATATATGGACAAACAATCCCTGTTGTTTAAAGGGTAAGGCATTTTTCAGTATCTGTATGCACAGAATGTCTCAATGTCTTTAAATATATTGATAATGGGTTGAGTGTAGAGGACCTCTTGTATTTGTCTATATGTATTTTGTGGTCGCAGCCTCATTGCACCCCCACCTAATGGTTTTAGGAATTAGTGGTGAGCACAACTTTTTCTTGTTTGTTATACATATATATACATTAAGAGGCTGTGGCCACAAAATTCACAAAGACAAATACAAAAGATTGTCACTCTACCCATTATCAATATGTTGACAATTTTGAAACCATTTTGTGCCTTAAGCTAATAAGAATGCCTTACCCTTTTAAATAGAACAGGGATTGTTTGTCCATATATTGCAATATATTTAAGCTGGCCAACTGCATCAGTCATCCCATATCTGGCCAGTCCTACTCTCAATTTTCATCTGATTCATTATGAATTCTATTGCTTCATTATACATTTTACAAAGGGACTAAGTTTTACCTGCAACTTACTTGCTGCTTTCAAAGTAAAACCCTTTGCCCTTTTATTAGACACCAAGTAGGATCACCTGACTATAGCTTCAAAGGATGGGATCTACAACATGGAGCTGGCCACTGCTCCTGTACAAATTATAACAAACCAGAGAAACTTGTGCTCACCACTAACTCCACACAATTAAAAAACACCACACACAGACCGAGCACCACACACAGAGCATTAATCGGGTTGAGTACAGGATCTCTTGTATCTCTTGTATTTTCCTTGCAAAAGTATTCACCCCTCTTGAATTGAATGGAGTTTGCACCATTTCATTTCATTTTTTTTATTGTGAAGAAAAAACAAATAGAATAAAATAAGAGAAATCTTCAGCGTGCATAACTGGGATTTTTGCCCATTCCTCAAGGTACAACTGCTCCAGCTCCTTCATGTTGGATGGTTTTCACAAGCAGGCTGACACAGGTTTTGCTCAAGAATATCCTTGTATTTAGCACCATCCATCTTTCCCTCAACTCCAGTTTCCCAGTCCCTACTGCTGTAAAACATCCCTACAGCAAGATGCTGCCACCACCATGTTTCACTTTGGCGATGGTGTTGTTGAGGTGATGGGATGTGTTGGGTTTGCGCCAGACATAGCTTTTTTTTCTTGGTGGCCAAAAAGTTCAATTTGAGTCTCATCTGACCAGAGCACCTTGCTCCATACTTTTGGGGAGTCAGCCACATGCCTGTTGGGAAACTCAAAACGTGCCATCTTATTTTTAATTTAAGTAATGGCTTTTTTCTGGCCACTCTTCCATAAAGCCCAGCTCTATGGAGTGTACGATTGTTGTGGTCCTATGGACAGATACTCCAGTCTCTGCTGTCGATCTCTGCAACTCTTTCAGGGTTACTTTTGGTCTGTGTGCTGCCTCTCTAATTAACGCCCTCCTTGCCTGGTCTGTGAGTTTAGGTGGGCAGCCCTCTCTTGGCAGGTTTGTTATGGTACCATGTTCTGGTTTGGATGGGTTTGAGGGTGCTCCAGGGAATCATCAAAGATCTGGGTATTTTTTTTTATAAACCAGCCCTGACTGTGTACTTCGCAACAACTTTGTCTCTGACTTGTTAGGAGAGTTCCTTGGTCTTCTTGGGGCGATGCCTCTTGCTTAGTTGCGTTGCAGCCTCTGGGGCCTTTCACAAAAGGTGTGCTTATACTGAATATACAAAATTTGTGTGAAGTATTCGAATATTCAATAGAATAGTCTCTATAACTATTCGAATATGCAAATTAAGTATTTTCAACTATCGAATATAGAATATTCGGTCACATTGAATAGATCGAATAAATATTGGCTACTTTGCCAGATTGAACCTACCGAATTGCAATAGAAGCCTACTTTTGGCGAATTTCAATTGTACGATCGAACGTTCGATTTGGACGATTTTGGCGAACATTCCCCCTTTTTTTTCTGCGACTTTCCGTAGAATCACATAAAATAAGATTAAGAAACATTTAAATTACAGGTTGGAATGTAACAAAATTGTTAAAAAGCCAAGGCATATTTATTTATCTGTTTGGGGGGAGAGATGTGTGCAGTGTATATATGTGAAACACCAATTTAATGTTTTTCAGGAGACTAGACAAATCTGGGAACATATATAAAAGCATTATAAGCCTTTTTTTTTTTACAGGGCCCATATCTGAGCAAGTCCCTTTCTTCTTGCAAACACAACTAGCTGCTAATTACAACTGTACAGCCATCAGTTGTATTTTATACCAGGGCAGTTATGACCTTGCACTTGGTTATTTCATTTCAAAGTAGAGGTTCTATTACACCATTAGGTGCCAACATTGTTTTTAAAAGGATTTGGGACATGCTCATTTCATTCCAGGCTCCAGGGTATTGTAGAGAAATCTTGTTTTCATGGCCATTTAGCAGGTGTTTATATTTGTTGTGGGCATTATGTCACATTGAATCATGGCTCTTTCACCAGGTCTTGTCCATAAAGCAACAGGATTTATCATCATTTTATTCACATTATTTCTAATACTACAGCCCATGCCTGTGCAGTTCTCTTATTATTGGGAATTATCACTCTGAAACCATTCTTTCATTTCCGCCGCAGAAACAGCTCTCTCTGAAATCGCTAATGGCTTATATTGCATTGGGAGAATCTGGCCATTTATCCGTACACGTATGCCCAAGGGGGCAGCACACACAGGCTCTTCTTGGTTAGAGTCCTTTTTAAACTATTGCTTTTTTTCATTACTATAATTATTATGTATTTAAAATGCACTTTTTAAATGTTGTCAGCTGCCACACTCTGTGAGAATTGAAACGATTCTAGGCTTATGCCTCCAATATCGTACATCCCCCCCCCAAATATTTTGTGATGATTCTTTAACTTAAATGTCCTATTTAATATATTTTTGTTCTGTTTGGCTTGCTTCATGGCTGTTGGATGTTTAGTTTTAAAAGTCCCTGACTTAATTACGTTCAAAGTTGATATATTATAGGAGCAAACAGTAGTTACAAATACATCGCCGTTTTAATAGTCCTGGCCCGTGTCCCCTCCACTGCCCATTCATTTGCACATGTGGGCATAGGGTGTTTGTTGGCCAGGAAAAAAAGAAAATTGGAAATTAGAGTTGCATGACCATATAAAAGCATGACACCAGATGCCAATTCCTTTTATACAGGCCAAATTCTGAAGTGGCTCCTAATATCCACACTTGACAAAGGGGGGGGGAGCCTTTTTTAGGCAGCGCTCAGGTTTCAGGAAGTCATATGACACAATTTACATTGCTAAGCACCGATTATAACTTATGACATCACTAAGCACTTTTTATAAGAATTAAAAAATTATATAGTAATATATATTTATGTTTCAAATCTCATTCTACAGGTTCTACATGACTGTGTCTATGGCTCCCAACATTTTAGCAATCCCAAGTACTTTCCAATGAGCCTTTCAGATCTGGCATCTGAGGATTATGATCCCTTTATGCAACTGGAATGCCTAAAAGAGCCGGAACCATTACATTCCCCAGATTCTGAACGGTCCACCAAGTTGCAGCCGGTTACCGAGGGTATGTGTATAACTGCTTTTAGTAATCTTACAGAACATTGTACAAGACAAGGTATTTAATGGTCTCACGTTGTGTTGTGGTTTAAAATTTAACTTCTACTTTGCGTAGTGTATGATTACAGTAATTCTTGGTAGTTTTAGAAGGTTTATGCTTTTAAGTGAATTCATGTTGTGGAGGCATTTGATGCCTTTGACTCCTAAATTTAGTATGGTCCCCTACTTGCTTCAGCTAACAGTGGTGTGAGGAGCACATAAGTTTTTATGGGGAACCCTTGCCAAGTGTTGTGTCCCATCCCTGCCCTTTAGGTTTATAGAGTGTATATATGTATAGTGTATATATATGTATATATGTATATATGTGTATATATGTGTGTGTATATATATAT
>CM044445.1:92964283-92975139 GCA_024363595.1 Xenopus borealis | reverse complement strand
ATATATATATATATATATATATATATATTATATATAATATATATGTGTCTAAATGAGTTCTAATAATGTCTGTTTCCTACAACAAACATGTAGCTTAAAACATTTTAACTCTCCTGTATATGTGCTAATGCATAAGTCATTACTATGCTAAGGATAGGTGTTTAAAGCATTTTACTAAACTTTTCTCGCTTAAAAAAAATTATTTGGCATTTATTTGTTACAAAAATTCATCAGCGAAATACAAAGAACTCCTAACTTGTTACAGTAGACCCCATCTTTTAAGTTACTCAAGGCCTCGAGTATAACAAACGTAAATTCCATAAAACACAAAATCCACAATGCTCAAAGTGTATGAATAATGGGTGAATGATCTGGATGTAAAATTATGGTCTTCCCACTTAATTGGAGTGACCACTAGAGTATTATTTGCAACGTTAGTTGTTCCCTGTGTGCAGCCAAGCAGCTAGGGCAAGCAGTTTGCTACACCGTGAACATTAAGGGCTAGAGCAGACGGGGAGATTCGGGGGCATTTTATCGCCTGGCGACTTGTAGCCGCGACTTGTAGCCCCCGAATCTCCCCGAATAGACAGGACCTGGGGCGCACCGGCGTTACTTAAAAACGCCTGCGCCTATTCACACGCAGCGGCGCGATTTGTGGAATCGCTCCAAATTGACTCGCGAGTCAATTTGGAGAGATTCCACAAATCGCGCCGCTGCGTGTGAATAGGCGCAGGCGTTTTTAAGTAACGCCGGTGCGCCCCAGGTCCTGTCTATTCGGGGAGATTCGGGGGCTACAAGTCGCGGCTACAAGTCGCCAGGCGACAAAATGCCCCCGAATCTCCCCGTCTGCTCTAGCCCTTACATGTGAATTCTTTTGAACTGGGAAGTGTAACAGGGAAGTTATCCAATTTTGTGGCAGAGCAAAAAGTCAATGTATAGGGTATTGATTCTGTGCTTGATGCCATTGCCAGTTTTATATTTGCTTTCTTTGGAGCAAGTGTATTAGTGGGTCAATGATAGTATGCCACTGATTGCTTCTAGTTGGCAACTTTAAATCCTGATTGGCTACAAGCATTTGCCTTTGCTACTAATATATCACAATAAGAAATAGAACTTATGGCAAAATTTGACAATTTACAGAAAGGGCACTGTCCTGATAGATGTGAAGTTTTCTGGACACTGGCTCTGACACCTTATCATATGCTTATATGTGGTCTCATTAGCTCAAGCAGAACTAGTACCTCTATCTTTAACTTGATCCCTTTTCATTCATTCCCCACATTTGTCTTGTATGTCACTAGTACACGCCATCAAGTATGTGTATGTGTTTTCTCTAACCATGGCACAAGAAATGGGCATTATAAAAATGATGTGTTCCAGGTTGCTTTTTCTGCTATTCCATGTAACTGTGTTAAGAAGCACTTTTATCCCAATTATTTTTTTTATAAAGTTTTACAGAAATTCACTTGTAGTTTGACCTATTTAACAAGCTGCAGTATGCGGTCTGTTGTTTTTGTTTTTAATTTAATAAGGAGGCCAGAACAAATATTGAGTGGCAAAAGTTTTTATAGCCATAATTTAGAATTTATCACACCAAAAAAAATAAAGGATGGCTTCAAGCCAGGTTCTGAATGGTAAAAAAACAGCAATTCTATTAACAATCATGGCACTAGCTGAAGTTTCCCAGTAGGGATTCATACACAAATCATTTCATTTCTTGGATCAGCAAGTAAATTGAATCCTCCATATGGGTCTTTGTTCATTGACTGGGCTTAACCTTGTTCAGTTCTTTAATTTCCTGGATTTGTAGTATTTGGAAATGTAAAGCCACAAATTTCAGAGGTAGGCTGTGTTTATTTAGACTACAAATAATTCTTACAGCCAGCATCTTATTCAGGTTGATTGATGACGATTCTGCATGTGCCAAGCCAGCCCCAGAGATGTTGTGCAGAGCACTTGGTCACCCTCAGCTGACCAATATATGCCTACATGGGGAATACACCCACGGTCATATTAAATATATAGTCCGCATTGTAATCAGTTCAGTGAAACTTCTAGATTGTGGGAAAATCTTTTTTTACCTGAGTTTTCTTGTTTTTTGCATGCAGAGCTCTATGAGCAATGTTAGGATAGTTATTATCTGTTATTGGTTTCCTGTAAGGGATCCAATACCTGTAATGTGTTTTGTTCGATGTTCACCTCCTGCTGTTGTTTTTCATACACAGTGACTATCTATGCCATAACATTTCTATTGTCCTATGTAGTTCTTCTATGTTATTCTCTCACACATGAATGGCTTTCATTTCAAAATTTAAATAATAAACATACTAACTACAAGCAGAGTCAAAACATAACCTTGGAAAAGAGTCCACCAATATGAACTCATCAGTTGAGAAACTTCATTTATCTAACATTCTACTTATTACACCTTAAAGGAAAAGTAAATGTTTTTGTTTCTGTAAATTTGCTCTAAACAGCCCCCCAGATTAATGTACCTTAGTCCCTGCTGCAAGTCTGCTCTGGTTTCTGTGTTATCAGCAGCTTGTTTCCCCCTCTTCCTGGTGCAGAGTGAAGCCCCGCCCCATAGTTTACTGAGCTGTCCATTTGCTGCTGTCCCACAATAGAGAGGAAGAGGGAGCCAGTGTGTGCAATAGTAAGCTATTTTCCCCTAGCAAAAGGTGCTGCACACACTGGTCTCTGCTATGTCATAGTATGCAAATGATCTCCAGGACTAGTCACAGAGATAAGGTCAACTCAGTAAGCTATGGGGCGGGGCTTCACTCTGCACCAGGAAGAAGGGGAAACAAGCTGCTGATAACACAGAAACCAGAGCAGACTTGCAGCAGGGACTAAGGTACATTAATCTGGGGGGCTGTTTAGAGCAAATTTACAGATAGAAAAAAAAAACGTTTACTTGTTCTTTAAAAGGCATGCAAATTTGACACTATGGGGCAAATTTCATAAAGGGCGAATTTTCCCCTCGTAATGCTACGCCATACCTCACGCAACTTTCAGGCGTTAATTTGCCACAGATATGTTTATTTATGAAATGCGAAGTTTCATTTCGGCTGGTAAGTGCTGGCAAATTTTCACAGGTGCAAAAATTTCTAAGAGAATTTTTGCTACCGTTACTTTCTTCATAGCACAACTTCATTAAAGGGAAACTGTCATGGGAAAACATGTTTTTTTTAAAATGCATCAGTTAATAGTGCTGCTCCAGTAGACTTCTGCACTGAAATCCATTTCTCAAAAGAGCAAACAGATTTTTTTATATTTCATTTTTGAAATCTGACATGGGGCTAACCATTTGTCAATTTCCCAGCTGCCCCAGTCATGTGACTTGTGCCAGCACTTTAGGAGGGAACTGCTTTCTGGCAGGCTGTTGTTTTTCCTTCTCAATGTAACTGAAGGAGTCACAGTAGGACATGGTTTTTACTATTGAGTGCTGTTCTTAGATCTACCAGGCAGCTGTTATCTTGTGTTAGGGAGCTGTTATCTGGTTACCTTCTCATTGTTCTTTTGTTAGGCTGCTGGGGGGGAAAGGGAGGGGGTGATATCACTCCAACTTGCAGTACAGCAGTAAAGAGTGATTTAAGTTTATCAGAGCACAAGTCACATGACTTGGGGCAGCTGGGAAATTGACAATATGCTAGCCCCATGTCAGATTTCAAAATGAAATATGAAATTAAATGGATTTCAATGCAGAATTCTTCTTGAACAGTACTATTAACGGATGCATTTTGTAAAAAAAATGATTTTCCCATGACAGGATCCCTTTAACGTACGCTTATGTAAGTTTAAATATTTCCGGTACATACAGGATATATATATATCTTTATTAGTGAAATTACTTGAAGTGGCCACTTGTTATTAATAAAAATGTCTAAGGAAGCAAAGAGATCCTCTATTATGCTAGACATGAGCCCACCCTAAAACAAATGTGGCATAAGCTTCAAATGATTAAAAAAAAATTTAAAAATATATATAATTAACAGTTACAACTTTGAAACAATTCTACATTAAAATGTGAAAAAAAGTCAGGGTTTTGTCTTTTTTTATGACTTTTCGGCATACAGGATATGATGTCACTGACATAATATTGTTGAGGATGTAGTTTCATCTTATCAATTCACTTGTTATAATCTGGTGAAACAGACTCTGGCAAAAAGCGTAACATATAGGGAAGTTCGCACTTTGATAAATTTGCGGAGTAATGATTGTTTGCCTGAGAGAAAATTAGCCTGACGAAATGGCGCAAAACTTATCTAGCACTGAGCTTTTTCGCTAGTGAATTGTCCTCTTCTCCTTTTAGTAACTAGCTGATGTAGAGGCGAAACTTCATAGCGGGAGAGGTGTCCAATGAGAACTGACATCAGGGAAGACAAACTTTGTTAAAACAAAAGATGCTTTATTGCTCAAGCTTAAAATCCATGTTACATGAGCGGGCAGGGAAACCAGCTTTACGCATTTCATGACCACAAGTCACTTCATCAGAAGCCAAAGTGCCCCTAAGGATGACAAGCTTATAAAACCATACCAATAAAATATGCATAATGTAATTAAGAGCAAAAGTCACAATGCGAGCAAAAATACATATTAACTTTGTCACAAGTAGTAAAGTTATACCAAAAAGGTAACGTAAATATTGTCAAATATTGGAATATCTAAGATCTTATAAGTAATATTAATTCCAATGGTTATTACAAAACACATGATTATATCAAAATTAAATTTAAATTTGAATACAATCAATCAAAAGATTACAGAATCAATAAATAACAGAATCCACAAATTAGAAGCAATTAATGAATTTCAAACATACAATTATAAAATACCTAAATGAATTATTACATGATTGATTGTAAATTCAGAATTAAATTAATTCAGAATTAGATAATCCCAAGAAGGTCCAAAAGTGACTAAATAATATGTTTTAATTAATTTAATTTATCCCAATTTATTTCGATTTGATGTATGTTTCAATCACTGAGATGGGACGATAGAAGCTTCAATGATGGAATATATATACATACAACTCGGCTCCCAATCCCTATTCAAACCCTGAGGAGCTATAGTGCCCAGGGTGTATATCCAAAAAGCCTCTCTTCTTCGTAATAAAGCCTCAGTATCCCCCTTTGCGAACGTTTGGAACCACTCTATCAATCACTTGAAAGGATATACAAAAATCTCCAGCATGTCATTCCAGCAGATGTTTAGCTACAGCTGAACAAGAACAGTTTTGGAAAGAGGGTCCTGTGAACTGTTAAACTGAATACTCCACTATAAGCAGCGACTTCCTACATACGCATTGGTAACTAGCTGATGTCCCTGCGAATTAGTTGTTTTGGCGAATTTTTGGTTAAAAAAAAGCCACTTTGCAATTTGCCCCTATTTGCTCTAATTTTATTAAATGTGATCTCTTAATAAAACTTAAGATTGAGATGGTAATTCCATTTGAAGTATTGGAATTGTGATAAGTGGGCCTTTAGATACCATATCAGATGTTGTGTTAGAAATAGTGACACACTGGCAGATTCGATGAGATTTGTCTCTTCTTTGGGGCGACTAATCTCCCCAAACTGCTTTCACCTGCCGTTTCCTCACGAGGAAACTTCGGTCGACTTCAGCAAACAAAGCACTCCAGTTGCCGAACGGCTTACCCCTGCCTTCCTGCCGACAAGAATGGAAATTGCCGGCGGGAAGGTAGGGGAAATCCGTTCAGGGATATTACTCACCCCCTCAAGAAGAGGAGAATTGTTGCCGGGCCTCTAATCTCGCTGAATCTGCTTGTGTGTCTCTGCCCTTAAACTGACTTAAACTGAACTAAGAAATAGTGACCTGCCTAAAACTGAACTAAAAAATAGTGACTTTAAATTGAGCTGAACTAACAAACAGTGACCTAACTAAAACTTAACTAAGCTAAATACTTAATGGTGTATTCCATGAAGTCCTAGAGCATTGTTTGCATGAAAAAGGGCTGTTCATGTTCAAGGTAACTTTTAGTATAATGTAGAGAGTGAAATCCTGAGACAATTTGCAATTGGTTTTCATTTTATTTGTGGTTTTTGAGTTATTTCGATTTTTATTCCGCAGCATTCCAGTTTGCAATTTTAGTAATCTGGTTGCTTTGGTCTAAATTATCCTAGCAACCATGCATTGATTTGAATAAGAGACTGGAATTTGAATAGGAGAGGGCCTGAATATCAATAGCCTTACAGAGCATTTATTTTTTTAGAAGGGGTCAGTAACCCATTGGAAAGCTGCAAAGAGTCAGAAGGAGGTAAATAATTAAAAAAACAATAAAAATAAATAATAAAGGCCACTTGCTATTCTATAACATACTAAACGTTAGCTTAAAGGTGAATCATGCACTGCTTTCAGATGTGCGTACCATATTGCTGTGTTGGTTCCCATGTTATGGGAAGGCCATCTCCCGTAGACTCCATTTTATCCATGGAATCCAAATTATTAAAAAGGAGGCAAAACAATCCTTTTGACTGTATTTAACGTGTTAATGATTTTTAGCAGACCTAAGGTACGACGATCCAATTTACAGAAAGATCCCTTGTGTGGGAAATCCTGAGTATTCTGAATAATAATAGGCCTCATACTTATCTATACTAAGTAAATAATAAAAATAAAATAAAGGCAATGTGTGCACAGTTGCCACGTTTTTACAACAATGCTGTGTTTTTCCACAATCTCCCTGCACAATTGTGGCTGCAAATTCATCATAATTGGAAATGCGTGTTATATTTTACTAAATCAGCCTCCTCACGTTGGACATAAACTAAGGCAGTTTATTTATTTATTTTTTTTAATTGACAGACTGCTGTTGTACAAATGATTTTTTGTACAGACCCTGGGCCAGATAATCAGGAGCCGTAAGCCTAAATATCAGGCTTCGGGAGCTCCCTTTATGCTCATTAAAAAAAAGCCAGGTTTAACTTGACATTCTACCTGTGTTGGTTCAGGAGTATAAATGAGACACCCCGGTACAATGCAGCAAAATGTGGTTAATATCATATTCAAGTCCGTAAAATACTGTGGCTTTGTCCGGGCAAGAGAGGTTGCAATTATGTCAGATATGGAAATGCTTCAGTCTATTTATTCCAGACTTTTTTTCCTCCTTACTATAATTGACCTAAAAGTTCAGTGTGCTATTCTGTAAGAGCAGAACATTGCTATTCTCCTTTAATAACATCTTCACCTATTTCTATTAAAGTGAGCCCATCATCTGATCCCAATTAGTTTCCATGTCTTTTCTTTTGCTTGAGTAAAGAAGAGCAGGCGTTATGCTTTTGTCTGGCATCTGTGGGCAAATTAATCATCTCTAATTACTGAATTTGCAGCACAATGCCCGGCTGTTTGTTTAAACCTGAATACTTTGCACTGAATAGGCCTTTTTTAAATGAACAACCATTAAACGAGCCTCAGAGGTGGTATTTCTACACACTATTGTGTATATTCTAGAAATCAAGTATAATCAATTATACAATTATATATCTTATAATTTTTATAATATTATAGAGTCCCATAGACTCCATTATAATCAAATAATTCACATTTTTAAAAATGATTTCCTTTTTTCTCTGTAGTAATGAAATGGTTCCCTGTACCCAACTGAGATATAATTAATCCTTATTGGTTGCAAAACAATCCTATTGGGTTTCTTCAATGTTTAAATTATTTTTTTTAGTGGACTAAAATATTGAGATCTAAATTACAGAAAGATCCCTTATCCGGAAAACCCCAGCATTCTGGATAATAGGTCCCATACCTGAAATGCACAAATCATGAATATCCTTTAGACTATATTCTTATAAATAGTACTCGTGATATCATTTATGTTACATGACACACACTTTTGTATTTTAAAAAAAAAACAAAATTGCATCCCGTGCAGTAAAATATATGGATGTTGAAAGTCATCTTGGAGTTTAAAAACAATAAGCCTATGGTTTTATGATCACAAAGATCTGACATAGACTTGTTAGTTGAAGAAATGACAATTTCTAACATTTGAATGGAATATCCTGAAGGCTTTGACACTCTTCTAACCCTGCAATTTTTCTCTCTTAGCTCAGTCGTTCCATCGTATAACAGATTCGTATAACAGATTCTTGGGAATCTGTTTTCTTAGATATCCATTTTCCCTTGTTGAACAATGTGTTTTTTTTAAATCACCTTTTGATTGCATGTTCTCAGCAACAACAATGTTTACTTCCCTGTAAGCCTCCATTTGTTTTGTTTTTTAGCAAGCCCGTTATTTCTTTTTTAGGTGTTAGATGCTGTGTACAAATACACCTAAACTAAGAATTCTCTCTTCCCTTCATAGCTCCAGGATTCACAGAAAAGCCAGAGGTTTTTACCTTTCAAACTTTTCCTTTTTTCCCTCCATCTTTTCTCACTTCTTGGGTCTCAAAAGAATTTCCCACACCGCAAATGTCTTTTTATGAATTGCAACATATTCTCACTCTCATTTCTGAGGCATCTGGTGTCTTAGGGAGTTTTGCTCCTTTTTCCAGAACCTTTCATGTTAAATTTTGTCATATTTAAGGGCAGAAGACACGTGGTCAGATTCGGGGAGATTAGTCACCCAGCGACAAATCTCCTCTTCTTCAAGGTGACTAATCTCCCTGAACTGCCTTGCTCTCTGAGTGCTTCATTTTCCTCGTGTGTCTGTGCCCTAAACATTGGCTGCCCCTTAACCATGTTGAGATTACTTAATTAGTCAATCATGAAAATATTGTTGTTTGATATTTTAATTCGAAGGCAGATTCCAATGTTTTCTTTCTATTGTGTCAGTTTTTTGCTTCAGAGTATTTTTTCTTGTAAATAAATATACACATCTGTAAATATTTCATGATTTTCCCAACAGACATAATTAAATCATGGAAAACTTTAAAACAGCAATAAACTATGATTACAGGAATACAAAATATGTTTGAACATCTGAATTTTAGGAACATTTTGCAATTTTGGGGGGTTTTATCTGACCTTCCAGTACCTTTTTCAGATTGCTAATCACATTCCCATTGGCTTGTTTAATAGGCACGCATACAGAGCTTTAATTAAAGCAGAGGGAAAGTAATTGCACGCAAATGTCCGTTGCTTTTTTAATATCACCACAGCCCGAGGCCCTATCTTCCAAATAAAGACAAATTGTAGACTTTTAGCAGATCTATTGCTTAATTATTGAATGCCAGATAACAGTAGTACATTAGCTGGAAAGATGAGTTTGATATTCTCCACTTAATTTGAATATGAGTCTGAAATTTGTCTTCCTTGTTGACCTGCAAAGTGCCCCTGTTCAAATACTAACCATGTTAGCAGCAGATGCATTAAAAACAGAATTGACTATACCTCTGGGCCACACTTTGACCAACAATATTATTTAGTATGACGAAGTGGCTCAAAAACATCTTGATTTGTAAGAGTGTATTGTAACATGTAATGTCTGTAGGGAAAGTTTCTAAATCTTATTATTGCATAACATGTTCTGCATCTTAATTTGCTTATTTATCCTAGAACAGGGACACTGTGCTCTGCTGTTTTTGTTTTTTTGGGATTCATTGAGGATTGGAGTTGTAGTGCAAAAACAGCTGAAGGATGATCGTTCATTCATCCCAGTCCTAGGCTATTTTGCTCAGACTGACTTATATTGTTCTAGTGGTGGGTATATAGCAGTGCTGACTTTAAAATAAATCACAATGTTTTCTATAGCATTGGCTTGGCTAAACAGCCTTTACGATGTCTTAGCTGAACTAGAAATAAGTTGTGCAGAGAAAAAACTGCAGGAAATTCAGCATATACTGTGTCAAACACTGTGGTTTTCTCCAATGTTGTTATACTTTATTGAGAAAGCACCAAAATAGTTTTATGGAGAACCCTTTAACCTGAGAGTATGTTTTTGGAGTATTGGAGGAAACTGAACTACCTGATTAAATTCCACACAAGCAAGGGGAGAAATGCAAACTCCATGGTTTTTTGAAACCACAACTAAACTCACAAACTCCAAGACTACGAGTGCCATGGAATTTATTAAAAGATCTGAATAAAATATATACAACCTAAAAACCTCTAAAAGTCTTTTGGACAATTCCTGTTGAAAAAAAAAAAAATACAACAATCTGAAAGTCCAAATTGATTTAAAATGGCCCAACAGGATCAGCCCAGCTCCCTTTGACTTCTAAGGGCTAGGCCAGACGGGGAGATTCGGCAGGCAATTTGGAGCAATTTCAAAAAGAGCGCCGCTCCGTGTGGATACGCGCCGGCGTTTTCAAGCAACGCCAGTGCGCTTGCTTACTTGGCTATTCGGGGAGGTTCGGGGGCTACAAGTCACGGCGAGAAGTCGCCAGGCGACAATATGCCCCCGAATCTCCCCGTCTGGCCTTAGCCTAAAGGACCTTAACAGCTATTACCTGGTGAAGTTTAGTTTTCGTGGTTTTTACATTAATCTTTAAAAGTTTAAGAGCTTTTGGAAAAAAAAATCGGCGATAAAGAAAAGAAAATTGATAACTACCCTTTAAATAAATGAATAGGAAGATGATGCTCTTTTTCAAGCAAAATGCATGTGCAGAAATCATTCATTTGGACAGGCAGTGTTCCTCCAGCCTAGTGCTTGCTTGAAACCCAATTGTCAAATAAATAGGGGGAACATCCCTATTATTTATTGTCTTTTTTTCCTTTTAGAGTCATTAAAACATTGTGCTAATCTTCTCTTTGCAGTGAAAATTCCAAAGCAGCAAGGTCTTATCCCAGTAGCAGCACGGACTGTGATCACACATTTGGTAAACCACTTGGGGCACTATCCGATGAGTGGAGACCCCGCCATGTTGACTAGCCAAATCTGC
>CM044445.1:92909029-92962642 GCA_024363595.1 Xenopus borealis | reverse complement strand
CAGTAATCTTCACATGAGAGCAATGCCTCAAGATCAGCCTGTAAACCAAAAACCCCAATCCGCTTTCTACTACTCCCGGCTATTGCTTAGTATCCTCGGCATGAACTCCTGGGAGAAGAGGTAAAGCAGTGTGTGAATGCTTCTGCCATGTTCCTTTCCATTTTCCAGGACACAAATTAATATTTATTGTTTTTGCCTCCCTTTTGAGATGAATTATTTCCATAAAGTGCAAAGTAACTTTGCTAATAAACTAAGTTTCTAATAAAAGGAAATCCATAGCCATTAAGTGCATCAAATATTTGGCAAATAAATTGAGTATCATACCTAACCATTGGGAATAAAACTCTGTAAGAAGCTCTCACATTTCAATACAGTGAGTCTAGTGCACCCTATAGATAAGTGAGATCTTTGATGTTGTGTGAGTTATTGTATTTTGCAAGATTATTCTGCAGGAGAATAGTTGCATCCTTCCCTGGTGGATCTGTCCACAGCACAAAGCAGTATTCTGGCTAAAAAGATACAGTTCAAAACACACTAACTACACAAGAAGCTTCTGTTTCACTGTGGTGCTAAAGTTATTAAATGTACGTACGCGTGAGTGCTCTAAAATGTTGGGAAAGACAGACACATATCCAGTGCTATATATAATGGCTTATTGTGTGCCTTCTTGGAAAGTAGTATATTCTATCACTGGTCTTTGCTTACAAGAATTGCAACACATGGGGGTGGTTGAACTTGAGAAGTTTTGTGTCTTGCTATATATGTTAAAACAAATGTTGCTGTCAGTTCCAAAGATATTTGAATAGACGCTCTTTGGTGTGCTTTTACTCCAGTTAAGGGTAGGGACAGACAGGGAGAAGGAAATTCGGGGAGATTGTCCCCTGCTAAAAACGCCAGGCGACAGAATCAAAAGTTTGCATACTGTGTAAGTGTTATATGGAACAGATAATGTACATGTAATCAAAACACACACCCTCTGTTCTACAGGCAAAACTTCCACTTGCTCAAGAAGAATGAGAAACTGCTCCGTGAGCTGAAAAATTTAGACTCCCGGCAGTGGTAAGCCCTGGTTTAATTGCCATTCCAATGCAAGAGCGTAGGTTCAGATACACAAAGTAGTCTGTTTTTATAAAGTTTGTGTGATGAACGTGATAAAAAATAGAAAACACCATTCCATGTAGTGCAGTACCTTCAAGCACTTTCTGATATTTGTTTTAGAGCTACACTACTGTAACGCTTGTGCTGGGCATTCTTTTTATCTATTGTTTTCATGAAGTGTTCACCTGTGTGATGTTATTTCTTGCAAGAGTTTAAACCAAGCATGCCTTTATTTTCTATTTCCCTGCTTCTTCACAGAAATTGTGGTGGGAGAAGAATGCAGTTAAGCAAATTACAAGTTCATTTATAAACCACCTGTATATCACTATAATCAACACAGTTGGTTTGGGGTGACTTGCCTTCAAATTAAAATTTAGTGTGATGTAGACATTTGTATTCTAAGGCTATTTGCAATTGTTTTTTAATTTTCTATGTTTTTTTTTTTAATTATTTAGCTTTTTGCTCAGCAGCTCTTAGCTAGTACTCCGTTTACCCTGGCAACCAGGCAGTGGTTTAATTGGCTGAAAGCTGATTTGGAGAGGCCTGAATAAAACGAGAAGTAATAGAAACTTCACAAAAACAAATTGTTGAGCCTCATCGCAATAGATTCTGCTGGGGTCACACACACAAGCAGAATAAAAGATGAATAATAAAAAAAAAATAGGTGCTTAGAATAGGCATTCTATAACATTCTAAAAGTTAACTTAAATCGTATTCTACCATTGTTGGTACAATTTGTAGTCAAGTCTCCCAAATATAAATTGAGTTGATTTATGGGTGTTCTCCAAAAAATATATGTGATGGGTCATTTAAATTAGATACCAACTGCTTCTTTTGGGATGCTTGGAGGTTTATTGCAACAACTCTAGGGCCATCCCTGTCATAAAGATGGGGTCGCTTTTACTATTAAATTCTATTTGTTCTGTAAATGGGGCTGTAAAGATGGAAAATTTATATAAATCATTTAAATAAGGTAAAACTGACTGAGGGATTATAGAATTTTCAGAAATACCCTAGTTTTTTTTTTTTTTGTGCATTTGATCAAATCAATTCTTCTCCTTTATAGCCGCGAGACACACAAAATTGCAGTTTTCTACGTTGCAGATGGGCAGGAGGACAAGCATTCAATCTTATCAAACACTGGTGGCAGCCAGGATTATGAGGATTTCGTAGCAGGTCTTGGGTGGGAGGTATAATCACCAACATACATCCCGTTTACGGTGTTGTTTATTTACATGATTTGTTTATAAACAAAATAAGATAAAGCAAAGGCCTAACAATAGGAGGATCATAACTGATGCAGCATGTCCCATCAAACCATCCTGTTCTCCTGCAATACAACCATTAAACCCTGTTTTTTTTTTTTACTTTTCCTTCCTAAAAGGATCAATGCTGTTTGTAGGCTCCCATCACCAGCTGTAGAAGCATAAGAGTCAAAAGTAGGGTCGCTATAATGCATTTTCCTAGACTTAAACCAACAAAGTGGAGTTTCGACTGAAGCACAGCTAGTGGCAAATTTACTAAGATCCGAAAAATCGCCAGCGCAGGCTTTGCTAGCTTTTGCCGCACTTTACCAGGCGAATTTTCGCCAACGCTACGCAAATTCATTAAAGTGCAAATTTACGCTTAGGTTGGTGAATGGTAGCGTATTTGCGCTAGTGTTACTTCGCTAGACAAGCGCAATTACGCTAGCGAAGCCTAATTTGCATACGGCGCGAATTTCAAAATATCATAGAAGTGTATGTTACAGCCACTACGTTGCACTACACAAGCCCGGGAAACCTTTAATAAAAAAAATAAAGTTGTCCTATTGCCCTATATGTGCCCCCTGCCCCCTGTCAGGAAATGTAGGGGGGAAGGAGGGTAACCCCCCCCCCCCCCCCCCCCCCCCAAATCTATCTTTTTCAGACTATCACCCACAATGGTAAAACACACCACAGCATTTTTTTGGGAATTAGAAAAATTTTATATTTTTTTTTCCAACTCCTATATTTTCTATTGAACTTCGCCTGGTCTGAGCAGGCGATGTGAAGTCTAGCGTAAGTGGTAACGTTCAGCAAAAAGTTGATCTTTTGCATAATTACGATCCTTCGTCAGTGCGCAAATTCGCCTGGCGTAAGGGTGCAAAGTTGAGCAAGTCTATCTAATTCACTAGCGTAAATTCGCCAGAGCCGGTGTTAGTGAATTTGCAAATTTATGAAATTTTGACATCACGCTGGCGAATTTGTGCTAGCGTTAGACGCTTCGCGCTTTAGTGAATTTGCCCCCTAGTGTCTTAGAGTGCATTTGCATTCTGGCACTGACTCTCTCTCCATTGCAGTTACCCAAAATGCCAAATTTATATTCTTGTTATATAGCAGATAGTAGCTCCAGCCACAATAAACGGTCATTAAAAGTACATGCCACCAGTTTTTTTCTTTTTTTTTTTATGACAAAATAACACTTTTGACAAAATAATTTAGGTGTGCGGTGTGGTTTTTTTTTTTTTTTTTAGCATAAATGTCAGAAATATCTAGTTGGGTTAAACTAAATCTTATTATATGCATCTTATTGCATTGGAGAGCTGTCTTGGATTGATATGCCAACCCTGATGCTTAGGGGCAGATTTACTAAGGGTCGAATTGTCACTGCTTTTAGCCCTCGAATTCGACTGGCAAATATTTGGCGAATAAATATTTGCCAAAATCTAATGGAATATTCGCCAGTTTTTAGCACATATTCGACTATTCGCCAGAATCGTACAATCAAACGATTCTGCGAATAGTCGGAAAAAAAAACACTTGAATATTCGCCAAAATCGTACGAATCGAATGTTCGAAGTGTTAGATTGTACGATTGAAATTCGGCAAAAGACTTAGAAAAAAAAAAAGCCTATGGGGGCTTCCCATAGGCTTCTATTGCACTTCGGTAAGTTCAATCTGGCGAAGTAAGCAGTCGAATAAAAATTTAAAGGGCAAGTTCATCGACTGACAAATAGTCGAGCGCGCAAATATATATTTTTCCGATCTATTCGATGCACCCGAATATTCTATATTCGATGGCCGAAAATACTTAATTTGCATATTCGAATAGTCGCACAATCGAATTGAGACTATTTGCGCGAATATTCTAATCCTTCACACAAATTTAGTAAATCTGCCCCTTAATGTTGTCCTATGATGCCTATAGCACACTGAAACTAAAAATAAAATTCCCTGCAGTCTTCAACTGTAATACAGAATGGCATGACCTAGCGAACATCATATATGTACTTTATTTCTCCAGGTCAATCTGGCCAATCACTGCGGCTTCCTGGGAGGACTTCAGAGAAACAAGAGCACTGGCTTTAGCACTCCGTACTTTGCAACCTCAATAGTGGAAGTTATGTTTCATGTTTCCACAAGAATGCTTTCAGACTCTGATGATTGTTTAACCAAAAAGGTGAGTATCAACATGTTTTGTTTTGTCACTAGGTGCAGCTTTTATTTGGTACCCTTTTGCTTATTTGAGAACATTTCTAGTGTGCAAAGTAAAGTCAGAAACTGCACATATAAATCTCACTTAATAATACAGCATAGTGTTTGCTCTGCAAGACTGCTCTGCATGAAGCTATTTAGCCCGCCTTGTAATAATGAGATATCATTTTGAGACAGCTGACCTCATTTTGGGTGTAAGTCTGTGAGATAAACATAACAGGACACTTTTAAAAATGTGAACTATTCGATTATAACGGAGTCTATGGTAGATGGTCTTCCAGTAATCGGAGATTCCTGAATCCATGTTTCATGTAAGAGTAAATTGGATGTTTAGTGATGCTCGGACGTTTTCCACTCATATGTCCATTTTAGGACTGAAAATTCTATTGAACAAATCTGAGCACTCGGATCTTATTTGCACTCCATGCATTTCTCTTGTGTATGAATCTTCTACTTTCAGCAATGCTTGTAAGTGTTCTCAAGTTGTTTTCCATGGAGGTTTGTCCTTTTATAAATAAACGGGAATAGCAATGCAACTGCATGGCCCAAGTTATAAAGCTGGCATGTAATGGACCTGTAACAGATTAATTTAAATTCTCCATCTGTTCAACACTTTATTTGCACTCAACATAAGACGTGCAATTGGTCATAAAGGAGTTGTTTCCTTTAGTGCTGTATGTGAATATTCACAGATAAATGATGTGTTGTAAATGCTTTCTGCATAGATGGCACACTACAACGGCTAGCAGCAATCTTTCTGCATAAGCATTTGTTTCAGATTAAGAAAATGATTGCAGGCAGGTGAATATATTTGATATCATGGTATAGTTAACAGCTCACTCTTAGAGATTCATTTGTCCCCTGGCTCCTTCATACATGCATGTTTAGAGGTGTTAATCTAGCCAGTGGATACATTAATGAGCCCAGGCTGGAGGTCTGAAGATGCAGGAAGTAGAAGCTGCTTGACCTCAGCATGAAGTTTAATGCCTCTAATTAGATTAGAAGAATGGAGTATTGGGCGCTGGCCTGGCCCCAGGCTTTAGCTGCTTGTTATGGATCCATTTTTCAAGCCTCTTGTGCAATCTGAAGAACAACCACTCTTTTTCATCATCATTTGCAAGAAAAAATATCCAAGGGAAAGCAATACATTACACCCATCTTCCCTTTAACCATATACTCTGCACACACATTTTCAGTCACAGATAAGATCTTGATAAAGGTCTGAATATGTGACTGAAACTTTGATTTTGCACAATAAAGTGTGTGTGTGTGTCTGTGTGTTTTTATTACACCATACACGTGTAAAGTGTGACCTTTCCAACACCAAAGGTTTCTACCACTAACTTGAAGCACAAAATCAAGAAGATGCACAGTTAGAAACAAAAGGATTGCATGATTGTTATTGTCCAATTGAAAACACATCTACTGATATACCAACATGTCCAAATAACAAATCAATCAATACCCATGGTTCAAGGATATAAGCCAGGAGTATTCACCCTACATGCATTTACAGAAATTAGAGGCGCATGGCTAGCATTAGGCAACTGCGAAGGCATTTCTGCCAGAAAATGTGTTTGTGTGCTGCAGTTTCCAACAATACTTTCCTATAAAATATATCTGCATGAATATATCTGTCTATAATTCTGTCTGTGTGTATGATTATGGTTGAGTGTTTTTGGTGCTAGGAATACCTAAGGAGCAGTGACCTTTCTAATTAATAGGGTGCCCAAGGGGGTGGCACCAGATGGCCCGCCCCATGGATAAAAATAATCAGCTTTCTTTCACAAAGTGTGGAAACATGGGGAGGTCCTTGTTACTGCAAAGGTATACTATGAATAAGACCCTTGCCCTGCATATATTGTAATGCTGGTATCTTTCAGCTGTAATTCCAAAACCATTTCTGTCATTGAGCACTTTGTAAAGATGTCTACAGAGCCAATAGCCACAAAACATAATGCCAGCATCAAAGATTAAATCATTATTAGATGAAACCTGCATTTAATCTTGCCTCAAGGTTTAATTTGCATCACATTTGTCCTTTGGCTACTCGGAACAAGGAGTGACAAGGCAGGGCACAGCAGTTCACATCACAGTAAGATGCTGAACAGAAAGGCACATGGAAGATAACATCACCAAGGCATGGCCAAAGAGTAGAAAACGCCTCTTAATGTGTTTTTGTTAGATCTGTAATTTGAAAGAAAGGCTAAATATTTCAGAGACGGCAGTAGAAGAGAACATGGACGTGTGGCAGATTGGCACAAAATGTGCTTTCCTTAGTGAGCTAGCAAAAGGACTCTATATGATTGCTTCTAAATATTGGTTCATTCCTAATGCTAAGAAAAAAAATGTTTCTAATATAGTTGGTTAGCCAAAAAAGTCATCTATATATGCTGGAGTGACTGCATGTCTAAAATAATAGCCAGAACATTACTTCCTGCTTTGGTTTCCACTGATTGGTTACCAGTCTGTAACAATCAGTGACCTGAGGGGGGGCACATGGGTCATAACTGTTGCTTTTGATCTGAGCTGAATGCTGAGGATCATACAAACACATTGAACAGTTATGTCCCATGTGGCCCTTCTTAAAGTTGCTGACTAACTTAGGGTAGAACTACATGATTGATGTCAGCGTGATCCATGCAGCACCTGCATCTGACAGTCACGTTGTGTCGGATGCACTGCTGCAACTGAGCCCGAGATTTCTATATCTTACCCTGTCTTTGGCGCATCTGACTTGACACCAGCGTTTAGTTGTGTTTGATCATGCTGAAATTGTCCATGTAGTTCTACCCTTAGAGTTAGAGAGCTGAAAAGTAGGATTTTGTGTTGTATTCTGTTATGTTAGACATCCACTCACTCCAGCCTTTATACATAAACTTTTTGGCTAACTAACTATATTAGAAACATTTATTATTTTGCACATCCTATCTATTTACCCAGTTTTCATTTTTACACTGAATAATTCCTTTAACAAAGATGAATCCATATAAACAGTGTCTACTGGCTATAAAGTATTTGGGGTTTGCATATTTGTATCCACCAAAGTCCCATCCCTGCATATTATTTGCATGTAGAACTTATGTGGAACTTCCATATTACATGCCTCTTCCGAGTCCAAACAACATTTTTGTGCTAATGATTTGCTTTTGGGTTTTGGCTGGTAGCAAAAATGTGGTGGTCAGAACGCCACATAACTGCAACATGTGCCTTTGCAGCAAAGTTGTGTGCTTTATGGGTTTATGTAGTTCGACAGATTATAAGGGACTGGAATCTTTTTGGAAATGGCAGCTTGTCTAAAGGTTTTTTAGTATTGAACTAAAATAATGTCTGGCTGTGTTGATCGCTGTTTTTTATTCTCTGAAGCTTCGCCACCTTGGGAATGATGAGGTGCATATTGTGTGGTCAGAACACAGTCGGGAGTATCGGCGCGGCATCATACCCACTGAATTCGGGGATGTCCTACTTGTAATATACCCCATGAAGAACCACATGTTCAGCATCCAGATCATGAAGAAGCCAGAAGTAAGAAAGTTGTAAATGTTTGTTTGCACATGCACCAAATGCACAAATGGCAACATATAATGAATTGTAATTAATACTTTGATATGCAGAAGTGCTGCTGGTTACAGCACATAGCATTGTGCATACCAATTATGTGTATGAAATAGCTTCTTCAATTAATAACACACCTGTAAACACATGTTTATTCTAATGAAAACAAAGTTTGTTGTAAATTACCTGGGAAGTCTGTTAGAATAATCAAAGCTCCCATTTAAGGTAATGTGGTACCCATCAAGACCCCAAACTTCAGCCATTATTGGTGCAGAAATACGATACCAGCGGTTCACAATACTACTGCTGTCGGGGTTCTGCTTTTTACGCTGGAAAAATGGCACCTGTAGGGGCCTGAATCTATGCAGGTTCCATATAAAAATGTAACACCTTCATTAATAGCCCTTCACAGAGAGAGATAAGGCTATACCATGCTTGTAGGTAAAGCAGAAAGGTGCAGCTAGGAAAAAATGTTTTTTGAATTTAATATCGTTTGCTCTTTTTGCTTCTATCCAAAATAAATCTGGACAGATTGTGAGCATTATGAACATATACAAGTGATCTTTTGCATCCATATTAAGTGTTATGTGACCATTTTTACACAGCTATTTGTATTTAACAGTACTGGGGTTTTTTTGTTTTCTCCAAGGTTCCATTTTTCGGGCCCCTCTTCGATGGAGCCATCGTCAATGGAAAGATCCTCCCGGGACTGGTTCGTGCAACAGCCATCAATGCCAGCAGAGCACTTAAATCTCTCATCCCTCTGTACCAAAACTTGTATCCTTCCTATTAGAAATATTGCACTGGGAAAGGTGGTCATAAACATTATCTAGTCAGTTTGCCTTCAATGAATCCGGTACAGTGTTTGATACAAAGGACAACTCCCAAAAATAATAGGACCGTTTTATATGCAACTTTCTGTACCAGCCCGAATGTTTAGCAGCCCTGTAATAGCAATGATCCATGGCTTCAGCATTGTCCAAAGCAGCCCCCATCTTCTGCTCTTGCTGGGCCATCTTTTATATGATTTCTTTTCTGCCAGTACAAGCTGTCTTTTCATTCATCTCGGCAGCAATGTTGTGAATGACATGTAATTATAGCCATGGCTCTAGAGAGCAGGGGGAGCATTTTTGCCAGCAGAACCATCACACTGTCACCTATAACTACTCTTTTCTTCCTAATTGTAAATTAAAGAACAACATGTGCATAGGAAATAGTATTTTATGTGGGAATCATGCCAGAGTTGCTTAAAGTAGAACTATGCAGCAAAATGGTTGAAGTGGGAAGTCACCTGTGACTCGTCTTTCACCTGGTTGCAGATGGAAATATTCTAAGCAGTTAAAAACTGGTCTTTTTTTGTGTTTTGCGTGTGTTTTTACAATTAATGACCTTTTCTATTGAGACCTGTCTCCAAAGTGAAACTTAAACTCTATATCACTGATCCTCAAACCTGGCCCTCCAGCTGTTAAGGAACTACAAGTCCCACAATGCAATGAAGGAGTCTGATAGCCACAGTCAGGCAAATGCATTGTGGGACTTGTAGTTCCTTAACAGCTGGAGGGCCAAGTTTGAGGATAACTGGTATGGTCACTGATGTGAGAGACAGCAGAATGTGTGGCTAGAGATTTGTACAGGTATTGGACCTGTTATCCAGAATTCTCAGGACCATGGGTTTTCCAGATTAGGGATTTTTCAGTAGTTTGGATCTCCATATTTTGTCTGCTAAAAAAGCATGTAAACATTTAAAAAAGAAAAAAACAATAGGATTGTTTTGTCTCCAACAAGGATTAACTATATTTTAGTTCTGATTAACTACAAGGAACTGTTGTTAAAGTTTCGAATTTTGGTTATAATAAGTCCATGGAAGATGGCCTTCCCGTAATTGGATGCTTTCTGGATAAGGGAATTCAGTGTTTTGTAATACTTGTATTGCTTATCTTTATATTTAGGCACTTCTGTTTCCATTGGCAACTGAGAGAAAAATAGAAAAGAAAAACTCAAATTTTCAAAAAGGCAGAAAAGGCAGTTTTGAGTGATGCTGCATTTAGTGGCTCCCGCTGTATATGGGACTCTCTTGCTACTAGAGAAATGTGCGCTTTTATTTGTTTGGAGCATTTTCCACATAGTCCAAGATCAAGTAAATAACTCCAGATTTTAGACGATGTGTGTGTAAGTGTTTTCCCCATTTTTCTTTTTTGATTTTTGAGATGTTTCTTTAGTGTAATTCTAGATGATTGCAGATGCTAACTGCTCTCTTTTTTTTCCCCTCCCATTCTTAAAAAGCGTTTTTCTAATTGCTTCTGATCCACCTGCAAAGTCATAACTACACCTTTGTCAGCTGCTGCCTTTCAGAGCGACTTCTGATTCATGCCTCAGCATTTAATGCTTCCAGGGCTTTCAAATCCTCTGCTTGGGACTGAATGCACTCTGATTACGTAGGAAACCTGGAGAACATTTATGTTGCTTCTGATTTTCATTTTATTTATACAAATTCAGAGCATGAAAGACCCAAGGCACATCTGAGCCACAGAATGAACACATTTTAACCCAAAATTAAAACCTGAATACACATAAGCAGTTCTATGTTGTTTTGCATTTAGCAAGGATTATTCACACACCAACATTCTATTTTTGTTTTAAAACAGTTTGTGTGTGTGTTTTTACAATTATCTTTCCTATCGAGACCTTTCTCCAGAGTGAAACAAACTTTATCTGGTCACAGAGGGTCACTGATGTAAGAGACAGCAGAATGTGTGGCTAGAGATTTTTTACAGATATGCTTACCTGTTATCCAGAATGCTCAGGACCAGGGTTTTTTCAGATTATGAAGGTTTGTTATTCATAATTTGGATCTCCATCTGCTAAAAAAGCATGTAAACATTAAACAAACCCAATATGATAGTTTTGTCTCCAACAAGGATCGATTGTACCTTAGTTTGGATCAAGTACAAGGAATGTTTTTTTATTACAGACAGAAAAAATTCTATTTTTAAAGTTTTTAATTATATTGATTAAATGGAGTTCATGGGAGGTGGCCTTCCCATTTCCCATAATTTGGAGCTTTCTGGATAATTGAATCCCTTATCTGCAACTTACTTGCTGCTTTCAAAGTAAAACGCCCTTCCCAGCTACAGTCAGGTGATCCCACTGGTGTCTAATAAAAGGGCAACCAAGTTTGGGAGTTTTACTTTGAAAGCAGCAAGTAAGTTGCAGGTAAAACTTAGTCCCTTTGTAAAATGTATAAGCAATGGAATTCTTAATGAATCAGATGAAAATTGAGAGTAGGACTGACCAGATATGGGATGACTTTGACGTAGTTGGCCAGCTTAAATATATTGCAATATATGGACAAACAATCCCTGTTGTTTAAAGGGTAAGGCATTATTTAGTAGCTGTATGCACAGAATGTCTCAATGTCTTAAATATATTGATAATGGGTTGAGTGCAGAGGACCTCTTGTCTTTGGGGGCCTTAAACTCTTAAAGTATGCTTTACCTCTGCTATAGAAGTATGGTTATGTGCACATGATCTTGGCATATATAAAAACCTTTCATTGTGTAAATAAGTTGTGATAAGCTGTATAGCACAATAAGGGGGT
This sequence comes from Xenopus borealis, assembly GCA_024363595.1. Taxonomy (NCBI): domain Eukaryota; kingdom Metazoa; phylum Chordata; class Amphibia; order Anura; family Pipidae; genus Xenopus; species Xenopus borealis. The sequence continues at coordinate 92,950,936 of CM044445.1, read as the reverse complement.
GCTTACTACGCAAGGTTGCCGGAATGAACTGAAGGGCAGGAATTCTAGTTTAGAGACATAATGGAATAATAATAATAATTGAAGAATTCCAGGTTCCATTTTCTATTCATTCGTAAGGGTCTATTCATGTGGGAATTGAATTTTAACTCTTGTGATCTCATAAAATGACTTCTGCTAATTTTTTAGATTCTAGGGATAATTGCATGGGTTCTAGTTTCTGTTGCTGCCAACCACCTTTACAAAAAAACCACCTTTACAAAAAAAAAAAAGCACTCGCTCACAAGGGTTTTTGTAATAGGCATTAAGCTAGCAATAGCTGAGAAAATGATGCTACCCCCCTCCAAAGCTTTTGGTTTTAGTAATGTAGAGCTTTAACAAATGCCTATTTGTACTGCTCAGCAAAATAGGCCGTTCATTGATTGTACTTTTCTCCATGGATCAATCAGAAAGAATTACAGCAATCTGTCTCTATCACTGCCCATGGCTCCAAGTCTGAGGTCCGTCACCCTCCCCTACCATGTCCTTCTCCTCAAATGCGCGTGCCACCTTTTTCCACGTCTTTAACCTGCTAGGTTTTATTTTCACTGCCTACGTTTTAACAGCTTCTTCCTGCAGTTAGAATGAGGGGTACAACAAGCAGCAATTGCCGGAACAATTGTTCCTTTCTCAACTAGTGGCAGATACATATGTGTCTGTCAGTAATGTGTTTCTTGCCTGTTGGTAGATGGGTTATTTTTCCCCTGGGATAATTTCTTTAAAAGCTTGAGTGTTCAGACCAGGCTCGGTTGTTGGTTTTAACCCTTTTGGGACAAGTGATGTTGCTCCCAAAAGTGGGGAAAAAAGAAAAAAATTTAGGCTGGCTTTGAAGTGATTTCCTTTTTCTCCATAGTTAATAAAACAGTAACATCTACTTGATCCCGACTAAGATTTAATTAATCCTTATGGGAAGAAAAATTATGCTATGGGTTTATTTAATGTTTATATTTTTTTCAGTAGATTTAAGGTATAGTGATCCAAATTATGGAAAGCCCCCACCGAGCATTCTGTATTATGTCCCATAAGTTTATTGTCAAAATAGGACCGGTGGGGTGGTCAGAGTAAGCGCTACTTGTTGCCATGCTCGTAAAGGCATTGGTTTTGAGATCTATTTACCCCTCTAACTCACTCTGTAAGGGTGTATGCGTTAGAACAGATTCCCCAATATGCAATAAAAGGCACTAAGTTTGCCTAGGAGCAGTAACCCATAGCAACCAATAAGATGTTTGCTTTTAAACAGGTGTCCAGTAAATACTACCTGCCAATTGGTTGCTATGGGTTACTGCTCCTGGGCAAACTTAGTGCCTTTTATTACATAACCCCATTGAAAGCAATAATGAAAACTGTGGGTAGATTTTCAGTTTCCTTGTACAGCACCTAATAGCACAAAAGGTATTTATTCAGGGGTCTGAGCTCTCTGCTTTTGATTTTATTTGATCTATAGTGTTCGATTTTTTTTTTTGTTAAAATAGAAAAGTAATTTAAAAAAAGTTAATGCCCAGAGCATCCAGTTAGAACTCTCAATGACACCAAAGTACCTAAATTTTATAGGACAATAAGCAAATTTTTTTTCCCCTCCCCCGTTGACACTTTTGACCCAGTGTCAGAAAATCATTGCTACAAGCAAGCTGAATGGAGTTTGCGGAGTCTCCAGTTGCAGCTGTATTTCCCAATGTTTGGATTAAGAGGTCCTAAGCAATTAGAATGACAAAAGAGGAGAAGATGTTTTATCCATATCATTAGGACATTGGCTTTGACCTCTGCATTAAGTGTAACATCTGGCGCTCACAATAGGACAGCGAGGTATTCCCCCGTCCAAGCCATTTCAGCATTGCCATGCCTGTCACAAAGGCATACGCTCATTTAGTATTTGTAACTGCTGTAGCTTTCTCATAAGCACAAGAGTCTGGCCATCCGGGTTGGCATATGTTGCAGCCTGATAGCAGCGCTTGGCTTTGCTTGTGTGGATAAAAAAGCCTAAATCTGTGCCTTTGTTCTTGAAGGCACCAATCAGGGGCAGCAGGAGCTTCCTCTCAGTGGGAAGAGATGACCGACAATGTACACAATAGCAGTATTGTACTGTTGCTAATGTTCCTAAGCAGCTTGACGGATTCTGCAATCAGGGGGTTAGGGTATGGCAGGAATCTGTCTCTTGACACCATCTGCATAACCTGGGATTCAACACGGTGTCTGAGGCTTGGATTTGCAGTGCAGCCCATTTCTGACCCTAAACTTTCAGCTCGTATTACTTTTCCATTTGATTCTCATTAAGCAGCAGATCTAACATAATAACATGCAGAATGTAAGCGCTAATGCATTGAGCTGCGGCATTCATTATCTGTAAGTGAATGTTCTTCTACTCATTGGTGCAAAGTCGTACAGCCAAAGACCATTCACGCCGCTTGAGATTTTATAGCTTAGTTTTATATTTAATGCAGGAATGTTAGCTGCTTTTAAACTACTGTTCCCAGCATCCCACCAAGGGGATTCTTGGTCTTGTAGTTCAAGTGCAGCTGCAAAGTCGCCACTTCCAATTTCTAAAGTTTCCTGTACTGACCGAAAGCCATCTGGACATCTTTCTGATGTCTGTGTGTGTGTATATATATATATATTTAAGTATAGATTAATGGGCAATTGCAGAGTCAGGTTCCAGAGCTCAGTCCAGCTGACCCCCTAGAGGCAGATTGTGCATTAGTTTAAACCAATATGCTGCTTATCGGGGAGATACACTCTGTGTCTGACACAATATCTGACTGTCATTTGTCAGAGCTCACTTAAAGTAATGCAATCAACGTTTTTTTTTTTTTTGTGTGCGTTCATAACAGTTACAAGATTAAATTGGACGTTAACTTGATTCATGTATGCATAGATGCAGATAAGCATATGATACTGGACAATTGAGCCTGTCTGGCTGTCTTACTTGAGAGAGTTCAGCCCTGGCTTTAAACGATGTGCCATGTTGTCTCTTATTCTGCCACTGAGTTCAGTTATTAGTGAATTCGAATGCAAGTCTATGGGGGGCATTTTTGGACGCTTAGACTTTCATCTCCTCCACGACAGTCAACAAAACGTCCAAAAATCCCTTTCCTCTGGTGTCGGTCAGATGCTGCCAGTAAAACTGCCGGAAATTGCCTTCACTTGCGGTTTCTGACAGTTGCGCCATTGAAGTGTTTTACTGGTGACAAGTCACTCTGGCAACAAGGGAGCGGTGATTGCAGGCGCTGGAGGAGACTAAGCACAGAATACAAAACGTACTGTGTGCCATTACCTTTCAGGTTTTGGTGACTGTTACTACTCAATCATTTGGACAATGTGGGAATCTTCTTTGTATTATCCAAAAGGGGTGGGGGGGGGGTAAAGAGACACAAAGCAAAGCAGCAGGTCAGAGGCCCAGCACTGTCACATCTCCCAGTCTAGATTAGCGGATTACATTTGCCATTATTACAGGTTTTTTTTATTCAGTGATTACCCCAGAACATGGTCTTCAAATTTGCTTAAGTTATTGCTTTATTAGTGCTGGCTTCTCCCTGCAAAGCCATTAATTTAGCGCCTTTTAATCATGTCCATTATTGTTGTGGCAGATGTCCTAATGCAGACTCTGCTTGCACAGCCATCAGCACCTGTTCTGGATTTTGAGTCATCTGGTAGCCTGTGGGATTTAGCCAGACATACCAGGAGTCCTCTAATCACTGGCCAAGCAAACAATACAAGTCATGCTGATCTCTTCTCTGCACCTTCTTCCCTTATACCAGAGTGGGTGAGCGTGTGCCAAACTTACACACCCTTTTCTTTCTCACAGTACATCTTATTACTTTCCCACTTATTATAGCAGTTACTTTATTGCCGTGTATTCTGCTGCTTCCCCCCTGTTTTCTCTTTAGTTGATCATTTCCCCAAATTTCTCAGCCATACGTGTCTCACGTGTAATCACAGTGTTATTTTTTATCAAACGCCACACAAGACGGGTTCTGTGATCTAAAAATAGTATGTTTATAGAATTCCCTACCAAGAGTGGTGGCAGTGACTGATTCATTGGTTCAGTTTAAAATGTGCTGGATATCTTTTACACAACAGGAGGGTTTGGTTTGCCATCTTCTTGATCAATTTGTAGAGTGTTTTGGAAAAGCTGATGTTGATGGACTAAAGGTGACCAATACATAGAGCAATAAACCTGCCACCTCCTGACCAAGATGGCAGATTGCTGACCGACCTTCTAATTGTCTGCTGACTGTGTTCTACCAGAATATTGGTCAGATTTCAATAAGACTGTTTAGAAAATCCCATCATTGTGGTGGCCCTTTTCCAGCTGGCCTGCCCAGGCCCTCTATTAGAATCTGTCTAATTTGGCTGAACACTTACTGGCAGTCATATTGGAAAAAGATCCACTTGCTTAGTGACCTTGCCAAATGAGGGGATCTCTTTGTGTATAGCCAGCTTTAGTATATGTAGCATAGTAAGTTAGTTTGAAAAAAAGACACACGTCCATCAAGTTTAACCTTTTAACTTTTTTTAAGCCTGCCTGCTAGTTGATCCAGAGGAAGGCAAAAAAAACACATCTGAATCCTCTCCAGTTTGCCTCAGAGTGGGAAAAAATCCTTCCTGACTCCAAAATGGCAATGGGACTAGTCCCTGGATCAACTTGTATAATGAGCTATCTCCAATAACCCTGTATTCCCTCACTTGCTAAAAAGCCATCCAACCCCTTCTTAAAGCTATCTAATATATCAGACTGTAACACTGATTCATTCTGACTACCGTAGGACTGTCTAACATAGTTACATAGTTAAATTGGAATGACAAATGACAAATTCCATCAAGTTCAACCCCTCCAAATGAAAACCCAGCATACACACACACCCCTCCATACCCTCACATAAATTATATATGGCCATATACTAACTATAGAGTTTAGTATCACAATAGCCTTTGATATTATGTCTGTCCAAGAAATCATCCAAGCCCCTGTTAAAGGGGACTCCAACCCCCCCCCAGGCACTAACCCCTCCTCCCCCTGGGCTAGTGCCCCTAAGTTGCTACTTACCCCTATGCGTAAGTCCCCTCCAGGGACGTTCACAGGGGCCATCTTCTCTTCAAACCGCTTCTTCCTGGATGCTGCTCCGTCGGCGGCGCATGTGCAGTAGGACACTGGTACTACTGTGAATGCGCACAAAGCTCGCTGATTGAACTTATTGCACATGCGCAGTAGTACCAGGGTCCTACAGCGCATGCGCTGCCGAGTGCTGACGGATCTGGGAAGAAGTGGTTTGAAGAGAAGACAGCCCCTATGAACGTCGTTGCAGGGGACTTACACAGAGGGGTAAGTAGCAACTTGGGGCAATAGGGGCCACTTCTTATAACTGCATAAAAATAACACATAATTCCATGTCTTGACATTGACCATTGCAAGACATTGACCTAGACCATTGCTATAGGTGACCAGGTGCAGATGAGTGTGAGGCTGTGTCTAGCATGTTGAATAGTATGTTATGCATTTCAGTCAATGGTACGTGAAAAAGAAAAGACGGTGAACTTCAACAGCTTTTTATTTTCCATGCTTATGCTTACATATGGCAAACGCTATGCATCTAGTGTCACCTATAAAGTGTGAAAGGGGGTTGCCAGCATGCCTAGAGTGATCAGTTAGCATGCCAGTGGGATTTGCACAGCCCACCAAGATACCACACTTACAATGTGCTAACAAGCTCATTTTTGTCCCTCTTGTCTGCCCATGGCTTTTCTCTCTCTCTCCCCCTTCTCCAAGGAATAGCTTGCAAGTTGAGTGAACTAAACATAATGAAAAGCTCCACAGGAGAGAGAAGCAAAAACTGTTTTTTTCCCCTTTGCAGCCAAATAGAAAATTAGTTTGTGTTATACACAAAGGACATTTTTTTATGTGCAAAGGAGACTGCTGTGAATCTGAGGATTCTATTAACTGCAAAGAAATAGGCAGCTGCGAGAGGCTCTTCTTTCAGCCACTTCCTTCTCTGTATAGACACACAAATGTACACCTCCAATCAAAAGATTAATGGCCACTATAGAATCTCTAGTGAGTTCTGTCTCCCGGGCCGCATTGCCATAATCTACCTGTAACCTTCTCTCACCGTCATTGAAGCTGCTGCTTTCAGAAACAACGGATGTGCTACTATACACTCGCCTGTTCTATGAAGCTCTGTCTGTCCAGCTATTATTACTGGAGATATATAAAAAAGTGTTATTTAGTGTGTAAATCCAGAAATACGTGTAAACAAATAGATGACATTGGAAAGCTTTCAGGTAAATGGCGTAATCTAATTGAAACGTGCATGTATATCTATATATGATAGACATTTTTATAAAATACATATCTTTAAACATTATGGGATCCATTATCCCCAAGCTCGTTATACAGAAAGCTCTGAATTTCAGAATAATACTTGATCCAAACTAAGATATAATTAATCCTTACGGGAGGCAACACCAGCCTATTGGTTTTATTTCATTTTTAAATATTTATTTAATAGACTTGGGAGATCCAAATTAAGGAAAAAAACTCTTATCCAGAAAACCCCAGGTCCTGAGCATTCTCGATAACCAGTCCCATAACTGTACATTATTGGACTAAACCCATTATTTGAAGCACACCATGGCAATGAACATTTCCCACACTGAATATTGTTACTTTATATTACCTGTCTGCCATTCATCTTCCATGAGATTCCATGCCCTCTGCTAGTCACACTGCCTGGTTGCTAGGTAAATTGGTCCCTAACAACCTCCCAAAATAAAAATCAAGACCAATTGCAAGTTGCCTCTGTATATCAGTCTTCATAATACTAAAGGTTAATGGTGAAATACTTCTTTAAGCTGTTTTAAGTTCACTTCAGGTATTCCCCTGTATGATTTTATGTTGAGGAGTGAGGACTTCAGCCCCTTAGACTGTTGCTACTGATCTACTCACAGGTTCACTAATACCTGCTCCTGATATAGGGTCCCAGAATTGATAAGTACAGTAAGTAGTGAGTGGCATTGCTCCATACCTTCTGAACTGACACATTATCTTCAATGGAAGTCCTGGCCTCTTATATTAATTGTAAACCACAATAAGATATTGTCACACAGTGGTTTTTCAAGACATGTGGATTGAGAGATAAGTTTGGGAGTAAAACTTGGAAGCAGCAGGCTATTTATTTCCCCCCAATAACTGTATGCGGCTGCCTGCCGCTCACAAATTCACTAGTTATCTACAAGTTTTCTTCAACCCGAATAGGTACGATACATGTCATTTGTATAGTTGTAAGGAAGAAATGTCAGGGTTTTCCATGCACCTGTTTCCTTATGGGGCAGAATTAGTCCTATAAGTCAAGCCCAAAACCATAGTCCAAGATATGGTTACAGACAAGGGCGTACTATTAGCTACATGTATGGCAAAACATATCAGATCATCTATTAATTCCCTGGATAGAGAGCCTGTATACAAGGATGCTTGGGCCTTTTTTGTGGGTCTTTCAGTAATTAGGATCTCCATACCATAAGTATTTTAAATAAAAATAATTTAAACATGAAATTAACCCAATAGGATTGTTTTGTCTCCAATATGGATTCATTCGGCTTAGTTGGGATCAAGTACAAGGTACTGTTTTATTATTACAGAGAAAGAGGAAATCATTTGTAAAAATTTGAATTGTTTGATTAAAATGAGTCTATGAGAGCTGGCCTGCCCGTAATGCATTGCTTTCTGGATGATGGATTTCTGGATAATGAATCTTATACCTGTACTTTGCCCCAGCTCAGTAGTTATGTGCAGGTCATCAAATCCTTTGCAGGTGCGGGTCTGGGAAAGGGGCATAGCGGAATGGTGGGGTGAGTCTGGGTCGGGTCGTGGGTCTGGGTCGGGTCGTGGGTCTGGGTCGGTTCGTGAGTCAGGGTTAGGTTGTGAGTCTGAGGGTCTCTGTTGAGTTGTAGGTCTGGGTTGGGCTGTGGGTCTGGGTCTAGTTGTGGGTCAATGGGTCTGGGTTGGGCTCTTCATACAAGGTAAAGTTCACTCAATGCAAGATAAAGTTAATTCGATACAAGATATAGTTCATAGTACTTTTTCACTTGCTTTTTTTTTTTTGCTCCACTGTAGATGTTTTATTGAAAGTAGTTTTAGATAGCAAGAAGTATGTGAATAGTTGTGATGTACTACAGTTTCTGCTCCTGATCTATGAGGTTCATGGTATAACTCATTAGGTTTTTTGCGAGCAGAGGGAAAGTGGTCTGAAGTGAATGAATGAACCCGTTCCATGAATATTTTGCTTAACCTGTTTAACTCAGCTTTGAGGAACGGATGCGCTACTTAGATTCAATCACACAGCAGCATTTGGAGCCCACCACCTTTGAAGACTATGCTGCCCAAGTGTTCTGCCCAGTGCCGCACAATCCCCTCCAGCTGAATGCACGTAAGTCTCCTGGACTGTGAGAATACTTTGATGGTCAACTGTTAAAAGAGTTGGTGAAGGGAGCTAAACATTTATTTGCAAACACTTAAATATCCTTTAGGTGATAAATATTTTACTGTAGGGTTGCAATTAATTTTAATATAAACATGTTGACCCCCTTTATCCCTTTTCAAAATCAAAAATATGATTATATAATCCATCACAAAATGGATATGAATTTATGTAACCACCACAACTGACAATGAAATAAAATTAGACTTGGCCCATAGCCAGATGTGGCCTGCAGTGAGCTGCATGGACACTAACCTACACAACAAGGCAAAACCTGAAAGATCATTAATTGGTTTGCTCATTACTAACTTTGATGATATCGTGGAGAAATTCATGGCTAACAAATGGAATAATTTACTGCAAAGCTTTGTTTGGAGCAGGCCCAAAAGTCTAAATGTTCCTCCCATTGGAGGAATAGAATGCCCAGAAATGCAAAGACACAGCAAAGCCAATACCATAGCAGAGTGACATGATTCCAACAACAACAAAAAAAAACATAACCTTAAAGAGGATACCCCTGTGTTGTCACCTTTATTTTTATATTGCTGGTCTATAATGTATAGATCTATGAAGTGTTTCTGCAGAAATAATGATGGATTGTCTGTCTTGAGATCAGCTCAGTGTGTAAAGAAATCCGTTTACCGTTCACATTTAAATTTAACAAATTAACATAAGCAAGAAAAAAGTTCCTTGGGTGCCAAACAAAGGCTGAGATTGGCTATTGGTACAGGCTGCCTACAGGATGTTTTGGCTGGCAGTACCCAAGGTTTTGCATTAAAGCCAGAGATTAAAAAATAAGCACCTGCTTTGAGGCCACAGAGAGCCATATCCGAGGGGTCGGAGAGCAACATGTCACTCGAGCCACTGGTTGGGGGTTACTGCTTTAAGCCATCATTGGGCAAGATGGGTGGGTTTGAGATTTTAAAACGCCTTCCCTATCAGTGTGCTGTAAAATGTATCTATATTAAGTGCACAAGGAATAGGGGAAGTGCATAGGAATTACAGATAAGGGGGGGCAGAAGGTTCTTTATGGCTTCCCAAGATATATTTCTGCTCTTCAGTCAGCCATGAACAGCTTGGATGCTGTCCACTGGGCAGACACTGCTCTTAAGGTGGCTGATAAATGTTGTCCGCTAATTAGCCAGAGTATGGGGTCATCTGACCAAAAATCAGCCAGATGTTCATCGGGCAGGCTTAAAAATCCTGTTGGATTGAGAACCGCATTGATTCTTTGATGTGGCCCTTGCTCCCACCACCTGTAGGGCCCATGATCGCATCAGCCCAGATATCGCCCACTTAAGCTTGGCATACGAGTGCAAAATCCGCTTATTTGCCAACCCATGTATGTCCATCTTTAGCCTGGGCTGACGCCTCTCCATGCAGGATAGCCAGGTTAGTATTGAGGTGAATTTCTTAGCAATCAAGAAAAGTATATGCTTAGTGATGCTCTAAAAGTAAGGGTTTGCAAGTTTGCAATAAGTATTATTATTATTATTATTAATAATAATAATTAAAAAATACACAAATAATAAAATGGAGTTTATTGCTGGTTGGTTCAGGCCTTCCTTGAGTACATGATAAATGCTTCTCCCAGTGTTAATGAGGAGGGGCTGCAGCAAATGCAAAAACTCATAGTTCCATTGTAAGTATCCACTTAGCCTCTCATACTAATGCCTTTAATTTCTGTAAGGTCAAACAAGTCTTTCGAGATGACTCTGATGGTGATCCTGGCTATTACTACTAGGCCGGCTCCTACTACATCTGGCCAATCAATAGTGGCTGATGTTCGGTTAGGAATCAATAACCCATAGCCTCAATAATGACATGTGAAGCCGATTTGGAATGATTATTGTTGATTATCAGTTCGTGATTAGGAGCCAATGCAGAGTATGTTGCTATAATCTTGTTTGCATTGATCGGTGCTCTCTTGTGATTGGCCCAGGCCTCTGTTGAAATTGTTGATTTATACTCAATTTGTCACATCCAGTTGATCTGTTCAATCTTTGCTCATGATTTGATTTATACTCTTTTGTTTTGTTTTTTTCTTTTATTATTTCCATTCTTCAGATAATTAAATCTGTTCTGTTTATCAAAGGTAAGACCTTTCTTCTGCCTGTCTCCTTCACCCTTCCTTACTATTCAGCACCTGCCTATTATCCCTTATTACTTTCCTTTTCCGCCTTCTAATCACTGCATGACTATTGGGCAATACAACACTGTTTACTAATAGCTCTCGCTCACCCCTGCACCTTGTGTACTGCATGTAATGGGTGTATGGCTAATACTAATAAGCTTTGTGCGGAGCCAACACATGACAGTTCATTGTGTATGTAAGCATGACACATTCAGCAGCATGTCTGTAGCAAACAATGATTTGCTCTCTTCCTACTCGTCTCATGGGTAAGTGATACCAGTGTCTCAAGTCTGTTATTCTGTACTTGTAATGTTGTAATTTCCTGAAACAAAAAGGATGCTCTGTCTAAATATTTGGAAAGTACAGTGAGATCTGTTGTGGAATTCTCTCCCTGAATCAGTTGTACAGGCTGATACATTAGATAGCTTTAAGAAGGGGTTGGATGGCTTTTTAGCAAGTGAGGGAATACAGGGTTATGGAAGATAGCTCATAGTACAAGTTGATCCAGGGACTAGTCCCATTGCCATCCTGGAGACAGGAAGGAATTGTTTCCCCCTCTGAGGCAAATTGGAGAAGCTTCAAATCTTTTCTCTTTTTCCTTCCTCTGGGTCAACTTAAATGGAGGTTCTAGTGTATTGGCAATGTGTTGCCTCAGACAGGTATGATGGGGATGTGTGTCCTCCACTAGACACCCTCATTTCATAACTTCATATTATTATAACTATAAATGATATCCTCATATAGCCTCATAAACATTGCGTAGTGATGTCATTGGTTATAATCAGAGCTAAGTGATAGTCGTTTCTGTCACATGACTCACTGACCCTTGTGTATTATAATAAATAAAGTACCCCCTGTTGCAAAATATGAGAATATTAGAAGACACTTAGGCCTCTGGCCTCATGCTTTCGTATGGTCCTGGAACTCCTCAGTAACTTATAATATCCTTATATTTTGCAAGAAGGGGTACTTTATTCACTATTGTTTTATACTTTAGACCTGGCCTAACCTAAGAAAGTGCAAAGGATCAAATATAGGCGGCACAAAAAATCAGCTATGGAAAGAGGAGCTTTGGAATTAGTGGTGGCACTTGAATAAAATGCAATATGTATTTGTTATGTGGTGTTGATATCTCACTAGGTGGACTCCATTATAGTTATATAGTGAATAAAGTACCCCCTTTTGTAAAATATAAGGATATTATAAGTCACCAAGGAATTCCATGATCATATAAAAACACAAGGCCAAGTGCTTTTATACAGTTCATGGAACTCTGAGGTTACTTCCAAGGGGTACTTTATTTATTATAACACACACGTTTTACTGAGACGTGACCAAAATTACATCACTACTCAACTGATGACATCACTATTTTATTCATATTTCTTTGAGGCGCACCATTGAGGCTTGTTGTGTGTTTATAATACAATAGTACAAGAGTTGCATTGAAATACTGTTCTTCTGTGTTAGAAATGGTTCAGTCTTTCTAGTGTATGTGCAGTTGACATGTGGAGAAAGATTTGAGGTTCTCCTCCTGACCTACCTTTCTTCTCATGTTTCATTGTCCAGGCACTTGCCCAACAAAAGAGCAAGACTGCAGCCAATCACCTCCGGCGGATGGATCAGAACTGGCTTTTCCTATGTCACCACGGAGCAACAAAAATCGAATGTCCATAAAGCTACGACGTTCCTCTGGTTCCGCCAACAAAACCTGAGTCTTCTCTTCATATCCCTGGGCTGCGCGGTTGAGTTTTCCCAATCACTGGCCGTGCCAAATCCAGGCACTCCATACTCACTCCAGACTTTATACTTCCTGTGTTTTTATGCTAGGTTTTTTTTTCACATTTTATTTGAGTGAACAACACTGGACTTTTTAGACCTTATTTAATATTTTAGCCTGATACCCATGTTTTTAATTCTATACGACGCAGGGTGCCATATGTATATCTTTGCAGCTTTTATCCTCTATTACTGGGTCTTTGAAAGGCTGAAACGATGCCTAAAATGAACATTCAGTGAGCTCTCGTAGCTGTGTCATTTTTGTGTTCTCCACGTTGTATATTTATTCACTATATTATTATTGCCAGAGGCTTTTTTTTTTTTTTAAACCTGTTTTCTCTGGGTCAACACAAAATGAAACCTAGATCTAAACTGTTTCACTGATCATGATCTGATTTTGAAAGATCTCTTGTATAAATATGTCTATGGCTTTTTTTTTTTTTTGGTACAATGAAACCTAAAGAGATTCCAGATTAAAGATAAATGTAGCACAGCAACTCACTATTTTTATACATGTGTTATTTGTTTTATATATATAATATATATATATATTTCTTTCACAGGCCTGATTTTATTTAAGAATAATGTGTTCTTTGGCGCAGGGCTTGCAGAGACAAGATGGCTTTGTTTGTTTAGCGGGATGGGATGTGTCCGTGATTCTCATTGGCCGATGAGCCGAGCTCCAGAGAAATTCTTTGTTTGTATCCGTTGAAATAAGGATCATTCCACTTCACAAAAATATCATTGGAGGTTTTATTGTTGTTTTTATGTATATATGCCAAACGTGATATTCATGAAACTGGTTGCATGTCAATGAATTTTGTATAGGTATCACACAATGGTATTTGCCTTGGCAACAAAGCATTGGCGTATTATAGAAGCCATTCATCTAGTAATTCATGGAGCCCATCATGACCTTCAATGACCCTCTGCTTCTAAAGTCATGGACTGAAAGCCATTTGTCTCTAGAGATGCCGAAGCGCCTGCGAGATGCCGTATTCACGTGGATTGTGTTTGTGTGTTTCCAATCATGTCACGCTATACAGAATGAGCATCTTATTCAATGAAACTCTGCATAGTTAATGTTCCCACTGCTATAGCTCTGCTTGTCCTTCATGAGAGGAGTAAAAACCATTAGGGGGTCATTAAGGCCATTATCAGAAGCAGTGACATTGTATACCCCCCCCCCATGCAAAATGGCGGCTTTTCTTGCACAGTAACTCTTGCATTGCAATGACTGTACAGCCTCTCTTTCTATACGTTTTTTTTTTTGTGATCTCATTGTTCTTTTCCACTCTGAGCCAAATTTAAGGCCTGCAAGTTATAAATAAAAACACTACATATCCTTTTACGTTTTCTTTGGCAGCCCAGATGCCTTTGTCTTACTTGCCCTATCAATGATTTCCTATTGAACATATCTCCCTATGCAGTTCTGCTGTCTCCTTGCCTATAGGATCCTATGTGAGTAGGTAGACACTATTGATATAGCTGGTCTGTAAGTGTCCTGCTGTCCAGTTAGAGGGTTAAATGTCACTTTAATGTTGATTCCACCACCCATAGACGTGAACATGTGAATGTCCATTTTATATTCTTTTTTTTTTTATTTCCCTCTAAACAAAATCTCTATGTGTAAATAATGTTTCTGTGTCAAATAGTATTTTATAACATTTATAAAGGATTGTATTCAAGTTTCATTGCTCTACCAAAGCTCCGAGAACTGAATCTAGAAATAAAAGTGATGGACAGAAGAGAGACAGATACTGAAAGCAAAGACTTGTTGGTATGTCGCCCACCTTCTTCTTTTTGCCATAGTAAGTGACCTTGTAGCTGGATAGACGGCAATTAGAATTCTAGAGCAGGGAAGGGCTTTCATTTGCAGCCCAGTTGGGGGTTATATGTAAGAATCCTTATTCTAGTAACCATTGTATTAAGGGGGTTATTAATCAAAGGTAGAGTTTGTGAGGTTTTTTACTACAGGTATGAGATCTGTTATCCAGAATGCTCGGGACCTGGGGTTTTCCGGGTCAAGGATATTTCTAATTTGGATCGTCATATCTTAAGTCTACTAGAAAATCATTTCAACATTAAATAAACCCAATAGGCTGGCTTTGCTTCCAATAAGGATTAATTATAACTTAGTTTGGATCAAGTACAAGCTACTGTTTTGTTATTACAGAGAAAAAGGAAATCATTTTTTAAAATTCAGGTTATTTGGATAAAAAGAAGTCTAATGAAGATGGCCTTTCCATAATTTGGTGCTTTCTGGATAACCAGTTTCTGGAGAACCGATCCTATACGTGTACCTTGAATAAACTCACAACTCGAATGTTTTATGAAAAAAAAAACCCCCAATGTAAGAAACTCAAATACCTTGAATTTATTGAAATGTTTTTAGCGCAAACCATCATAAAAAGAACAAAAATCATGAAGGGAAAAAAACATCTTAAAATGGTTCTGCTATCAACTTCTACGTGGCCTTCACAGGTTTTTTTTTTTTTAGTGAAACTACCCTTGAAAAACTCGAATTTTTAGAGAAAACACAACTGGATCTTTTATATATAACCCCCCTTAGTGTCTGCAATGGATCATTTGCCTATTGTGCCAAATAAATGCTATGTATGAGGCCTGGAATCTACCACTGTAGTGAAGTGATGAGAAAAAGGGGGGTTACATGAATGTGATGTGGCAATGGTCCGTTGTCCATGTTTTACCACTCGCAACAACCTCATCAGGTACTGGTCATTCTGGGTCTACATAGACGGTTTTGTAGCTCTCACTATTATGCAAGCAATTATTAATATGCCTTTTTAATAAAGT
This sequence comes from Xenopus borealis, assembly GCA_024363595.1. Lineage (NCBI taxonomy): Eukaryota > Metazoa > Chordata > Amphibia > Anura > Pipidae > Xenopus > Xenopus borealis. Next base: position 92,935,702 of record CM044445.1, on the reverse strand, counting down.
CTAGATCATGAACAATATCCTTGTTGTCTCTCTCTGCAATACTAAGCTTAATGGGGATCCTAACATTGAATTAAATGTTATATATATATAGACTCATATGTCCTAAGCATCTTTTCACTTGGTCGTGTTTGTAAAGGGTTTCAGCTCTCCTATTCTGCTTCTTTTGGGCAAAAATGCTGTCTGGTTGTCAGGGTCACTGACCCCCAGAAAATGTGCATTTTTCAAGGCTCTGCACAAGTCCTCCTCCATTGGTGAGTGGGTAGAGCAGTGGTCCTCAAACTTGGCCCTCCAGCTGTTAAGGAACTACAAGTCCCACAATGCATTTGCCTGACTGTGGCTGTCAGACTCCATCATTGCATTGTGGGACTTGTAGTTCCTTAACAGCTGGAGGGCCAAGTTTGAGGACCACTGGGGTAGAGGAAAGTTTTAGCTGCAAGTGTTTCTTGTGATTGTCATACCCCTGGATAAAGTTGTATTTCACGAGACGCCCTTTGATTATTTAAAGATAATCATTTTCTCAGCCTAGGTTGTATGCATTCATCATCTTTCCAATGGGTTTCAGTCGGATTGGTTGGACATTCAACTATTCAGCCTATCAACTTTGCAGAGTACACTTCTAACCACTAGAGTATCTCCGTCCCCTGTAGCAATGACTTTCAGAGACTAAGGGGGTAGATTCATCCATGCTCATATTTTAGTCATTAACGCAATTCCAGTTATTTTGTGTTAAAACTCACATAATCGAATTGAGGTTTCAGAAACTCAAATCTATTAAGAGCAAAAAAACTGGAATGTAAACATTTGCCATCTTAAAGCGCTTTCAATCTGAGTTTTCGAAATTCAAATCTTTTAATAAATAAGCGCACGTTTCAGTTTTGAGTATTTTGCAAATTTAAGGGGGAAAAAAAGGGGGTGGTTCACTTTTAGTTTGTCATAAGAGTTACAAATTTGGGAATTTGGACCCTAGAAACAGAAAACTGGAAAGCTGCCGAATAAAAAGCTAAATAACACAAAAAACATAAACAAATAATGTTAACTCAAAGATGAACAAACCTTTAATGAACAAATTAGAATTTTGATGAATATACCTCCCTGTGTATCAGTGCATTGCCACGTGGACGTAAAACTAACCTAAATAGCCAGGGGACCAACTGGGCTTCTGTATTCCAACCCTGGTCTGTAAAGCAGATCTTGGCTACCCAAGGGCTGCTATATTTTTCCTAGTGATTCAGTGTCTCAGTTGTACGGCAGTTTCATTGATGATTTGGGTCCCTATTGCCTTCCATGTTTGTGGCCTTGATCATTAATTAAATGTTATTAGTGGGCTGTTCTTGTACTGCACAACTCTGCTTGGCATGACCCTACTTTACACATCTCTTCATGGTTCCAATAACGATTGTGGATGGCGCTAGCCCAGTACTGTTGGCAAATGACCCTGAACATGAGAAATGTGTGACCTATATTCAGATAATGGTTTCATACATTCTTTCTGTATCATGATTTTTAGTTTTAAAAATGAGAGTTATGCTTTTAGCGTGTTTGCTTATTTATCCCTTCTACTGATACTCTCAATGCCGAGTTGCAAGGGCTCCTATTCTCTAACATCCAGCCAGAGAACTGATGTTTCTGCACTGCCATATATTATTAATAATAATAATAGCTGCTGTAAGTTTTCTCTCACATGGGCAATTGTATGACCTGCATGTGTATCTGACCCAGCTGTGGAGATCTCAGCATGTAATGTCATTTCACGCCTGTTTATGCCCACATGTAAAGGGCTAGAAAAGACACATCTTACTTAATGACACAATAAACTCTTCTTACCACTTCCTTTGCCTTCTTGACTTCTTATTTCCTTGGGTTCAACTTTCTCATAATCTGCAAAAAAGGCAAAGGTTCAACAACGGGAGGGTTGTACACTGACCGATGTGTTGTACAAGCCCCAAGCATAGCATTTCTATTAGGGATGCACTGAATACAGGATTCCGTTTGGGATTTGGCCTTTTTCAGCAGGATTTGGATTCAGACTAATCCTTCCGCCCTGCCGGACCAAATCCAACCCCTAACTTGCATATGCAAATTAGGAGAGGGGAGGGAAATTGCATGACGTTTTGTCACAAAACGAGGAAGTAAAAAAATTAGGGTTCGGTCATCTTTCTCAAAGGATTCGGCGGTTCGGCCAAATCCAAAATAGTCTATTGCAATGTGATTAATGGGTTCTTGACACCAATAACAAAGCTCACCCAAATTCTACTGATGATAGAAAACCTAGGTCCCTTGTAAGAGACACCGTTCCAATTAGGAATAGTGGTCGGATGCCTAAGCCTGTAGCCTCCAGGAGCATTAGAAACATATAATAAAGTTGCCTTCACACACCAGTCCACCAAAAGGGTATTTGTAAAATAAATAATAATTTAGTTTATCTGTTTAAAAGCAACAGCTAGGACGTTTTAGATCATCGCAATCACAGAGATGAAGCTTGGTGTGTATAGAGAAGACCTATCTGTTTATCCCTTTTAGTGGTCCCACTATAATATCATGTCAACTGGAGAGTAATAAGGGATCAATGCTATGTTGCCTGTATGAGTGTTTAGTGTGCTTATGCTTACATTTTCATTTGACTATTTTGACAAAATCCTGTATTTTGTTTTTGGATCCGTTATACAGAAACCTGTTATCCAATAAGCTCCAAATTACTGGAAGGCCATCTTCCATAGACTTGACTTTATCCAAATAATCCAATTTTTTAAAAATGATTTCCTTTTTCTCTATAATAATAAAACAGTACTTTGTGCTTGATCCCAACTAAGATATACAGTTGTGCACACACCCTGGTAGAATTTATTTCTTTTCATTTGTCAGAGAATATGAATGATAACACAAAAACTTTTCTTTCACTCATGGTTAGTGGTTGGCTGAAGCCATTTATTGTCAAACAACTGTGTTTACTCTTTTTAAATCATAATCACTCTAATAAAGAAGTGGAAAATTAGGAGTTCTGTTGAAACCAAACCAAATAAAACTAAAATTTCAGCCACAGGATGCAAGGAAAACCCCAAAAATAACTTCAGGTGATATACAGGACTCTCTGAAAAATGTGGTGTGGCTGTTTCAAGATGTACAATAAGGAGGCAATTGAAGAAAGATGGGCTGCATAGTCAAGTTGCCAGAAGAAAGCCATTAATATGCAAATGCCACAAAGTATCCGGCTTACAATAAGCCAAACAGCACAGAGACAAGCCTCAAACCTTCTGGCACAAAGACATTTGGAGTGATGAGACTAAAATTTAACTTTTTGGCCACAACCATAAACGCTACATTTGGAGAGGAGTCAACAAGGCCTATGATGAAAGTTACACCATTCCTATTGTATAACATGGTGGTGGATGGCTGATGTTTTGGGGATGTGTGAGCTACAAAGGCACAGGAAATTTGGTCAGAATTGATGGCAAAATGAATGCAGTAAGTTATCAAAAAATACTGGAGGAAAATTTGCACTCAACAAACTGGAAGCTGCGCATGGGACGTACTTGGACATTCCAACATGACAATGATCCAAAATACAAGGCCAAGTTGACCTGTCATTGGCTACAGCAAAATAAAGTGAAGGTTCTGGAGTGGCCATCTCATTCTCCTGACCTCAATATCATTGAGCCACTCTGGGGAGACCTCAAACGTGCAGTTCATACAAGACAGCCCAAGAATTTACTGGAACTGGAGGCTTTTTGCCGGGAAGAATGGGCAGCTTTACTGTCTGAGAAGATAAAGAGCCTCATCCACAACTACCACAAAAGACTTCAAGCTGTCACTGATGTTATAGGGGGCAATACACGGTATTAAGAACTGGGGTGTGTACACTTTTGATCAGGGTCGTTTGTGTAGTTTGTGTAGTGATTATGATTTAATAAGAGTAAACACAGTTGTTTGACAATAAATGGCTTCAGCCAACCACTAACCATGAGTGAAAGAAAAGTTTTTGTGTTATCATTCATATTCTCTGAAAAATGGTTAAGAAATCATACATTCTGCCAGGGTGTGTAAACTTATGAGCACAACTGTAATTAATCTTTAATTGAGGTAAAACAACCCTTTTTTGGTTTAAAGGAGAATTCAACCCCCTTGATGTTAAGTTCCCACTGCCCCCTCCCTGCCTCCCCCCTGCACAGTCTTACTCCTGAATTCATTTCCCCGTAGAGTGGGGACAGTGGGGACTTAACATCATGGGGGGAGGGTTTAGTTCTATTCATAGATGATTTCATACTACACTTAAGGTATGGAGATTCAAATTACGGAATGATCCCTTATCCGTAAAACCCCAGGTTCTGAGCGTTCAGGATAAATATGACCTCAACACAGGGATTTGACTCTATATATACGGGATGCAAATTCATCAGAGCCCACACCTAAAAACACCATAGTTCACCATTAAAGGGGATGTTCACCTTTGAGTTAACTTATAGAATATGCTTTTCCTAGCAACTTTTCAATTAGTCTTCAGTTTGTATTTGTTATGGTTTTTTAATTATTCTCCTTCTACCTCTTTCCTACTGCCAAATGGGGGTCGCTGACCCTGTAAGTGGAAAAATAGGTATTGTTCTGTGGGGCTAAAATTTTGTTAGTCAATAATTTGAGCCCTCTCCTATTCATATTCCAGTATCTTAATCAACCGCTTCCTGGTTGTTAGGCTAAACTTGAACCTTGAGTCTTTTCCCAACGTTCATCTTGCAGCAGGAGAATGGTCCCAAACACAAGGCTCAAGTAATACAGTGATCCAGGAGAAAAACACAAAGGCATTCAATGTCTTAACTCAAGCCCTTATATTTATCCGGTGGAGAATCTGTGCAGCATCACCCCTCTTGAGCAGTGTGCAAAGCTGGCCTATACTAACCCCAATAGACAAGGTGCTGCTGCTGCAAACTATGAATGTGTAGGGTTTGAGTTCTTATGCAGACAGCATTTTCAATTTTGAAAAACCAAGTAAAGTGAATTGTAAAGAATGGTCCCTGCAGCAGCCCCCCATTCCCACTGTAAAAGTTGTCCCTAATGTCACAGCAGAGTCACACAGTGAGCTTGGAGACCTCCATATCCAGTCCAGGATTCAGCGTCCTCCTTTGGCCCCACCTCCAACTAAGCATTTGCACAAATCTAGCTGTTAATTCTAACAACCCCAGTCAAACTCCACCCAGTCATTTGCAGCCAAAACATTTTTATGGCATCCGACTATTCCCGTTATGTCTTTTGACATATACCCAATCAGGCCCGGACTGGCAATCTGTGGGTTCTGGCAAATGCCAGATGGGCTGCTATAAGTTGCCATAGAAAGTCAGTATTTAGTGGGCTGGTGGGGACTGTTTGGGCCTCTATGTGGGCTGTTTGGGCCTCTGTGTTCCTGAAATGCCAGGGCCTATTTTAATTCTCAGTCTGGACCTGTACCCAATCAATGCTCTGCTTTTGAAGTAACAGGTTTGTGTTTATATGCATTTCCATTGTATTCTAAACTTGCATCAAATGCATAAAAAAAAAAGGATTGAGTTCATACTCTTACATGTGCTCAGACTTGCATCTCAGACAAACATGGATGGACTCTGCAACCTATACCCCTCTCACTGCACCCTGCACTGCTCATGTATACACCTACCTGCTAAATGGCACAAGTGCAGTTGTCAGTAGTATCCAATGGTATCACAAAATTTGAACTGTCGGCTCTCTAGATTTTGTGCAACTAAAACTATAAGCATTACTAAACCAGCTCAGTGGGGTTTTTTTTTTTTTAACATTTGGAGGCCAAAATGTTGCCTTTCCCCAGTTTATTCTTTTATGATGAAAGAGCACAAACGCTATATTAACTAATATAAATAACCCCAGCAAACAGTGCATCAGGAAGATCATTGCCCTGTATAAGATGTGTGTGTATGTTTGCTGTGCTACGCAGGAGCAGAGAGGCTGCCTGGGACAACAACTAATAAATATTCACAATGTGTCTGTGATACATAAACGAGCACACTTCACATAAATTGGGTCTGATCATCCTTTCTAATGGCCCTTACACACGGGCGTTTTTACCTGCGCTCCCCTGCGTTCCGTTTTGCTGCGTTCAGCCGCAGGGGAGCGCAGGTATACACGCACTCAATTATTTTCAATGGGGCTGTACTCACACGAACGCATCTAGGCGCCAAACGCAGGTTCAGATGCAACATGCTGCATTTTTCCTGCGTTCGGCGCAGGTAAAAATGCCCGTGTGTAAAGGCCCTAAAGGTGAAGAATAATTTTGGTAAGCAACCCCCTTGCACCATTACAAGCATAATGAGAGTCTCGTAGCAGGTCTACAATACACAGGCACCGTTAAAGGGGTTTATGACCTTTGCATTAAATCAGTATCATGTAGTATGTTTTTTATTATTTGTGATTTTTTTTTAATTATTTTGCTTTTTATTCAGCCGCTCTCCAGTTTGCAATTTCAGCAGTCTGGTTCCTAGCAGCCATGCATTGATTTGAATAAGAGACTGGAATATGAATAGGAGAGGTCTGAATAGAAAGAGGAGTAATAAAAAGTAGTGCTAATATATTTGTAGCCTTACAGAGCATTTGTTTTTTAGATGGGGTCATTGACCCCCATTTGAAAGCTGGAAAAAGTCAGAAGACGAAGGCAAATGCTTCAAAAACTATGCAAAATAAAAAATGAAGACCAATTGAACAGTTGCTTAGAATTAGCCATTCTATAACATACATAGGGGCAGATTTATCATTGCTCGAATTTCGAATTGAAAGAAATTCGACCATGTGAATAAGAAGTGAAGTAAAATCCTTCCAATTAGAATTGGAAGGATTTTACCGCAATTCGTTTGGTCGAACGATCGAATAGGAAAAATTCAATCGATCGATAAATCGTTCGCTTCAAACGATTTTTTTTTGATCAATCAAATTTTTTTTATTCCATCAAAAATCAGTAAACCCAATGTGATAGCTCTGATCTGGCGAACGAGGTGGTCGAATAAAAATTTAAAGGGGAAGTACTTCGACAGTCGAATGATCAAATATTCGAATGAGATTTTATTCGAATTATTCGAATCATTCGATTCGATCAAATTTACATAATTCACTGGTCGAAGTGGTCTTGAAAAACATTCGAAATTCTAATGTTTTTGAAAATTCGATCGAACTTCAAATTCTTCATGTGAATTTTGTAAATCTGCCCCTTAAAGTCTGTTTCATGTTAGACTTGATAAAGGGCACATAAGGCCTGATACAGATCATGTATCAGTGGTCGGTTATAAAAGGATAATCACACCATTTAATATGCTCTCCCCATTTTCCATCATTCTAAGATATACATATGGAGATAGGGGTGACCCAGTTGGGGAATGTTGCACTTCTACACTGGATGTGATTAGCAGCAAGTTTGGATAGCCTACAGCTTTAAGTTATATAAAAGTCAATTTAAAGGGGAACCACCCTTTTCATAAAGAAAATCCACAACCCCAAGACTGGCCAGCTTCATTTTAAGGGTAGTGACAGACAGGGAGATTCGGGGAGATTTTGTCGCCTGGCGTTTTTAGCAGGCGACAATCTCCCCGAATTTCCTTCTCCCTGTCTGTCGCTAGTATACTGACAAAGCGCCTGTGCAGACGCGGCGCAGCGATTTCCGGAATCGCCCGAAGATACTTCGTGAGGAAACTTCGGGGGGCGATTCCGGAAATCGCCGCGCCGCGTCTGCACAGGCGCTTTGTCAGTATACTAGCGGCAGACAGGGAGAAGGAAATTCAGGGAGATTGTCGCCTGCTAAAAACGCCAGGCGACAGAATCTCCCCGAATCTCCCTGTCTGTCCCCAGCCTAAAGGTTTTCTCAGATCAAAGCTGAACACCAAGTGCAGATCTAATATCTCTAAGCGACATATGAGCATCTGACTTACTTTATAGCACCTGCTTCCCAAGTCCATTTAAAGCCTTTGATTTTGACTGAGGGCTAATTCCAGAAATACACAGATGTTAATCCTTTTCCACTATACTTCCCCGGCCAAATGCTTCGATAATTGCAAAGTTTAACAATATGCCTGCACATTTGTAGGCACACAGAATACAATTAACACCGGTCTTTAATGTCTCCTTTATTGTTAACCGAAGTGCTTTATACTGCGACTTAAGAGAACACGTTGGGTTTAACAGCATAAAGAGCAAAATTATACAGCGTTCAAGGAGCAGCGAGGATTTAACAGCCTTTGGGAGTCAGTTAATGCAAGTTTGCAATAAGCTTTTTTTTTTTTTTCTTAATACAAAAATAAATAATTCAAACTAATCCCTTTTCAAGTTATTCTGTTTATATGAAGCTATATGGAGCCTTGGCGAGAGAGAGAGAGTCCTGCATGTAATTGCCAGTAGTTGTTCTGCCATTACTTAGTCTTTTTTGGAATGATTTAATTACACTTCATTCTCAGTGTACTGTGAATGCACATTGGCTGATGCTTTAAGCGTTACAGGAATTGGGAATAAACAGCTGAAATCATGAAACCTTTGGTATATATTTTTTTTTTTTACAATTTAGACACAATTTAAAAATGGTTCAAAACAGAGGATTATGAGTGATCGGCTCACCAGTTGCACATAGATACAAACAGGGGCCAAAACATGAATGCCAACACCACACAACTCTGCTTCCCAATGTGAGGGACTCATAACTCTAATGGGGCGTTTTACAAGGGGTGGAAGCGTTTTGGGAACTACGGAGCACATTTTTGAAAGGGAATAAGTAAAACACTCCACAGCCCACTAGAGGGAAAAAATGAAGCTTACTATTTCTATAGAATTTTGGAGACATATTTTTGCAGTAGAAGCAAATGATCTTTAGTCCCAATAAATATGACTTTAAAAACCCTAAAGAGCTGCAGAATTTCACTCCTGTGGACTGTGGTGTCTTCTGGTTGGACCCTTTGATCAATATGCCCCCTGTGAAGCAAGTGAATCTATTGGACATGTAAGGGTGGCTTTCACTTAAAGAGACAGGAAACCTTCACTTTAGAAGGTGCAAACTGCCCCTGTGCAACTCTTTATAGCAGGGATATATAGTAAAGGGTCCTCATATCTGATTAGGGTGGGTCCCCATGATTCCCATGAAGACAATGTTCTCTAACAATAGAAAATTGCCATTACTATATAAAACTGTGGTCTGCTTTAGGAGTAGTGCAGAGTATAAAGTTATATGCAGAGGGACAAGAGACAGATCAGCAGACTTGTATGATTAGCGGGAAGAGGCTACACCTTTATCCCAGACATTAAACAAGCAGTTGTTATTATATCTCCCAGCATCCCCTGACAACCACAGACACAGGCAAGTCGTGCTGGCCTTTTTCTTATTGGTCAGAAGCCGACAATATACGACTACAGGCTTTGGCTCTAGTGAGTGTGCGGTTGCTGGCGCAACTATTTGGCTATGGAGTTAATATAAACACACACACAAACACACACTGAAATGACTAAAGCTGGAAACAGTCGACCCTGCGGCCCTCCAGCTGCCGTAGAATTACAGCTCCCAATATCCAGAAAGCCTTTTGACGGTGCAGGGCTTGTGGGAGTTGTAGTTGCACGGCAGCTGTAGGGATGCAGCAGGTTGGACGACACTGGAGGATACATGGGCAGCAGCACGTTAAGACATAATTAACAGCCGGGTCCCATTGGCAGAGGCCGCAGCATGAGTTGTCCGGAGTTATCAGCGGAGTGGCATTTGCTCACGTGCAGGGCGAGTCCCGGGGAGCTGAAAAAGGCAGTGGGGCAGCGTTCGCAGGGGTAGATCTTTTGTCCCCCTTCGGCCACCACCAGAGAGTCTTCCAGGGGGACGAGCCGCTCTTCCCTGACGGCGTGCCACAGCCTGTGCTTGTCCCTGATGTCCATGGAAGGGAAGTGAACTCCGCACAGGACGCAGGGGTAGGTGACGTGGCCTCTGTCCAGGTAGGGCTGCTGGTGGGTGAGCAGGTGTTTGCGGAGATACGCGTGTCTGCGGAAGCGTTTGTGGCAGCAGGGACAGTCGAACGCCTCTTCCTCCTCCTCCTCTCCGTCGTCTGAGGCCGCCCGGGCTTCCGTAGGCGCTCTGCTGTGTAACAGGGAGCTGTCCGCCGCCGGCTGGTGCTGATCACTGCGCTGGGAGCTGTCCGCCGCCTGCTGGTGCTGCTGAACTGGAGACTGAGCGTCCGACAAACTCAACGGGACGGTGCGGGCGGCGCTGCTGCCGCTGTTGTTCTCTTTCCCTTCCAGCCGCGGGGGGCTCGGCGCTTTCTTCCCTCCTTGCCCGTCACTCCCGCCCCCTCCCGGAGCCCGGGGCTTGTGCCATCGCCTGTGAGACGCCAGGTTGGCTGGGCAGCTGAAGATCTTATCGCACTCCGGGCAGCGATATTCAACGCGGACGATTCTGGAGCACTTGTGTTGCGCCAAGGCGAATGGGTCCGGGTAGTGCTCTTTGCACAGCTGACAGATGAACTCCCCCAGCGGGGGGCGCTGCTTGCCCAGGGGACTACTGCGCGACTTCAACTCCGGCTCCTCCGCTTTAATCTTCAGCCCCAGCACGGGAGAAGTGGTGACTTCGTCGGTGAAGTTGAGCTTCCTGGTGACTTTGCTCTTCTTGGAGGGGCACTTGGTGAATGTGGCGCACACGTTTCCCTGCAGCTTCCCCTCGGGGGTCATGAAGGGATTGTGATTCATCAGCAGCTTCTCCATGGACGCCAACGACGCCGCCACCGGGAACGACTCGCCGGTCACCGGAGAGCTCGGGTATCTTTTAAACAAGGTGGTTTTCATGTGTGATTGCACCGGGCTGTAAGCGGGCTGAGTCCAACCTGCAGTCTCATCCAGTCTGGCTCTACACTGGCTCTGCGCGACTTCTGCCGCTTCCTTTCCGGCTGTCACTGAGTCAGGAGGGGAGCTGGGGATGTGAGCGCTCGCTGGCTGCGGGACTGGAGGGAAATATACTGACAGCTGCTGGGCAGAGGCGTCACAAGGGACCCTGTAAGTCCCGCATGTTCTCTTGCTTCGCTTTACTAAAAATCCCCTCGGCATCTTCCCCCCCGCTTGGCTGCAAGTGCTGCAGATGGGACGAGAGCCAAACTGGCTGGGAAATAATGACCTAAACGTCTGTCTTCATAGCCCTGGCCACTGCTTTTATAGCCGGGCACAGAAACTGACATTCAGTCTCTCACATGCCAGCCAGTGCCTGCCAATCAGGAGTTAGAGGACAGCTGGTGGGCGGGGCACAGCCTGGTAATCACCCAATAGACTTGACTTGAGCCACAGTCACTTTTCTTACTCCGTCTCTTGTGCACTTGTGCTCATCATTTACACCTGATCCTTGCAACAAGGAATAATAAGCTGAGTAAACCATACTGTGCTATAAAAAAATTGGAGTGCTCAAACCTTTGCTTAAACCCAAATTAGGGTAACAGGTGCTCAAACTGGAAGACCTTTGCCCGCCCTTCAGGTCCAAATATTCCATGCAGAAACAAAAACCAGTGGCACTCTGATAAAAGTGAAGTTGGTTTATTCAGCCCATATACATACAAAAAAAGGGGGCAACGTTTCGGACTCCACTGAGTCCTTTATCAAGCCTAATATACAAGTGAAAGACCACAGTGTTATATAGGGTGTACTTGATGGGAAGGGCATAAGGTCCCACCTCCTCTTAGTGACATCACATTAATTAATACAATCAATTGCATAAATAAATAAATAAGTGCATTGATATTTAGTGTCCATAAAATCTCATAAAAATTCTTGTATCGTGTTTTATTCCATCCAAAATTTAGTGTGTATTCATTCCAAAGTGATCTTATGAAGTTGCTTTTACTTAAATTGTGTAAGTGGTCTGGTTTTACCTGAGATGCATCCCACCTGATTCAGCACGCCCATTTACATGCTAATCTTGTAGACAGCACTCAGTTATCTTTCAGACTGTCTACAAGATTAGCATGCAAGTGCATCTGTTAACAAAGACAGGGTTTTTTTTAGTTACAAAGTTGTGATCATAAAGTTGATAAGCCACCATACCACATCAAGGTAAACTCCACACGGTGGTCCCTAACTTGTTTACCTCTGGTCATAGTAGAAAAGGTCTTGTACCTCTCTGCATAAGAGCATTAATTAAAGCAAATGTCTCCTGAGCCTTGGTTTCAAACTGAGGGCCCAGTCAGTAGCACTTCCATTATACTTATTTATTTTACCTTGTTAGCCTTAGGAGTGTATCCACATTTGTCATTTAGACAAGACCAACAATGATACAGAGCTGCTCCATGAATGTTGGGAAGGAGATTAAACTTCTGTGTCTTTATTCTACAGCAAAACAGCATATGCATTAATTTGCCAATGGTCTCCTATGTGTAATAATATAACTATTCAGATTTTGCTTCTAGGATCTATTTGGCTCCAGTAAATTGGCCATAAATCATTAAAGGAGAACCAAACCTGTAAGGAAAGAAATACCTCCCCCCCCTGTATAGACCCCCTACATCACCCCCCCTCTCAGGCAAATGCCCCTAATATTTTACTTACCCCTCCTGCAGATTCTTGCCATAACAATTCACAGCAGCCATCTTCTTTCTTCAGTCTTCTTCATAAGTTTTGGTGCATGCGCAGTTGGAGGAGAGCACACTATATCGGAACTGTCATGAAAACAATGTTGTAACAGTCACTCTTCTCAAATTCTAAAGATATCCCAGATTTCATCCCAATAATGTTCCAGTAGTGCCCCTATGAAACTGCTTTAAAGGGCAAGGAAAGGCAAAGAAATAAAATCCCATTTTTACCTTCTTTAATGAAAAAGAAATCTATCTCCAATATACTGTAATCAAAAAATGTGTACTGTTTTTATAAGAAACCTGACTGTATGCAGTGACATTCTCCCTTCATTTACTTCTGTGGATAGGAATTGTCATACAGTCCCTAACTTCTGGCAGGGAAACAATCATACTTATGAACAGCAGGGGGAGACCCTGCCTTACTTACCAGCCATGCAGAACTCAAGCAGATTAGTTTTTTGATGATTTGTGACGACCCCTAAGAAGCCCAGATCACACTGAGCATGTGCAGTGCCAGTGTCAGACAAAGATGTATAACAAAGTTACAAGATGACAGCCCCCTGTGGCCAACTTTGAAAGCATAAATCATTTGTTTGATTAGGCTTGTGGTGCAGTAAGTTCATGTTTATGTTTAGTATACAAAATACAGCATTTCTAGCCTTATTCTATTTTACACTTTCCTTGCCCTTTAAGCCCCTCTGGGTCCCAGCTGCACAGTTTGGGCACCATGTCTTTTTTAAGAGTGGTAAAGAAATCTGTTTACAAACATTATGAACGTCAAAGAAAGAAAATACAAAATTTTCTAAAAAAAAGTTTGCACAGGTGAGTCTGAAATTGATTTTCCATTATTCAGAGATAACGTAATAATAATGATATTCAATGTTATATAAAGAAGCCCTATAAAAACAAAAGCAAACATTGAAATGTGGCTCCACCTCCTCAAAGGGCAGGTATTAGGCCAATAGGACCAATTAGGCCCATAGTGCCCCCCCCCCACACACAGTTTTATCCTCCCAGTGACAGCTGCCCCCCTCCACAGTGTGTCATGAAATGCCAGGGGGGAGACTGTGCTGAGGGTCAGTGGGGAAATTGAGAGAGGTGGAGGAAAGGCTATTGGAAGCCTGAAACATTGCTGCCCTGCATTTTTTGTCTGAGATAAAGCCCTCCTAATAAAGGCTTTTTAAAGAAAAATTGCCTTGTTTCTGTGCTGTCTATACCTTGAACATAAATTGAGAGAGGTGAACAAGCAGTTTAACAGCAGCAGCCACCAGGAGAGACAGTGAGGTAGGTAGGAGTCCCTAGGACCAGTCAGTTAGCAGCACCCAGTCTAGAGGACCATAACAAAATGGTTTAAATTGGGCCTTGCAGTTCATAAAACTGTCTCTGCATATAAACTGCTAAAAGCAAACCCAAAGACCCTAGAGAGGGAGCCTGTAATGGAAACACCCCCTAGGGAGCCATGAAAAGTAAAAGAACCTGGTAATTGTGGCTCCACATTCCTGCCCCAGGGCAACCCAGAAAACAATATTTCAGCCCCTTTATATGATGTGCATACATGGTCCTCTCTGAGGCATTCATACAAATGTTTGTTTAAACATGTCTATAATTCAGAGTAACCAACCAATGCCTTGTATGCAAGAAATCTAGGGAAAATCATTGTTTAATGAGAAATGTAATGACATTTTAACCAAGTTAAAAAACCCACAACAGACACCTGATTGGTTGCTAGGGGGTTACAAGACCTGGTGCAAACTTTGCAACCTTTAAGACATCACCACTATAAGCGCCTTGTATTTGATGCTGTTCCCTGTGGTATTCCAGATAATGGCATATGGCTGAGCACATTCCCGCTGGCTGCTCTGTCCCTGATCTTTCATTAGAGGCACCCAAACTCTCCAGCAGTAATACCTAATGAATGTTACGTGTGTGATTAGGGGCACATTGTCTGTACAGCAGGTTTGATTTGCTTTAATTTGCCTTTCAGAGCAGCTCCGGCATGATTTCCATTAATTGGCCGAATTCTTCCAGATGTCCTTTCAGCTTTACAGGAATTTCAATGTGCAGAACAGCAGGAGAAACAGAAAGCAATAAACTGTTAACTGTCCTCCATGACTAAACAAACACTGCCTTCATTTTCATTAATAGCATGTCTGTACTCAGCCCCAGCACCTTCATTTCCTCCTTTTTTGTTTTGTTTATCCTTCCATAGAAGTGGATTTGTATGTCACTGTCAAGACTATCCAGTTCTTTCTGTGAAATAAAAATAATCCTCCAAAGCACTTATATGTATATAAGGCAAATGGACGATGGAGTTGTAGTCTGCAACACCTGGAGGGCAGAAGTCCAAAGAAATGTGACTGCGGATGGTTGACATTGTGAATAACAAGTGAATGTGACCATACAGTGTATTAAAAGAAAATGGTAGAATGAGCATGCACTCCTGTGACGTACCAGCTTGGATAAAAATGCAATCTTTAGTCCATAGGTTAAAACAACTGTCCTAACATGTTTCATATGTAGAGATCCGTAATGATAGGCACATTTCACAAACAAACCGTTACACATATTTAAACGTCAAAAGAGGATATGACTTAAGGAAAAACCTCACTCACAATTTTAACCCTATGGATACTGTTTAACACATAAAACATATATATATATATATATATATATTGTGGCAAGCTGGCGGCTTGAACATGTAACTTTGGGGGGAAATTAGCAAATAGTATGGCAGGCAGCATAGGAAAAGGAGCAGTTAGACAGGGACACACAGGCTCTTCAAAGAAATATTTGTTTATTTTCCCAAACAGAAAGTCATTTACAAACATAATGATAAAAATAAATCCTTGCCCATTGGGCGCTACCTTCACTTTAAAGTGTTCCAGGAAACTTGTAAAGAGGCTGGCATAAGCCTGGAACCCACAAAATAGCGAAGCCACAGTCAGGTTGTAAAAGGTTAAAGTGTTCCTTCACTATACTGGGCCCCTTGTGGACTACCAGTCAAAACATCAGTTGGGGTCACCCCTGTACTCACAGTCTTTGAGGGCCTTTCTCAGCCTCCTGGCTTTTCCTCAATGTCCCACACAGACCACAAAATCTGGCTCTTACTCACAGCCACTGGCTACCTCTGCTTCTTGCAGTAGCATGCGGCACCCCCAGCTCCTCTGGGAGTTCCTAACACAGCCAGGTCTCCTACCTGCTGAGAGACACCGGGGGTGGTTTTAAAAATCAGTGGTGAGCACAACTTTTCTTTCTTGTAGTTATACTGGAGCAGTGACCAGCTCCTTGTTGTAGCCCCCACCCTTCCCAGCTATAGTCAGGTGATCCCACTGGTGTCTAATAAAAGGGCAGATTGGGAAATTTACTCTGAAAGCAGCAAGTAAGTTGCAGGTAAAACTTAGTCCCTTTGTAAAATGTTTAATGAAGTAATGGAATTCTTAATGAATCAGATGAAAATTGAGTGTAGGACTGGCCAGATATGGGATGACTGACGTAGTTGGCCAGCTTAAATATATTGCAATATATGGACAAACAATCCCTGTTGTTTAAAGGGTAAGGCATTTTTAGTAGCTGTATGCACAGAATGTCTCAATGTCTTAAATATATTGTTAATGGGTTGAGTGCAGAGGACCTTTTGTATTTGTCTATTTTTATTTTGTGGTCACAGCCTCATTGCACCCCCGCCTAATGGTTTTAAACAATTTTTCTTTCTTATGTATATACATATATATATACATAGTCCATAGGGGTCGCACACCTTGAGCCAAAGTTAATAACCTGGGTGCTAGTCAAAAAAATAGATAAGTAGTAGCACACAGTGATAGCACTCCAAGAATTTTACAACAATAAATAGATCAATCGAAGATGAGGTTTATTAATTCCGACGTTTCATCCAGTATGGAACTGAAACATCGGAATTAATAAACCTCCTCTTCGATTTATCTTTTTTTTTGTTGTAAAATCCTTGGAGTGCTATCACTGTGTGCTACTACTTTACTTGCCTGGTGATTTGGCCTGATAACATTCACACAACTTGACACAAACGGGTTAGAATGGCTATTAAAGGTAACCATCTTCACCTGTGATCTGTTTGTTTGTAATTAGTGGGTGTGTATAAAAGGTCAATGACTTTCTGGACTCCTGACAGACCCTTGCATCTTTCATCCAGTGCTGCACTGATGTTTTTTGGATTCTAAGTCACGGGGAAAGCAAAAGAATTGTCAAAGGATCTGCGGGAAAAGGTATTTGAGCTCTATAAAACAGGAAAGGGATATAAGAATCAGTGTTCAAACTCTAATAAAGAAGTGGAAAATTAGGGGTTCTGTTAAAACCAAATAAAACTAAAATTTCAGCCACAACTGCCATAAAATTTGTTCTGGATGCAAGGAAAAACCCACAAATAACATCAGGTGAAATGTGGTGTGTCTGTTTCAAGATGCACAATAAGGAGGCACTTGAAGAAACATGGGCTGCATGGTCAAGTTGCCAGAAGAAAGCCATTACTACACAAATGCCACAAAGTATCCGGCTTACAATATGCCAAACAACACAGAGACAAGCCTCAAACCTTCTGGCATTTGGAGTGATGAGACTAAAACTGAACTTTTTGGCCACAACCATAAACACTACTTTTGGAGAGGAGTCAACAAGGCCTATGATGAAAGTTACACCATTCCTACTGTGAAACATGGTGGTGGACCCCTGATCTTTTGGGGATGTGTGAGCTACAAAGGCACAGGAAATGTGGTCAGAATTGATGGTAAAATGAATGCAGTAAGTTATCAAAAATACTGGAGGAAAATTTGCACTCATCATCCCGGAAGCTGCGCCTGGGACGTACTTGGACATTCCAACATGACAATGATCCAAAACACAAGGCCAAGTCGACCTGTCATTGGCTACAGCAAAATAAAGTGAAGGTTCTGGAGTGGCCATCTCAGTCTCCTGACCTCAATATCATTGAGCCACTCTGGGGAGACCTCAAACATGCAGTTCATACAAGACAGCCCAAGAATTTATGGGGACTGGAGGCTTTTTGCCAGGAAGAATGGGCAGCTTTACTGTCTGAGAAGATAAAGAGCCTCATCCACAACTACCACAAAAGACTTCAAGCTGTCATTGATGTTATAGGGGGCAATACACGGTATTAAGAACTGTAAACATTCGATCAGGGTCATTTGGGTAGTTTGTGTAGTGATTATGATTTAAAAAGAGTAAACACAGTTGTTTGACAATAAATGGCTTCAGCCAACCACTAACCATAAGTGAAAGAAAAGTTTTTGTGTTATCATTCATATTCTCTGAAAAATGGTTAAGAAATCCTAAATTCTGTTAGGGTATGTAAACTTATGAGCACAACTGTATATCTTGTCAAATTTTATATATATAGATACAATAAATATACAGTATTAAAAATATAAAATTGAAAACTTTACAGGGTATCAAAATATCAATTTGAACTAAGTTCATATTCACAATTTTTGACATCCGACTCAAAATCACACAATAGATGTACAGAAAAATGTACTTAATTATGTTTAATTTAACTCATGCTCAAAGGGGTTGTTCACCTTTGAGTTGACTTTTAGTATAATGTAGAGAGTGATATTCTGTGACAATTTGTAATTGGTTTTCATGTTTTATTATTTGTGGTTTTTGAGTTATTTAGCTTTTTATTTAGCAGCTTTCCAGTTTGCAGTGTCAGCAATCTGGTTGCTAGGGTCCAATTTACCATAGCAACCATGCATTCATTTGAATGAGAATATGGAATATTAATAGGATAGGGTCAGGAAATAAAGGTGAATAATAAAAAGTAGCAATAACAATAAATGTGCAGCTTTATAGAGGATTTGTTTTTTGAGGGTGTCAGTGACCCCCTTTTGAAAGCTAGAAAGAGTCAGGAGAAGAAGAAAAATAATTTATAAACTATAAAAAATAAATAATGAAGACCAATTGAAAGGTTGCTTAGAACTGGTCATTCTATAACATACTTAAAGTTAACCTGAAGGTGAACCACCCCTTTAAATAATCAGAAGGTTAAAAAAACGAATTAAATAACTGATTAAATGAACGTATAAATGAATGAACAAAGTGCGTCTGTATGAAGAGTTGCTAATGCTGAATGAAATAGGTCCACATGAAAGGTGCCAATAATGTTGAAAAAAAGAGTTTCTGATGCTGAATACAATACATCCGTGTGAAAGGTGCTAATACTCAATCATTTGGTCCAATTACAACCTATTCTTTTAAAGTACAAATATATGCATCGCTTAATGTGAAACTTAAACAGGTGAATGGATTAAATTAATATTTTTTTTTTACTAGCAGCTTTGAGTTCTGCGGTTTGGATAGAGCCTCGGGTTTCCTTAGTGTGTTCCTTACATTGTACATTGTATTAGCTGACAGCCGACTGGCCTCATTTTGGGACCAAAATTATCAGTGTCTAATTGAAGCTTTATTTAGGTACATGTATGCAGAGTCCTGCGCTGGTCCATTTTTTGGGACCCGTACCCGACCCGTACCCGCAACCCAAGATCCGCACCCGCATTCTTAACCGCTTGGACCCACGACCCGACCCGTACCCGCAACCCAAGATCCGCAACCCGCTGCAGGACTCTAATGTATGGATTACGTTATCCAGAAACCCATTATCCAGAAAGTATCAAATTACAGAAAGGCTATCTCCCATTGACTCCACTTTATCTCCAAAATCCTCATTTCCAAAAAAGCGCATTTCAGTTTTCGCTATAATAATAATAATACAACAGTAGCTTCTACTTGATCCCAACTATGATATAATTAATCGTTACTGGAGGCAAAACCAGCCTATTAGATTTACTTAATTTTTAAAGGATTTTCTAGTAGATTTAAGGTATGGAAATCCAAATTACAGAAACGTCTGGATAACAGGTTCCATATCTATACACAGATGTGGCTGCTGGGTTCCAACTGGGTTTATTTAGCAACACTGGGCAAATAAGCATCAGGTACAACCTACAGCAGTACAGGTATAGGACATGTTATCCAGAATGCTTGGGAACTGAGGTCTTCCGGATAATGGGTCTTTCCATAATTTGGATGTTCATACCTTAAGTCTACTAGAAAATCCTTTAAAGATTAAATAAATCCAACAGGCTGGTTTTGCTTCCAATAAGGATTAATTATATCTTAGTTGGGATCAAGTACAAGCGTTTTATTATTACAGAGAAAAAGGACATTATTTTTTAAAATCTCGATTATTTGGATAAAAGGGGTCTATGGAATAATGGGTTTCCCCGGATAATGGATCCAATACCTG
Organism: Xenopus borealis; assembly: GCA_024363595.1. Taxonomy (NCBI): domain Eukaryota; kingdom Metazoa; phylum Chordata; class Amphibia; order Anura; family Pipidae; genus Xenopus; species Xenopus borealis. The sequence goes on along the minus strand of CM044445.1, from coordinate 92,915,854 downwards.
GCAAATGAACTCTAGTTTTATAATATTCCACAGTAAATTAGACGATGACTGTAGCATAGATGGCAAAGCATCAGTCGAGGCCCAGCCTTCCTCCGGCTCCAGAGAATGAACCTGCATTTAAAAAGGATCAAGTTCCCTTTTTAAAAGAAAAGTTGCGGGGAAACACATTGTGCACTTTAAGCTATCAAGCTGCCATCCAGAGTTGGTGACTGATTACAATCACCATAAATAATTGTCCTTTGTCCCTCTTTTTTTAATTTCTCCTCTGCCGGCATTGAGTGCAATTAATTAGCTGATTACTGAAACATGTTTAATTATGACCTTCACCTATGGAATGCTTCTCTCGGCTGTAATGAGTACTGAATTCAGGATAATAACAACCCTCTCCATATTCATAGCCAACAATATAGTTCCTATCACAGAAAATATACAAGGGCTCATTACTATTGCTCGGTGCAGTGCTAATTGTAAACATGTCCCCCATGTCTGCAAGGAAACTATTGGAATGAATACCTGCCTTGCATAACGTCACGTCCGGGGCTACTTTTCATATTGTATCTGCACATCAGTGACTTACACCTACTTTGACCATCGAATTTTGAAAATTCGAGCGAATCGAATGATTCAAATAATTCAAATAAAATTATATTCGAATATTCGACAGTCGAATAACTTGCCATTCAGTTTTTTATTCGACTGCCTAGTTTGCCAGATCAAACCTACCGAATTGCTTTTAACTATTTTTGATTGAATAAAAAAATTCGATCGAATGGTTAAAATTGTTCAATTTATCGTTCGATCGAATTGAGGTAAAATCCTTCTAATTGATATTCGAATTCGAAGGATTTTAATTCCCTTTAAATTCAATGGTCGAATTTGTGGGTTTTTTTAACCCTCAAATTCGACCCTTAGTATGAGAATTGCCTTGACCAAAATTAAGCAATTAACACAAGCAAAACACAACCTTAGCATTTGCATTGGTAAATCTATTTCAGGTTGCTGCAATTATGCTGTAAATTTAATAATGCTGCAAACTCTAGGTGAGGCCTCATGAGGGAACTACAAAGAGGCAAAATTATGTTTTTATCCTTTGAGTTTATGCCCTTTTGTATGTAAGTCAGTACTTTATTTGCTTTAGTAGTCACAGAATGACACTTCCTAGAGTTACACAGTTTGTTAGCCACAAAAATCTCCAGATCCTTCTCAATTAAAGCCAAGAAGTAAACCCTGTTGGCGCGAAATGCCTCCCCCCGTAGGCCCCCTCCCTCCTCCCCCCCCCAGGGCAAATGCCCCTAACTTGTTACTTACTCCTCCTTCTAGGTCCTCTCCAGCAGAGTTCATGGCGCTATCTTGTCACGAGTCTTCTTCCTGTAGTGAGCAGAGTCTTCTGCCTTCGGGCACATGCGCAGTAGTTCAGGAACCGGCAAATGCCTCCTACTGCGCATGCGCCAGAAGATGCCGATGGATCCAGGAAGAAGACTGCTTGTGACAACATGGCGCCGTGAAGGGGGGAGGTGTTTTGCGCCAACAGGGTTTCCTTCTCCTTTAAGGATACCCCCAAAACAAAGCCATATAGTGTATGACTGCCATTTATATTATTTCTACCAAATCGCATTACGTTGCATTTATCAATGTTGAACCTCATTCTTATAAGAAGAATTCAACCCTGCTGGCGCAGGGGTTTTAGCGATATGCAGGGTTGAATTCTCCTTTACAGTTTCCAGAACATTGTGACAAAAATGAGAAAACTGGGTAACAAACTGGAGAATGAGGTTCAACATTGATAGGACCTAGTACAGAGCCCTGCGGTACTTCACTAACAACATGTTCCAATTACCGTCACTCTGTTCTCCAACATATATGGTCTGGATTTGTTATTCTCATTTCTGTTCTTATATAGCACAACTACAAATAGATTTGTGAAGTGTGAAATTAGAGTTCCCTACAGTGAGGCGTCTGCATCAAAAAGTACATTTTTTACACACTGATAAGCCTGCCTCTAAAAATCCCATAGGAATGAACAGAGAGGTTGCTTTTGTAGGTGAGCTCTAGTGTACATGGGGGCAAGTTTCTCAATGCAATGTCAGCAATGGTGTGAGAAGGGTTCCCCTTTACTGACTGTACCCAACACTTACATAACACTTTTAAAGGGCACCTGTTGGGCAAAAATATTTTCTCCAACCAAATGTGCAGCCTAATAAATCCTGTGGGGGTAACAATATATGTATATATTTTTTTAAAACAAACTACTGTTACCCTCAACCAGAGTGCTGGCTCTATTAGCATACACCTTTGGTTGGGTGAATATTTTTGCCCAACAGTTGCCCTTTAACTGATGTTAGCCACGTCATCTAAGGCACCAGGTAATATGTCCGGGACCCAGCTTCATCCTCTACTGTCTATTTAAGGAGAATTAAACGGAACAGACAGGAGTTATCTCCCCCGTAAAGGTGACAATCAATAACTTCTGCAGCTTATCAGGGTATCTAATAGTTAGTGCAGCCATTTCCCAAGGCTGAAATAGACAAGTTAGTACCAGTGCTTGCAGCCCATGGGAAGCAGAGTGAAAGCAGCAGGGGATTTTATTGATGTTTTTCTAGAGAATGTTTTGCTATCTCCCCCTCTAATCTGTCTGACAAATATGCTCACATACGTGAGGATGCATCCAGCATCACTAATTCAGGTAATATCTGATTCTAATTCACATGGAGGCTTCTTCCATTGCTTGTCTGCTGTAAAGCACAATCAAGTGAGTTAAGAAACATGGGCTCGGGGGGCTGTGCCCGATATAAGTACTTTCTGTAAATAGCAAGGCGGCTATTATGTTACCTGTGTAGCAAGCTCTGAGCTGCACTGCTTGCTCCCTTCACAAAAATGCAAAGAACAGAAACCTTACAGCTTTCACCTTAGGTTAAGGTCTATGTGGGTTTGTGTTCTTTGCATATTTGCATCCTGCGACCCTTCCATCAGTGGGAAGCGACTCTCAGTTTTCTGCTACTTATTGATCTCACTCTTAGGCAGGGGTTCACAGTGTATGCGTTACCCCCTTCTTCAGGCTAATATAACTTGTGAGTCTTTCATAATCCCAAAGCATGTTATATAAACTAGTGATGGGCGATTCAGCTGCGTTTTGTCTCGCCAAATTTTTTGCGAATTTCTAGAGAAATCCGCGAAACGGCATAAAATTAACGAAACGCAGTCATGTCTCGTTTTGAACGCGGCATAAAAAAAAACGGATGTCCAAAACAGATGCCGGCATCCAAAAAACAGACGCACACATCCAAAATAAGACGCTGGCGAATTTTCACCGGGGTGAAATTTTGCCGGCGTTTTGTGAATTGCGGGAATTCGCCTCGAATTTGCCACAGGCGAATAAATTCGCCCATCACTAATATACACTGCTGTTCTGCCCATTAAAGGAGTTGTTCACCTTTAAATAAAATTTTTATAGGCTGTAGAGCAGTGATCCCCAACCAGTAGCTCATGAGTAACATGTTGCTCTCCAACCCCTTGGATGTTGCTCCCAGTGGCCTCAAAGCAGGGGCTTATTTTTGAATTACTGGCTTAGAGGCAAGTTTTGGTTGCATAAAAAACAGATGTCCTGACAAACATTCTCTCCTGTAGGCTGCCAGTCCATATAGGGGCTACCAGAATCAGAGCTCTTATTTGACATCCACATGGACTTTTTCATGCTTGTGTTGCTCTCCAACTCTTTTTTACATTTAAATGTGGCTCATGAGTAAAAAAGGTTGGGGACCCCTGGTATAGAGAGTGATATTCTTAGACAGTTTGCAAATGGTTTTCATTTTTTATTATTATTTGTGGTTGCTGAGTTATTATGGGCATGACTACTAATATATTTGAAGATAAATATCTGAAGAGATGTCTGGAGATGTTGCCCATAGCAAACAATCAGATCTTTGCTTTTGTTTTCTAACTTATAGGTGGCTGTTTAAATCTAATTGCTGATTGGTTGCCATGAGCAACATCTCCAGAAAACTCTCCATCCAGATATTTATCCCCAATTTTAGTAAACACACCCCTTAGTTTTTTTTTTTTCAGCTCTCCAGTTTGCAGTTTCAGCTATTTGGTTGCTAGGGTCCAAATTACCCTAACAACTGTGCACTGATTTGAATAAGAGCCTGGAATATGAATAGGAGAGGCCAGAATAGAAATATGAAAAAAGTTGTGAAAATAATACATTTGTAGCCTTACAGAGCATTTGATTTTAGATTGGATCAGTGACCCCCGTTTGAAAACTGGAAAGAGTCAGAAGGCAAATAATTAAAAAAAAACTACAAAAAATGTTGCTAAGAACTAGCCATTCTATAACATACTAGAAGTTAACTTAAAGGGATACTGTCATGGGAAAACATGTTTTTTTCAAAACACATCAGTTAATAGTGCTGCTTCAACAGACTTCTGCACTGAAATCCATTTCTCAAAAGCACAAACAGATTTTTTTTTATCTTCAATTTTGAATTCTGCCATGGGGCTAGACATATTGTCCATTTCCCAGCTGACCCCAGTCATGTGACTTGTGCCAGCACTTTAGGAGGGAACTGCTTTCTGGCAGGCTGTTGTTTTTCCTTCTCAATGTAACTGAATAGTACACAGTGGGACATGGGTTTTTACTATTGAGTGTTGTTCTTAGATCTACCAGGCAGCTGTTACCTTGTGTTAGGGAGCTGTTATCTGGTTACCTTCTCATTGTTCTGTTGTTAGGCTGCTGGGTGGGGGAAAGGGAGGGGGTGATATTACTCCAACTTGCAGTACAGCAGTAAAAAGTGATTGAAGATCATCACAGCACAAATCACATGACCAGGGGCAGCTGGGAAATTGACAAAATGGCTAGCTTTCTTCTGGAACAGCACTATAAACTGATGCATTTTGAAAAAATGTTTTTTTCCCATGACAGGATCCCTTTAAGAAAGAAATGCACTAACCAGGAGGTCCCTAACATATTGGCACCGCTAGTGAATTTGCCTTTGCTTGGCCTTTAAGTCCTATTTCTAAAACATTTCAGGTTCCTGTTTGCAGTGTGTGAAAGCGCAAGCACATAATAAAGGGCAGCGCTGATAAAGAGATAGCAGGGAATGTTTGTTTCGACTTCTCTGGGCAATTTCCTGATGTGTAATTACAGATTTCTCAGCTCCCCGGTGCTAAAGTGGAGGAGACAGAAATGGTCCCTGTGTCTGATCATCCGTCAGTGTGCCAGTAATTGGCAGTAACACAGGAGATTAACCTATTTATCACTCACAAGAGGGACCACGTCACTGCTCACACCTTGCAGGGATGGTTTGGGGTAGGGCAAATAAGTCATTGGTCCTGAGGGCCCCAGTGTGTCATAAGGGCCCCTTGAAGGGAAAAACTGAAAACACAGCAACACTCCCAGTCTTCCCAGCAGAAATGTTATTTTGCCTACATGGAACATTTAAAGGGAAAGTTTAGCAACAATGCAGTCTATATTTCTAGTCTAGAATATGTAGCAAATGCAGTTTATCAGCATTTTCATATTGTCATTTTTGGAATACCTTTGCTTCTAAGCAGACATCACCTGCATTGCATAAAAAGAAGCTGATCCTGGTCCCAAATTGCACGGTTAAACACAGCAAGGTATCATTCAGAGCAGGCCCGGACTGGCAATCTGTGGGTTAGGGCAAATGCCAGATGGGCTGCTATAAGGTGCCATAGAAAGTCAGTATTTAGTGGGCTGGTGGGGACTGTTTGGGCCTCTATGTGGGCTGATTGGGCCTCTGTGTACCTGAAATGCCAGGGCCTATTTTGATTCTCAGTCCAGTCCTGATTCAGAGGATGAAAATAAAAATTCAAACAAAACCAGCTTGTGACTGATGCTAACGGCATGTACCAGTGAAACAATAGGGGTCATTTACGACGGAGTCCTCAAAGTGCTTGCACAAAATACTACACAATTTGTTACATCCATTGATTACAATAATAAAAGGTACTTGGGTTTGAAAATGCTTCTTGGATTTCCCAGTGCACCAGTGCATTTGTCCTGTCTCCTCTTCCAATCTGCACGTGTGCCAAGTGATGTAATTATGTGGGTCCAGGTGTGTCACCCACAATTTTATGAGCATCATCACTTATATAAGAAGCTGTCTTGCCCCCTTTTACCCATGGCTGTGGGTCTTATTTCTTCTACAGTTACAGCACTGAGTTTACTATTGATGTAGGGAAAGTCTGAAACCACTAGCAATAAGCTGGAACTAAAGCTGGCCATAGATGCAAGACATCGCCAAACGAGCTGATCTTTCCCCGATATGCCACTAACTGGCAGGGCTATATCGGGGTAATCCGAACATTCGGCCCTATGGCCGATCAATATCGTGTCCATATATCAGTTGGGAAGACCCGTCGGAAGACCCCGTAGACAGATAAGCTGTCAAATCAGTCCAAACGACCAATATCGGCAGCTTTATCTGCCCGTGTATGGCCAGTTTAAGACAGTCAATGGGTGCAGCAGTGATTATCACAGAACATTCAAGGCATTGTGGGAGTCAGAGTTTTATCTGTTAGCACGCTAACCCCTGCTACATTGTTTCAGTGGCACATGCACTCAGAAGCAGCAGTGATACATGCAGTCAGAAGCAGCGGGTGTGGTGCATGCAGTCAGAAGCAACAGTGGTACATGCAGTCAGAAGCAGCGGGTGTGGTGCATGCAGTCAGAAGTAGCAGTGGTACATGCAGTCAGAAGCAACAGTGGTACATGCAGTCAGAAGCAGCAGTGGTGCATGCAGTCAAAAGCAGCAGTGGTACATGCAGTCAGAAGTAGCAGTGGTACATGCAGTCAGAAGTAGCAGT
>CM044445.1:92872147-92900127 GCA_024363595.1 Xenopus borealis | reverse complement strand
TGCTTTGCCTGTGTGTGACATACTCTGCCTGTGTGCCCTGCTCTGCCTGTGTGTGGCCTGATCTGCCTGTGTGTGCCCTGCTCTGCCTGTGTGTGGCCTGATCTGCCTCTGTGTGACATATTCTGCCTGTGTGTGCCCTGCTCTGCCTGTGTGCCCTGCTCTGCGTGTGAACTGATCTGCCTGTGTGTGCCCTAATCTGCCTGTGTCTGACCTGCTCTGTGGAACATAAGCCTGGTATTTGTCCTGGGGGTTTATTAGCATTTGAAAATAAATTGTTAGGTTCCCTAAGGTGTTTAATCATGTGCTGGGGGTGCTGTTATCACAGGGGAAATATGGATTTAAGGGTATGTCTTAATATGACAACTTTTTTCACATATGAGTGATAAGTGCTATCCCTGCAGTGAACACCAACCATTTGTTTTTTTTGGTGTGCTACTACAATTAAAATGGGCATGGTCTTGTGGTAACATGGGTGTGGCTTAAAAACAGGAAATGGTTAACACTGGCTTCCATTATCGGCTCTCCACTATATGTAAGCCAGAACAATTTCAGCCCTCGGCAACACAGAAGTTGGACAGCACTGCTTTAAAATATCAATTACTTTTATATCAGAGACAACACAGCATGAGATTATTTTTGGATCTGGAAACCCATTATCCAGATAACTCTGGGTAAAAAGCCATGGGAAAGCCATTCCCCATTGGGTCAATTTTGATCAAATTTATTTTTTTAATGATTTCCTTTTTCTCTGTAATTATAAAATCCCAACTAAACTAGAATTAATCCTGGAGGCAAAGCAATCCTATTGGGTTTATTTAATGTTTAAATTATTTTTAGCAGATCAGGTATGGAAAGCATTCAAAGTCGCTCAAAATTTCCTCTACATTGTAGAGAGTGATATTCTGAGATCATTTTTGTTATCTAGAGTTTTATTTAGCAGCTCTCCAGTTTGCAGATTTCATCAGTCTGGTTGCTAGGGTCTAACATACCCTAGCAACCACGCACTGGTTTAAATAAGAGAGGAATATGAATAGGAGAGGGTCTGTTTAGACCAGTGGTTCTCAACCTGGGAGTCAGGACCCCTTTGGGGGTCGAACGACCCTTTCACAGGGGTCACTTAAGGGGTTCCAGGAGCTGCTTCATCTCTCTTCCCACTAGCCCTAGGCCAAGGTTGTAGGTCTCCAGGTGTTGGTGCTGGGAGTTGTAGTTCAGTAACCTGTGTAGGGAAGCCAGTTCCATTACAACTTTCTATATCCCCTTAGTAGGGACTGCCATACAGCTCTCCCTGCCCATTTAAAATTTGCTAAATTAACATGGTAATTGGGGTGTGGAAAAAAGTTTTGCCGCAATACGCACGGAAAAAAAAACTTAATGCAGCCACGCTGTCTCCTGTACTTTCCTAACAATCCGCTCTTGGCTGGATATATATATTTTATGGTTGGGGGTCACCACAACATGAGGAACTGTATTAAAGGGTCGCAGCATTAGGAAGGTTGAGAACCACTGGTTTAGAAGAATGCATAATTAAAAGTAGCAATAACAATAAAAGTGCAGCCATACAGAACATTTGGTTTCTAAATGGGGCCAGTGACCCCATTTGAAAGATGGTAAACAAACTTTAGAAAAAAATTAAGACTAACTGCAAAGTTGCTTGGAATTAGACATATATAACATACTAAAAGGGGTGGTTCACATTTGAGGTAACTTTTATTATGTTTTAGAATGTCAAATTCCCAGCAACTTTTCAGTTAGTTATTTATTTTTTATCGTTTTATAGTCATTTTCCTTTTCCTTTGGACGGGGTCACTGACCCCTCCTAAAAAGCAAATGCTCTGTAAGGCTACAAATGTATTGTTATTTCTAACTGTTGCATAAAAAGCAAAATAACTTAAAAACCTTAAATAATAAAAAATTAAAACCAATTATAAATTGTCTCAGAATATCACTCTCTACATCATACTAAAAGTTACCTCAAAGTAGGTATGCACTGAATCCAGGATCCTTGTGCCTGGCCGAACCCCTAAAATCATGTGACTTTTCATCACAAAACAAGGAACTAAAAATTTTTTTTAGCCATGCACACTTTCTTTTGCCCTCATTAATTTGAATATGCAAATTAGGGTTCAGATTAACTTCAGAATTCGCCCGAATCTTTTACAAGGGATTTGGGGTTTGGTCAAATCCAAAATAGTGGATTAGGTGCATCCCTATCTTTAAAGGGATCCTGTCATGGGAAAACATGTTTTTATCAAAACACATCAGTTAATAGTGCTGCTCCAGTAGACTTCTGCACTGAAATCCATTTCTCAAAAGAGCAAACAGATTTTTTTATATTTTATTTTGAAATCTGACATGGGGCTAGACATTTTGTCAATTTCCCAGCTGCCCCCGGTCATGTGACTTGTGCCAGCACTTTAGGAGGGAACTCCTTTCCGTCAGGCTGTTGTTTCTCCTTCTCAATGTAACTGAATAGTACGCAGTGGGACATGGGTTTTACTATTGAGTGCTGTTCTTAGATCTACCAGTCAGCTGTTATCTTGTGTTAGAGAGCTGTTATCTGGTTACCTTCCCATTGTTCTTTTGTTAGGCTGCTGGGTGGGGGAAAGGGATGGGGTGATATCACTCCAACTTGCAGTATAGCAGTAAAGAATGATTGAAGTTTATCAGAGCACAAGTCACATGACTTGGGGCAGCTGGGAAATCAACAATATGTCTAGCCCCATGTCAGATTTCAAAATGAAATATAAAAAAATCCGCTCTTTTGAGAAATGGATTTCAGTGCAGAATTCTACTGGAGCAGCACTATTAACTGATACATTTAAAAAAAAATTTTTAACATGACAGTATCCCATTAAAGGTATTTTTGCACAGTACCATTTCCATTTGCCAAAACAGGAGATGATAATATCAAGCAAGTATTTTTGGCATTATAAACTCCATTTTGTTTACGAAGTGTCAGATTCAGAAGAGAGCTTGCTTTTCCCGAGCCAGGACCAGGATTACTATAGAAACCCAATAATTTGCTCTCAGCGAACAGACAACCAGCTATCAACAACATAGAAACTGTACAGATCTGCAAATATATTCAGAAGACAGCACTGACCACATTTACTTTTTTGTGACCTAAATGTATGTGTAAGTTGTAGCGTTCCATACATGAAGAATGCATTGTGCAACTGTAAGTATGTATGTATGTATGTATGTATGTATGTATGTATGTAGCCCACATCAAAGTAGTGACATATAGGCCTTTTTTTTTAATAATCAGGTCTAATCCTGCAGCTATAAAACAGTATCCCCTATATGTAATATAAGGCACTAAGTTTGCCCAGGGGCAGTAACACATGGCAACCAATAAGGTGCTTGCATTTAAACAGGTGACTAGTGAATGCTACCTGCTGATTGGTTGCTATAGGTTACTGCCCTTGGGCAAACTTAGTGCCTTTTATTACATAACCCCGTATAATTCTAATTCACTGCCTGGCACACAGGTAGGAGATGGGAGGGAGAAAGTTACAAAATAGAACAGACTTAGGTTCAGATTAGAACAGCTCCCCATCAAGATGACACTACACAGGTAACCTGCTAGTTGTATAGAGCAATTTGTCCACCCAAGTAGATGGACAATAACTTTGTGCCTCGTACATGACCAACACACAGAAAAACATAAATGCTCTAAGTGACAAGGTATCTAAAAGCATTCATTATTCTATCAAACTTTTTTTTTCCACCCACGTCTAAATTTTCATTTCACTATGAAACAGAGCTGGAAAAACCTGCAGCCCTCCAGAACGGATACTCCCACTACTCTGAGGACAGCTCTGCCATGAAACTGTACCAATGTCTCGATACAATACTAAAAATTCCAGAAAATTATTAGAATCACAAATAGCATAACAGGCAAGTTTCAGTTTATTGAATCCTTTTCCAGATCTCAGTTTGCTGTTCCATTTTCCTATGGAGGCAAAGCGAACCTAAGACTGTGCCCATTCAGTTTAATCAGTCCGACTTGAGGTGGTCATCCTTTAGCACCGATGACAAAACTACAGAAAATAAACCCCAGTCTGTATTAAAACAGTAAGAAATGAAATTAGGCCCCTTTTAAATAAAAAAAAAACCCCAACCCTTTATACAATGCTTATAAACACAAGGCACGCTCTCTGTTGTAAACAACCAATGTCAAACCCAAAGCCACCATCTGATGATTATGCAGAAGTGCAGCAAGTCTGATTTCCTTTATACAGGCGTCTGGGGTTTCTTCTTCAGGTCTAAAAACTCAATGCTTAAATGTGAAGTTCTTTATGAGCAGGTTAATAAAGAAAGGTACAGGCTTTACCATGTATCTAACCATAGAGGGTTTGGTCTCTTAGCAGTGGCTAGCAAGAACATTGAAGAAATGATACACTTCCTCTTTGTCATAAACTGCCACTTCTGTGGAACATTCGTTGCATTTGACAGGGTGATACATTTCTGTTTCCCCGGTCTCTGTTCCGGTCTCTGTTTGAGGGCTCTTCAGCTTTTTGCGAACTTGCCTTCTGTTCTTCGCGGAGGACTGAACAGGGAAGCGAAGCAATTCCTCTTTATTGACAGTGCAGTTCATCACGAACATGGCTCTGTACTGGGTTTTGTAAGACTCATGCCTAGAAAAGCAACGATAAAACCAGGCATGAGATTTTCAGTAAAAATTACTTATGATGCCACAGTCATTTTGGAGTGTGACTGTAAACACCAACAATATTATATACTGCACCAACTCTACTTTTTTGGGATATGGCTGAATCCTGAAATCAATCATAGAAGATTGAGCCAAATCCCAATTTGCATGTGAATTAAGAACTAGAAGGGTTAGATAACTGTACGCTGAAGAGCATATTTATTTGAAGTGAAAATTCGAATTAAAAGTTTTGAATTTGAGAGTTCTGACCAAAGAAAATTGTGAATTATCCAAACTCGATTTAAGTTTTAATTAGAATTTCGAGATTTATCATATTCTGTCCTTTTAAAAACCTTAGGAGAATTCAACCCCTCCTGCCCTAACCCCCACCCCAGTAGACCCCCCAGCCTACCTCTCCGTCGCCACTTGCTCCTCTGTGCAGGTCCCCTCCAGTCATGTTCCCAGGCGCCATCTTCTACAGCAACATGTTCTGGATTTGGCGGCGCATGCGCAGTAGGACGCATCTGCCGGTTTGTACTACTGCGCAGATTGAACTTCATGAACTTTAGACGCATGCGCAGCCAAGCACCGACGGAAGAAGGAAGACGACATTGCTGTAGAAGATGGTGCCCGGGAACCTGGCTGGAGGGGACCTGCACCGAGAGGTAAGTAGTGACTTACGGGCATTTGCCCCAGGGGAGGAGGGAGGGTGGCCTACGGGGGGGGGGGAAACGGGAGGTGTTTAGCGTGTGAGGAGTTGAATTCCCCTTTAAACCTGATGAATTGATGTATGTAAGTCAATGGGAGAGGACCTTCCCGACATTCAAATTTTTTTTTTTCAAAGAAAAAAACTTGAATCAAGTTTTTGTTCGAGTTTTTCTTATTCAAAACGAATTTGATTTGTGTTTTCAGGTCGATTAAATTCATCCAACTGATATGATTGAATGGTCGATTTTAGAGTTTATAATAAAAATCACATGAATTGGAAATTTGACCCGTGATAAATGTGCCTCTAAGCGTGCAGTAAATTATTTTCACTTTCATGTTTGTGTGATGAAAAGCGGAGTGATTTTAAGGATTCGGATTCAGTTCAGACAAACACCTGTATCCAGTGCATCCCTTTTTTTTAATAGAAATACATTTTGTTATGGATGCGATTACTGCAAATTATTGCCCTAAAGCCAATATCTGATACATGCAATAACTCTGAAATTTGAGAAACATATAGGTGCAGGAGATGAGGTCTGGCAATTATCCGCATAGCACCATGGATCCTTAAAGGAATTGTTCAGTATAAAAGTTAAAACTGGGTAAACAGATAGGCTGTGCAAAATAAAACATGTTTTCAATAGTTAGGCAAAAATGTAATGTATAAAGGCTGGAGTGACTGTAAGTCTAACCTAACAGAACAGAACACAACACTACTTCTTGCTTTTCAGCTCTCTTTTGTTTACACTGACTGGTTACCAGGCAGTAACCAATCAATGACTTGAGGGAGGGCCACATGGGTCATAACTGTTGCTTTTGAATCTGAGCTGAATGCTGAGTATCAATTGCAAACTCACTGAACAGTTATGTCCCATGTGGCCCCCCCTCAAGTCGCTGACTTACTCAGATTTAGAGAGCTGAAAAGCAGGATGTTGTGTTGTATTAGGTTATGTGAGACATCCAGTCACTCCAGCTTTTATATATTACATTTTTGGCTAACTATATTAGAAACATTTTTTATTTTGCACAACCTATCTACTTACCCAGTTTTTATTTTTACCCTGAACTGTTCCTTTAACAGGTTAACAAGATTGCTCTCAATAACTGGAAAATGATTTCATTGGAGAAATCCCTACAAGAGTAACAACCCAAAGGAGTTGATAGCTAAAAACTTCATACATTATTATAAAAGGCAAAATTCCCCTGAACAGGTGCACAAGTGTTGCACATCCTATTATTGGCCAGCAGAATAAGATCAAACACATCATCTGCACCCATGTTATTTATCTGATTACATCATATGTAGGGAAAACATATCTAGCAGGCAATTGCTCTGCAATCTGGACTGCACAAGTTGTTTAGCCAGCTGGCCAATCAGGCTTGTGATACCGGAGGTTTGTATTCATTTTATACATTCACATTTAGTCGACTAAACAATACAGACCTTTGGCAATCCAGACATAATGTTGTCATACAAGCAGGACAGTTCAAAATGGCATCACTACGTGGCATGGCCGGATGCCTGGACTGCTGCGGATGTGTCTGTTTTGGTTTGCGCATGTTCCAGTACCTATCAAATGACATTGAATAAATCAGTGATCAATTCACAGGCCTAGCAGGTTACTGTAAATCAACTTTCATCCCAAACCCAATTTACACATTTTCTAAATGTAAACTAATAATTATAATAAGCACATTTAACATTAATTCTAAGAACGTTTAATAATTCACAGCACAAAGATTTAGTTCACAATGGTACAATGTTTGCTTAGCATTACCAAGTAATTTTATCTTCTCACAGATTAATTTAAGACATGAGAGCGCCCTTATTTTACATGCAAAGGGGTATATACAAATTTCTTTTCAACAAATAAAATTTAGAAAAATGCAGCGGTTCAGGATTGTGTTGACTTTATTTGCCTCTGTGGCACTTACCCATTACATTGTGTGTTTGTTAATACCAGATGACTGTACCAATAGCTTTCATTAATTTAATAGAGGGAATATTATTACATATAACCTGACAGTTCCAATATCCTTAGAAATATAAAGCCTTTTGTATGCTCAATACTCAATAATTGCTCTGGGTACTTTCATATAGGTGGTCCTGCTCTCTCTCACCTTACTCACATGCCGCTTCTGTGGGCCTGCTGAGACTTGATGGAACTTACATTTTAATATGGCTATCCAGTATAATATCAATATATGTTACATTAACAACCAACTATAATCTAGGTTTACCTTCTTCTCCTTGCATCAACCCACTTCTGGTCTCGATCATCTTCCTTAGGGTCATACAAAAGCTCATCATTGGTAAGAACCTTGTACTTTGACTTATGTCTTGGCTTTTTCTCTTGCAAAGCTGTAAGGCCAAGGAGATGGAATGAGAAATAATATACATGGATCTGTACAGTCTATGCATAATCAAACCAATCCCTTACAGACAAATGACGACTGAAAAAGGGAAAACGACAAGAACACACAAAACAATTTCACACTATAATCCAAATGTAATACAAATACAATTCAAACAACTAGTGAAATGTTTTTGTAGTTGCCACGACTGCCCATTCTACTTCAAAAGCACAAGATCACCAGGCTTCAATAATATGAAGATATAGTGCACTCATCTCAAATCATGATTCTTTACAAAAAGGTACATAACAATAGGTACATAACTCCAGACCAGATCCAATATGCGCACAAACTATTGAAGATTAATATAAGGCTGTAGAATTCTTAACAGATAGTGCTGAGTTGATTCACTTCCTCATACACCCTCACTGGATGGGGTGCCAGTATTTTAGGTTACCTTCCTCCCCAAGCACAGTGCATGTGCAGTAAGTAAGAGTGCAAAACTATAAAAGTCCTGGTACTGTTTTTTATTGGTGCAGTGGCAACTTTTTCACCTGCTCTCACTTTGTACAGTGCCTATTATATTGAACAGATAAGCATTATATTACAAATAAAACCCTTCCTGGAGCAACACCCTTGTTTGGAACAGCACTGTCCCAACTTCTGTGGTCCCGAGGGCTGGAATTGTTCTCTCCCCAAGTGATGGAGGATAGATAATCTAATTCAGTGTTGACCACTCCCTGTTTTTAAACCACACCCATGTTATCACAAGAACTTGTCCATGTTAATGGTGGTAGCACACCCAAAATCCAAATGGTTGGTGCTCACTGCAGAGATATCACAAATCACTCATGTGAAAAATTAAAGTCATATTAAAACATACCCTAAAATCTATATGAATTCTCCTCCCCTATGGATAACATAGCACCCCTCAGCACATGATTAGGGGACCCCCAACAACAATTTCCAAATGTTTAAAAATCCCTACCAGGCTCAATTTGTACAGGTAGCTTAGGGCAGCCAGAGTATGGTACACACAGGGAGCATAATGCAGGCAGAGTTTGGCGCACACACAGGAAGCCTACGGCAGGCAGAGTATGGTACATACATGGAGTATAGGGCAGACAGAATATGGCAGCATAGGGCAGGCAGAGTATGGCACACACATACTGGAAGCACAGGGCAGGCAGAGTATGGTGCACACGCAGGGAGCATAGGGCAGCCTGAGTATGGCACACACAAGGTGTGAACAGGTGACCAACATGGGTACTTTCAGTCTGACCCTGAGGCGTGAAAAGTACAGGCCTTTAGGGGTGTGAACAATAGAGGTGTTTAAAGGAACAGTAACACCAATAAATGAAAGTGTCAAAGTAATGAAAAACAAATTGTACGGTTGCCCTCCACTGGTAAAACAGGTGTGTTTGCTTCAGAAAAACTACTGTAGTTTATATAAACAAGCTGCTGTGTAGCCATGGGGCAGCCATTCAAAGCTAAAAAAAGGAGAAAAGGCACAGGTTACACAACAGATAACAGAAGAATCATTTTGTATATTACAGAGCTTATCCGCTATCTGCTGTGTAACCTGTGCCTTTTCTCCTTTTTCAGCTTTCAATGACTGCCCCATGACTGGCTACATAGCAGCTTGTTTATGTAAACTATAGTAGTGTTTCTGAAGCAAAAACACCAGTTTTACCAGTGCAGAGCAAAAGTACATTATTGTCATTCTTTTAAAACACTTCCATTTGTTGGTGCTATTGTTCATTTAACGTCTAAATTTGAGGTGTAAACAATGCAGGGGATATTTAGTCTCAGTAACATATACCTTGTAAAGCTTACACAAGGTAAGCAGTAAAGCAGGCACACTTACATGTGGGGCGCCACTAGTTGGACACCACAGTTTGGTATATGCATGTGCCAAGCCAAGAGTACTGACCCAGACAGGCTCTTATTTTTATGTAATAAAATTCTTACCAAATCAAGATATCTGGCGCAGACCGGGGTAAATATTAACAAATGGGCACCCTCTGACATTGAGCTTTGTTTCTCCTAGAGGTGCCTAGGTACTGCCCAGCATTTAGATTTCCCCCATTAAATAGAATGAGCTGCAGTTTCAGGTCTTTAATAGATAATAAAATATTAATTATATAAACTATAAGGTAACATGCATATATAGTAGAATATTATACATACACAAGAGCCCTGAATATCCTGTAAATAAGATTTTTATAAACGGTGTCATCAGTTATAACTGGTGCTAATGGTTGTATTTTCGATCACGACAATGAAACTTGTGTATTATAATAAGTAGCGTACCCAGTGCTGTAAAATATGAGGAAATTAAAAGTCATACAAGAAAAAGGCGTGTAAACGGAGCCAGACTTACTAGTGATATAACTTATGCCCCTGAAGAAGCCGAGATAGTCGGTGAAACGCGTTGGGCGGCATAGGTGGACAGTGGGGTGCCTAGCTCCCACTCTGTCCCTACGTAGCCAGGCAGGAATTGCTTACGAGGGTTAACTTGAAAGGGTGGGAGCGGGTTTGATTATGGGCACTAAGCCAGAAACTTTGGACTGTTGGTTCATTCAGCTCCATTTGTTCCACCATCTGCGATTTTAATTATATGTTTTTTAGGGCGATTGGGCCCGCACTGCGCCAGTGTGAGGGCGGCGGTGTTGTGAATAGCGAGTGTTTATTGCTTTTTAAACTTGGAAATACATTAAAAGTTACGTTTTAGCTTTAATTTGTTACTTTGTGCAAGGACCCACTGAACTGGTTTGCTGGTAATCAGGATAATGTTACTTGTAACGGCAGGTTCATCTCCTGGTTACATTTGTTGCGAAATGGAAATTAAAAGTCAACTTAAAGTTCCTTGACCTGTACTCAGTCGTCAACCTTCTAACTCCTTGATGATTTAGCATATCCTTATATTTTACAATAGGGGGTACAATATTTATATTATATACAATATTTATATATATATATATATATATATATATATATATATATATACACACAATATAATAGGTACAATATTTACAATAGTACATAATTAACTCTATAAGATGCTAAACAACTGCACTAAAATATGCACTAAACAGATGTATCTACCATTGGAGCTTTCATCGTCTGAATCGGAATCAAAATACACATCATCGTAATACTGTTGCGCAGTGGACTCAGATGTTGTAGCGCCACTACTCGTGGATGCTACTGAAATACAAAAAGGAAAAAATAACAGTAAACAGGTTTTACAAGTAGTCAGAAATTGAGCCTAAAATAATAACCTGTACCAGACCTAAGGTATGGCGATCGTAATTACAGCATATGGAAAACATCAGTTCCCAAGCAGTCTAGATAATAGATCCTATACCTGTACAACAATTTAATGAACATTGTATACTATACTTGTGCAGGATGCATGTATTCTGCTAAATGTGACAAAGGGACAAATTAGGAATAAAAATAAACCCCTCACAAGTCATCATTTACTGTACAGAGACCCCAATGTATATTATTTATGGACTTCATTTTAATTATTATTAATAATAATAATAATAATAATAAACTCATCAGATCAAGGAAAGTGTAAAATAGAATAAGGCTAGAAATGCTGTATTTTGTATACTAAACAAACTTACTGCACCACAAGCCTAATCAAACAATTATTTATGCTTTCAAAGTTGGCCACAGGGGGCTGTCATCTTGTAACTTTGTTATACATCTTTGCAAGACCAAGACTGTGCACATGCTCAGTGTGATCTGGGCTAAGCTTAGAGATCGTCATAAATGATCAAAAAACAAAGCTGCTTGGCTGGTAAGTAAGCCAGGGGCTCCCCCTGCTGTTCATAAGTATGATTGTTTCCCTGCCAGAAGTTAGGGACCGTCTGACAATTCCTATCCACAGCACTAAATGAAGGGAGAATTTCACTGCATACAGTCAGGATTCTTCTAAAAATGGTACACATTTTTTAATTAAAGTATATTGGAGATAGATTTCTTTTTCATTAAAGTAAAAATGGGATTTTATTTCTTTGCCTATCCTTGCCCTTTAATAATATCTAGCCAGCTCTTAGCTACTGAATACAAACCAGGGACAGCTGACTGCCAGTTCCCTTCCATGTTCTTCATTGTACAGCTCAATTCATTTTCCATTTCTTTCTCAAATTCACTATCGCTGGATGATTCACTTTCACCAGTAAGACACTCGCGAATCAGCTTGCGCTTCTGATCAGGCGTCCCATGTAAAAGCACGTCCAATTCATCCTCAGAGCTTAAGAGGAATTATAAAATTAGAAAGGTGTCACAAGAGGGCTAAAGCTGGCCACAGACACACAGATATAATCATTTCCCTGGTTTTCTTAACACAGCCTGCACTAACGATTCACTGTTAAAACTCAGCGCCTTTAACTTCCAGCTCCCTGACAACTACGGGAAAGGCTGAAGCATACGCCACAACTCGCAAGACTGTGAAGTCAAACCACATGACCGTAAGCTTACAAGAACATTTTCGGACTGTGTGTGGGCTGCAAATAGTTGTCACATCAACTTTTGTCATTTAGTCAGACTAATTAAAAAATTGTCAGATAAATGTAATATCTTGCATGTAATGCCTATCGGAGGATATCAACTGATGACTGGGCTGATCCGATCGAGAGCCCTAGGTTTTTTTTTTAAGTATGGGATTAGTTCTCCTGGCAATACACGGTGAGATCCGCTCATTTGGTGATGTTGCCACACGAGCGTATCTCTAACCGATATGCTCACCTTGAGGTGACATGGGGCTGATCCGATCATGGGCCCTAGGGCCAAACGATCGGATCAGAACGGCGCAGATATGGGCGGTCGGATCACAGGACCACATCAAAGAACAGATGCGGCTGCGATCTGACGGGATTTTTAATCCTGCCTGATCGACATCTGGCAAACTTTCGGCCAGAGATCGATTGAGAAAGCCCGTTGGAGGGACCCATGCACGGGCCAATAAGCTCAGTCTGTCAACAGCTTTTATGGGCCGGTGGATGGCCACTTTTAGACTTAGCCTACCCAAACAAACAAATCACCAGCCTCCTAAGCCCCCTTGCTATTAGGGTTGTCACTTGGCAAGTATTCCACCGGCCTGGCTGGTAAAACTAATGTTTGATGCCAATGCCATGAATAGGGGAAAAAGCTAAATATACAAGTAGGCCGGTATTTTTCTCTAGAAAAGATGGCAATCCTAGCTGCTATAGATTTTCACAGGGATGTCTGACTGCTGAAGCACAAAAGAGTCTGAAGTGACTGAAATCTCCCCATGTTGTTTCGTGTTAGTGGGAACCATCAGACGGCAGTGCAGACGCTTGTGTCAAGCAGGAAAAAACTTATAAGTATCAAATGACGCATGCTAGTTCATGATGGATACAACTCAGACGACACGCCGGGTGCACGTGTTGCTGTACCTGCTACTGGCCGGCTCCTCATCACTGGGCTCTTCAATGGCATAAGAGTCGTATTCAGGCTGCACCCGCTCCATGTTGGACGCACAGCAGTCACAGAGACTGGCCGCCTAACAGCAGCGGAAACCAGCGTGAGGAAAACAAAGCAGCGCTCTGACAATTCCTAGTTATCCTTTCACAGGGGTGAGCTGCGATCTAATCGGAATATACCAAAAGCGGGGGAGCCGCGTTTGTTCGTGGAACGTGATTTCCAAATCCCCGACAATTACCACTACCGGAAGGCTGAAGGAGACGCGAGACTGTGACGTCACACCACGTGACCATAAGATCGGCGACGTTGTTGGGTGGCGCTATGTAGTTCCTAGTTGATTACAGGACATTTGCCTACCGCCACGGTGTTATCGTCCCCCTGTTACTTCTACGCTTTTGTATCAGTCTGTGTTGTACTTACTTCTTACACAGCTTCTTGTGAATTAAACATACCTCCCAACATTTTGGAAATAAAGAGGGGCACAAAGACCGTTTGTGTCGCCACGCCCCCTAAGTACCATGTTCAGGGCAGGTTATTAAAGGTTAAACTTGTTATTTGGACTAATTGTCGTTTCTTTGGGGCGACTAATCATACCTATTCACATGTGGTGCTGCGTTTTCTTAAAGGGGAATTCCACCCCCTGGCGCTAACTCCAACCCCCCCCCCCCACTTATCCCTTCATGCAGGTCTAGGGTTGCCACTAGAGAAGATGGCCCATGTGAACATCGGTGGAGGGGACCTGCATGAAGTGGTAAGTAGGGACTTAGGGGCAATTGCCCGGGGGAAGAGGGAGGGAGGGGGCCTACGGGGGGGGGGGGGGGGTTGAATTCCCCTTTAAGTCGCTTGAAATTGCCTCACAAGGCAATTTCCAGCAGCTTAGGAAAATGCAGCTCTGCGTATGAATAGGCGCAGGCGACTTTTCTTTTTAGCAGGCGGGAAACACGGGTAAGCAATTCAGGGAGGTTAGTCACCAGGCGACAAATCTCCCTGAATCCTCCCGTGTGGACTAGCCCTTAGGCTAGTGAAACACTGGCAGATAGTCGGGCAACTTATCCTGTTCTTCTAGGCCACAATCTCCCCAAATTGCCTTTGCGTGCCTTCCCTTCCGCAATAATGAAAAGTCACCTGCGCTAAGCACATGCGGCGCTTCGTTTTCCGAAGTTGCCTCACTTCGGGCGACTTCGGAAAATGAAGCACAGAGTGTGCTTAGCGCAGGCGACTTTTCATTATTGCGGAAGGGAAGACACGCAAAGGCAGTTCGGTTAGACTGTCGCCCAGAAGAAAAGGCAATTATTCGCTAACATTTCCGAAAGGACCTGTTATCTTATATTGTTACAATTACTTATTGGCTTATCTAGATATTGTTACAAAGTATCTTATCTGCTGTGGCTGTTCTGGGCTCTCTTCCAAAAGACAATTACATACCCTCTTTTGACAGCTCAACCTGCAGTCCCTCATTTGTACTGGAAAGTCCAGTTTTTCTCTGCACTGAACAGCCAGAAAATGAAACAAAATTTCTAACTTAACTGGCTTTTGGCAGAGAGCCCAGAACAGGTAACAGGTGCAAATAAGATACTTTGTACCAATTCTGAGATAAGAAAATAAGTAACTGTAACAGTTTAGATAAGGAGGTCCCTTAGGAAAAGTTATACTCACAACTTAAAGGGCAAATCACCTTCATTAGCAAAACTGTAATAACTGGAAAAAAAATATTTTCAAACTTTCATAACCTGCCAAATTTTGTAAAATAAACATGATAATTAGGGGGTGTGGCCACAAAAATAGCCATAGTCTAAAAATTTTGCTGTGCTACATGCAGCACATTATTTTTGTCCCTCTTTTTATTTCCAAAATGTTGGGAGGTAGGCAATTAAGTTAGAAACTTTGTTTCTTTTTCTGGATGTTCGGAGCAGAGAAAAACAGGACTAAAAATTAGTGACTGCAGGATGAGCTAAAAAAACAGGACAGTTGGGAGGTATGACCCCTTGCCCACAGGCAGGGCCACCATTAGAAACCACAGGCATACAACAAAATGTTCGGGGCCCCGCCCAGATCCCACCGACACCACAGTTAAACAGTAACATCAGAAAAATATTTTTAAAATGGTCCAATAAATCCAATACATCTTATAGAAGATGTGTTAGAGCTCCCTCTATTAAAATCACCAGACATCATGTCTCTCTACATGCAAGATTTGTGCAAAAGGCAGTTATTTTGTTACATTTTGTTTGTACTGGAATCAGTTATTTGAGTGACCTCTAATACATCTGTTAGGAAAGGAAGCCCCCCCCCCCCATAAGATATATTGGATCCAGGTCCAGACTGAGAATTAAAATAGGCCCTGGCATTTTAGGTACACAGAGCCCCCACCAGCCCACTAAATACTGACTTTCTCTGGCATTTGCCAGAACCTACAGATTTCCAGTCCGGGCCTGATTGGATCATTCATCTGACACCCAACTGCTGCATGAAGATAGAATGAAGAGAAACAAATGCTGAGTGAGGGATAGTGAATATAAACCTGATTATTTCAGAAATAATGTAGAATTGTTAACTGATTGTATTTAGAAAGTTGCTTACTTCAGTATGAGGAAGCTTATATAAAATTTTCATTTTTAAGATGGTTCCACTTTAAAATCTCAAAGTTTTTATCAATAAATAACTTACCGAAACTCCACTTGCGCTCCTCTTCAGAAAATGCGACAGGGCGACAATCCATTGTGCGGTGCTCGATTTCTCCTCCCTGGCTATCTCCTATAAGGAAGGCAGGGAGGAGAAATTGAGCTCAGCATGATGGATCGCCCAATCGCCTTTTTTGAAAAGGAGTGTTGATAAGTTACTTCTAAACAAAGACTTTAAAGTCAAATACGTCTTGGTGTTTTATTTTTCGTTATATACAAACAAATTAAAATTTTTTTTTGTTACTGGTCCTTTAAAAGAACAGACATCAGCGCTAAAAAGGTAACCCCACCATACACACAAGTTATAAAAAGTTATTGATGGTCAGGGCCCCCTAATAAGTAAAAAAAATTGTGGCTCCTGGGCCCCCATAAAAGTTTTTTTTTTTAAATAACTTGGTTGTAAGGGCCTTCCTACAAGTTTAAAAAAAAAAAGTAACATTGGTGCATTTAGCCTTCACAATTCCAAGAGGGGATGAATAGGAAGTGGTTACTAAGGATAAAAAGGCTCATCTTGTGCCTGAGTAATTCTGAGATTGAATAAAAGGAAAGTAGAGTGGGCCACATTTTGGGACAACGCCATTAAAATAGGGAGAAAAGGTTGTGCGAGGCCCTGGAAGTACCCAGACCCATGATGGGCCCTACTACCCTCCTGCACCCCTTCAATGGTCTTGGAAATCCCCAGGCCAAAAATGGGCCCCGATCCCCTGGCAACTGTTCTAGTTTTATTCTCTCTTGGAGTAGCGAGAGGACAAAATGTGCCTCTGTGTACCTTTTTTCATCACCCAATTAATTGCCCGAGTCCAAAGTGGGTCCCCTGCTTTCTGTATGGTCCCTTTCCTTCCTTATTTCAATGGCTTTATCCTAAAACTTGGCCTACTTACCTTAGGGGTGGGGCTTGCTTTTTTAGTTCCTCTCAGCATTGTCCCAGCCCGAGATTTTCCCCTCTGAGCAATTCTCTCCTTTTCACCCTTTTCCTCGTCTGTAATTCTCTTTGCCTTTTCTTACCCACTATTTGTTATTTCTGCCTGGCACCCTCTGTCCCAGTGTACCATCCAATTTCCATTTCCACAATGCCCCTGATATGAAATACTTGCAGCGCTTCTCCATATTCCACAGCACTGTACCAGATAGGTCATATTCTCACAGATTCTTCAGATATTAACATGTTTGCCCCCCCCCCCCATATATCACATATACTTTAATTAAAAATGTCTACTGTTTTTATAATAAACCCGTCTGCAGTGAAACAACCCCTCGGTCTTACTTGCTCTGACAGCCCCGGATAGGAAACTTCAGACGCTCCCTAACTGCTCTGCAGGGAAACAATCATATTTTCAAACTGCAGGGAGTCCCCCACCTTACTTCGCAGAACTTGAGCAGCTCTGTTTGTTTCCCTATAGAGCAGCCAGCGACCATGTAGAGATTGTAACCACAGACCCAGCGCAGTCTGTATATTCTGATTATTAATCAGTCTCGCTGTATTGGCTTCTGTGGCAGTCATTATTTGACTTGTGCCGTTTTAATAATTTATAACGATCCCTAAGATTAACCTCCCAACTGAAGCCCTGATCACACCGAGCATGTGCGTAGTCTTGATCTAGCAAAGATGTCTCACAAAGTTACAAGATGACAGCCCCCTGCACCAACTTTGAAAACATAAATCATGTGTCTTATTAGGCTTGTGGTGCAGTAAGTTCATGTTTATATTTAGTATACAAGATACAGCATTTCTAACAATCTATGTTAGACTTTAGTTGCCCTTTAAGGTCAAAACGTTCAGAACAAATCTGGATATACACGGCAGCCTTAAAGGGTTCACCTACTATGAACTTCTGTTCTCTCCCTATTGCTATGACTGCTTTGGCTATAAAGACTTTTTTCCTTAACATTATTTCTGTACACTTTTTGCAACATCCAGGGTTTGGAATTTAAACAGTTATCTGGATGTAAGGGCTTCTTTTCAATTGTTACTGAGCACTAATGAACTCAGAATAGCAGAGGATTTGACAAAAAGCATTAGCAATATAAATGAAACTAAAATGTAGCTAATTGGGGGGTTGTGGTCGCTTACATTTTCAGTTGCAGTCTGTAAAGAGTCAAAGAAGAAAGAAGAACACATAATTCCTCCTACAAAGTAGCTTAGAACATGTCCATCTATAGCCCACCTAAAGTGAATTTATCCGTCAGTTTTCCCTGACCTGTATTTCTTTATGATGCAATGTATTGACAAATACACAACCAACCAGTAACCACAGAATATAAAATGAAAAGGCAATTCGGTTTTAAAATTGAAAGAAATTGTGGGCAGAATCACAACAAAGCGTTTCAGATGAAAAATAAAGAAAGAGTGCCATTCTAATTGGCTCAACTGAGGAAGGCCAGCCCTATGGCCACACTACATTAACAAAAAGAACGTGAGCCCTTCGGCAATAGGAGTGGAAACATGGCAATTCACAAAAGGCAAACTACCCCTTTAAGCCCAGTCAGCAATTCTGCATTTGTCTTGTGTCATACTTTATTGTGTCTCTATCTCTTTTAATTTATTGGTGTGTGTTCCAAGCTACCATCAACCATTGAGGCCCCCAAAAGAGATACTCCCCTTCAAAAAAGACCACACCACAGATTTCCAAAAAACTTTTAAATCATAAAAGGCTCAACGTGTTTCACTGTGTCAGTATAGCAGGTTTGGGAAAGGTATAACACAAGCAACACCATTAGGGAACGGTAAAATATGGTTTTTATTTTTATTCAACTCTTGCACTTTTGTAGTTAAGTGATTATAACTTGCAGTATACTGCAAGTATATTGATATAAACATGAGTAACAGAGCAAATACACACAGCACTAATGTGCCAGAACACAGACCGTTGGGATGGGAGAAGAAATATTTTAAACAGTAGGTAAAAAAAAACCCCAAACACAGAGGCAAAGACAATGTATTGTTGCTAAGAAGAAAAAAAAAAAATAAAAACAGGAAATGATTCAACCAAATTACCTGGCTATGTCTTACAACAATCATTATACATCACTGATATTGTTGTTACAGGTCTTAAAATTGGCCAGTATTGGAGGCATCACACAGTTTACTGAAGTCCAGGTAAAAATGTTTCACAGCGATTAATAGTTTAAAAAGAGACAAGTCAGATCAACAGACGTGGAAGTGAAACGTGTAAAAACAACATAGGACACGCTATACAGTAGGATCGGCAGGGTAAGTAATGTAATTAAATGTCAATACATAGCGAACACAAATGAAACATTAAAATGAAATAGTGAAAGCTTGTGGATATGTACAGAGTTGATGCACCTTTTTATGGAATTATAGAAAGTACAATGGAAAATGAATTTGTGCTATGCTTTAATCATTTTAACAGATTTGTGTCATACCCTGGATAAAAACACAAGACAAAAAAAACCCTTGTAGTCAGATTTTCGCAGATGCATGTTAGATTCCCCGACACACACACAAAAACACACACACACACACACACACAACACATCAAATGAGATGGAAATGGCATTCAAACAGAAGCTGATTTAGTACTTCATGTTCAAACATAGGCAACTCCAAAATCACATTTGCTTCCTCTATATTAAAAGGTTTGTTTACCATAGGAATCAATTTTAGTTTGATGTAGACAGCAGAATTCAAAGACAATTTGCAGTTGGTCTACATGGTTTGTGATTTACATTTTTTTCCTACGGTAGCTCCCAGGTTTGGGAATTAAAAGTTTTCTGGATAGAATGGCTTCATTTTAATAGCATCCAGACACCTATGAAATCAGAATAGAAGATGGATAGTAGTGGGCTTCACAAATAGAGGCAAGCAATGGATAATAAGAATACAAACACACAGCAACTATAGTTTGGTTTGCAGCCTGTAAGGAGGCAGAATAGGAAGGAGAATACATTTAAAACCTTAACAAATAAACAATGAAGACTAACTGAAAAGTAGCTTAGACCAGGTCCATCTACAGCATACTAAAAGTTAATTTAAAGATCAGTTTTCCCTGTTAAGTGTATTCCTGCACAACTCAGTATTTGGGTTATGAGGCCCTAAGATAACCACACATTCCACCTATCTAGGCAGTCAAAACGAAATAAAATAAAGGATGTTAAAAGAAAAAGCAATACTTTAAAAAAATAAATAAAAACAAATTCACAGCTTCACGACACTGCTTTTCAGATGAATAATAAGGCAATTGTGATCTGTTCATCTTCAGACGCACTACAAGGCACAACGTACACGTTGCCTGGAGAAGTGACAGAACCTGTGATGAGCTTAAAGGGCCAGTATGGGAAAGATCTGATCCTTACAAAGGACAGTAACTATTAGCAGCTAAGGAGATTGTTTCCTATAATTTGTATCCCCAGTGGCACTGTGTGAAGGTCATTAAAATCACATATTTTGCTCTGAACACATTTCTTGCACACTTAGGCAGTTAATGAATCTATTTGCTTGAAAAAAAAAAAAAAAATCACCATCACAGCTCTCCATAGAGGAAGGGATCTTAAGTGATAAATACAAGTCATTTTAGATGCATATACCTCTTATTTGCTTCAACAAACTGAAAGCCCCACAGCATCACATTTCTTACAAACTGCCTATGATAACGATAAAAAAAATAATAAGATCCTAAAGTTAAGACCATGCAACACGGATTTTGACTTGCGGAGAAACACAGGCTGGAAATCCATGGTTTCTCTTCTGCTGCACTGCCTGCACCCAGAATCATCACCGCCTCTCAGGTGCAGGTAGACTTCAGCTCCAAACCTTGAAATTTCACATTTCATGCCAAAACCCGCAGTGCAGCAGAAGAGAAGAGGAGCTCTGGGGCAGCAGATTCCCATCCTAAAGAGAATCCATGTTGTGTGGCCCTAGCCTAAAGCACTTGCCCCTTCTATATTCTTTTGATTGTCAGTCTCCTCAGGAAATCATATTAAACTACATTTGTTTCCAACCTTATATCAGATAATAAAAATTAAATCTTGGGAGCACCAAGGTATTGCATTAAACAGCCATTTTAGCTTAGAACCATATTTTATAAAGCCCTTGCTGCAGTTCAATTTATATGTTATGTTACAATGTGTAAACCCATTGGATAAAGAAGCAGATATTCTGACACACATCAGTTCTCTAAAAAAAGAGAACTTGGCTCACTTTATGATTTTATCTACACTACTTGCTGAAGCCTTGGACGGGATGGCTTTTGTGATTTCAACCGTTTCAATGGATCACATCTGAAGACCTTCTAATGTATGTACTGATATTACTCAACGCTAAGGGGTAGATTTACTAAGCTCGAGTGAAGGCTTCAAATGCGAAAAATTCGAGTTTCGAAAAAAATTTTTGGGCTAATAATCGAATGATTCGAATAAATCGTATGATTCGAATAAGAAAATTTTTGACCATTCGATGGTTGAAGTACTTGCTCTTTTAAAATGTATTCGATTGCCTACTTCGCCAGATTAAACCTATATTCATGCTATATTTGCCAATGGGAAGCTCCCTTAGGCTTTTTCTAAGTTTATTTTTTTGACCGGATAGAAATCATCCAATTTTTCGAAAAAATCATATGATTTTTTTGTGAAACCGGATGAATTTGCACAATTTTTTCGTGAAATCGGATATTTAGTCCAATTTTTTCATGAAACCAGATGATCGATATTCGAAAGATCGTATAGCGGTAAAATCCTACGAATTCTATTTCATTGGATTTTGCTTCAGAAAAATTTCGAGGGTTTTTAACCCTCAAAATTCGACCCTTGATAAATCTACCCCCTAAGAGTACATGCAAACCAAACCTACTGAGAGTAACAAAGGGCTTAAAAACCATCTTTACTTGAAATCGGACCTAGAAATTCAAATGAACACTTCTCAAATGGTTTTATGCAAGAATTCAAATTAGATACAGGTTTATTATGGTTCTAAATTAATGTGGCAGGGAGTTGGGTTCATTGGGGATGGAACAATTCCTCCCCCCCCAACCAAATAAGTGTGGGGGAACTGCCAGCTTGGGTATGGACTGCCATTTTCCCAACATGCGAGTATATCAGTGTATTTGTGAAATATATATTTCTAGAATAAAACAAATTCATCAAAGTAAATACACAAATTATGTGTAAACCTAATCCAACAATAAAATAAAATACGACATGCTCAGTGACAGAGACCTATAAAATAATGTCAGCATTGGATTTTCAAATAAAATGACTTTGGATTATGCTGTTAAAGGAGAAGGAAAGGCAAAATTCATGAGCCATCTCCCTCTGATGTACTCCTAACAATGCCCTGAATCGCTATAGTTTTAGCTCACCTAAGCGAATCCAATCGCATAAAATCAATCTTCAAGATCTCCTCTTATTCGCATTCATGCGGCCGCCATCTTGCTAAGGTATTGGATGCTTCCTTCGCCTCTTCCTGCGTATTGAGCATGCGTGAACAAAATCCCTGACTAAAGCTGAATTTGCATGTACATTATCATCCAAGGGAGAACGGCTACGCCCCCTAAGACATGCGCAACACTCCTCAAGGCTGCCTCGGGCAGCAGGGAGGAAGCTGCCTGCAAAATGTGTGACGTCACTGGAGTCCAACGCTGCAGTCTTCACCGAGTGCTGTTGCTTCTACTAGACACCAGGGAGACAACTTTGAAAACGTTAAGTAAGTTATAAGTCCACCAGACTCAGGATAGAAAGCTATTTATATTTTGCCTTTCCTTCTCCTTTAAATTACAGTTGAGTAGCTCACACTGACAGTCTTGCCTTATTTGGAGCAAGCAGAAGGCACTGCAAATGTAACAGCAAAGCATACCTCCTGCAAAAGCTAAATTTCTCCTCCTAGCCCAAAACACTGCAATATGGGGTGCTGTTGTTTTATAGGTATCTGTATGACCTCAGATTATATTCATTCATACATCCCATGTTTGAAAAATGTGTCTTCATTTTCCATGCATCTAGGGCTGTGTACTAAGCAGAGAAATGTACTCCACACCTGTTCAGTTATGCTACTGAATTTCTTAGTAAGGTTTAATAGAAAGTGTGTTATTAGTACTGTCGGCAAGTAGAAGGGCCTTTGCCCACTGATTGTTAAACAAAGAAGTTACAATCTCATAATGATATGTTTTAGTTCCTACTGATCCTCCGAGATAAGAATGCATGGCAAGTTAGCTCAGTTCAAATGTTTAGATATTCATTTTACCACGCTCATCCCGTTTGAGTTACCTGCTCATATAGGAAAGTCCTTTATTATACACAGTGCAGCACAGTACCAAAAGGCAACTTGAGCCCAAAAGTTCACACCAGTCATATAAAAGAAATCCACTTCAAAAACAAAAAAAACTTAACTTGACAAAATGTTTGCTAAATGCCTTGTAACAGCTCTCTGTAACTTACACACCATGTAAACACTCAAACACACAGTGTACCATGGCATTTTAGCCTTTTACTAATGTAGATGGAAAATGACTGTTTCTAATAAAGGGGCAGTTTGCTTTGTCTTGTGACCCATAAAACATTATTTATTACATCTCTAGAGGGAAGGCTTGTAAATCCTTTCTAGTAACTTGTAGTATCACAAGCTTCAAGGTACTAGAACAGCTGATTTAATATGCTTGCCCTTTAACTCAGTTTTCTATAGTAGTGAAAAATGCCATAATCAGTTGCCCCCTCCCTATACAGCTGAACAAGAACTGCAGTACTGAAGCTAAATTCCCCTTGCAACATTTGAGGGATGTGAATGGATGAAGGGCAATGTTTAAGAACTGGCAATGATTCGTGACATTATTTTAGGTGGAAATAAGGAGGGGGCATTAAGTCAAATTTTTGCAACAAGCATGTGGGCACACAGGATGAAGGTTCAGCTGCTTTTAGCCTGCAAATTACAATGCACAGGCTGAGAGCAGCAGAGCCTTCACCCTGTACACCCACAGCATTATACTATTAAAGGAATTGTTCGGTATAAAAGTAAAAACTGGGTAAATAGATAGGCTGTGCAAAATAAAAAATGATTTCAATGTAGTTAGTTAGCCAAAAATGCAATGTATAAAGGCTGGAATGAAAGTTTACACCGACTGGTTACCCTAGTTACTTGTACAGTGACTTGAGGGAGGGCCATATTGGTCATAACTGTTGCTTTTGAATCTGAGCTGCATACTGAGGATCAATGCAAACTCACTGAAATGTCCCATGTGGCCCCCCTTCAAGTGGCTGACTAACTCAGGTGTAACACCAGCCTTTATAGATCACATTTTTTGTTAACTAACTATATTAGTAACATTTTTATTTATCTATTTACCCAGTTTTTATTTTTACCCTGAACTGTTCCTTTAAAGGGAAATGCAATTTTCCCAGGTGTAGTGAAATAGTATGGACACTAGATCACGGATCAAACTGCAGACAAATATTTTTTACCTTGAGAAATCTGCTCTATCAATAGGATTGCTTGTCTCACAAAATAAGAAAACGATATATAGATTAAACACAAAAACATATCCATTCCCACTCACACACAAACTGAAAGGTTTGAAACAAGACTGTTTCTGAACTAGCTGTGCCCGACATCATTAGAAGTGCACATCACTGTCTTTACATCTCTTTTGAATATGATGTACCTTCAGCTTCTGAATGATATTCAGACTTACGTGTTCAAAAAAAAAAAAATGAAACCATTCACAGCAACACCAACT
Source organism: Xenopus borealis (assembly GCA_024363595.1). Classification (NCBI taxonomy): domain Eukaryota; kingdom Metazoa; phylum Chordata; class Amphibia; order Anura; family Pipidae; genus Xenopus; species Xenopus borealis. The sequence continues at coordinate 92,875,582 of CM044445.1, read as the reverse complement.
CAGCAACACCAACTCAGAGCCAATAAACTGCTCCAATACAAAGAATTAATAGATTAAAATCCTAGCAATGACTATCCAGGTATAGTGCATGGTGGTACTCACCCAAGTCTCTTCTCCCAATGAAGTTAGTTAGGTACAGTGAACATACCAAGACCACTGAACTTCTGTTCCACACCCCCCCTTTCCTCCAAACTGCACTGGCTAGAACAAACTCAGATCACAAGGAGCATTACAAATAGTTTACTTGAGCTGTGTTCCCAGTGGATTGCAAAGCATACAGAATAGTAAGAGGAGGGGGAAGGTATAAACAAATGAGTCAGTACTGATAAAATAAATCCGGTGTCCACTTATATAGAGGAATTGATTGACTTACAGTATATGTACAGTATTGAGAAAGCTGATAGCTTTACAGTATTTGTACATTATTAAGATAACTTGTCTGAATGCCAAGCACAGTTTTTATATTCCAATACCAGAGACAGAAATCAAATACAATGAAAGCTCTACCATATGATGCATCTATGGCCTAACTTACCACACTGTGATCCTGCTACACGTGAAAAATTATATTTTAAAGGTGTAAGAAACAGAATGGTTCTAGAATATCTTAAATATGATTCATTACAGGTCTCTCTTGCAGGCCATTGTAGATGAAAAATGGGAAAAATAAAATTAAATGTATAACGAATGAATCCCATATAAGCTAAATGATCCAACCATGCCCCCCAAAAAAGATGTTGAAATTTTAAAATTTCAGTCTGTTTTTCAACCTTCTTCTAAATATATGCACCTATAAATTGTGCATTGTATAAATTAGTATTTTAATAGTTTTTATGGTAACAATAAGGAAATAAAAGGTTTAAAAAATCTCTTACGGCCCAATAGGAATCATAAAAAAATATTTCAAGCTTCTCACTGAAAAAAGAAGCAGGGCCAGTAAAGAGAGATGTTTATTTCATGCTGTGCCCATGAAATAAAAACTTTTGCTAAAATTATGGCACGGAAAAAAAAAAAACAGTAAACACAGGGTTACTGAGCAATTAATAAAAACAAGTTTTAGCCTTTTTGCCTGCTGTCTTGTGCTGTGACCTGCCCAACATATAGGGAAAAGCAGATACTCCAGGAGGCTTCAGAACAGTCTTATTAGGCAGATTCTTTCTTGATGCTGCTGCTTATGAAAGGCTTCCCAATATGGGAGGTAATGTGCTTGTTTATGCGATTATTTGGTTGCATTCCTCTGCGTGATGTTCAATGTGTCCTACAGCATCCTGAAAAGAGAAATGAAACATTCAAATTCATTAAAGAATATGAAAGAATGACTGCATTTATTGAAAGCAGTTATAGCGGGCTTGATTATTTAACAGAGTTATTCACCTTAAGACAATTTTCCAGCTATTTTTTTTATTATTTGTGGTTTTTTAGTTATCTTGTTCAACTCTCCAGTTTGTGATTTCAACACCTTTCTGCTTGCTAGGGTCTAAACTGCCCTAGCAACCAGGTAGTGGTTTGAACAAGAGACTGGAATATTAATAGGAGAGACCCTGAATAACAAGAGTCAGAAAAAATGCAAATAGTTCAAAAGCTATACAAAATAAAAAATGAGGACCAGTTGAAAAGTTGCCAAGAATTGGCCATTCTAGAACATACTAAAAGTGAACTTAACGTTACGCACTGGTAATCCCTGATGTACATATTATAGAAAGGTGTGTGTGAACTGGAAGTTTGCAGTGGAGTGAAACTGGACACGGTCAGGCAAATAAAAACAAACAAAACACAAAAATGATGGTTCCATATAACCTAGTAGATTCCAAAGCAGGAATTCCAGTGATCTGCATAAGACAAGGTTACAGCTATTTCTGCACCATGACCTGTATCTACTGATTATATTATGCTTTTTTTTTTTTAATACTGCATTCACCCTTTCACTTCTCACCACTAAAATGGTCCCTTAGCTGAAAAAATGTAATAACCAATGTCAAAAGCCAGTCATATTGTTACCTGCTTGGAACCTCTCCTGGCTGTGAAGTCACAGTTTTTCCATCTGCATTTTAGTGTCTGGAAGTTTGGGTTGGTATGGTCAGTAAGCAGATGCTGTTTCAGATGGTCCACCACACCAAAAGTCAGAGAGCATCCATGCCACTAATGACAAAGGAAAAATATATCCAAAAATGATTGTTTTATTCAAAACAGGATGCTACAAAACTATATGCAGCTTAATATCACACTTGCTCAAAGATGTAGGACAAGAAGCAGAGGAGCCTATGTTGTTGGTGGTTAAATTAAAGGAACAGTAACAGCAAAAACTGAAATTGTATCAAAGTAATTAAAATATGTAGTGTTGCCTGCACTGGTGAAACTGGCAGGTTTGCTTCAGAAACACTACTATAGTGTATATAATCAAGCTACTTTGTAGCCATGGGGCAGCCATTAAAGTTGTGTAAAAAGGCACAGGCTACATAGCAGATAACAGATAAAACACAATTTTATTGGATGTAACTTATGTGTTATCTGCTGTTTATCTTGTGCCTTTTCTCCTTTTTTTGCAACTTGAATGGTTCCCCATGGCTACAAAGCAGCTTGTTTATAGTATTCTTTATGAAGCAAACACACAGCTTTTCCCAATGATTGCTAACTGTATATTATATGCTAGTAACTTGAAAATACTTTCATTTTTGGTGTTTCTATTCTTCTGGATCAGATCACCCTTACAAGCAGTAATGCTTATACAAGTGCTTCTAACCCCTCTTGCTAGTTTGCCTTACCATTTGTTCTTGTTTGCATTTGTGAAAACAAAATATTGGCACTCCTAGTGAATTAAGGTTTCCTTGTACTATAAACGATGGTAATAATGCTAACCTGAATCTCTTGTTCATATTTTTATTTACTTTAAATCCTTACCCAGCAACGAAAATTCTGCAGCAAGTTCAGATGCACAGCCTGGACACTACCATCATAACAGCCAGAGTAGATCTACAGTAAAGGAACAAAAGAAAAGAAAAAGCTGACTGTGGGCAAAATAATAATATTGAAATACTCTTTTCAAATGTTTGCAGCAAGGGATCCTACCATGTTCTTATGAATTGTCATACACATGATCATGTCTGAATGTCCTCCATATACTTGCAAACGTTCGTGTGACTTTTGGACAAAACAAAGAGACAAGGTTAAACATTTTGTTCACAAATCTAAATCTTTAGCAGGAGAGGTTTTTTTGAATCAAGAATATCAAAAATCAATATCAAGCCATCATTATGTGCCTAAAGAAAAAAACCCCGGCGAAAATACAGTTCTACGATTGAGTTTGAAATACTAAAGATAGGATACAGATGTCACTCCATGTGATTTTTCAATCTCTGCCTTGGACATTCTACATGAACAATGACCTATAAATGAAACCATCCAAAGAACCACTCCCCACCCCCCCCATGGCCTACA
>CM044445.1:92859341-92870115 GCA_024363595.1 Xenopus borealis | reverse complement strand
CGCCTAATGGTTTTAAAAATTAGTGGTGAGCACAACTTTTTCTTGTTTGTTATATATAGTGAGTGTATATGCATATATAGGATGGTATGAGTGCGTGTGTGTATATGCATACTAGACTTTGTTCTTTTCTCCAACCCAATTTCACCATGTAACTCACCCTCATACAAAGGACAGTTTTTGTGTGGCCTTCTAAGGTGCGTAGTAGCAATCCATTGCAGGCATCTCTCACACTGATGGTGCAGTCATAGGATCCAACGAGTAGTAGTTTTCGAGCCCCCTCTTGTGCCGTTGCCATGCAGCTCACTGCCCGGGGGCCATGGCATTCAAAGACATCAATCTGCTTCTTACTCTGGAAAATGTAAAGCAGGTTTCAGAAGAACATGAATATTAGAAATACAGAGATGGCAAGATCAGCTTTATGCAGATTTGTATCATGCAACTAAATAAAAGTAAAAGATAGTTTAACTATGCCCACTCTGGTGTTATTCTCTGTTAACATTGAACAATAGTAAAATTGTTTCCAAGTGTTTTATATGAAAGAGAGGTGCCAGTGAAAAGAAAGCACTTGTCTCTCACAGCCTCTTGTACTCTTCATTTTAACCTTCAAAAGGAAAACAACATCATTTTGGAGTTTCTAAAACACATCACAAACCTTAACAGAAAACGTGACTACATTGCCATTTGCAAGACCAGCGAAAAGTGTTTTCCATCGTGTATGAAAGCATAGGACTCTCTCTCCAACATTCCACTCTGCCTGAAATTCCCGAGACTAAAAGAGATTTGGAAAAAAGCAAAAAATAAACACTTAAGGCCAGTTTACCAAAAATGGAGTATGGTGCAAAGGACAAGAAACCTTCTGTAAAGTAACAGGCCCCTAGCAACCAGATAGATGCTGCGCGTCCAAACTGGAAAGTTGAACAAGCCACTAATGAAAAAAATAAAGTCCAACTAAAAACCTTCTCAGGATATCACTCTCTACCTCATACAAAAAGTTAATAGAACGGTCATGGTGTTCCTCCAAGACAACCGTGGACTACAGTAAAAAAAAAAATCAGTGTGCCACTAGAATAATCCTCTGGGTAGATTCAAATCAAATAAGGACACAGTAGCAAAATGCTCAGTATTTGTGAAATAGAGTACAAAATAAATTACTCAAATTCAAATGTTAGTACTGGTGTGGCAACATTAACCCAATGAACTGTAGATCACAAAACAAAGAAAAATACCTTTACTGAATAGCATCGGATGGTGTGGTCACTGGAACCTGTGAAGAGTGATGCAGTCTTCCTAGCCATACATGTGACAACAAGGCAGTTCACCTTTGATGTGTGTCCCTCAAAGACTGCCACACACTGTCGAGTCTGTCAGAAAAACCATATGAATTCATGTAAACGCAAGTTATATTTTATATATGCTTTGACACAAATGAAAAAATCTAAATTGCACTTCACTTTCTAAGCTGCAAAATATTGAAAAAAAAAGTCATTCTTTTTCTATGAACTGCTCCTCTAATGTACCAGATAGAAATCAATGCTCAGTTCTTTCATACATTTATCAACAAAAAAGCTCAGTTCTTTTATACGTTTAACAACAAAAACCGCTCATTAGGATTTCACTTGCTAGTATAGCCTCAAGCGGGGCTCCCAAACTTACCCGTGAACCACATTCAAATGTAAAAAGAGTTGGGAAACAACACAAGCATGAAAAAAAACAAGTTATGTGATTGGCAATTTGGTAGACTAGATGCGAACTGGCAGCCTACAGGAGATTCTGTTTGGCAATGTAACCTGTTTTTATGCAACCAACAATTGCCTCCAAGCCAGGAATTCAAAAATAAGCACCTGCCTGTGGCCACTGGAAGCAACATCCAAGGGGTTGGTGAGAAACATGTTGCTCGTGAGCCACTGGTTGGGGATCACGGGCTTCAAGTATAAAATGTTAGCAACAGTGTTAAAACTAATATGTAGGGTAGAAATAGTAAAAATATTTTAACAAGTCCCTCTAAAGTTGCCCCCATCATTTCAGAGGATTCACTGCACATGCTCTGAGCTGCTGTTACTTACCCGAGTTTAGCTCACAGAGTGCAATTTGCACCAGAATTGAATAATCTGCTCTATAGCATCACTGCGATAGGCAAATCTCATATTCTGCTTGGTGCCCTCTAAGCATAGCTTGCTAACACCTGCCCTCAACATGCTAATGCTATTGCAATGCTTCTCTATACCTTTGAGTGGAGGGAAAATCTTAGAACTGAAATAATATAATTTTAGCACACCAAATTCATGTTAAACATTTTATTCTTAAATGAAAATTTGGTCAAATCTCTACTGGGAAATTTGATAATCTAGAAGATAAATATTCTTTTGGCTCAATATATATACTATACAAAATAAGAGCAGATTAATCTCTTTAATTATTCAATTTTATGAGGAAATACATCAGATCTTGTAGTACTGCATTTTGGATACTCCAAAGTAAGCTCCATGCACACAATTGGTTAACGGATATCTGCCTTTCCATCCCATTGCCAGTGTAAAACAGTAAAGTCCATATCAAAAAGATGCAAATAACTGGACACACTAGTGTAGGGATAGAATTCCCAAAGGAAAGGAGACCCTGTTGGACCAACAAAGGGATACCTGGAACACTGAACTATGGGATTCGCTCTACAGTGCATAATAGCTTGATTTAACCCCCTTCTTGGTCTCAGAAGAGATGAATCATCTCCAAAAACAGCCATCAACCGGATCGGTTGGAACTGTCTTTTTGGGTGTGGCTGTCCTTGTTTGAATGGTCTTGACCATTATATATAAATAAATGTGTCCATCTTTGTTAGTTCCCTTTTACTTTTTTTTGTAAATGAATACATCACTTGTTTAATAAATTAGACTGTCTAAAGGCAGTGCCTAGGCACCCCAAAAAATAAGCATATTCAACAGATCTCCTTATACAGATGGAGCAAACCCTAAAAAACATCTGCAACTTCACTTATTAATGGAAAAAGGTGTGTTCTTATTGCACTATATCAGGGGTGCCGTAAAGGTAGAATGGGATCTACCAGTAGACATTTAGCTGGGGATCAGTAGATTTTAAGACAATGTCAACAAACAGTTTGTCTAAATCACCCTCCTATTCATGCTTTTCATTCTAAAATTCATTATGTTAAGGTTACATAAGAAATAGTTGTTAAATATAGCTATATAAAGTCTCATAAATCAACATAATATTTAAGAAATATCTTCCATGTTACAGAATGCAATGTTTTTATGGATGTAGATCATAATGGAACAACATTGTTAAAAGTAGTTATATTAGTTGGCTGTGCACACTAATGCAATTATGAGAAGAATAACTACGAAGCCAGCAGTTGCTGACGGTGCATGAGACTAAAAGGTACAAATTGATAAAACTAGAAAAGAGTCTCAAATTGCACTCTGTAATTATAAATTGATGCAACAAATTTTATTTATACAAATGGTTTAATTGACCCTTCACCACTCCAAGGTTAACCAGTATCAATTGTCCATGATCAACCAAAATACATTATTTAATTGTCCATGATCAATTAGATTCATTATTTGGATTCAAAAATTCATTATTCAAATCCATAGTTAATCAAAAAATTCATGCTTATGCACTGTGCTAAAATTCATTTAAACAGTTATAAATACGAAATTTGAGCAGTGAAAAATAAAGATAAGGGAAGTCCTTGGTTAGTCTGTTAAGAACATTAGTGTGGAGAGGAGAGAGAAATGGTTAATGTAGCGATTTGTCGGAGGCTTAAGGTGGCCATAGACGCACAGATAATATCGTACGAAACGAATTTTCGTACGATATTCGGTGCGTGTATGGTGGGAAATGAGCCGACCGACATCGTCAGAGGATTAAGATATCGGTCGGCTGGTTGATCGGACTGGACGGAAAATTTTGATCGGATGCCTTTGAAATCACCCTGAACATCGGCCATTGTTAGTGCTGAATCGTCAGATACAGGTAGAATTCTATTGTTTCTACCCGTTTATCTGACGATTCAGCTCTACACGTGTGTGTTGAAACGAACGATCTTTCTCGGAAAGATCTTTTCCGAGAAAGATCGTAATTGTTACGTCTATGGCCAGCTTAAGAAAGGTGGAACACGCTGATTCATGAGGCTGTAAAAACAACTTGTGCAGCCTGCAGCTTTATATTGTCTCTTGATGGCAGCAAGAATTTAACAGCGCTAATACAGCTCGTTATAATGTTTCCAACGTAAGGCAGTGGAACATAGTAACTGTAATGGTAAGTATTAAGTTTGCTGTGAACAATGTTCAAATGTATCGCATAGTAATACTTTGTCGTGAGTTCCGCAGTTTCTCGGGAGCCGTGCTACTCTCCAAGCCTGCCCCAGTGATACGCTAGTACTGTTTGAGTGTACAGCATGCGGTTTCACTCGTGCATCTCGGCAAACATTTTCTAAGCGCTTATATACAATGGATTTATACTCATCTACTTTCGATGGTTTAGTCACTCCACGAGCTTGCTGCCGTCCTGTGGGTTTAACTTTTGAAGCGTGTTTGAGGCAGATTGCTCCTCCAAACTTCTCATTGGTCACAGCAGCCTCGTCTTCACCAGTTTAGTTTTGGCGTGACAATTCTCTCCCCTCCATGCTTGCAGCCAGCCTACATATGTTTCGCCATGTTTGGCTTCCTCAGGGCCCAATGAGAAGTTTGGAGGAGCAATCTGCCTCAAACACGCTTCAAAAGTTAAACCCACAGGACGGCAGCAAGCTCGTGGAGTGACTAAACCATCGAAAGTAGATGAGTATAAATCCATTGTATATAAGCGCTTACAAAATGTTTGCCGAGATGCACGAGTGAAACCACATGCTGTACACTCAAACAGTACTAGCGTATCACTGGGGCAGGCTTGGAGAGTAGCACGGCTCCCAAGAAACTGCGGAACTCACGGCAAAGTATTACTATGCGATACATTTGAACATTGTTCACAGCAAACTTAATACTTACCATTACAGTTACTATGTTCCACTGCCTTACGTTGGAAACATTATAACGAGCTGTATTAGCGCTGTTAAATTCTTGCTGCCATCAAGAGACAATATAAAGCTGCAGGCTGCACAAGTTGTTTTTACAGCCTCATGAATCAGCGTGTTCCACCTTACTAAGCCTCCGACAAATCACTACATTAACCATTTCTCTCTCCTCTCCACACTAATGTTCTTAACAGACTAACCAAGGACTTCCCTTATCTTTATTTTTCACTGCTCAAATTTCATATTTATAACTGTTTAAATGAATTTTAGCACAGTGCATAAGCATGAATTTTTTGATTAACTATGGATTTGAATAATGAATTTTTGAATCCAAATAATGAATCTAATTGATCATGGACAATTAAATAATGTATTTTGGTTGATCATGGACAATTGATACTGGTTAACCTTGGAGTGGTGAAGGGTCAATTAAACCATTTGTATAAATAAAATTTGTTGCATCAATTTATAATTACAGAGTGCAATTTGAGACTCTTTTCTAGTTTTATCAAATTGTTAAAAGTAGACTTTGCATTAGTAAAGTGTATGGGCACTCCTGCAATATATGTTGCAATGAGGTCTTTTCTATATGTTTAACAAAAATACAGTTACTAAATTGGGATATGCAAGAGCAATGCTAATAAAAAAAAAGGATTCTGGTGCGTAGGATTCTGGTGCGTAACTCACCGTAAGGTTATAAGCTCGAACAGTTTTGTCTGCAGAGCAGGTGTACAGCAATCCTCCAAATATTTGGACAGTATTTACAGAAGCTGTGTGTCCTTCAAACTTGCCTTCTGTAGGTTCTTCATCTTCCCCAGGTTCAGATGATACCTCTGCTGGAAAAAAGTGCTTTATTTTCTTCATCTTCAAGATTGAGTGAGTTATAATAAATTATTCTTTGTTTATAAAACAAAGAAACTTAAGACTTAAATACAAACCTGAGGAATTTTTTGATCCTCGGAGAGATACTCTTCGATATTCAGTTGAGCTAAAACAATAAGCACACAGAACATACAGCGGCTAAAAAAAAAATGTTTGTAGTATTAACAGCCCCACTTCATAACCCCACCTAAGTATATACTAATTCTTACAGCACATTGTAACACAAACCTTGTCAAAGACTCCTCCCTGAAGTTGGTCCCAATTTCACTGGTTGAAGTCACTTCATTTGCATCCGAATGAATTTGCCTTGAGTTTACCACGTCCATATTAAAAGGACTGTCTGGCTTTTCTTCATCATCATAATAATCATCAGAATCACAATCGATTGGGACTACCTCAAACTGGCGAAGTGGAATTTCAACTAATTCCACATTGGAATCACTGTCATTGTTGTCTTTGGTTTGCTCAATTTTTTGAGTTGTAGCATCAAGCTCTTGCTCTAGAGAAGTAGAAGTGCTGACAACTGTTTCTTTTGAACATCTTCTGCTCCTTATTTTACGCACTGGCTTGCCAGTGTAGATGTCCTGCTCTGTGTCACTATTCTCAGGAACATGTGCAGCGCGTAAGGTTTTCTTTTTTCTGAGCTTTTTCTTTTTCTTTGCAGATCTGGTCTCCATCACAGCAAGGGTAGATTCAACCGGCTGCTCTGTTGCTGGGGCTGTCGAGTTATTGTTAGTTTTTTGTGGACAAGTTGGCATAGAAAGTGCTTCAAGTGGAGACGTATTCTCGGTTAAAGTTGTATAGTCTGAACTGTATCTTTCCTGTTTGCAATTAACCAGTGATAACTCTGATGCTGGAGATGGGGTCTCTGAAATTCTGGGCTTTTGAAGGGATTTATTCTTAACCATGAGTAAATGATTTGCTTGTTCAGAAAGACATACTGTAGCTGTAATTACAAGATACACAGATGGTGACTCGGGATATATTTATCAAACACATTTGACCAAAATGTTAGTGTTTCTTAATGCATAAAACCAATAGCACACAGCAAGAGCTTCAGTTGGCATTTTCCAGTTAGCAAAACAGCACCAATAATCACCTGTTTCTTTCATTTTAGGTAAATGGCATACCTCATTCAAATTCAGAGTGAGGCAGTGATTTGGGGAGCTTTTGCACTGCTGTCTGAAATGTGTGATCTAAGTATATTTTGTGGTGTTTGAGATGGGGAGTCTAATAGAAATTAAGTAAACAGATAATCATGTAATAATATGCATTATAACAATACCTAAAGTTCAGTTTAGGTAGCTTCAATATGTTATAAAACGCTTACCACTGGGCATAGGGGGTGTCCCAGGACAGTCTGTTGCTGTACTCATGCTTTTTTCTTCTCTTTGAGGTGACATTGGCTCCTGTTTAATTATGACTGATGAATCAGGGGTAGCAAAAATAGGTGTTGTGACGGACTGAACTGGAGAAGGTACAAAGCTGCTACTTGTTGCCACACAAGGTGCAACATACGATGGTGCCTCCACAGGATGATTAAAATCACTTCCAGGGGACACAGCTGATGCCTGTGGCCTAGAGTTGCATTCATTGGCAGTGTAATTTGCTGGTTCATATGACCCTATTGACATAGGAGAAACAGTATAAAAGCAAACTATATACACACACACACAAACATATATTCTTTAAGTGTAATATGATCAATGAAGAGTATTTAAAAAAGGCATGGGAAACCCAGACAAGGTTACAATATTTGTTAATGCAGTTACCCTGTAGTCCTTGGAGAATGTGAATTCGCTGTGTTCTCATCTTACTCATTTCTACTGTGATCTGTGAAGAAAAAAAAATAAAGTCATATTCCATAAAGCTATGCCATAACTTATTAGACTATGAAGAGTGCAGGTAATGATTCTCAACCTAGCGGGTTGATAAACAAATATTCAAATGGCACATAGTGTTGAAACAATGATTTTTTAGAACAAGCTAATGAAACCCATGGGCAGACTTCAGGCTCCAGCTAGATAGCCCTAGTCTATTAGCCCTAGAAATTATTACATGTAGATTTGTAGAAGGTGGATACTGGACTCTAAAATTATCAAAATAAGCTTTAATTATTGCTTCTAAACTGGCATACATCAAATAAATGTTTTTGGAATTTACTTCTAAAATGAAAATAACATTAAAGTGCTCTATGTGTCCTATGATAGAGATACCCAGAAAATAAACCATATTTAAACCTGCTGTTTTAGCACCAGTAGACGTTGAACTTCCAAATAGGCAGCCTGAAGTGCAGCTCGTGATTGATGGAGGTCATTATTCACACTCAGCAGTGAGTTATTAAGCTCTTCTTCTCTTAATGAAATGTTGAGAAGTTGATCCACCTGTGAGCGTTCTTTTGAAAAGAAACATTGTTAGTTATGCTGCCTACCTTGAGGCCTACATATAGCATTTCAGATGCTACATCTAGCTAAATATTTCCCACGTTGCAAACACATCATGAAAAACACCCTAAACCCTCCAAAGTAATGGCACCCTGATAATCGATTCAACCTTACCTTTTCTCCCTCTGATTTTTCTTCTTTTTGTTTTTCTTTCTAAACTTGGTATCTCAGGACATGAAGCATCCTATAAAAAAAGCAAACAAACCAGATTTGGAAAGATTTTTCTTTTGCGGGGTGTGTACAAATTTATGAGGAAATGAGGCAGGAGCTATCAAAATGGATCAAGAGAGTATAATGTAGCAGCTGTCATTTACCATTGTGAAGACAGCGTTAGGGTTCTGTTTTGGCCCTCCAGCTTGGCACAAGAGAGCAAATTCTCCACCACAACATTTGGGTATTATAGAACAATTTTGGTGGCAGTAAAAATTCATAAAAATATTGCATAGTTGAAGAGGAAACCCAAGCACAAGCTGCATAGACAATTCAGTACAAATCAACTGGTAAATTTTATAAATTTGCAAAAATCCTCGGCACACAGGAATAAATTCAGCAGCTGCTGAATTTATTCCTGTGTGCCGAGGATTTTTGCAAATACTGGAGAGAGGAGGTTGCCGATTCCCCCACCTTTGAGCACCAGGAGGAAAGTAAGGTGTGCGGCTATTCCCAAATTTTATAAATTGCCAGAAGGAAAGGGTGGGTGAAAAAATGCTAGAAGTTACATTATGTGTTGTCTTCTCTAAAGCATAAATAAATATCATTAAAGATTAAACTCAAGATCCAACGTAACAAAAATTGAAAACTAAGTAACATTCCCTGAAATAAAAAAAAAAAAGACATTTGGTTTCAATATGCAACCAAGAGCATATAATGGAAATCAGAAATGTGGGTAAACACAACACTTCTGTATGTAAACTATAACAATAATATCCAATTCTTTAAAACATGTAAGAAGGACATTTTTGTCCTCAATAAATCAGCTTTTCCGTGGGCGAGAAATCTCCTGAAAAACACAATCCCCTTTGCAAAGATTTGCCATCCCCTTTGCAGCAATTCGGCTTAAGCCCAGGAAAATGCTAAATATTTCCCACTATTACTCAACTCGAGTAATCTGTTTTACATTCTGTGATTCAAATGTTAGAAAAGGGGATGGAATTTTTTATAGATTTGTCGTCCACTGTAGATTTATCTCAGTCAACAAAGTTCCTTGTCTGCCATTACCCTAAAGGACTTAATTCTAATTCACATATTAAACAATCACAGAAACATACCCCAGTTGCTCTTCTTTTCTTTCCAGTCCCTTGTCCATCATTCAGTTCTGTGCCAGAAGTACAGCTATCGGTACCAGCATCCATATTTGGGCTGACAGCTGAAGCATCAGCACTTTGATGCACATCCTCATTCTCAGTCTGTAACGTGCATGGACAGTCTGTTGTTGCAATATTTTGACTTTGAGATGTTTCAGCTAATGGGAGGTCAGACTGAGCATTAAAATTAGTTGCAAATGATACAGGAACATCATCTTCTTCTTGCTTAGGTTGTAGCATAAATGTGGAACTTGCATTTGGTCCCATTTGTTCCAGTGTGCCTTGGATTGTGGGAATGCTTCGTTCTCTACATGATTCAGATTCATGGCCATTAAAAATATCATAGACGGAGACTTTGTCTATAGCTATACTGCTTTCAGAGAGGCTCCGCTTCCTTGCACAGATGCCCTCCCAGGGGAAGTTTTCAATACTCAGTTCTGATTCCTCATCAAAGTCAAGACCTTCTTGTTCACTTTGAACATGTGCCACCATCTCTATACCAAACCTTAAAAAGAATGTGACAAGATAATGTGTGTTCAGTATTCAGTATTTTTTTATATGATATAGATCGGAAAGCTAGACCTGACATATCAAACTATAGCTGAAAGAGAGTGATATAGCAAAGCAGAAAAAAAGCACCTGCACTTATAAAATCAAATGCACCTGCTATTACACTGGAATTATGGGGGGGGGAATGAACTCTTAAGGTGGCCATAGACACAGAGATCTGCTCGTTTGGCGATGTCGCAGGGTAAAAAAAACCCACATATTTAGAGGCGGAGCCTCGCTCAATTTTTTACCAAGGGAAATGTGAATAATTTTATTGCACCCAATATTCTGGTCCAAATTAAAACATTGAATAAAGAAACTATATCTGATTAAAAGATTCTTGTTCTTAGTCCATCTATAAGATTTTATATAACGCAGTACAGGTATGGGATCAGTTATCCAGAAATTTATTTAATCAAATAATTTAAAGAGATTTCCATTTTCTCTGTGATAATAAAACAGTACCTTGTACTTGATAAAAACTAAGATGTAATTAATCCTTACTAGAGGCTAATACAATCTTTCACTGTTTATATATATATATATATATATATATATATATATAT
>CM044445.1:92806770-92847829 GCA_024363595.1 Xenopus borealis | reverse complement strand
TTTGGATCAAGTACAAGCTACTGTTTTATTATTACAGAGAAAAGGGAAATAATTTTTAAAAAATTCGGATTATTTGGACAAAATGGAGTCTATGGGAGATGGCCTTTCTGTAATTCAGAACTATCTGGATAATGGGTTTCTGGATAATGGATCGCATGATATGCACACTATGAAAGCACACTTCAATGATAATATCTCTGCCAAATGCAAGATCTTATGAGCATACTGCACACAAACATGTCCCTGTTTCTAAGGGCAGCTGGTGTATGCATGAGCTGGCTCTTATTTATATATAGATTTTATAAAGCAGGAAGGTCAAATGTAGTACAGGTTATATACTAAGTCCAAAAAAGCCCTTCCTATTAGGAGCAACTATAATATTAACTACCTACACAGACATTCACCTTTATGTAGTGTAACATTTATGAAACATTTAGAATACCATTGACACTAGTGTGTAAAGCTATATTACTATGGTACATCAGACGGATGATATACAATATTCAGGAAGAGCGGGACACTTCAACGGCTCCGTAAACACAGAGCTGCTTGGGAACAAGCACTAAAAATACACCAGCCGCTACGGTTGATATCAAAAGGACCATTAAGGACAAGAGCTGCAGCCAGTTAAGTTACACTTACTGAAATTCTTGCACCAATATTTTACTATTTGTGGAGTCAACGAATATTCAAAAATGGTGCACAATATCCCTTGTCATGGGGCCAGGCAAGATTAAAATAAACTCTTGCAGAAACCGTTAGTGATAAGTAATCTTAAAAGCAAAATAAAATAAATTCATCGTCCAAAAACACTGCTGGTGCCTATAAATGAATATATAATTGCAACTGCACCGCCACAACTCGGTTAAAGTTCAAGTTTAAACAGCAAAACTACCAGTTATAGGAGATACATTTTGTGCAAACGGGACTGGGCATAATCAAATATATTTAAAATAGTTGTCAGGAATATAGAATATAATGTCTTTTCAATGCCTGCTTCATGCCATAACTTTAAAGCGTGGAGTACAGTGATTTTCATTCACATGACCATATCGGAGGGGTCACAGATAAAGAAGAAAGCATATGTCAGTCCAGCTATTTCACAGACAGATCACTGCCTGACACATTCCTACTATATAAAGCAGCAGCAGAAGGGACAACATTGTGGGCTAGACTTAACATTCATGTCGCTTTTACATGGGCATAAACTTCTCTGGTGTGAAAGATTAAAGGGATTCTGTCATGATTTTTATGGTGTAGTTTTATTTCTAAATTTCACTGTTTACACTGCATATAATTCCCTCTGCAATATAAAATGTAATGCCTAAAACAAGCGTATTTTGTTTAAGTTGTAATATTGGTATGTAGGCAGCCATCTCAGGTCATTTTGCCTTCTCATGTGCTTTCAGTTCTAGGCTACCTTTTATTCGATATTCGATCATTCGACGATCGAATACAAACCTATTCGATCAGTCGAATAAATCATTCGACTGAACGAAGAAATCATTCGAATGATTCGTACGATAGAACGCTTCGGTCATACGAATCCTATTCGATCAGGACTTATCTCAAGTCTCAGAAGCCGATGGGAGTGCTCCCATGGGCTTCTATTGCAATTTGGTAGGTCCAATCTGCCAAAGTAGGCAATCGAATAAACTTAAAAAATAAAATCCTTCGCTGATCGAATATTCATCCATTCGACTCTATTCGAATGTATTCGATCGTTCGACCATTCCCTATTCGATGATCGAATATGCCAAAATTCACATATTCGACCAAAAGAAGAAATCCTACGTTCGAACTTTGATCGAACTTCGAATCCTTTACGTGAATTTAGTACATCTGCCCCCAAGTGTGAGAAAAGGGGGAGGGAATGAAGTGTTAGAAACTATGCCTTCTTTTTTTTTAGATTAAACTATCCAAATGAACATTCAGTGCACTTCTCCCTTAAATAGCCTTTGAATCCTTTTTATCGTGCATATATGATCCTTCCATGTGCTTCCACCAAGACCAAGTGCAATGCCTCGAATACCGAACCCAAACCATAATTGCATAAGAGTGCATAAAGTGCGCGGCAAAAGTTTTTTTTTTACTTCCTTGTTTTGTGACGAAAAGTCACATTATTTTTCGGATTCCGTTCAGCCAGGCACAAGGATTTGGCAGAAACCGAATCCTGCTGAAAATGGCCAAATCCTGGCTGAATAACGAACCAAATCCTGGATTCGGTGAATCCCTAATCCTTGAGTAGGAGTTTTATGAAGACACAGCACACAGTTTTCCTTATATGCGATGGGAAGTCTCTAACCATTAGACGACCTATAGGGCATGAAACAGAATTTGTATGGGTAGAGAATACTGAAACTACACCCTGCACTAAAATGTTAGTTGAGCTCTAAGAGTGTGCTTTTGCCAAAAACTAACCACAGGGCAGACCTAATGGGTTTATACAGGTATGGGACCAGTTGTCCAGAATAGTAGGGACCTGGGGCTTTCTGGATAATGGGACTTTCTGTAAACTGGATCTTCAAACCTTAAGTCTACTAAAGAATCATGTAAACATTAAATAAGCCCAACAATGTTTTTGCTCCCATTAAGGATTAATTATAGCTTAGTCTGGATAAAGTACAAGCTACTGCTTTTTATTATTGGAGAGCAAAAGGAAATACATTTTAAAGATTTGCATTACATGTATAAAATGGAGTGTATGGGAGAAGGGCTTTCTGTAATTTGGAGCTTTCTGGATAAACTTTTTCCAGATAATTGATCCGGTACCTGTACAACATTATATACAGAAAGACATCCACATGCAAGACCACTCATCTGTACGTGATGTATATAATTGACTTGCATATACTTGCAAGCCAAACTCCATTAGAGAAGGACAGGTCTGCCTGTGGTTAAAACTTTACACATAGAAACTGCTGTTCTTTGAAAACTTTTGTTCTTGCCGATATCATCAATCAAAACACTTGCAGGGTCTAGAGCAGTGAGAAATACTGGTATTGTTTTTCAGCATTAGCCTGGTGTAAACATGGAAACTGTTTTTTAGTTATGATTTATTTCTGTGATGGGAATGTGTAAAGGCTACAACAGAACAGTGGCGTCACTACAGTGTGCCGGGCCCCATGCAAAAAAAAATCATTGGGCCTGGTGCACTACACTGCACTGCCCAACCCGTCCACCCGTTTGCACTTCCCGCCTCATGCGTGCCCACTCCCCGCCCCTCACTCCCTTCCAGCGTTGCAGTAGCCTGAAATCCCCCTTCCCAGGCCAAAGGTAAGATAATGGCTGGGGAGGGGGATGTTCCATGTAACTGTAGAGGAAGCAGATCCTGCAGTCAAGGGGGCTGCTTCAGTTATCCCACTACAACAGACACTTTGCATTTGGTTTTCTTTTCTTATTGTATTTAAATTACAGCATTTACTTTTTTTTTTATTGAGCAGCTTTCCAATTTGCACTTTCAACAATCAGGTGTCTAGTGTCCTAATTATCCTAGCAACCATGCATTGCTTTGAATAAAAGACTGGCATATGAATAGAAGAGGACTTGAATAGAAAGAGAAATAATAAATACCAAAAACCAATATGTAGCCTTATAGAGCATTTCATTTTTAAATGGGTCAGTGACCTTCATTTGAAAGATGGAAAGCATCAGAAGGAGGCAAATAATTCAGAAAATAAGAAAAGAAGCTCAATTTAAAATTTTCTAAGGCTATTGGCCTTTCTATGACACACTAAAAGTTGTTTAGAGCCTACATGGCTGGCGACTTTGCTACTGTGTGCCTTAAGTTGATAAATAAAGGCATTTTATGAATGCTGTCTTATGGATTTGAGCTTTACAAGTATACCATGTATATCACTCCGACTGTGTTCAAATTTTTAGGTAGAAAATGTGTCTTATCAGCTTTCTAAATTTACATTGCAGGTAATGTACTAGCTATGCACTGATTGTGTTACAGTACAGCTTGAAAACCGTTAAAAAAACAGATTCATATGATTATTGGAGGCCGTTTGCACACTGAAACACAACCACCATTTGGCTAAATACAGTAGAACCCCCCCTTTACTTTTAAGGGGACAAGGAAAAAATTATGTAAAATCAGGGAAATGTATTATGCATAATATATAGGTGGACCCAAAAACCAGCAATCAGGGGATGTAAAATAGGGGTTCTACTGTATAATAATTAGCTGCACCAGTCTGCCAAGTACAAAGAACTCTATATCCTGAATATTTGGATACCACACACCTAGAACGTTATACTTGACACTAAATTGCAAGCATTGCATAATATAAGCAATATTAAAACCCATGTATTGCAAAAGTGTAATTCTCCTCGATGCCTTCTTTGCATTGATATGTTTTGTTAAAAACCTGATGACAGCTGTATACAAGAGATCTTTGTAACTGAAGATTGGCGAACGACCAAAACTCGCTTAAAATCTGTAAATGGCAAATCCTAACTGTACCCCAGAAGTATGCATACCTGACATTGCATTAACAATATACGGATAGAACAATATTTACAAGAAAAGTAAAAACCTAGCAATCATTAATAATCACAAAAGGAAAAGGAGCATAAAAACAAGGTGTTAAATGGAGCCAAGATGAAGATGATGAGGGATGATATAAGTGATCTTTTAGGACAAAATGAAAAATGAAGGATTAATTCCTTTTTTAACTACACTAAATACCAACAGGGAAATAAAGTTGAAAAACGATCGCCTATTTTAACTACTGATCTAGTGTTGGGCCAAGTGTTACCCAACATACCCTAAATTGCCTTTTCTAGTGCACATACAATCAAAAGTAAAGTTGCCCCTAATAGACAAATTTAAATTGTTGGGGGTACAAAAGAAAACAGATGTATTCAATGTAAAGTGAGCAAATATTTGCTTTAGGGGGATGTGGTCATGAGCAAACATAGTAACAAAATGGCAAAAGTTAAAAAATCTATACATCTGTAATACAGGTATGGGACCCGTTTCCAGAAAGCTCCGAATTACGAGAAGACCATATGCCATGGACTCAATAATCCAGTTTTTTTACAAAAACAAAAAAAGGGGTTGTTCACCTTCCAAACACTTTTTTCAGTTCTGTTTTTTTTTTCAGATTGTTCCCCGGAAATAAAGAATTTTTTTCAATTACTTTCCATTATTTATTTTTTCTACGTTTAAAGGGCACCTATTGGGACAAAATTATACCCCCAACCAAAAGTGCGGGCTGATAGAGCCCGCATTCCGGTTGGGGGTTTCACTATGTTTTTTAAAAAAAATATGCCCCTCGCAAGCGCTAGCAGCCTCGCTCCGGGAGGGAGCTCCCGGAGCGAGCAGCAGTCTCCCCATAGGCGCGCATGCGCAGAATGAAAAAGCCGTCACAATTCTGGCAGCTTTTCATTCAGCGCATGCGCGTGACGTCATTAAGACGCGCAACTGTGGGGAGACGGCTGCTCACTCCGGGAGCTCCCTCCCGGAGCGAGGCCGCTAGCGCTTGCGAGGGGCATATTTTTTTAAAATAAATATTGAAACCCCCAACCGGAATGCGGACTCTATCAGCCCGCACTTTTGGTTGGGGGTATAATTTTGCCCCAATAGGTGCCCTTTAAAGTTGAATGTTCATGTCTGGTGTTTCAGTCTGGAAGCTCAGTAATTCAGGTGCAGACTCTAAACTGCTAAAATTTTGCAGCATTTAGTTGATACATTTCTCAGCAGCATCTCATGATTAATAGCAACTATTGTATACATTTTAAAAGCAGTCTGTAATGAAACCCAGGTATTCTGCTCAGCAGGGACAAAGATAAGAAATGTATCCATTAAATGTATCAATTTTAAACAAAGTTTAAAGGGTTGGCAACCCCCCACCTCCCAGAGCTGCTTAAGAAGGTGAAAATTACACTTTACACTTCAATATAAAAAAAAACTGTCACAGATTGAAAATAGGAAGTAATTGGAAAATATCATTATTCTTGGTGATCTATCTGAAAACAACTAGTAGTTTGAAGGTGAACAACCTTATTGGTTATTGTGACTTGGCTGCTAAATTTCCCACAGAAAATATGTTGAGGACAAATGAGCTTCACAATAAAGACTTATTCTGTGTTTGACAAAGTGCAATCATAAGCGCACATACAGAAACACACACAACTGTATACAATGCTTACACATATGCTGGCAACATACATATACCAAGACAAACTACAGGCAAGGATGCATGAACACATAGATCTACCTATTGGTCCACACAGGGCCTCATAAAAGAAGTTATGATGCTTATAATTGCAGTTATAACCCCAATACATCAAGCAATAATTATAGTTGGCTAGGGTGGTGCTAGGTGGAAAGAAAATGGACAAAACTAGAAAAAAAGCCTACTCCCACAAGGACTCCCATCCAAAAAACAAGGAACCCCTACCTGCAATTACTGTATCTCAGGGAGACAATACACAATTATCTCAGAATTTCAATGCTGTTATTGCATACATATTAAAATAATAAAAATTTCAAAACACCCTATGCAAATTAAGAACAATGGGTTACTTCCTGGATTAAAGGATCAGACAGCTACAACATTAAAATTGCACAGTTCATTATAATAGTGATGTGCAGTTAAGGGAAAAAAATAATCAACCCGCCAAATATATATATATACAGGTATGGGACCCATTATCCAGAATGCTGGGGTTTTCCCGGATAAGGATCCTGCAATTCAAATCTCTGTGCCTTAAATCTACTAAAAGTTATTTAAACATTAAAAAAACCCAATAGGCTTGTTTTGCCTTTAATAAAGGGTTATTCACCTTCAAACAACTAGTTGTTCTTAGATAGATGACCAGAAATAACGACTTTTTTCAATTACTTTCTATTTTCTATGTGCTGCCGTTTTTTAATATTGAAGTGTAAAATGTAATTTTTCACCTTCTACAGCAGCTCTGGGAGAGGGGGGTCGCCGAACGTGTAAACTGTTCTAAATGGATACATTTCTTTTCTTTGTCACTGCTGAGCAGAATATCTGGGTTTCACTACAGACGGCTGTTAGAACTGATACAATAGTTGCTAATACTCCAGAATACTGAGAAATGTATCAACTAAATGTTGAAAAATTGTTACAGTTCAGAGTCTGCACCTGAATTACTGAACTGCCAAGACTGAAACAACAGAAACATGAAGATTCATCTTTAAACTCAGATTTTGGAAAAACAATAGAAAATAAATAATGGAAAGTAATTGAAAAAAAGTCTTTATTTCTGAAGAACAATCTAAAAGCAACTGAACTGAAAAAAGTTTTTGGAAGGCCAAACCAACCACTTTATTTCTTAGTTGGGATCAAGTACACATTACTGTTTTATTGTTACAGAGAAAAAGGGAATCCCTTTTAAACATTTCAATTATTTGATTATAACAGAATCTATGGGAGACATTCTGTAATTTGGAACTTTCTGGATAACGGGTTTCCAGATAATGGATCCCAAACCTGTACTCACACCTGCAGAACACACATTTAGACACATGATTAGGGAAAATATACTAAAACTATGTTATTACCAGACATTGTTTGCTGACAGGGATTTATTTCTCACTTGCAAAAGCACTGTGCACTCCACTTTTGGCTGCATCACTGCTACATTCTGGATATAAAATCAGAAGACGCCACACTTTTCTGCAAAGGAAAAGACAGAGAAAAACAGCACCAATTACTATGTTCACAAATCAATGTCAATTATAATATTTCTTTCCTATTTGCCTATTGATTTTCTTCCATGATACTCTGTTCAACATAAAAATGAAGTCAAAAAAATCATTACAGGGGGTGATAAAGACAAGAGGTTTTCACCCACTGCACTTATAATGCATTCTAATCTGATCAATGTAATCGTGAATATCAATTAGATCTTTGTTTCCAAGGAGAAATGCTGTGCATACAAAACAGAGTGTGTTTGCAGTTTCTAAAGTGTTTAAAATGTGAATTGAAAGTTGCTGCTCACATTTAAATAACAATCCTGTTTTTCCCTTTGTATGCAGAGTTAAAAAACAAAACAAAAAGCATGTGTGTAGTGTAAATACAACAATCTAAGGGCAATGGCATAAGGGATGGTTTGTTGGTTGCAGTTAAATCTGGCCTCCTGTGGGCAGCAAATATCCCAAAAATGCCATCCCCTTCTCTAACATTAGAGTGTTAGCACTCTGTAACATGTGTTGCCCACGGTTAAATCTGTGCCATTCTAGGTGACAAATTCCCTACCCTTCCCTAACATTACAATAACAGGAAGTAAATCACATTAGTTAACTGTGGGTCAATTTCTTCTTTTAAATTGGCAAAAACAGTTTTTTGGTTGGATATTTCCTTTAAATTTTCAAACAAAACTAAAGGATAACCTAACCTTTCTTTGCTTTTTTTCAGTAAATTTTCAAAGGTATTGCTTTGCCAAGCCACAATATAACATTATACATATATCCTCATGAAGGCACTCTAAGAATGATTCCACGTAGCCAGAAAGTCAAATAAAGTGAAGGTTTAAAGCCATTTCCATTCTGTACTGGACTTTTACCCTGTTGAAGATTCCTGTACGGAATCAAAACCTTGGTCTTTAAGCAGAACTATAAAATAAACAACTTTTTTATTTACTTTTTTTTGCCAACAAAAAACTATAGTATCAACAAGTAAACAAATCAATGTCAACATATTGATAAAAAACGAAGGAATAGGTCATAGATACCATGGGCATTAAGCACAACTGGGCTTTTCTTTCTCAACTGATGCTTACAATATCTGGCTCAAGCAAATGTGAGGAAAATAATCACAAATGATTCTTGAATTACACAAAGCCTCTGCCATGGCTAAACTTCAGGCAATCGACTCTCAGCAAACAAGAACAATCCATAGTAATATTTAGAACAATGACACACTATACATTTTCTCCGCCAATCTGTTGGGGGAAGGACCACCATGGGGGGGGGGTTGTCCTGCCCCGATAGGTTTTTGGGTTTAAAATGGACAGTACAGTCATTAAAAAAAAAAGAATATATTTGCATGAGTTACCTGCAATATCAGCAACCATTCAGTTTGGGTAGGACATCTGAAAAAAATCAAACCGGCACTGTCCCGCGGCTTCCAAGGGGTCTCCTCTATCTTCTTCCTTCTTCTCCTTCTTCTCCCCTGCGCGCGCGCTGCTGAGAGTCTCTTCCGGCGCCGACTTCCGGGTTAGTGACGGCTTTTCCGGAAATGACGTCACTTGACAGCCGGTTCGGCGCTGCGACTTCAGATTCAGCGCTAATCTCCAAGGGAAAGTAAACTCGTTTCTGTGCTCTCTCTCTGCTATCTCTTCTCGCTGGCAGGATTCGCTCTGCTTCATTGGTCGCTCCTGATCTGAGGTCTATTATTTTGTTACCAGAAAAAGTTGTTTATTATATTGCCACATATAGCGGGGGCCACCTGGTCTGGGGTCTTATATTATTGCTACATATAAGGCGGGCACCTGGTCTGGGGTATGTTTATATTATGGTTACATATAGCTGGGGTGCAATCTGGTCTGAGGTCTTATATCATTGGTACATATTACTGGGGGCACCTGGTAAGGGGTCTGTTTATATTATTGCTACATATAGCGGGGGCCACCTGGTCTGGGGTCTGTTTGTATTATTGGTACATATAACGGGGGCACCTGGTGTGGTGTCTGATTTTACTAATAACTGTATAGAGTGGGGGGCACATGGTTACTGCAGTAGAGGGGGGGGGTTCTGTGGTCTGATATTACTATTATTAGTACATGCATGGGGGCCACATGCATTGTATTGCAGACATCCTATTAGTGTATGTGGTGAGATGCCACAGGTCTGGGGCCCTCTAATCCTCTCATTGTCTGGTTTCTGCTAATACAATAGTACACTGATCCCCAACCAGTAGCGCGAGCAACATGTTGCTCTCCAACCCATTGGATGTTGCTCCCAGTGGCCTCAAAGCAGGTGCTTATTTTTGAATTACTGGCTTAGAGGCAGGTTTTTGGTTGCATAAAAACCAGATGTCCTGCCAAACATTCTCTCCTGTAGGCTGCCAGTCCATTTAGGGGTTAGGGGTTACCAAAAAGCCAATCAAACCTCTTATTTGACATCCACATGGACTTTTAAATGCTTGTGTTGCTCTCCAACTCTAAATTTAAATGTGGCTCACGATCAAAAAAACGTTGGGGACCCCTGCAATAGTATATGTCACAGGTGTGTACTGGTCTGGGGCCCTCTAATCCTCTCATTGTCTGGGTTCTGGTGATCTTGTCATTGTCTTTCGCTGGACCAGGACCACCTGGTCTGGGGGTCTGTTTATTTTATTGGTACATATAGCTGGGGGATCACCTGGTCTGGGGTCTGTTTTTACTAGCTGTATAGGGTAGTATAGTTGTTGTTCTTGTGGTAAATATAGCCATATAATGTTATAAATATTTCTCTATTTTGCTCTCTCAGCGTGTGGATCGCTTCGAGTGGATTGGATCGCTTCGTGTGGATCGCATCATAATAAGTTTCTCTATTGTTTTTCTAGGGATTGGTCGCTTTGCGTGTATCAAATCGGTTACTTCTTCCTGGTTTGCAGAGTTCCTTTCACCATCATCTCTGCTGCTTGTGGTGACGTCACAAAGAGCGGAACCACACAAGTATGGAGAGCTGCAGCCTGGAAGAAAATCCTTTTGTTGGATAGGGTGCTCAAACAGTAGAAGGGTCATCTGCCTGTGACCCAGAGTATATGCACAACGCCAGGTATACTGTAGCACACCAATAAATTCAATTTGTTTTAGTGCATCAAGGGTGTTTTATTGGCCCCAAAAAGTGCAGATAATTACAAGGCTTGTAATTATCTGCACTTTTTGGGGCCAATAAAACACCCTTGATGCACTAAAACAAATTGAATTTATTGGTGTGCTACAGTATACCTGGCGTTGTCACAAAGAGTGGAAGTGACGTCACCACAAGCAGCACTAAGCAGCATGAGGAGACAGAAGGGGAAAGATAATTGTGCTGGCTATAACAACTACCCCCCTACTCCGGGACTGATCTGCACAGAGACTTGTGATAAGTACATGTGACTGAACTTTATTTTTAATGTGAGTGTAATACTGCCTTTTTAGAAACTTTTAAATAAACGGAATTATGCTATGGGTTTTCTATCTCCCTCTCTTTGGAGCTAAAGGGCTTATCGTGAGGAGGAGCTACGTCTAAGAGTTGTTATACACAATATTACAAGAATTGGTCTAGTAAGTAGGCATTTTTGCTTAAGCGTTGGAGGTGATTATAAATCCTTACTGCCAGAACTACATCGAAGATTTTTCTCTTCCAGGGATTGGATCCCCCCCCCCGCTCATTTTCCCAGCCATTCCGCCCCCCAGCATTTCTCTCTCTCACCCTGCAGACTCTTGAAAAGCATTTCTCTTCTTCTTTGTTTCTCCCCACCCCCAAGCTTTCTGCTCTCTCCCTGCTCTTTTGGACAGCCCCTTCGGTTTCCATCCACCCAGCATTTCTTTTCTCACAGCAGCCTCTCGTCACGCTTCTCTGCCCAGTGGTTCTGTTCCCTTCCACTTCTCTCATGGCAGTCTGCCTCACCATACCCTTTCTCTCTCTCCCCTCAGCACTTCTCTCAGCATTTCCCTCAGGTACTCTGCCTCGCAGGACCTTAACTCCTGGCTGCTCTCCGTCCTGTGTTCTGTTCTGACCTTCTGTTCCTCTCTTCCAGTTCTGCGTGGAGGAGCGTGCACGCAGGGGGAAGTGGTTGCCTTTTCACCCTTCTATGGGGTAATGGAGAAAGGCTATTTTTTAAATAAAAAAAAAAATGCTGGGTCTGTTATATCAATGTTTTAGGCCATGTCATTAATTTTAGCATTTAGAATGGAATTTTTTTGGTGTTACTGTCCCTTTAAGAGGGAGCAGTTTGTGCTGCACTTACTTGTATTACCGCTCCTGCTGTCGGTGAGCTGCAGGCTTTGGTAAGGACGGCTGGAGCTCAGGTACCTGTATGTCCTTTCTTCTACGCAGTTTTTATTCTTGCTTTTCTTAACAAAACACAAAAATCCCAGTGCGTTACTTGAACCTCCCGCAAAACTGTTCTACCTACAAGGTCCTAGTTTCTGGTCTTCCAGAAAATCACAATGTCTCGAGTCTCATCGAGCGAGACTGGTGTCACGACTACACGTTCGCGCGCTTATGTATCACGTAGCCACTTAGTCGGAGCAATGAACCGGAAGTTGGAAACTTTTAGTTGCGGTAGCCTTTCTCACTTATAGTGTCTTTATTTTTCTCTGTTTGCACCTACTTTTGTTAGAGAAAAGAAAAAAGGAGACTTCTTTCATTTTAGTTTCCCTCTATACCAGGGGGTGCCCAGACTTTGTTACACTGGGATCTACTCCCGGCACTTGGCCCCCATCAGGAGATCTACCTTGATAGCCTGTGGCAATTTTTAAACCATGCCCCTTTTGTGACCACACCCCTAATTACCATGTTCACCTTCCTTTCCCTGTGCCTGTAGTCCACCCTTCATTCCCCATTGTTTCTCTTTCTCCTAAGTAAAATAAAAATGCCGGCTGCTGGGCTGCAGCACCACGCTGTGGTGCAGTAAGGATTCACGCCTGACAGGGCCGGAACTAGGGTTAGGCAGAAGAGGCACATGCCTACGGCGCAAAGGTGAACGGGCACCAAGAACTTACCGCTTCTCCCTGGCTGCCCCTAGTTTAGTTGTGCCCAGGACGTCGAGCGCGGTCTACCAGTCGATCCACGTCATTTTCCTGGTAGACTGTGATCCGTCCGAAGATTCAGCTGCACTTCCTGGTTTTGACGTCAGAAGTCTCACAAGATGAGGGCTGGGCCAAGTAGCTGGAGCACCCAAGGCACGCATCAACCTAACATCTACGCTGCCTGCAAGGATCTTTTTCAGAACATTTTGGGAAATGGAACCGCAGATCCCGGCAGTAGATATGGATGTCTACCCTTAATTACCAACCACCCAACTCTTGTCTGTCCCACTGTACACTGCGACAAGTGGGACTCAGACCACTGAGAAAATGTGACTGGTGACTCTACCTGGAACTGGAGTCCCTAACAAACCAGTGTTTTATGGCTGAACCAGCCACATACTCGTTATTGTGACATTGTGCGTTGTCCTGCAGAAAGGCATGTTGGACATATATTGTGTAAATAGGACTGCAGCAGGGGAAACACTCTTGCCAAAAATCTACCTGCTTTATGCCTAAAAAGATGCTTGTTTTTTTTTTTACTATGGGTTTCATGTGTATCTTTAACACAAGAGTGTATTTGGGCAGGAGCTGGCTCACAATGTTACTGCCACTGCAGCCCCCAGCACAGGCAAGGTGTGCCCTGTCTGGGAAATGTAAATAGTTAGGGCCCTTGTGCTTACAAGTGGGTGTGGCCTTTTCCGGCCTTGCACATGATAGTGTGATTGTATGTACAAACATAGAGATGTTTTATATTCAGTACAGTACACAAAGGAAAAATAACCCCTAATTTTATACACACTGCAATCGCAGGGACGTCTGAAGTCTCATCTCGCGAGACTTATGACGTCAAAACCAGAAAGTCCAGTTAAATCTTCAGACGGGTCACGGTCTACCAGGAAAATGTCGGGGATCGACTGGTAAGACCGCGATCGACGTCCTGGGCACCCCTGCTCTATGCTTTCCAATACAACAGCTCCAAATTTTCTAAGAAGGCATTGATATTTTTTGCTCGGAGTTCCAATTTGTGCCTGGTTGCCTGGTTTACCTGGTTGCCTGGTAAATGATCCAATATTTATAAAGTTTGTGTATATTTCATTAGTTGACCAGTTATAATTATTTCCACCATTTGTACTGATGAGAAATCTTCGTTATCTGAAGCTTATTGGGCTCTTCCACAGTCTCTCCAGGGGTAGCAAACTCAATAGACATTATATGGTGGAGTGAACCTATCAGTTTCTCTATAAGAGTTATTGCTTTAAAGGAAAACTGTACCCTTTGAATAACGTAGGTCTCTATAAAAATGTAGCGTATAAAACAGCTCATATCTAAAATCCACTTTATCTATAAAATACCTTTCTTAGAAATATATTGTTTTAATAGTATGTGCCATTGAGTAATCCTAAATAGAAAATTGCCCTTTTAAGAGCTATGGGTCACCCCCTGGGATCATACGATTCACAGTGCACACAAACAAACCAAGGACACACATCCATGCTAGCTCACGAGCCAATTAAAGGACAATGTTCTGTCTTTTGTCAGTGTTACAGTTAGTGCTGCATTATTTCTGGTCAGGTGATCTCTGAATGAGGACACAGAGACCATTACAAAATACTGCTTCAAGGTAACGGATGAAAAAGGAAGAGAGATCAAAGTAATACAAATATAATATATATAATGTACTGGTGCTCTGCACTGGTAAAACCGGTGTCTTTGCTTCAGAAAGACTATGATCCTTTATATAAACAAGCTGCTGTATAGCTATGGGAACAGCCATTCATAGTGGAAAAAGGCACCGATTACATAGCACATAAAAGCAGTGGCGTAACTCACTTGTGGGCCCGGTACAGCATTGGCATCTGCCCCCCCCATCAGGCTCTCCCCCCATGAATTGCACATTGGAGTTCTCCTAGCCTCTCTGGCAGGCCCCAAGAGGGAGCAGGCCCTGGTGCAATTGCACCCCCTGCTCCCCTGGTAGTTACGCCACTGCATAAAAGATAAAACACCATTGTATTGGACAGAGCTTATGGTATGTGCTTGAAAACTCTGCAATTATTCCAGCATCTTGAATGGCTGCCCCATGGCTACACACCAGCTTCGAGGGGCAGTCCCTCTTTTGAAAGCTCAACCTGCAGTCCCTCATTTGTACTGGAAACACTGAACAGCCAGAAAAAGAAACAAAGTTTCTAACTTAATTGGCTTTTGGCAGAGAGCCCAGAAAAGCTAACAGGTGCAAATAAGATACTTTGTAAAAATTTTGAGTTAAGAAAATAAGTAATTGTAAAAGTTTAGATAAGGAGAAATATTTTGTGAAATGAGCATGGTAATTAGGGGGTGTGGTCACAAAAAGGGACATGGTAAAAAAAATGTTGGCACCCTATGTGCAAAAATTGTTTTTGTCCCTCTTTTTACTTCCAAAATGTTGGGAGGTATGTAGCTTGTTTATATAAACTATACTAGTCTGTCTGTAGCAAACACAACTTTTACTTGCAAAATACTGCAAAAAAATTTTTTGGTATTACTGTTCCTTTAATATGAATGAAGTTTGTTACAACAGCTCTGCCTGCTGATCACTTGAGGAAGCTGTCAGATAAAGAGGGCTGGGTCTGATGTTCTTCTGGGTGTATGTAGTAAGAGCTATGTGTACAACTTTCATGTCATTTTTCTGTTCCATAAGTAACAAAATATTTAGTCAAGTGGTATAGAACAATTTTTGTTTTCAGGACAGGGCCAAAATGTCGGGTCTCCTAAGATAAAAAAAAAAAAATCACTGGTTACTTTTCACCCAGAACTACCCCTGTAGGCCCCAAAACAGAGCCAGTGGATCCAGGGTTTCTTTATAGCATGAATCTCCAACCTGTTATACGCTTGAGCTAAATTCAAGTGTAAAAAGTGTTGGGGAGCAACAAAAGCATGAAAAAAGTTCTAAAGGAGCCAAACGAGCTCTTGATTGTATATTTTGTATTTTGCGCAGGAATAGACGCACTAAATTCTTTTCAATGGGCCTATACTCCCACAACCGCATGTACAGTAGGTGCCGAACGCAAGAAAAATGCAGCTTGTTGCGCCTGAACCTGTGTTCAGCGACTACATGCAGTTGTACATTCCTGCGCTTCCCTGTGGCTGAACGCAGCAAAACGGAACCCAGGGGAGAGCAGGTTAAAACACCCACGTGTAAGGGCCCTTAGTGTAATGAAATTAAATAAAAAAAAGAGATTGTATCCCTCCATGTTTTTCACACTTTGCTCCCTGCCCTTCAATCAGCTACCAAGGACCTGCTCTTGCTGGTGAATATACCACTATCTGTATTGGGGGGGGTGGGGGTTGGCTGGGGGAGGCACTTAGAGTTTTGACAATCCCTGCACAATACAAATGAGATCAGGCTATCTTTTATGGCCCATTGAACCTGAGTAGCTGATAAAGTAGGGAGGAAGCAAGTTGCTTGCATTAAAGGTCAGTGGAAGCTAAACCGAGGAACTAGAAATGACTGCAGCCTAAATGAATCATTGTGTTAGGTAAATATTCTGTTGTTCACATGCTGCTGCTGTGTACATGTTCAGCTCTGAAGATAATATCTGTGCCTTTTATTAGGGATGCACCGAATTTATTTTGGATTCAGCCGAATCCTTTGCAAAAGATTCAGCCGAATCCAAATATTAATTTGCATATGCAAATTAGGTGTGGGAAGGGGACAACATTTTTTACGTCCTCGTTTTGTAACAGAAAGTCATGTGATTTCCATCCCCACCATATGCAAATTAGTATTCTATTCGGTTCGGCCAGGAAGAAGGATTCGGACTAATCCTGCTGAAAAAGGCCGAATCCCGAACTGAATCCTGGATTTGGTGCATCCCTACCTTTTATTCTCAAATGTCAAACCATAACATCTAGCAAGCAATCCGTTCACACTTCAGACAGAGATCTTACCAAATTCACTTTTTGTGATTTAGGATAGAATGAGCCAGTCTTGGCATTTTATAGACTTATTTCTGTGTAAATGTTTGGAAAAAGGTTTAAAATGACAAGAGTGCAGAATGCAGGAGTTATTCACTATGCACTCACTATAGTGCATTAGGCTTATTAATGATGCTTCACTATCCACTAGAGAGCAGTATTTCCCAGCATTTCATTACATCTTTTTAAAGCCAGACACAGGGCAAATAGTTCATTATTTTGTATAGAATGACAAACAACAATGTGCTGGTCTTAAAAGAATCATATTATTTCTGCATTGTTTGCCTTTATCTTATGTCTCTATAGCTATAAAATGTGTAGCCATTTTATACTAAGCCTGTAATATAATATTCGTATACAGTTGTGCTCATAAGTTTACATACCCTGGCAGAATTTATGATTTCTTAACCATTTTCAGAGAATACGAATAATAACACAAAAACCTTTCTTTCACTCATGGTTAGTGGTTGGCTAAAACCATTTATTTTCAAACAACTGTGTTTACTCTTTTTAAATCATAATCACTACACAAACTACCCAAATGACCCTGATCAAAAGTTTACATACCCTGGTGATTTAGCCTGATAACATTCACACAACATGACACAAAAGGGTTAGAATGGCTATTAAAGGTAACCATCTTCACCTGTGATCTGTTTGTTTGTAATTAGTGGGTGTGTATAAAAGGTCAATGACTTTCTGGACTCCTGACAGACACTTGCATCTTTCATCCAGTGCTGATCTGATGTTTTTTGGATTCTAAGTCATGGGGAAAACAAAAGAATTGTCTAAGGATCTGCGGGAAAAGGTAGTTGAACTTGAACAGGAAAGGGATATAAGAAAATATCAAAGGAATTGAGAATGCCAATCAGCAGTGTTCAAACTCTAATTAAGAAGTGAAAAATTAGGGGTTCTGTTGAAACCAAACTAACCAAAATAAAACTAAATTGTTCAGGATGCATGGAAAAACCCACAAATAACCTTAGGTGAAATACAAAAATACTGGAGGAAAATTTGCACTCATCAGCCCGGAAGCTGCGCATGGGACGTACTTGGACATTCCAACATGAAAATGATCCAAAACACAAGGCCAAGTCGACCTGTCATTGGCTACAGCAAAATAAAGTGAAGGCTCTGGAGTGGCCATCTCAGTCTCCTGACCTCAATATCATTGAGCCACTCTGGGGAGACCTCAAACGTGCAGTTCATACAAGACAACCCAAGAATTTACAGGAACTGGAGGCTTTTTGCCAGGAAGAATGGGCAGCTTTACTGTCTGAGTAGATAAAGAGCCTCATCCACAACTACCACAAAAGCCTTCAATCTGTCATTGATGTTAAAGGGGGCAATACACGGTATTAAGAACTGGGGTATGTAAACTTTGTAAACTCTGATTCACTGGCACTTTAGAACACTTTGGCTCTTTTGTTTTGCACCAAGCTCTTAAATACCCACACCTTTTGGCATTGGATGATTAAGACAATTTAAAATTGTTAGCACCTTTTAGCACTATTGCACTTTTTGGATTCTGTGCACTGGCCTTCTGGGTTCAAAGGATTCATCTAGAGGGCGGGGGATGTGTAGCCATTAGCATCCTTCCCCCCCCTGAACCATGGCCCTGCGAGGGTGCACCCTGACGATGGGACCTTTCCAGAGGTCCTCTTGTTTATCCTGCCCCCTTCTAAACCTTTTGACGTGGAACAGGGGAGAAAGGGCTTTGCGGCTAAAGGGGGGGTTGCAGATAAAGGGGCTCCCGTAGCCTTTTTGTGCCTTTTGGCCAGGGAGCTGGGAGTTTTAATAGACTTAGCATTTTTAAGGCAAGTCATTGCACCCGTTGCACTTTTGTTTGTACTTTTTTTGCACTTTGGGCTAAAAAGCACATTGGGCAGGATCATAAAGGGGCAACTATATCAATTAACACAAAACTGCTAAATGCATTGTTCCAAACACTGGACTGAGAAATCCACCTCTGCAGCTTTGATTGACATTGATAATTCACAGGTAATAGCAATGGGACACATAAGGATTGGATCCTTTTGATTAAGAGGAGGAATGCCATTATTTATTAAATACATTTTATACAAACCCCTACCTTGAAGTTTGCTTGTGAACTGGCTATTTCCAGATATGGCAGAACCCCTATTTTATGTTTTTCAAGAGACCAGAAAAATGGTGTGTATGTAAAATTTCAGTTTCCCTGTAACTGCCCAGTTAAGAAAATCACCAATATCCATCAAATGCTAAGAAAGCTGTTTTATTTTATAACAATTAAACAGTAATGATAAATCCATACGGTAAAAACATGTAAGGAACAATATACAGGATATTTTTGGAGTGAATAAAAGTAATACAGTCATTTTAGTTTAGTGTTCAAGACTCATACAAGACAAATGGACTAAAGAACATAACCATAGGAATCAATACAATAGAAGTCCATGTTTCAAGGCAAATACAGTGAGTTTTCACTGTCAACAAAATGACAGAAAGCGGACCACACTGTGTATGGCCACTCACGTGGAAGAATATTGGCAAGGGTGTGGTCACTGAGGTTCTAGGCAAGTAGGTGTTTATCCCGAATTTCACCCTAACTCACCTGATTATCTGTGCCTCTAACATGTTGCAACAACTGAAGATGAATAATCAAGCACAGCACCTGTACAAAAAATGTTTCTGGCATTTTTGGCACCACATCACTAGAGACAGGTTTTCACATGGTGAATTTGCAATAGGTATTGCTCAATTACTGTTTTTGCTTTGAAATATAGATCCATCTAGATCAGGGAAGCCCCTGCAGCTGCTGAGCTTAATCTTAGCATCCCCTGACAAAACCACAAACTGGGAGTCATAGTTTCACCGGAGAGTTGCTGTCTGGCCAACCCTGAATAAGATATTTGTAAACTTTAAGGGTACCATCCCCTATCAACATAACACTATAAAAACAACTCTCTTTATTCTTTTTTTCTGATTTTCCAAACCAACCAAGGTAATAATGGGAGTGAATCAGTTATGCTTACCCTTTTATTTTCATAAGACAACCACTTTGCTGTACCCTAAATGAAGGTGGAAAAAAAGCCCAACTGCAAATATGTTTATGACTAACTGCTTTATTGGCAGTAGGACAGATGTAAGCCCAGGCCTAATGGGTCTTCTTTGCCTTTCTCGCCAAAGACAATGCTTTTTCTAATTTTTATTAATAAAGAAAGCTCAACCAAGCTCCCATCCACAATTTCACCTTAGTCATCATTAAAATAACTAGAAAAAGTAAGGTCGGGAAAAACCTCAATAAAATAGAGCGAAAGCTCGAAACATACTTTTTTTTGGGTTATTGCCCAAAAACCCTGGATTTTTAGGATTATTGTGCTAAACCCAGAGCAGACCGTCATATATTTTAATTGGGATAGGGACATCTGCCATTGACTTATACATGACCTTGACAGATTTTACATGCTGGGTTTTCAGTTTCGATGTTTTTGCAGCATAGGGCTAAAAAGAGAAACCCTGGATTTTTCGGATTATCGGGCTAAACTCAGTTCAGGCCATGGTATCTTTAAACTGGGATAGGGACATCTGCCATTGACTTATACATGACCTCGACAGGATTCAAGTCCTGGGTTTTCATATTTGGGCTTTTGCAGCATAGGGGTATAATAAATCTTGAAAAATTCAAGTTTTTTTCCCCCATGAAAAATTTG
Organism: Xenopus borealis; assembly: GCA_024363595.1. Lineage (NCBI taxonomy): Eukaryota > Metazoa > Chordata > Amphibia > Anura > Pipidae > Xenopus > Xenopus borealis. The sequence goes on along the minus strand of CM044445.1, from coordinate 92,827,481 downwards.
GCTCAAAAAGGGCAACCAGGAAAAATCAAGTTTTAGAAAATAACCAACATGAACAAGCAAAGTTGGCAAATGGGATACCATATTGTATCTATCAAGATTTTTATAAATCACATCGCTCTCATTTGTTGAGTCTGTGATTAAAGTTACTGTATGTTCAGAACGCCATATTACTGGGCAGATCCAAATGCATGTAATCGCCGACCGGCAGGTTTGAAAACCAATTACTAACAGCAATACGTATGGGATTTCCTTTTGTGATCTTTTTAAATAAAGTAAAAAATAAAATGCGATTTCTTTAATTATAAAAACGTTTGCCAAACTGTAGAAATTGTATCTCAGGTAATGTTAGCACTATATCTCAGCATACGTTTCCAGTTACTGCTGAAACAAACAAGTGTTTCATCAGATCTGCCTTAAAAAAATCTATTTGAAAAAACTAAAACATGCGTCTTAAAGGTGCTGTTAAGCATAAGAAAAATATTGTTATTAAACTGAAATCCACACAAAAGAGCTGACTCACATAGGCTAGTTCCGGACATTTACTATAAGTTGATTCGTAAGCCTGGTCGATTTGATCAGAGAAGCCAGTCGGAGGGCCCCATACACTTGGCAATCAGCTGCCGACAAATTATAGGACCAGTAACATCAAAAATTTTTAAAAAAACATTTGTTAAAATATAGTGAAAAAAAACACCAAGGGGCAGATTTATCATGGGTCGAATCTCGAATTGAAAAAAATTTGAAATTCGACCATGGGAATAGTTAGGGAATTAAAATCCTTCGAATTCGAAGGATTTTACCGCAATTCGATTGGTCGAACGATCGAATTATAAAAATTTGATCGAACGATTTTAACCGTTCAATCGAATTTTTATAATTCGTTCAAAATTCGGCAAAGCCACTTCGGCAGATTGAAACTGGCAAACTAGGCAGTCGAATAAAAAAATTAAAGGGGAAGTATTTCGATAGTCGAATATTCAAATAGATTTTTATTCGAATCATTCGATTTGATCGAATTTACTGAATTCACTGGTCGAATTGACCTAATTTGCATATTTGAAATTCAAATCTTTTTAAAAAATTTGATCGAATTTCGAATCATTCATGTGAATAGATGTGAATTTAGTAAATCTGCCCCAAGACATATGTAACTTTAAAATCCCAAAAGAAATAACTTACAGATACTCCACTTGCGCTCCTCTTCAGAAAAGGCGATTGGGGCGATCATCCATCATTCACCACACACTGGGGGTCATTTATCAACACTGGGCAAATTTGCCCATGGGCAGTTACCCATAGCAACCAATCAGATTACTGCATTCAATGTTCTACTTGCAGCTGGTTTCAAAAGGCTAATCACTGATTGCTTGCTATAAATGAGCCCCACTTTCTCTTCCCTGCCTTCCTTAGAAGAGATAGCCAAGGAGGAGAAATCAAGCGCCTTTTCCGAAGAGGAGCACAAGCAGCGTATCGGTAAGTTGTTTCTTAATAAAGACTTTGTTAAATAAAAGTAAAATATGTATTGGTGTTTTTTTTCATTATATACAAATGATTTTTTTTTAAAAAGGCTTTGATGTTACTGGTCCTATAATCTGTTGGCAGCTTATAAGTAACTGCCCCTGTATGGGGGGTCCTTTAAAGTCTGTGGAGTGATCAGTATGACATTTCTAAGCTCTATAAATAAATATCTCTTGCTCGCATATAACTTATTGCAATACTTTAGATGTGCTTGTTTCAACCTTAGATAATACAAAGTTGCCAAAGCTTTACTAATTTGATATTCAAACCATACATACATTTTATATTCTGAGCATTTGTATCTGAAACTGTGACTGCTGCAGTAATATTAACTCTGTGACCTCATTAAACCGACAGAGATTAAAATAACCTACATTTGCTTCCACAAGTGATCCCCAAACATAGCCAAGTTTTCTGGTCAGATTCCATTTCCTTTCACAACAGATCCCCAAACACAGCCATGTTTACTGATAATATTCCAGTGAATCAGGCAATTAGGTAGTTAAATACTTGTTTCATCATTCTACCTGACCAATTCATGTCAGATTTTGGTAAAAGGGTAGAAAACCATGACAAATGTAGTTATCGTGGAACTGCCAACATTCTCTACCATGATTAGAATGAAGGTTTTAAAGTGACAGTCGCTGCCAGCGCCTGCCCTTGGACTAGAATTTATACAATACTAAGGTGTTACCAGCAATCCTCATTCTGCACAAACACAGCACATACGGTATAACATCTGATGATATATATCCTGTTTCCATTTGTGATTTATATATTTTGCTAAATATATATTTTATAATACACATACTGAAGTGTTTGCCAACTCTTCCTGAGGATGCTACTATTTGCATAGTATAATGTATCTTTAGAAAAGTATTCCATAAAGTTAAAGTGACTCAGCAATCATCCAGTTTGTTGAAAGTGCAGGGGAAGTCAGACTATCAAGGTGATCTAGAAGTCCCCCCTGCAAGACCTGTACGGTACAGTGTACGGTGACCCAGCTGAAATATGTATTCCCATAAAATAAACCAGAACTTAAATGAAGAAGTTATTGAAAAATATAAAGATCAGATTTCCCTGACAGCCAACCATGAATGAAAATGCAAACAACTGATGAGTCTATGCTTTCTTTTTCCTCCCTTTTCTGCTTCCCTTTGGGCTGCATTTTATCATCATTCTTTCTCTTGTAAGCCCAGTGGTTGTACCATTTATTTGATCATTTTGGAAATGTCTTATTAGTACACAGTCAGATTGCAATATCCACCAGCTGTGTTATGAATTCAGAAATGTACGTGGTACAATTCATTCTTTTCTGGAAACTCCGTATCAAATAGTTTGCCATCAAAAAAAAAAGTTTGGATTGCTTGAAAATCCATTACATGCTAACTCATGTTACTTTTCCCATAGAGCATCTTCGGATTGCAATTAACATCTTAAGTTCACCTGTCTGCTGTTTGATAGAAGTGTAGGGAATGCTGAATCCATGACCAAAGTATGCTCTCTGTAAAAGGCAAGATGTTGCTCTGGTTTTGCAGTTGCTGGTATGTATCATTACATTAAGCAGTAGTGAAGTCTTAATGAATAAATCTGGCTTTGCCATGTCTCTTCATATTTGAAATATTCATGTACCACATTAACTTAAGTGACTGGATATTTCAGGTTTAAGCAGGAGTGTTGGCATGTTGTCATGATGAGATATATGGTTCTGCTGGAGATATGCATTATGAGACATCAAGGGAAAGCTGTACATTAGAGCCAAATCTGATTTAGACAAAAAAAAAAAAACACCTTCAGTTTCCATCACCATAATGTCAAATCCATGGCTAAATACCAATCAGTTACTGGCAGCAATAAGCTTTAAGATACAAACAATGTATCCTAGTGTAGTGGTCAGTAAGTTTAGGATGGACTCTTCATCACGAGGCAATACTGGTCAATATATCAATAAGATTATCAAATCCATAAAGGTAACCATCCTCCCTATTCCCTTCTTGCCAAGGTATACGGTGGTCCAGGACCTGGCCTTCAGGCAGCTGTATTGTCTTGCCAAAATCTATTAGCCAAACTTTAGCCTTGCCTTTCTTGTCATGTACAAACAACAAGGAGCTTCCAATCACCTAGCAGAGAAAAAAAGTACATTTCTTGAGATTAGTTTAGCAAATACATATATTAACATGCTATTTGGTATAAGCAGATATTATTGTTATACTATTGTACTATATATTGTACTATATATGTTATTTTGCATAGATTATTATAGCGGGGAAGTGGGGAAACTTAATATTTAAAGCTTATAAAAGTTGTCAAGGGGTAGGACCCAAGCTACTGCTACCTATAGGCCTTATGTTTCACATCATTCTTTGATGAAATGGAAGGCATGGAGTTATTTGGTCAAGATGGAGATGTTTCTTACAGCAGTGAAGGCTACGGGGCAAATTTATCATTATTCCCTTATTCGAGGGCTTTCGGACGAAATTCGATAAACATTCGACTATCAAATGCTTATCGAATAGTTTAGGCTATTTTTACTTCGCTATTCGAATTCTCTAAAAAATCATATGATCGAATACCGATCATTCGATTTCACGAAAAAATTGTGAAATTTCCTTCGATCGTACTAAAAATTCATACGATTCGAACAGAGGAGTTCGATCGTACGAATGGTATTTGAGCAGGTGATAGAAAAAAGAGCCTATGGGGGGGATTCCCATAGGCTTCTATTGCAATTCCGTAGGTTCAATCTGGTGAAGTAGGCTGTCGAATAAAATTTTAAAGTTAAAGTACTTCCATCATTGAATGGTCGAATTATCGAATATCCGATTATTCGATACGCTCGAATTTTGCGTATTCGATGATCGAAGTGGCCAAATTTGCATATTTGAATGTCCGATAAAATCATACGATCGGAATTCGATCAAACTTCGAATTATTCACGAAAAATTCATACTTTTGCCTTCGAGCCTCTGAAAAATTTGTACGATTCGAACGATCGAGGCATTCGATCGTACGAATGGTATTCGAGCAGGTCTTTGCAAAAGAAGCCTATGGGGGGTTACACGTGGTGTAAAATAGCTTTATTAAGAAATACTACACCATATTTGGCCCCCGGCTTCTCTGTTTCCCATAGGCGCTGATCCATATTGCGATTGAAGTTCATAACCCGAAACGAAGGAGATTGGGAAAAGGATCGGCAAGAGAAGATACATTTCTAAAGGACAAACTAACATTTCAATTTCTCTGTAAACCTTTTTTTTTTTGTTGTATCCCTCTTTCCCCTTTTTCTTAAATTGCAAAAATCTATCAGGTTTCTATTGGTATTCGGTAGGTTCAATCTGGCGAAGTAGGCATTCGAAGGATTTTAAAATTTGAAATCCTTCCATCATCGAATTATCGAATATCTGATCATTCGATCTATTTGATAATTCGGTATTCGATGATCGAAGAGGCCAAATTTGCATATTCGATCCTCCGGAAAAAAAACGTACGATCGGTATTCGATCGAACTTCGAATTCTTCACACGAATTTTATAAATTTGCCCCTAAGTGTTCTCCAGTACTAGCTCCTGTTTAAGTCTCAGCATATTCAAAATACGTGGTTTGGTTTAGCTACGCAATAGCTAAATAGCCGCAAGTTGACTGTTAATCTATATAAAAGATGATTGAATTACTTCTTCTCATAGCCTCAAAGGAGTTACAGGGTAAATATCCCTTGATTCTATAAGAATACTTCCCTTTCCATATTGAGACATGCACACAAATGACAGGGACTGTGATAAGCATTGAAAAGTTGTTTACATAGCAAAAAATAAGGTCATTTGTTATCCCAATTGCCCACCTCATGCCTCTTAAAGAAATCTGAAGTCTCAACGATGGCTCTGATTTCTTGCAGTCTGCGTAGATATTTATTCTGCATATATGAAAAACAGAATTCAGTGGGGAAACGGCGTAGAGATCCTTCTGACAGTATTATATTTCACTCAATTCTGAAAATTCACAGTCAGATTTAGGTACACATTTGTTAGTGCTCCTTTTTTTATTACTCATCTTTCTATTCAAGCCCTCTCCTATTCATATTCCAGTCTCTTATTCAAATCAATGCTTGGTTGCTAGAGTAATTCAGACCTTAGCAACCAGATTGCTGAAATTGCAAACTGGAGAGCTGCTGAACAAAAAGTGAAATAACTCAAAAACCACACATAATAAAAATGAAAAACAATTGCAAATTGTCTCAGAATATCACTCCCTACGTCATACTAAAAGTTAACTCAAAGGTGAACAACCCCTTCAACGCTATAGTGTTTGATTGGTACTTTAACGTTATCCCCTCTAAAATATTTACATTTTTGTTGATCTCAGTTAAGCATACCTTTTATCTGTATACATACCAAAATGTCTTTGTCGCCATCAATAAACTGAAGGAATGCTTGGTCAATCTGGTCCCTGGTTTTGGTTGTTTTAAAATGTGTGTTGCATGTGCCATCTCCTTTCTAAAGAAATATTTACAAAAATTGTTTAGAGTTTTCAAATGAAAGGGATAGCGATATGTTCCAGGTTTTAACAGGAGTGTCACTATGCCTATACAATATATTAAATTAGCTAGCACCAATTCTGCACTTTACAGTTGCCCCTTGCCTTCCCCAGCCCTCTGCTACTCAGCTGTATTGAGCCAGGACGCAAACAAAGGAATCTTTTAATCAATGTTGATCTGTCCTCTATGGTCTGGAGTACAGATGTTAATTGTGCCCCAGAAATATAACAAAAACATTATCTTATATCAACCTTATTTGCCCCAGGGACCGGTATAAAGCCAGAATATTTAGCAAGGTCAACTGTGTGAGTCACACCATATTTGGGTGCGCCAAAATGCTGACTCGACGGCCATGTTTAAGTAAGTCCGCCCGGTAGTGGGCCGTGGCCCATTGGTTGGGGACCCCTGTCTTATCGGACTTATGAAAAATATATTAAAGGGCTGCAGCTAAGCAAACACTGACTTATCCACTGTGACAAGATTTCTCACATGTAACTGTTATTATAAACAAAATTCAGCAAGTTTACACTATGCATCCTGGACGTTCACAGCGTCAGCCGGGCACTTGCGTGCACGATTTGCCTCGCTATCACAGAAGCACACATAGACAGGAAATATTGAGCAAAGTTGGGACCAGACATGGGGTAGGCGACAGAGAATTTGTGTCATAGGAACGTGCCTACTCTGCCTACCCCTAGTTCCGACCCTGTCCACCCATGTAGTAGCATGGCTGCTAGTGCACATAGTAGTAGCATGGCTGACTAGTTGAGTTCATGTGTTTGTATGGAGTAAACAATGACATTGGACAGCAAAAGCCACATATCTCTTGGAAGTGATAAGGGTAAGGGCAGAGACACACGCTCAGATTCGGGGAGATTAGTCACCTAACAAAAAATCTCACTTCAATGGCTCTATTCGATACAGGCCTATTCTGACAGTAGCAATTAAATGTAAGGAGATATAAAGGCAGTTAATCGTGATCTTTGTCCTGTGAGAGAAGTGATCTAATCCCCCCATTAAGCAATGCGAGGCTTTACAAAAAAAATAAAATCACATTTTCCAAAAGAAAACTATAAGTTTGTTTCCAAGACACCTCAACTATGCATTTTATTCTAGGGACGGTATTTTTTTCCACTTAAAACGGGTCTGACGTCAACGTTTGTTTGAAAACATAAAAGCCACCTACCTTTATTCCTTCAATTCTAAAGCCCAAGGTTGAGGTTGAACTGATTGTCTCTCTCCACTGCATGTACCGAGGCTTCGTCACTGCTTGTTGAGCATTCTCTTCTTCGGTGGGGGCTAGTGGATCCACTTCAATCATTTTCTTATACATGTCCTTCCTTAACTTTGGTTTTCCTCTGGCTTTTGTCAGCTCTTCCTCCAAATACGTCCTGTGTGAGTAATAGAAACATTCCATTAGTATATTTGTGCTTTGAGGAGTAATTGACTATAAATAACAAACATCATGCGGTAATAACTAAACTTCAATGAAAAAAAACTAAATACAAAGAGATTTTTTTCAAGAGCAGCAAATATTGAATGTCACATCGTTTGTGTGTTCTGAGAATGAACAATGAAACAGAACACATTGTCCATTCATGGTAAAACATAACATTTTACGTAACAGAAAATGTGCTGCTACAAACTGCATAAAGTAGTTTATCAGTAACGAATACAGGAATAATATTTTTTTATGTGTCGGTGACATGGGAGTTATGGAATTTCAGATCAGGCATTGTGGGTAAGGAACTCTGACTCTCTACTATAAGGGATTTCTAAGTTGTGAGGGTTCCTTTATTATTGGGCAAGGTTCAAAGTTTTTTAAACCAGCCAAGTGTGCTGCTTTTTTTTTATACTTTGCACCTATGTGCAAACTGAATCTGCAACGGTTTCTGCTCATGGAATGGAGTGTAAAGCATGACAGCATACTTGCCAACATTTGAAAAATGGAATGAAGGATAAAAAGCTCACCACATCCATTTTATAGCCATATCCCCTAAATAACAATGTTCATGTTACAAAATTTGGCAGGTTATGAAAATTGTAAACACATTTCTGGGAGTTTTATGGCCATGTTTTATGTTTGTGTTGTTGAAGGTGACATTGCCCTCAAATCTCCGTTCCCCCAAGAGACCTACTTATCTTAAATTGTTAAGTTGTATCTTTGCTTAGCTTAAATAGCTACAATTGTGTCTAAGTGCAGGTGCTGAGTATTCTGGAATCTATGCCAAAAGCCTCCTTATCTAATTTAGTTTCAGTAACATTGCATCTTTTCTCTGGCATCTGTGTAGGAGTTCAAACGGAAATGTGGGACATTAGTATAAGAACTGGGGGCTGAGCTGTCAAAATCGGGACTGTCCTGCATAAAACAGGACAGCTGGGAGGTATGCATTAAAGGGCTTTCTTAGTTACAACCCTTACCAACATTCCATACAATATATATGAGCAGGTGGTCGATATCCCCTTTGCAAGCTAAGGAGAAACAATAAGGGTTCAAGGCACAGGACCAGGTCCAGACTGGGATTCACAATAGGCCCTGGCATTCCAAGTACACAGAAACCCAAGCAGCCCCCCACCCAATAAATAATGACTGTCTATGGCAACATACAGCAGCCCCTCTGGCATTTGCCAGAACCCACAGATTGCCAGTCCGGGTCTGCACAGGACAGTCTTGTACATATTGCTAGTCTGTGGTAGCCCTGCATCCAACAGTGCTGTGATCTGCTCCTTGTAGATACCTTAGGGCAAATTCAATAAGTGGCGAAAATGCGCTAGTGTTGCCTTCGCTAACGTTCGCCGCACTTTGCCAGGCGAATTTTCGCCAGTGCTACACAAATTCACTAAAGTGCAAAGTTACGCTAAGGTCGGCGAACGGTAGCGTAGTTGCGCTAGTGTTACTTAACCAGGCAAAGCGCATTTACGCTAGCGATGCCTAATTTGCATACGGCGCGAATTTCAAAGTATAATAGAAGTATATGTTACAGCCACTACATTCCACTACACAAGCCCAGGAAAACTTTAATAAATAAAATAAAGTTGTCCTATTGCCCTAAACATGTGCCCACTGTATAGTTGAGTTGCCATATGTTAAGAAATGTAGGGGGGGAAGGAGGGTAACCCCCCCAAAAAATGTCACTCTCTTTCAGACTATCACCTTACAAAAGGTAAAACACGCCAGCGTTTTTTTAGGACTTAGAAAAAATTTCTTTTTTTTTCTTCAAACTCCTATCTATTGTATTGAACTTCGCCAGGTCTGACCTGCCAAAGTAACGTCTAGCGTAAGTGGTAACGTTCAGTAAAATGTTCATCTTAGTGAATGTGAGTAATTACAATCCTTCATCACTGCGCAGCTTCGCCTGGCGTAAGGGTACGAAGTTAGCTAGTCTATCTACTTCGCTAGCGAAAATTCACCAGAGTCGGTGTTAGTGAATTTGTGAAGTTGCGAAATGACGTAACGCTGGCGAATTAGCGCTAGCGTTAGACACTTTGTGCTTTAGTGAATTTGCCCCCTTGTGTCTGTAGCCCAAAAAATGTGTGATTATTGGTGGGCGGTTTCTGAATCCAGCAATATTCACACTAAAAATTTAAATTCCTACCAATAGGAAGAAATCAGTCTCAAAATGTGGACTTCCCCTTTAAATATGGGCTGTTTTATGATACCAATTGATGCCTGCTTTTTTCAGAAGTATAAGAATAGTTGTCAGTAAATGCTGAGCACAGACATGGTAAATTCCTTTTTTATTTGAACATTTCTTGCACATAGTGAAAGTCATACTGTAACAGGCGAGGAGGGATTCCCCAAGCAGAAGCAGTTATACATGGCCCTGAACTTTGTTGATCATGTGACTTCTAGAAACGATCCTCTTTATCTTTACTGCAGTACAACTTTATGTGTGTGTCTGGTGGAATAGAAACTAAAAAGGGAAAATACATACAAGGGCATTGAGTATACTTCATATTACTGTTAAGGTTTAGCATCATTATTTGACAGGGGGTGTTATTCAGTGGTGCTAGCTAGTGATGGGTGAATTTATTCACCTAGCTCGAATACGTGCCGAATTCCCTTGATTCATGCCGGCGAATAAATTCATGAAATGGCCGTGAAAATTCACCAGAGAATATTCACTGGCATCAATTTCCGATTTTCACAAATTTTTTGTGAAATCGTTCGAAATTCACAATTTTTTCATAAAAATGTTCGAAATTCACACATTTATAGGGAAATAGTTCAAAATTCCCTTGATTCATGCCGGCGAATAAATTCATGAAATGGCCGTGAAAATTCACCAGAGAATATTCACTGGCATCAATTTCCGATTTTCACAAATTTTTTGTGAAATCGTTCGAAATTCACAATTTTTTCGTAAAAATGTTCGAAATTCAAACATTTATAGTGAAAACGTTTGAATTTCACGAATTTAGGGAAATAGTTCAAAATTCACGACTTTATAGTGAAATTGCTTGAAATTCACAAATTTATAGTGAAGTAGTTCGAATTTTTCTTCAGACTCAATGACGCCACTGGTCAGATTATCATGATGTGTGAGGACCCTGGTGGTCTAGTGGGCCGGCAGGCACGCCCACCGCGTTTATCCTCTCCCATGCACTGCTGGTTCTCTATGGCACGGACGCAGCACGCACATCCAGGTATGAAGCAACACGCGCGTCATGACATCATCGTATTGCATAATCCAAAATTGCTGAAGCACACAGATCCGTTGTAGTGCAAAAAAAGTGATTTTATTGGCTCATAGCAGACCTATGAATTATGGCAACGTTTCGGGCCACTCTGGGCCCTTCATCAAGCCCAGGCTTGATGAAGGGCCCAGAGTGGCCCGAAACGTTGCCATAATTCATAGGTCTGCTATGAGCCAATAAAATCACTTTTTTTGCACTACAACGGATCTGTGTGCTTCAGCAATTTTGGATTATGCATATTGATTTCTTATCCTGGAGCAGGGGGATTTATATGCTGTAAAGCACTGGACACCTGAAAGGGTTAACAGAGTAACAGGTGAGCACTCTAATTGTCTGTGTGGAATGACATCATCGTATTGGCGCAAATTTTGAATATAAAAAGGGGCTTTGTATACAGACTCATTGTCCATTGTAGATTCTACTTGACAGTTTCCTATGTGTGTTTGTATTGTATTTGATTCCTGGTTTTGATCTCTGCCTGTCTGATTTACTCCGAACTCCGATTATCCTGACTCTTGCCTGCATGACTATTCTGATTCTGCTGGTATTGACCTTTGCCTGCGTGACTATCCTTGAACACTGCCTGTACTGACCCCAGGCCTGTTTGACTAAGGTTATCTATTTCTAGAACTGTGCCTTCTCATCCAAAGACTTTGATAATGATTCTGCCTCTTTGCTCGTCCAAAACCTTTACTTGGCTCTTCTCTTTTAAGACCTGGCGTCATCCAATTAGCTGAGGGCTGGGATATAGGCAGAAGCAGAGCCGAGACCAGGGAGCCTAGCACTGGTTCTGGATTATGGGTGCCGATCATAACACCTTTGCTTTACCAAATAAACTTCTCATGGGAGTACCCTTGTTTTACTCAGATGCAAATAAGTACATATGCTTTATTATAATCTGACCTTTTAAAGTGTTTAATAACCAAATAAAGGTATCGGGCTCGTCCAGAGTGCAGATACATAAAAGCATTGTAGAGAACATGAATTTCAGAAATTCAAATTGATATCGCTAGTCCTGAATGTTTGCGTTTGGCCTCCGCTGCTGTTTAGATTGAGGGTGGGGTGAGGGAACTCCCAGTATAACACCAGATAATTATAAAATATAATAATTTCAAATAGTACCTTGTAAATGATACAGTTCCTGCAAACATTACTTTTAGGTGTGGCACATACTGTATATATAAGGATTTTGGCTGCCCAGTAAATGCTGCACATAGGATGACACCAGGGCTGTAAGCACATAACTGCAACAGAATTGCAAGCAAGCACAGAAAAGAACAGGGAGGGCACCTGAATTTCTGGGTGCATTTGATTACAGCAAGCTCTTACTCACTGAAGGTTTTTTTTTTTCCGGCCCATCCAGTGTATAAGTATCATTTTTTGACATAGGAGAGCTGTATCTTAATGAATTAGGGTAGTGACAGACAGGGAGATTCGGGGAGATTTTGTCGCCTGGCGTTTTTAGCAGGCGACAATCTCCCCGAATTTCCTTCTCCCTGTCTGCCGATCGTTCCTGGTACAAAGCGCCAGCGCCTGTGCAGACGCGGCGCGGCGATTTCCGGAATCGCCTGAAGTTTCCTCAAGAGGTATCTTCGGGCGATTCCGGAAATCACCGCGCCGCGTCTGCACAGGCGCTTTGTACCAGGAACGATCGGCAGACAGGGAGAAGGAAATTCGGGGAGATTGTCGCCTGCTAAAAACGCCAGGCGACAAAATCTCCCCGAATCTCCCTGTCTGTCCCTACCCTTAAAGTATGAGGTGCTTTACTGACATTGGCTAGTTCCTCTCTATAACATTTAGCAGAAACTGCTTAGGGCTGGTGCAGACAGGGAGATTCGGGGAGTTTCTGTCGCCTGGCGATTCTGCCAGGCGACAATCTCCCCGAATTGCCTTCTCCCTGTCCGCCACCTGTTTAAGTCAAAAAGCGCCAGCGCCAATGCACACGCAGCGTGGCAATTTCCGGAATTGCACGAAGTTGCTTCGTGAGGAAACTTCGGGCGATTCCAGAAATCTTCGCGCCGCGTGTGCATTGGCACTTTTTGATTTAAACAGGTGGCGAACAGGGAGAAGGCAGTTCGGGGAGATTGTCGCCTCGATTAAGCGACAGAATCTCCCTGTCTGCACCAGCCCTGAAAAGTGTAGTTCACCTTTAAGTTATATATTAGTATGTTATAGAATGGCCTATTCTAAGCAACTTTTCAATTGGTCTCCATTGTTTCTTTTTGATCATTTTTTAATTATTTGCATTTTACATCTGACTCTTTCCAGCTTTCAAATGGGGGGTCACTGACCCAATCTAAAATACACATATGCTGTAAGGCTTACAAATATATTGTCATTGCTACTTTTTTGTTACTCGTCTTTCTATTCAGACCCTCTCCTATTCATATTCCAATCTTTCATTCAAATCAGTGCATGGGTAATTTGGAAATCTGCAAACTGGAGAGCTGCTGAAATACTCAAAAACAAATAAGAAAACATAAAAACCAATTGCAAATTGTCTCTGAATATCACTCCCTACCTACACCATACTAACCATAACTCAAAGGTGAACAACCTCTTTAAAGGTTAAAACCTTCCAAACACTTTATGCAGTTCAGTTGTTTTTAGATTGTTCCCCAGAAATAAATACTTTTTTCAGTTACTTTCCCTTATTTATTTTTTACTGTTTTTCCAAAATCTTAGTTTAAAGTTGAATGTTCGTAACTCTGGTGTTTGACTATGGCAGCTCAGGTGCAGACTCTAATTATTATACTTTCGCAACATTTAGCTGATACATTTCTCAGCAGCATCTCTGGAATATTAGCAACTATTGTATCAATTCTGACTAATGAAATTCAGGGATTCTGCTCAGCAGGGACGAAGATAAGAAATGTATTAATTAAATGTATCAATTTAGAACAGTTTACAGGGTTGGCACTCCCCCCCCCTCCCAAAGCTGCTTCAAAAGGTGAAAAATTACACTTTACACTTCAATATCAGAAAAATGGTCACACATAGAAAATTAGGGGTCCACCACATGTGGATCCAGTGAGCAGGGAATTGCTCCTATAGCATGCATCATTGTGTGCAGTTTTTGCTGTGTAATGTATACTTTGTGCAGGAATTTACATTGGATGAGCTTATCTCTACCAGACACCAAATGGGTATATGGGTCCTCAAAAGTTTCCTCCCAATCCTCAGCTGGGTATGTCTGTATGTCATTTCTCATTTACAGCTGAAAATTTGGATACTTTGGTGCGTATAGGTGACGTATATACCCTAGAGGGAGAGGGGTAACACACCTGTTCCTCTGTATTGAGGTTCTGAGGTAAGGATAAGATACCAAACTCCTGCCTAAAAGCATGTCTCAGCTATCGATATTGAATTAGGTGAGGTGGGATCAGAGTCTCTTTTTGTAGCTGAAAGTTATAAAGGTTCCACTAGTTGTGATTGTTGTAGAAACTTGATATTCCATTGTGGCCAGTATATAAAGGATTATCTAAAAAGTGGTGTACGAAGGGATTCCCTTATAGAGGTTGTTTATAACTCAAGAAGAATGGCATCTTGCCCAGGCGTCAATTTGCCAGACATTGATTGGAGTGGTTATTGTGAGAACACTCCTTGGTCTGTATGGACTATTTCATTATTTATTCCCATGACCTGCCAATTTGAGTTTGTAGGATTAAGGTTGGGCTCTCCCCCGTGTGTGCAGAACCAGCCTTGTAGGTAAGATATTTGTGAAACTAGATAGTATTGCTGTAAATTGTGTAGCACTGAAGTACCCATGTGCTTGGAGAGTGTAAATGTTTATGGCTATCCTAGGGGTCTTTTGGGACCAGATGAAAACCTGAATTTGCCTTGCATTGTAACTTCGTGCTACCATGGGAATCAAAGACAATGCATGTTTTCCCAATGGGGATTTACAGTTATTTCACTAGGAAGGGAACTTCAGATATTTGCCACCTGCACTGGAGGAGAGCACAGATGCCAAAACATCCTGTGAGTAAGATATAAACAACAAAATGGACAGAGACACTCTTTTAGGCCAAGGACAGGTAGAGCGTGGACTACGCTGCTCTCAGTCTGCGTATTTTTTTCAGGCTGAGAGACGCAGATTTCAATATCCGCTTGTGTGCAGTAAAGGTGGCCATACACTGAGAGATCCGCTCATTTGGCGATGTTGCCAAACGAGCGGATCTCTCCCCCATATGCCCACCTTGAGGTGGGCAATATTGGGCTGATCCGATCGTGGGCCCTAGGGCCCAATGGTCGCATCATAACGGAGGCCATATGGGCAGTCGGATCGCGGAACAGATGCTGCCGCGATCCGACTGGATTTTTAGTCCCGCCTGATCGACATCTGCCCGACTTTCGGACAGATATTGATCGGGAAAGCATACACGGGCTTTTATCGGCCCGTGTATGGCCACCTTAACATGCAGCAGAACGGAGGTCAGCCAAAAAAGCAAGCACTGCATGTGTCTGCAAGCAAAGCAAGCAGACCGTACTCAAATCATTGGAGATGAGGCATGGAACAAATCTGTTTCTCTCAGACTGAAAAAATATGCAGGCTGAAAGTAGTGGAGCCAATGCCTTAAAGGGATACTGTCATGGGAAACATTTTTTTCCAAAATACATCAGTTAATAGTGCTGCTCCAGCAGAATTCTGCATTGAAATTAGTTTCTCAAAAGAGCAAACCGATTTTTTTTTTTATTTCATTTTAAAATCTGACATGGGGCTAGACATATTGTCAATTTCCCAGCTGCCCCAAGTCATGTGACTTGTGCTCTGATAAACTTAAATGACTCTTTACTGCTGTACTGCAAGTTGGAGTAATGTCACCCCCTCCCTTTCCCCCCCCCAGCAGCCTAACAACAGAACAATGGGAAGGTAACCAGATAACAGCTCCCTAACACAAGATAACAGCTGCCTGGTAGATCTAAAGCTCCCCATAGACACAACGATCTTTCCCTGCCGAAAGACCGATTTTAGCGAAGTCCGACCAATCTGTCAAATTATCGTGCAGTTAGTGGGATACCAACGATTGTACATCTTACGATTTTTTTGTCCGACATCGGTCTGAAAATTGTTCGACCAGGTTAGAAAATCTTTATCGGTCCCCATGCAATCTACCTATGTTTGCAGGGCAAGCAGGCTGCGATCCTTCAGTTTTTCTGGCAATATCGCCTGAAATGGTCTTTTTAGTTGATGGACACATCGGACATTTAAACGATCATTTTGAGACCATCGTGGTTTCACGATAACCATTGGATCTTTCAAAAATCTTTACGTCTATGGCCAGCTTAAGAACAACGCTCAATAGTAAAAACCCATGTCCCACTGTGTTCTATTCAATTACATTGAGAAGGAAAAACAACAGCCTGCCAGAAAGCAGTTCCCTCCTAAAGTGTTGGCACAAGTCACATGACCGGGGCAGCTGGGAAATTAACAAAATGGCTAGCCCCATGTCAGATTTCAAAACTGAATATAAAAAAATCTTTGTTCTTTTGCAAAATGGATTTCAGTGCAGAAGTCTGCTGAAGCAGCATTATTAACTGATGTTTTTTGAAAAAAACATGTTTTCCCATGACAGTATCCCTAAGGATTGTGTTTGGAGAAGAATTCAGTTGGATAAATGTTGCTCCCCCTGCCATTGCATATTGTTAATATACCTGTTAAAGGAGTGGTTTACCTTCAAGTTATAGAATGCCCAATTCTAAGCAACTTTTCAATTGGTCTTCATTGTTTATATTTTTTATAATTTTTTAGATATTTGCCATTTTCTTCTGACTCTTTCCAACTTTCCAATGGGGGTCACTGACCCCATCTAAAAACAAATGCGTTGTAAGTCTACACATTTATTATTATTGCTACTTTTTATTACTCCTCTTTCTATTAAGGCCTCTCCTATTGCTATACTAGTCTCTTATAAAATCCAATACAGAGTTGCTAGAGTAATCTGGACCCTAGCGACGACATTGCTGACACTGTAAACTGGAGAGCTGTTGACTAAAAAATGAAATAACTCAAAAACTACAAATTCAGGATTCGGTTAGTTATTCGGCTATTTTCAGCAGGATTCGTCCGAGTCCTTGTGCCAGGCTGAACTGAATCCGAAACCTTAAAATCATGTGACTTTTCTTCACAAAACAAGGAAGTAAAAAAAATTTTAGCGACACATGCTCTCTTTTGCCCTCCCCCTCGCTAATTTGCATATGCAAATTATGGTTCAGATTTGGTGCGGTATTCGGTTGAATCTTTCACAACGGATTTGGGGGTTCGGCCGAATCCAAAATAGTGGATTCGGTGCATCCCTAATTACACATAAAAAATCAAAATAAGGCATTATATTATTTACAATTTTGCCCAGAGACAGAGAAGAAGGCTGATGGATCCTACAGTTAAACATAAATTTCCTACCTGATCCCCATCTTACAGTCCATAACACAAGGCTCATCAAAGTTATTCAGCAGATCATCCAGTTGTATATAACTTTCTCCATCTCGTTCCACCACACCATGGAATGCAGGGACACAGTGAACCAAGGAGTCCTTCATTAGCAGCTCAAACGCATTCTTCTCATTTTCTGAGTAGCATTTTAGAATTGTGCCATTAGCTGCTGCTTTAAAACTCCCTATGGAAAGAAACAACAAGTAAGAAAGGCAAATATGCTGTTTCCACACTTAATAACATACTACATTCACTATAATACAGCACAGTAGAGCAGAGAGTTACATAGATATTTTTAATTGGTTATATCTAATATAGGTCATTCCAAAATGTTTTAATTGGTTACTCTTTTTGTTGGATTACATAATGATGATCTAAAATATGCCAACATCTCCCCTATACATCTGTTTTCAGGTAATTTTATATAACAACTCCTGCTCTTTAATAACCTGCAAGAGATTGCCTTGGTAACAAAACAATGGGTGCTGAGTGCCCACACCAGTGACACTAAACATTACACTTGCTACTATGCTCTGAGCAAAACAGCACATTTCGATATTACAAACATGTCAAGGACAATTTATGCTGCATGTATAAAGAAAACCGCAAATATGAATTAAATACCAAGTCTGCATTCAAAAAGACTAACTTGCTATTTACCTAATTCATAATAAATGCATGTTTTTTTTGTCTTATCAAGTTTTTTGCTACAGTCTATAATCTACCACCACTCATGGGCTCATCTACCTAATTATGGTTCTAACAGCACTGTGTCATTAATAATGTTCTCTCAGTTATAACTGCAGTAGCATTATTAATGTGATTCCCTTCCATTTTGACATGAGGGGTTTCCTGTAATGCATAACAATTACTTAAGCTGGCCATACTCCTAAAGATTGGCTTGTTTGGTGAGGTTGAGCAGATTTATCCTTGAGCTGGTTGATATTGAGTTGATCCAATCCAATTGGTCGTAATGGCCACCAATGCACGTTGCAGTCCACACCTCTACGGGAAATTCAAACCTACCCCATTTTTGGGCAGATAAAAGCTGCCTGGATCGAGTCAGGCAAGCACTATATAAGGGCAAATATCCTGCCCGCTTGGTTCAGGCAGCTTTTATCAGCCCAAGTATTGCCACCTTAACATTCAACAGCTATTCTGGGGTTATCAAATAAAAGGCAGTAAATTCAAAACAAGTATGGAGTAATCTGTGGGTAGCATTTACTCTGTGTTACTGCTCCAGGGCAAGTGACCACATATGAAGGGAAATGTTAAACAAATCAATTCCCCCTAGACACCCTTACCTCCCATTTCATAACAGATGTGGAAGCCCTTATGTGCCAAAGGTAATTTATTCATGTACAATTTAGCAAAGTCACAGAACCATGTTTAACTACTATCCACAGATCCTGTTCCACTAAAATGCCTCGATGAGGAACAGTATGAAATATTATCAAGAGTATCTTGAATTTACATAACTGTCCACCTTTCTCTGCTGTAGGGGATGTGAATTTATGATGGTTTATGATTGTCACTTCTGGTTTAAAGGAGAAGGAAAGGCTGGAGGCACTTAGAGAGATCTCTCCGTGGTGCTCACTCGTAACCCTGGGCCATGCTGATTTCTACTGATAGGAGAACCAGCCTGGGGTTTCATGTAGGTAGATACAATCACTAGGAGGTGCCTAAAATTCGACATTCCCAAGTTCCTCCAGCCTTTTCTTCTCCTTTAATAACAGTCAGTGTGCTATGGGCCAGGCTGAGGATTATGCTGTTGCGGGTCCTATAGAATAGTTGGTAAAAATGTGGGTCCAGGTCTACATGATTAAATTTGTGGAAGTCTTTTTTTCAGAGAGCATACTACTTTTATAATTATTATAAACAGTAATATCCAGCCAATCTGTAAAATATGGGTTATTGGTCTAGCCCTGTCATCACCAAAGTAAATACATAGCTTACTTATGAATAAGATATATAGGTAATGTAATAAAAGGCACTAAGTTTGTCCAGGAGCAGGAACCCATAGCAAATGATCAGTAGCATTTAATGATTGCCAGACATCTTATTGGTTGCTATGGGTTACTGCTCCTGGGCTAACAGTGTCATATATTATATACGGTGGATAGTCCCTTAAAGGAAAACTATACCCCCCAAACATTGTAGGTCTCTATAGAAAGATATTGCCTAAAACAACTTATATGTAAAACCTTGCTTTATGTAAATAAACCATTTTCATAATAATATACTTTTTTAGTAGTATGTGCCATTGGGTAATCAGAAATAGAAAATTGCCATTTTAAAAAATAAGGACAGCCTCCTGGGATTGTATGATTCAACGGTGCACACAAACATACCAAACAAGCTATAAAGTTAGGTCACATGAGCCAATTAACAGACACAGTTCTATCTTTTGCTTCAACACTTCTTCCTGTTACAGTTAGAGTTGAAATATTTCTGGTCAGGTGATCTCTGAGGCAGCACACAGACCATCATGAAATGGTGGCTCAAGGTAAGAGATGTAAAAGGGCAATATTTACTTTAATATATATTCCAGTTTGGTAAGATTCTTTAATATGTCACTTCATTTGATATAAACTATCTGTTGCTCAAGTATTTATTTTGGTGGTATAGTTTTCCTTTAAATGTAAATTGACAACGATCAGGTAAATTATAAACCTAGTACAGGAAAGCTTTTGGCAGTATTTGGAACCCAGCTCCCAGTGGCCCTCCTTCAGCCGTTCATCAGCTCAGCTACAGCAGGTACTCTAGGCCCTCTTCAATATCAGCAGCTCAGTGTTTGCGTATGACTCTCACAAATGTTCCCACTTGTGCGCTTGATTATAAAAGTTAACTACCTCAAACTATGGGATAGAGAACGTCAACCAGATACATTAGGCAGAACGCATTTTACTTTCTCACAGTGAGAAACTGATAAAACATGTTCAGTTGATAAAAATAAAATTGGCAAAAGACAAGGACATAAGAAAAGTATGGGGCATTTAATAAAGATCCAAGGGCAAGCAATCTGAAAGGCATGTTCTCTTATATCTGTCCCTTAAAAGAATACACAGCAAACAATGTGACTAATAGGTTTGTAACAAGAATGTCATTACTCTTACAACTTTCATTCAAAATATAAAATGAAAACAGGTAACCTTTTTAGAGAACTTAAGCAAGAAAAAGTGAAAAAAAACCTCTAAATACAGACAGAAAGATACATTGTATGTGGTTCTCAGATACATACCTGCAACACACTTTATACTGCACTGGTAAGGTTTTGAACTATTATTAGTGTGATAACGTGAAACAGATATGGGACCTGTCACCAGAAAGCTCTGGGCCTGGGTTTTTTTAAGGGGTCCTCATGCTGGAGTCAATCAGGGCCGGGCACGTACCTCTTCTGACGCCATCCCCTAGTTCGGACCCGTGTGCCCTTAACCCGCAGCAGTTTTGAATAGCGAGTGTGCGCATGCGAGCTGTCAGGCTCTGTTGGGATTCGAGCCAGGGACCTTTGGGTTTCTGGCTCGATGTTCT
>CM044445.1:92759344-92805341 GCA_024363595.1 Xenopus borealis | reverse complement strand
CCTTAAGGACTCGCTCCTCCCCCTTTAGACTCTACAGCGCCCCCTACCCAATCCGTGACACGAGCTTCCTTTCATCGGTGCAAGCACACTCGTGGTTCCGCTCCGCTATTTCACACATGAGCACTTACGCTGCCTCGGCTCTTCTGCGCATTTGCATTTGCACATCCTCAGCGCGAACGGTGGGGAAGCGGACATAGTCGGACCTCTTTGTATTAATTAGAGCTGGATAGGCTTAGGTTTTTCTGTTTTCTGTATTTTTGCTTTCTGTTCTATCTGCAAAATCCTCCAATAAACTGGCCAAAGACCAGTTATGCTCAACTGAACTGTCCGTGCCTTTGTTTTGAAGTGTCTGGAAGTGTACACAAAGGTCTATTCCCAAGTGAGTCCACTGTTCAACTACCTGAAATCACTACAATATGAACTGTTGTATTTTTATAGAGACCTACTGTACATTGTTCAGGGGAATAGCTTTCCTTTAAAGTAACACTGGCCTACAGTTCGCTTTAGGGAAATGCCCCTTTCCCCTTTAATTCTGAAAGGTATTGTTAAGTGCATATAGCTCTAGTCCAGACGTATGTTTGTCATGTAGTGTTTCTCTGCTACAATTAATGCTTTTGGGACTGGTGATGACCACTTGACATAAGTGCAAAATACTTAAGGGGGAGATATTATCTATGGAAACCTATCAATGTAATGCTTTACTCACATAAAGTAGCCTCTCTACTCCTCCTAGTCCCAAATGCTAAATAAAACACTCCCTTCTGCTACATCCACATCAACATAGCTATGAGTCTATAGAACTGCAGTTAAACAGCACATGATCCAATATTTGCTGGTTATCAATTAAGCACTACAGGTTTGCCAGGGCCTTAGTAGGGATGTTCCAGGAGTTCCTTGTGTTTGCCTTCATAGCAAACCGTCACGTTCTACAATACTTAATAGGTGTGGCAGGGCTGATAATTTAAGTCATCAATACGGAATCTTTTAGAAATAAATGGTTGCTTTGGAAAGTGATTGGCCAATCAATTTTTCTTAAGGTAATTAAGTTAGGGCCTCAAGTCTAGATCATATTGTTGCATAACATGTAGAGTAGAACCCTCAAGCTGTCCACAAATGCCTTAAAAGTTAAAAATAGTCAAAATAACCATCCAAACATGAACAGTTATGGGCAGTTGACTATGGCTTGAAGGGAGAGAAAAGCTTCCATCTGGCAGTACAGCTGCAAATGTCACTGGAACTACCAGGACTGGACTGAGAATTAAAATAGGCCCTGGCATTTCAGTTACACAGAGGCCCAATCAGCCCACATAGAGGCCCAAACAGCCCCCACCAGCCCACTAAATACTGACTTTCTATGGGACCTTATAGCAGCCCCTCTGGCATTTGCCCTAACCCACAAATGGCCAGTCCGGGCCTGGGAACTACGTACATGGCTAACCCTCAGACCACCCTCCCAACAGCCAAGTTTACCTTCATTTTCTTTTTGACTTTACAAACCCTTTAAATGGCAATGATTTGCATTACAACATTAATGTGCCACTTGAAAAGAACATGAGGAATTTCAAGTATAAGTTGAAGCTTCTAATTTGGTAGCAATGTTAACTTGTTTTTTGTTTTTTTTTCTTTCCTCTTTTTTTATACACATATTTTTATAAGAAGTGTATTGCCTAAGTTTCCTTATTATGTCTGTCAAAGTGTGTAAATCATTTACAGTATTCCAAGGTTAGGAGATTTTCAGCCCAGTTATCTAGGTGCTCCTCAAGGCTGCCTATCTGTGAAACATAAGCCTTTCACCAGCCAAGGCAAAGTTCCTGTATAACACTGTTCGCCAGCTTGTTTGTCGAGAAGTGTGTGTAAATTCGAAATCACCAATGATGAAAGGTTAGAATGAAAGATAAATCTGTACACAATGGAGCGTTATTCGCTGAAATGATTGTTGTCGTAAATGTAATGTAATCGACTGGATAATTTATAGCTATGTTCCACTCGCCCTATCACCTAGAAGCAGTGAGCTCATTGTTCCATTGATAACACGCTGCTAACAGCTTACGACACCCAGGGTGTTTTCTGGAATATTTTTCTCCACTACTTTCCCCAGATAAAAAATAAAGTATAATGAGGAAAACTTAAGATAATCACAACTGTTATGCCGCATGTGGTATTCTTTGGACCTTTCTCAAGAGTTATTCCAGGCACTTTGTTTTTATCAGTTTCCCTTGGAAAAGAAATTGAGAAAAAAAAAATTCCCCATATACCTTTATCCTGTAAGGGCAAAGCCAATCAAAAAGTCTAGAATCAGAAAGACACTTAAAGGGATCCTGTCATGGGAAAACTTTTTTTTTTCAAAATGCATCGGTTAATAGTGCTGTTCCAGAAGAATTCTGCATTGAAATCCATTTCTCAAAAGAGCAAAGAGATTTTATATTTCATTTTGAAATCTGACATGGGGCTAGACATATTGTCAATTTCCCAGCTGCCCCAAGTCATGTGACTTGTGCTCTGATAAACCTCAATCACTCTTTACTGCTGTACTGCAAGTTGGAGTGATATCACCCCCTCCCTTTCCCCACCCAGCAGCCTAACAGAACAATGGGAAGGTAACCAGATAACAGCTCCCTAACCCAAGATAGCAGCTGCCTGGTAGATCTAAGAACAGCACTCAATAGTAAAACCCATGTCCCACTGCATACTATTCAGTTACATTGAGAAGGAAAAACAACATCCTTCCAGAAAGCAGTTCCCTCCTAAATTGCTGGCACAAGTCACATGACTGGGGGCAGCTGGGAAATTGACAAAATGGCTAGCCCCATGTCAGATTTCAAAACTGAATATAACAAAATCTATTTGCTCTTTTGAGAAATGGATTTCAGTGCAGGAGCACTATTAACTGATGCGTTAAAAAAAAACATGTTTTCCCATGACAGTTTCCCTTTAATTGATTCTGCCACAGGTAATTATTTCTTCCTATCAATGGCAGATGTTTTTGATCATTCTTTTAAACACCAACACACACATACACAGGATCACATGATATATACAGAAGTATAAAAGGCTTGGGTGGAGTTTTCTTTGGTTCCCTACCTAACAAAACAATAGCCTTTGTATCATGGACCCAAATATATATGGTCTACTCAGTGATAACGCTTGGAAAAGGCGTAAGATGCTCTAGAAACTGAGTAGTAAATGTGCAGCTATAACCAGTTTATAATGCTACGAGTGTTTCCAATAATAAGCACTGGGATATCCCAATGCATAGTTAAAATAATTTCAAACACACACCATAAACTTATATCCATTGTTTAAATTTTGTTTCAGTCTTAAACGTCACAATCACATTAAGCAGGCAGGTGGCATTTTGTGAACACTGTTACTAAGACAAGTTTTGCATCATGCTGGAATCTTTTCCTGATGCCCATGCACTGGCTACCAAATCAGATGGTGAGGGGGGGAGGGGAAATGTGAGAGTGCAAAATGGAAAGTGAAAGTAATTGCCTGTCCTGCCTCTATGCCTGAGGCATATTCCAAAGGTGCACATCTATCAGAACAACCACTCACCCTTTTTATTCTTTAAGCCTACTCATAATCAAACAAACTCCTTTAAACTTCCACCCACATAATTGCAGGCATATTCTCAAGCAGGGGGTGCTCAACCTTTTTTTTTAGCTGTGAACCACATTCAGATTTAAAGGAGAAGTCAACCCAATCTATGCTAAAAGAGGTAACGTTCACTAAAATCTGCATCTTCGTGAATTTGCAGAGTTAGGTCCATTTGCCAGAGTGAAAATTCGCCTGGCGTTAGAGTGTGAAGCAACGCTAGCGTACATCTCCATCAATAGCGAAGGGGAGTCTGTGCTCGTTAGTAAATTGTAGAAGTAACAAAATGACGTCACGCTGGTAAATTTTCGCTAGTGTTAGTCACTTCGCCCTTTAGTAAATCTGCCCCTAAGGTGTTTTTTTTCCAAAGGTCGAGTTGATTTGTACCTGAAAAAATTTGAGTTTTGGAGGGTTATTTTTCAGTAAAAACTCAAAATTTCGGGTAAAAAAAACTTGTATTTTTCAAGATTTATTTTACCCCAAAGCTGGAAATAGCTGAAATTCAAAAATAATCCAGCCAAAACATGTCAAGGCCATGTAGATGCCAAAGTGAGAGGTCCCTTGAACCATTTGACGATGTAGCCTTCATGTTTATTCGGTGGGTTTCACTAGAAAATTCACTTAATTCAGGGGTTTTTTTTTTTTCATCTAAATCTTGCTCAATTTGAGTATGTAAGTTTTTTACCTGGACTACACTGATTTTAGTTTTTTTAAATTTGAGTTTTTTTCAGAAATTAGAGAACTTTCGAGTTGTATATATATATAAAAAAAAAACCTCACAAACCTCAACTTCTGATAAATAACCTCCTTAGTGGTGACTACATGTGGCAGTAGAAAAATATCGGTCTCAGACTGGTAAGGGCTCTCTATAGGGCCAACATAACTAGTGGATGAAAATCTCTGAACTCAAAACTGGGTAGGAAAAAAAGAAACAAGAATTTAGCAGCAAATTTGCTGCCTGTCAGACAGCCTCCCTTATCTTAGCCATCCAAACCCACATTTTTACATATCTACACGATAAGTGAACAACATCTACTCTATCCTAATTTCTATTTGACATCTTTTATATGAGTTGGAAGGCATCATCTTAACATGTAGCTTATTAGTCACTAACTTGTTAACTTGCTTATTTAAACTGCTACGGTGGTCATCTTGTGTTAGTGCAGCCAAAAAATGAAGATATCACACACCATCTGCTATGACTAATATTTGCTTGTGTACACTTGGGTAGTCACATCAGTTTGGAGAAGATGCCTGAATGCTGTAAGTTAAATCAGTGAAATTGATGCATAAATAGGAGTGCAAACCCAAGTAAGTAAAAAGCCTCTTATTATGCCAATATTTATTTATGGCGGAGATCCTCACGCTTGTGTCATTCCAAGGATGCTGAGAATCACAGTTTGCAACAACAGCTCAACAGCCACAAGTTTAAAGAAACCAATATATAGTAATTTTTTTCTTAAACTTTTTCTGCAGTGCCTTGATAAAGGGCTGGCATCAGGCCCGGACTGGCCATTTGTGGGTTAGGGCAAATGCCAGAGGGGCTGCTATAAGGTCCCATAGAAAGTCAGTATTTAGTGGGCTGGTGGGGGCTGTTTGGGCCTCTATGTGGGCTGATGGGCCTCTTGTGTACCTGAAATGCCAGGGCCTATTTTAATTCTCAGTCCAGTCCTGGCTGGCATAGCCCGAAACGTTGGCGTGTTATTTGCACAAATAAAAAAGTTGAAACCAACAATCGGAGTGCCGCTGCAGCAATTATTTTCAATAGTCAGTATCAGCTATACATCTTTGTGGTACACTAATGGTTTGCTGACAAAATGTCCTTCCTACGGCCATTAATGTAAATCGCTGGTAGTAAAGACTATGCATCACATATGCCTCACATAGTTGCCCAAAATTGCCTCACAAGTTGACTTCAGGCTACTATGCAATGCGCATGTTATGCCACTGACTATTTACATTATTGCCGGCATGAATGCAACTTCAGACATTTTGTTGCACTTGAAGAGATTAAGCACAGACGATAAAATGTCCCATCTGCCAGGTAGCTAAAAGTGAGTAACACAAAACCTAGGAAAATATATTCATTTCCTAATTTGCATTAGATATATACAAAGAGAAAACATGAAAACTAACAGTCTTCTAAAGCAAAGGGAACCAAAGAAAAAGCTTAAGTTATGTTCATCACAACCCTTGGTATAAACTGATTTCCAAAATTTCTGTTTCCACAGCACCTTATGGAAACCAAAAATATTGAGTAACGAGTGTACAATTTGCACTCATACAGATAGGTCTCTGTTTTGATAAAGCCTGTGATCCTGGCATAGCTTATGTTATTTTTCAGCATGTTGAGACAAATAACATCACCACTGTTTTCTTTGAGTTGTCAGAGTATGTTTGCTAAATATTTTTCATAACAGGATTACGCTGTGTAATTAGAAATGCCACTGGCGAAATGAAATGAGTCAGAAATAAATATTTCACTTGATAAGACAGTAAGGACACTGTGTCCTCAGCAAAACAGCAGTTCACTTATGCTGATATCAACACTAAATGGAAACTTGTTATCCAGAAAACTCCAAATTACGGAATAGTTGTTTCTCGTAGACTCCATTTTATCCACATTTTTAAATATGATTTTCTCTATAGTAATAAAACCATGCCTTGTACTTGATCCAATTTAAGATATAATCAATCCTTAGTAGAAGCAAAACCAGCTTCTTGGGTTTATTTAATGTTTATTTGATTGTCTAGTAGACTTAAAGTGGACCCGTCACCCAGACACAAAAATCTGTTTTAAGCTCATTTAAAAATCTCAGCTGTCAATCAAATATTGTCTGTCACTCCTCTATGCCTTAGGCATAGAAGCGGGGCAGATAATTACTTTCACTTTCCATTCAGTAGTTAAATAAAAGCCCTTTTCAAATTTTTATTAAAGCATTCATAGCTGTTTTAAGCTCATTTAAAAATCTCGGCTGTCAATCAAATATCGTCTGCAACTCCTCTATGCCTTAGGCATAGAGGCAGGGCAGATAATTACTTTGACTTTCCATTCAGCAATTCCTAGATGTCACTGCTAGGGTTGCCACCTGTCCGGTTTTGAACCGGACAGCCCGGTATTTTGAAGGGCTGCCCGGTTCAATGCTTCCTGCCCGGTTTTCCATATAAGGAAAACCGGGCGGGATTAGCTTGATTGACGCCGCGACCGGCCAATCGGCGATCGCGGCGTCATAGCTCCGCCCCGTGACGTCACGGGACCGCCCACCGACGTCACGGGACCGCCCCGTGACGTCACGGGACCACCCCCCTGTCCGGCTTGAGCCACAGGGAAAGGTGGCAACCCTAGTCACTGCTCTCCACACATTCCCCCAGTTCTCTTAACCATTTAATTGTGTAGCCAGGACATGGGGATAGACATCGGGTCCCCCATTCTGGTGCACAAACAAGATTCTGAGATGATGCAAGGCTTGTCTTAATAACAGTGTCCACAAAATGGCTCCTGCCTGCTTGCTGTAATTATGAATTCCCAGACTGAAGAAACCAAGATTAAAATAATTTATGTGGTGTGATGTTCATTTTGCTTGACTAATGTGATAAAATATGATTTGGAATATTTTTTTGGGGTGACAGGTCCACTTTAAGGTAATCTACATTACAAAAAGATCAGTTATCTGGAAAAACCCAGGTCCTGAGCATTCTGACCCCATGCAGCAGGGGTGTCCAACCTGCGGCCCAGGATGAACATGAATGGGGCCCAGATTGAAAGGCTAGGCTCCTAAAGAAACGTCATGTTGCAAGGGATATAGGCGTAGGTAGGAGGGGGGACTCTGCCCATTGTCCAGTTAGTAGTAATAATTATATAATAATACATCTATTTAATATCCAGGTGTCCCATATTCCAGTGTATTCCCGTCTATATCTGGTTATTCAATTGGTATTGTAGTTATTTTACAGGTTCCATACCTGTATTATAAAATATAAGAATTTATTGAATGAAACCCCCCCCCCCCATATATCCTTGGACAGAAGTTGTGTTCTCACCTGTGTGCCCAGCAAGTTGTACCCAACGTCTTTTGAAGGGACTGAAAACAGGAATGTTCACCATCGTTCTGATCTTCTGCCATGATTTCTGTAGCCATGAACAAAAAATAAATAAATAAATGAAATATATACCTGTTAACAAGTAAACATATTTAACTCACCAACTTATAACTTCCCTGGCAGTGGGGTACAGGCCTCCCCTGCAAAATTATTTCCCAAAGCCCCCACCCACCATGGCTGAAATCTCTGGTGACCCACAGCATGCAAGAAATCGTGTCACCAGCAATTTTTTTCTCATCACATTGTAGTGTCATTAGTTCCTGAAAGCATAGATAGTTACCACTTCCCCAACCATATTTCTGACCTATTATCCAGAATGCTTGGGACCTGGGGTTTGCAGGATAATGGATCTTTACGTAATTTGCATCTTCATACCTTAAGGGGCAGATTTACTAAGGGCTGTAGTGAATTTTCAAATTACATTCACGTTTTAAAATTTCGAATTTTGAAGTAATTTTTGGCTACTTCGACTATCGAAGAGCCCAAAATTCTATTTCAATTGAAAAAAATTCAAATTTCAAAGTACAGTCTCTTAAAAAAATTTCGACACTTCGCCACCTTAAAGCTGACGAATTGCTATTGTATCCTATGAGGACCTCCTGGAACATTTGCTGTGATTTTTTCTAAGAAAATCGAAGGATTTTTTTGAAAATCCTTCGAATTGATCGATGAACTCAAACAATTAGAATGATTTTTATTCTGTCCATTTTCGATCGAAAACGGCCTTTAAAAATAATTCGATGGTCAACTTTCTAAGTTTTCGAACTTCGACCCTCAGTAAATCTTCCCCAAGTCTACTAGAAAATCATATAATTATTAATTAAACCCAATAGGCTGGTTTTGCTTCCAATAAGGATTAAGTACAAGCTACTGTTTTATTATTACAAAGAAGAAGGAAATTATTTTAAAAACTTAGTATTATTTCATTATAATGGAGTCTATGGGAGAGGGCAATTCCGTAATTCAGATTTTTCTGGATAACAGGTTTCCGGATAACAGATCCCATACCTGTACCTGGAACAATATTCAACAGTGTCCAGTTTTAAGTTAGACCCCACCCAACCCTACCTGTTTTAGAATATTTAGACATAATATGGGTTATGTGCAGGCCCGGACTGGCCATTTGTGGGTTAGGGCAAATGCCAGAGGGGCTGCTATAAGGTCCCATAGAAAGTCAGTGTTTAGTAGGCTGGTGGGGGCAGATTGGGCCTCTATGTGGGCTGATGGGCCTCTTGTGTAACTGAAATGCCAGGGCCTATTTTAATTCTCAGTCCAGTCCTGGTTATGTGATTACCTTATCACTTGGTTATGGTATTGTTTTGACTACAAATGTTTATGGCGAGATTCACTGATCCGAGATCTTAAGTGAAATTAGGACTTAAGGTGGCCATAGACGCACAGATAATATCGTACGAAACAAATTTTCGTACGATATTCGGTGCGTGTATGGTGGGAAATGAGCCGACCGACATCGTCAGAGGATTAAGATATCGGTCGGCTGGTTGATCGGACTGGACGGAAAATTTTGATCGGATGCCTTTGAAAGCGCCCTTAACATCAGCCATTGTTAGTGCTGAATCGTCAGATACAAGTAGAATTCTATTGTTTCTACCCGTTTATCTGACGATTCAGCTCTACACGTGTGTGTTGAAACGAACGATCTTTCTTGGAAAGATCTTTTCCAAGAAAGATCGTAATTGTTACGTCTATGGCCAGCTTAAGGCCTAGCCCCCTGTCAATTCAGGCATGTGCAGTATACCATCACGCTAAAAGTATTAGGGACTAAACTTATACTACTTACTGCATGACCATATAATAGCTGTAAAGCTTTATGCAGAATAGCAGAGGAAATGCTTTACATCACTGAATGCTGTTGTCTTGACTACTATACAATACTTACGATAAGGCAAAAGCAGTCAGTAACATGGTTATTAATGGTTAGCAGTCATAAAGTACTAATGAAATCCCTTGTCATGAACATGAATGGTTGCTTGAGGATCAGATAATAAACACAACTGCACTATACTACTCTTTAGAGAAGTTGAAGTGTGTGTGTAATTCTTGCTTTTGTTTTTTTGGTAAATTATGTACAGTAATAGGTCTTCTTCCTTATTGTTATGATCCTTACTTCTCTCTTTTGTGTTTTTTTTTTTTACATTTTAGCTAAAGGACCATTTACAATAAAAGGAAAAAAAAGAAATGCAATTGGTGTAGCTCATACTTCTCCAATCTTTTGTTGTGGGCATACAATGCAAAAATAAAGTTACATCTGCCAACTAACTCACGCCAGAGACTGTATATGGGGCATTAAAAGAAAAAGAAAAACACCTAAGCACAAATAGTTAAAAACACACCAATTCATGGTCCAGGTGCTTTAGCCCAAGAAGCGGAGAGACCCTAACAAATCAGAAAAATGTAGGCATTGAGCACAGACATGGCATCAAAAAGTAGTAAAATAAACTTTATTTATTTAAGCATCTCTTCAGTTTTATATGGTTCATTCCCAAAAGCCACTTAATCATATGAGGCTAGCCAGACTGATATCTGGCCCGAATGTGGCTGCTATCTATTGATGCAGTTATTGACAGGTCTTTATATGCCTCTCTGTATTATCTGATCATTGCTTCCCACCCATTCACTTGAATACTGGGTACAGATATTAGAGGAGAACGAATATGACTTTGTCAATCATTCCCCTGCCAATACAAAATCCTTTCTCTAACTTCATAGGATTCCTTTACTAACAAACATACATTATATTTTTAAACACAATGTGACCTTTTTTGAACACCCAACTGGTTCCTGCCAACTAAATCGTTCCATGACTGGAAAAATTGCAGTTTCATTGTTTTCTTTTCAAGCATGAGGAAGCTAAAAGGAGAACTATTATTAAAAACAAATTTTTAATATGAGCTTCATATTATTGCATAAAAATGTATCTGAATAATCAAGTAACGTTAGCCATACATGGGAGTTCAGATAGTATTTATGCACCTTATACACAACTGAATGAGCTCATGTCAAAAGGGGATTCATTTACCTTTTAAAAATAATAAATAAATGTGTCTTCTTACGATTTATTAAATCTACCTGCAAACAATGGACGGCATCCTCTGTAGCGGTAAACGAAATTGTGGTAAAAACCTATTTTTTCATGCCTTTTCCTCAGTGTCTTTATTTCCATTAGTGATTAGAAGACCCTGACTTCTTGCATAGCACCCTGGAGACTGACGGTGCTGTGGTCAATGGAAGCTAGTTTGTCAGTCTCTAGGACATCACTATTAAAATCCAGGCATCTTCAGACCAAGTGGTTGTTCCATTAGCATCCCTTGCTACTTGTTCCTGTTCTATGTAATGGAAATATATATTTTTCCTGTAGATCAGCCAGAATCACTATGACAACTGCATATCTTTAAGTAACCATTATGAAGCCTACTGTATTATACATGTCACGTTTAAAATACAAAAGGGATTTGGGTTACATTATGAACCCCCCCTATTACTGCCTACAGAAACTATGAACCTTTTGAA
The DNA here is from genome assembly GCA_024363595.1 of Xenopus borealis. Classification (NCBI taxonomy): domain Eukaryota; kingdom Metazoa; phylum Chordata; class Amphibia; order Anura; family Pipidae; genus Xenopus; species Xenopus borealis. The sequence continues at coordinate 92,794,115 of CM044445.1, read as the reverse complement.
TACTGTTTACAACTTTTCTGTGACCTAGATAAGCTGCTGTCAAACAATTATCATTTGCCCCCATAAAACATCCTAAATGTAAGGACTTGAAAAAAAGGCTAATATGAAGCAATTCCCTTAATAACAATCTCCTCTAACACTTCCCTGAGTTTGATAACACCGACTTGGAAGGAAAATGATTATGACAAGTTTGAGTTTCTTATACATCATTTTAAAAACACACCGCCACAATATCCACACGTTGTTTTAAATAGCATAGCAAGAATTAGAAGAGACTGTTGATAAGATCCCAAATATTAAAAAGAAACATATAGGTCCAAAGATGAAATAAAATCCCAAGAGTCTTCTGAACAATTTGTGACCCATTTTGCATAAAATTACCCAATTATCTTTTATGTAAAGATCTCAAATTAATAATATAGCATAAACAACTTCACAAAGCTTGCATTCTCGTATCTACCACATACCCTTAGATGCAAAAATAAAATATTATTATGAATGCCACAGGTCTACTGGAAGATTTACCCAATATGCATAGGATTATCCAGTGATGTTACATGCAGGGACTCCACATAAACATGTAGCAGGCTGATAAAGTAGTTGCAGTTTATGTATCAGGTACTCCCCTACAGTTTACAGACTAGCAAATGTGGGTCCTAAATTGTAGTTGGAAAGGGAGGGGGTGATGTTTCCTCATCCTGTGTCAAAGTATACCCTGGTAGTTCCATAGTTTGTCACTATATATATATATCAAGTAGAGTCAAGTCAAGTAGTTATTCATTGCCATTTGTACCAGGAGTACATAGGAATTTCTTTTGCAGCATAATGCAGTGAGACACATATTGATTTTTACAATATATTGATATTTACAATATGGGATACAGAGTGTAGGGTTAATAAATAGTAAAATGTAAGTAAGTGCGTGTAGGGAGTGCAAAATAGACCATTTCGTTTGTTGGGACTACATGATTTGTCGGATGGGTGATTCTTTTTTTTTATCTGTGGGACTCATTTGCAATTAGCCTGACAGCCCTTGGAGATATATATATGTGCCTGGGTGCAGTATCAAAATATCGACAATCTATCAACAAAAGGGGATCCACACTCTCAGGTCTTAGTAAATGAAAAAAATGATTTATCTAAAAATGCACGACTGACGTTTCAGCCTCCTCTGAGGCCTTTCTTTTTTTTTTTTGAGAAAGGCCTCAGAGGAGGCCGAAACGTCAGTCGTGCATTTTTGAATAAATCATTTTTTTCATTTACTAAGACCTGAGAGTGCGGATCCCCTTTTGTTGATATATATATATATATATATACATATATATAGTGAATAAAGTACCCCCTCTTGTAAAATATAAGGATATTATAAGTTACCGAGGAGTTTCATGACCATATAAAAACACGAGGCCGAAGGCCGAGTGTTTTTATACAGGTCTTGGAACTCCGAGTTAACCTCTAATATCCTCATATTTTGCAAACGGGGGTACTTTATTTATTATAATACACAAGTTTCAGGGAGTCATGTCACAGAAATGACATCAGAACTCAACGTTTATAACTGATGACATCAGAACTCACCATTTATACGGATATAATTTACAAGATATTCACGGTTTTTGTGTATTATATGTGTATTATATATATATAGTTACAGGATTCGAATCTTGGGTGTAGCTTGCCAGAATAGGGATCCAAGTGTACAAAACGTAGGGTCCATCTGACTTAGGTTGAAAGCTGAAAGCTGTAGTTGGGCATTTGCAAGTAGTCTGTGGCCCCTAATGCTAAACAAATGTTTTGAATCATCTGTGCCTATTTGTCAAGAGATATTGTCCTGCCAATAAAGAAGTTTATTTTTAAAAACTACTGGTGCCCATTTTGCCTCCAACATTACACTTTGGGGCCGATCTACTAAATTCACGTGAAGGATTCGAAGTTCGATCAAATTAAGAACGTAGGATTTCTTCGTTTGGTCGAATATGTGAATTTTGCTATATTCGATCATCGAATAGGGAATGGTCGAATGATCGAATACATTTGAATAGAGTTGAATGGACGAATATTCAATGATGCGATCATTCGATCAGCGAAGGATTTTATTTTTTAAGTTTCTTCGATTGCCTACTTCGGCAGTTTGGACCTACCAAATTGCAATAGAAGCCTATGGGAGCACTCCCATAGGCTTCTGAGACTAAGTCCTGATCGAATAGGATTCGTACGATCGAAGTGTTCGATCGTTTGAATCGTACGAATCATTCGAACAATCAAATGATTTCTTCGTTCAGTAGAATGATTTATTCGACTGATCGAATAGGTTTGTATTCGATCGTCGAATGATCGAATATCGAATAAAAGGTAGCCTAGAACTATTCGATTATCGAATAAAAACTAATTATTTTTGGGGAATAATAGTAAATTTGCCCCTAAGTGTGGTTTATTTTGTGGTAGAGCAGTGAGTATCCCCCCCCTTATAACAGGCTCACCTGTATCACCATTTTGGCTTATGAAAGAAAGGAAGGACTGCCAACTATAAGATTTCAATTTCCTATGAAAGAACAAAAGTGACTCAATATATTAGTAATAGTTTGTCCCCGATATTCTTCTTTCTGTTGTTTTCAATTCTAAGTAGTATTTGATATTTCTAAACCAACACAGAACCATAAACAGCACTACATATCCAAATATAAAGCTTGTGATATTTAGCAAATATTTCTGTTCTTGTTTGGTTGAATTCATTAATAAAAAAAAAACCACATTCATGAAATATAGCTGCCACTCCTCTCCTGGCACTTTGTTTATATGACTAAATAAGTTCCTTATAAAAGCCATGCTGGCTGCACCTATGGGTGGAGGGAAAAGAAGAATGTAGTTTTCCAGGGCAAGATCAGGCAAGCAGTAACAAAACATAAATACTGTTAATATTATAAAGAGGTTGGGCTGAATCGATATGGTTGCATTGTGGGAAAATGTTCTTATTTGCTACATATCTGAACATAGTAAATGTTTTTTTACAACAGCAAAACAAAGTGTATAGTTAAAAAAAAGAATATATCACTGGCAAGTGTTGCCTAAAGGGTGGTCTGGGGCTCAAGTATAGGATTATAGTATAATAAATGTTCCCTGTACAAAGAGCCAAATCATTCACACAATCTATTAGCAACTGGATAAGAACCAGAATAAATCAATTCTTGTTTCTAATATACAAAGCGCTTCTGAGGTGCAGAATTTTCTATAAAATGATGGGGGTACACTGGATATTTATCCAATGTATTCTTGCTGTTAGGGGGAGCAAATAATGTACAATACACACTATTATTTGAGGGCACACGTTCAAGTGCAAATTAAAAAAAAACAAAGCAAATCGGCCAATTCACTCTATTCGAATAAGGGGGATTACTTTCAAATGACAAATATTGCCACTTCTTTTGCCTGAAGCACTGTCATTGTTGTGGAGCACTTGCACAGTTTGTATGACCCAGCTTTAAGGAGAATAAAATACAAGCACCTAAAGGTGGCCATACACGTTCCAATTACAATCTTTCCTGGAAATACTGTAGAGCTGAACGGTCAGATATACAATTAGCAACAATAGAATTCTACCCATATCTGACAATTCAGCACTTACAATGGCGGATGTTTGGATTTCATCAAAGGTGATTGATCAAAATTTTCTGGCCAGCCCAGTCGATGAGCCGACCGTTATCCAAGTGTTCTGCCAATATCAGCCGGCTAGTCTCACACCATACTAAATAGTGTACGAAGATTTGTTTTGTACTATATTATCTGTGCGTCTGTGACATAGCACCCACCAACCCTGCTGTGCTGCTATTCGTTTTGGCAACAAGCAGGCCAAACTGGGCTGTGTATGGGGCTACATCAAGGTACCTCATTTAGGTGCATGGCTTTTGTTCTTTATCTCTTTTTTTGCAGTTCTACATAAGCTCACAATTATTTTAATTTATGGTACCATGCATTTTCTGACCATAATATAATTTAGTCTATTTGTAAAGAAACACGGCTGATATTCTGTTAAATGGTAGTGAATTTGTATATATTCATAATTTATGAATCCACAAATGTATCTGGCCACATCTAAAAACTAACCACTCCTCTAGCGATAATATTTTTAAATATTTTATGAAACTGTAATGATTTTCAGGATTTCTTCAGCTGCTATTAACACTGTACCACCAAGCTGCTGTACGTATAGCGAGATTCACCAGATCTTTAACCAACGTGGATTTTCTCTCAGAACTAGAAAGAGATTTGTGAGGTCTTTTATTCCTTGAATGAGGATTAACAACCCGAAAACTTGAATTAATCGAGCTTTCTGCAAAAAAAAAAACTTGCGTCGCTTCTGATTAATGGAGCAAAATCCACTGAAAGAAAACATCATGAAGACTATGAACATCCTCAAATGGTTCAAGGGTTCTATGCCACTGACTCCTACATGACCGCGACAGGTTTTAGATGGTGTTTTTCTGATTCTAACTATTTCCAGCTTTGAGGTATAATACATTTTGAAAAATTCGAGTTTTGATTGAAAAATACCCTTGAAAACGCAGATTTTCAGTAGAAAAAACAACTTGATCTTTGATATAAAACCCTTAAGAGTATATACGTCTACCCTGATTACCAGTGTCTTCACAGTCCACTAACGATTATCCACAGACAAGTAATGCAACTCTATATATAATGACACGTTATTTTATTTTTTATGGTATATCACCTGATAACAATTTACCCACTATTTCATTAAATCTCTGTATATTGGGCGTGTTTAAATGATCTGATCGTTATTTTAACACTTTAGTTGCCAAGTCCTGCAATATTTCAAAAGAAGGGCTGCAAAATGGTAAGCCCAATGATTTTTCATTATTTTAAAGAGGACATTTAAAGGGGTGGTTCACCTTCATGTTAACTTTTACTATATTGTAGAAGGGCCAATTCTAAGAAACTTTTCCATTGGTCTTCATTATTTATTTTTCATAGTTTTTTAATGATGTGAATTTTCTTCTGTTTCTTTGCAGCTTTCAGATGGTGTCACTGACACCATCTAAAAACAAATGCTCTGTAAGGCTACAAATGTATTGTTATTGTCACTTTCTATTACTTATCGTTCTATTCAGTCCATCTCCTATTCATATTCCAGTCTCTTATTGAAATCAATGCAGGGTTGCTAGGGTAATTTGTACCCTAGAAACCAAATTGCTGACACTGCAAACTGGAGAGCTGCTGAATAAAAAGCTAAATAACTAAAAAACCACAAATAATAAAAAATTAAAACCAATTGCAAATTGTCTCAGAATATCACTCTCTACATTATACTAAAAGTTAACTCAAAGGTGAACAACCCCTTTAACAGGACGATTTGTGATACTGACCTTTTGTTATCCTTTTAATATGTTGTTGAAGTTTTTTTCTTATTGTCCTTAAGAGAAATTTCCTGTTATTTTTAAAGGAAACAGATATTCCCTATGGTCTACTTTCTAGAGAAGCAGCAACGTTTATTTTACCATGAAAAGCTTCTGTTGATGTATTGGTATGGTCTTCTAGAATGATTTTTAAAAAGAAAACGTAGTAGTCGAACACAATAATAAATTGTTTTAGGAAATAATATACCCGTTATTACAAAACATAAGGATACTTACTTTACTGGGGTTATTTATCAAAGGTCAAGTTTTAGAGGTTTTTTTATACCTTGAATGAACTCCCAACTTGAATGTTTTCTGATTTAAGAAAAAACTCGAATCAGTGAATTCGAGGTGAACAACCCAAAAAATAGAGTTAATAAAGTTTTCCACGGGACGTTTTCAAGCGAAACCCACCGAAAAAACCCCCAAACATTGTGAAGGCTATTGAGACCTCTGCCTTTGACTTCTACATGACCACGACTGGTTTTTGCTAGAGTATTTTAGGATTCAAGCTATTTCCAGCTTCAGGGTATGATATATCTTGAAAAATTCAAGGTTTTTTTTTTTTTACAAAAACCTGAAAATTCTGAGTTTATTTTTTTAATCTGAAAAATTGAGTTTTTGACTGAAAACTACCCTTGAAAAACTCAAATCTTTCGAGAAAGCACAACACTACCTTTGATGAATTTGTCTCTATATGTCACTGCTGAGTTCTACTACTCTGTTATACAAGTCATGGTGAGTCTGCAGAGATTTCCAACTTCCTTTTAGCTGTTTGTACACAATTCTTTAACATACACAAGTTTTGACAAGCCATGTAATATTTGACATCAATGAGCACTGCTTTTATCACTAATGGCTTAGTTTAGAAAGACATATTTTACACGTATTTATGGCTTTTATGCATTATACAGGGTATAATATACCCCATGCCCGGACTGGCAATCTGTGGGTTCTGGCAAATGCCAGAGGGGCTGCTATAGGGTCCCATAGAAAGTCAGTATTTAGTCAGTATTTAGTGGGCTGGTGGGGGCTGATTGGGCCTCTGTGTACCTGAAATGCCAGGGCCTATTTTGACTCAGTCCAGGCCTGATGTACCCCCTAATACAGAATATACAGTAGAACTCAGATTTTATATTTATTTATTTAACAGTTTCCCAGAAGTTACACTGCTTTTTTGCAGTCCTATAAAGGCAAGTGGTGTCTTTTTTTACTGAGAACTGATGCAGTCTTGTGAGACGTAAAATTTGGGTTCTAGCGTATAAGCAGTCACCAAGGCATTCCATGATCATATAAAAGAACAAAGCTGAAGGCCTGAGAGAAGAACATGTACACATGTGTATGGAGCACAATTGATCTTTTGCCTCCTGTTGAATCATGGGATCGACTCGGCAAAGGACCTAAACCTTTGTGTTACTGAGCCACTATTTTCTTTTTCTCTGTAATAATAAAACAATACTTGGTACTTGATCCCAACTAAGATAAAATGAATCCTTTTTAGTGGCAATACAGTTCTATTGGGTTTGATTCGTGTTTAAAGAAACGGTAACATCAAAAAATGTAAGTGTTATTTTCATTTTTCAATTATTTTCAATGGGGCTGTACTCACACGAACGCATGTAGGCACCAAACGCAGGTTCAGACGCAACATGCTGCATTTTTCCTGCGTTTGGCACCTACATGCGTTCGTGTGAGTACAGCCCCATTGAAAATAATTGAGTGCGTCTATACCTGCGCTCCCCTGCGGCTGAACGCAACAAAACGGAACGCAGTGGAGCGCAGGTAAAATGCCTGTGTGTAAGGGCCCTTAACAATATAATGCAGTGTTGTCCCACACTGGTAAAACTGCTGTGTTTGCTTCAGAAACACTACTATTGTTTATATAAATAAGCTGCAAGTGTAGCAATGGGAGCAGCCATTCAAAAGAAGAAAAGGCTCGGGTTACACAGCAGATAAGCTCTGTAGAACATAATGGTGTTATCTGTTATCCACTATTTAACCTGTGCCATATAGTCTTTTTTTCAGTTTCCACCATTGCTGTTTATATGAACTATGTGTGTCTGAAGCAAACACATCAGTTTTACCAGTGCAGGGCAACACTACATGATATTTTCATTACATTACTTTCTGGATAACAGGTCCGATACCTGTATTTGCCTATAAAAGCTGCCCAATTCCAACTGAGTATAGCATGCCCAGTGCATAATATTTCTATCCCCATACCTCTCTGTCAGGGTTTTTTGTTGCTGTTCTAAAAATATCAGCAGCAAATCACATTAACTGTAACTGTACATCTTAATAATGTGCCATTAAGATATAATAACAATATGTTGTTCTTATCCAGGGAGGTTTCAGCAATCATAATGTGTCTTTCTCTCTATGCACAGCAAGCTTTTTATTAGGGCAAGAACACTAGCCAAAGGAGAATCTTACTAAGGCTCCTTTTCATGAAACAAAAATGTATATAGCGTACAGGTGTATCCTTCCTTTACATCCTGTTTGTACCACAGCTGCAGCTGGCTGAAGCTCTAAAGTATCAAATGTCTGTATATATAGAAGTGGTGACATTTGTAACAGGACTTTCATAACCCGCACTGCTCTCAAAAGTAACGACATATCATGGAGACTCAATTCATTAAAAGGGGAGTCTCATCTGCAGATTGACTGTAAGCAAGAGACTGCTAGTGGTGTTCTAAGACGGATTACAGTTGATTTTTACATATGAACACTGCACATGTTTTTGCTCTGCCACTTTCCAGTTTGGGATTTGACTATGTTATCTGGTTCCACTTGCACTTGTTGGGAAGTATAGAAAATTCACATTCAACAACCTACAGTATATTTGAGAATGATGCTCCAATCTATTGATAGGTCTATCTCAAGAGAGTAGAGAAGTAAACCAACCTTAATGAAATACCAAAATGTTTCACGAAACAAAACGCACCCGTGTAAATATTATATTCTAGATGCAATTCCATGAGGAAAACTTGTATCATATTTTTTCTCATGAAAGCTCAAGAGATATCCAAGGGTAAATTAGGGTCTGAATGAGGCAATACATTTTCAATGCCATTAAGTATATATACATAAGTATATAATCAGACTCCTATAGAACCCATACATTCAACCAGATTATTTACTGTATGTGCTTTCAGGTGCAAATCATAGCATTTCATCAGCACTATAATTTATGCAGATTGCATTGTATCAATGGTTTGATGGTGTACTTAGTCAGGTATATCCTGTAAAATATACGTTACAAATGGTGACTGTTTATGTAATCAGTTCAACCCTTTAGCAGCATCATTGGTGCCATATGATTTACTGAAATTTGTGTATTGTAAAAAGGGATGTAATTCCTCTTGTTCTCTTGTAAGATAGAGTATATTGGAACACCAGAAGTCACATCCTTACATGTATAACATTATTTGTGCCATTATATCAGGGGTCCCCAGCCACCGGGCCGTGGCCCACTACTGGGCAGTGGACATACCTGAACTGGGCCTCCAAGCTGAGTCTGCATTTGACGCAGACGCACTGAATTTGACTCAGACACTCCGAAGTTGACGTGGACGCGGTGAATTTGACTTGGATGCACCAAATTTGACACCGGGGTGTCTGAATTTGATGCGAAGCACACAACATTTGACGCTGGCAAGCCCAAATTTGACGTGATGTGTGCAGATGACGCCCCCCTGGTCCTTGCAAAAAAATATAGGAAGGACAAAAGTTGTCAACCCTAGCCATGTCACACGCCAATCCACTTTGTTCCAAACCAATATCACTTTAAGGTGGCCATACACGTAGAGATCCGCTCGTTTGGCGATGTTGCCAAACGAGCGGATCTCTCCCCGATATGCCCACCTTGAGGTGGACAATATCGGGCTGATCCGATCGTGGGCCCTAGGGCCCAACGTTCGGATCAGTACAGGCGGTCGGATCGCGGGACCGCATCAACGAACAGATGCGGCCGCGATCCGACGGGATTTTTAATCCTGCCCGATCGACATCTGGCCGACTATCGGCCAGATATCGATCGGGAAAGCCCGTCGGAGGGCCCCCCACACGGGCCGATAAGCTGCCGACAGTGTTGTACTGGCCCACCGGAATACCAGGAAAACTCCCTGTGGGCCAAGGTGTTAGTGGGCCCTCATGCTGCTAAACTTTTGGCATATTTCATGGCCATTCCCTAATTCCATGAGAACAAAGAGGCTAAATAGATGGAATAATTGATTATAGTATGTAAAGAAAACAAACTAGGAGAATAGAGGTTGATTGAGGAGATGAGGAATATTAGTACTGAGAGTGGGCCCCTGGTCTAAGGTTTTATGGTGGGCCCCTGGTCTAAGGTTTTTGGGTGGGCCCCTGGTGCCCCAGTCCGACACTGGCTGCCGACACAGTCTGTCGGCAGCTTTTATCTGCCCGTGTATGGCCACCTTTAGACTGACAGGCACAGCATCAGCCTGTGCACAATCGGGGTGGATTTTGCCATGATTTAGCCTGGCACTAACAGGCTGATGAATGAACCAGATCAAATGTTTTAGCTCCCCTGGTGTTGCTACACCTGCAGAGAAAGTCACTTGTGTAACATGGCCTAAGACAAATTGTGCAGATGCTATATGATATATAGTTTAAGGGGCATAAGCCTAACGTAAAGGGGTTGTTCACCTATGGGTTAACTTTTATTATGATGTAGAGAGTGTTATTCTGAGACAATTTGCAATTGGTCAGGCCGGAATTTCAGGAGAGGCCACCTAGGCCAGCAAGATATTTAGGGGTGGCAAGCAGGCACCCCTAACATCCATATATCTGTCAGTATAAGACTGAAAGAAAAAGCAGCTGTAATGTAATTTATTCAATCATTGTTGTACCTTATTAATAATCACATAAACAGTTAAATGATCTTGCCCGCAGCAGATGATGGACACATCGGGCATTTAAGCGATCGTTTTGAGACAATCGTGGTCTCACGATAACCATTGGATCTTTCAAAAATCTTTACGTCTATGGCCAGCTTAAAAGGGAAACTGTCATGAGAAAACATGTTTTTTTTTAACCGCATCAGTTGATAGTGCTGCTACAGTAGACTTCTGCACTGAAATCCATTTCTCAAAAGAGCAAACAGATTTTTTTTATATTCAGTTTTGAAATCTGACATGGGGCTAGACATTTTGTCAATTTCCCAGCTGCCCCGGTCATGTGACTTGCGCCAGCACTTTAGTGCTGGGACAGACAGGGAGATTCGGGGAGATTCTGTCGCCTGGCGTTTAATCGCAGGCGACAATCTCCCTGAACTCCCTTCTCCCTGTCTGCCGCTTGTTTAAATGAAAAAGCGCCAGCGCTGTGCACATGCGGCACGGCGATTTACGGAATCGCCCGAAGTTTCCTCACAAAGTAACTTCAGGCGATTCCGAAAATCGCCTCGCCGCGTATGTATCAGCGCTGGCGCTTTTTCATTTAAACAAGCGGCGGACAGGGAGAAGGGAGTTCAGGGAGATTGTCGCCTGCGCTTAAACGCCAGGCGACAGAATCTCCCTGTCTGTCCCAGCCCTTAGGAGGGAGCTGCTTTCTGGCAGGCTGTTGTCTTTCCTTCTCAATGAAAAAGGTTTTATTATTGAGTGCTGTTCTTAGATGTACCGGGCAGCTGTTATCTTGTGTTAGGGAGCTGTTACCTGGTTACCTTCCCATTGTTCTGTTGTTAGGCTGCTGGGTGGGGCAAAGGGATGGGGTGATATCACTCCAACTTGCAGTACAGCAGTAAAGAGTGACTGAAGTTTATCAGAGCACAAGTCACATGACTTGGGGCAGCTGGGAAATTGACAATATGTCTAGCCCCATGTCAGATTTCAAAATGAAATATAAAAAAAATCTGTTTGCTCTTTTGAGAAATGGATTTCAATGCAGAATTCTTCCGGAACAGCACTATTAACTGATGCATTTTGAAAAAAATATTTTTTTTGGGATCCCTTTAAAATTGGATATAAGCCTGTATGACTTGGGAGATGGTCATTCCATAATTTAGAGCTTTCTAGATAATGGGTTTCCGGATAACGGATTCCATAGCTGTACCTCCAAATAAAAAGTTTACTATGCACAGACGGATTACATTAGGCTCTCAAAACCAAGTAGAAGGTCTCTCAAGAAGATTTAGAAGGATTTTATTGGATAACTTTTCTTTTTCCCTGGGATAAATCTATTAAATATTTAGAAAGCAGCAAGTTCTATTCCCTCAGTGGTCACTAGTGTTCCCAGTTAGTGAAGATCCCCTAGCAGCGAAAGTGTAGGAGGATGGGAAGTACTACACAATAAGGAAGGAGTTCAGAAACTTTTGTGCTAGGGTAAGATAAACATAAGCATGAGCCTTGACATATAAAAGCATATGGAAATGATTAATTGCTACATTTACACAATATTTCTTCTGCAGTATGCCACAAACTGTCTTCTGCCAGTAGAATGTTCTGCTTCTAAGGCATTTGCACTTTTAGGCTTAATTACGCACACAGTTGGAACACTGTCACATTCCCTAGAACCTATTACATTTAGCATTTTAGGTAGCATTTAAGCACGTTAATACACAATGGCCCCTTCTGTCCGAACTAGGACAATCCAGATAATCCATGTTTACAGTCTGAAAATATTCCACATCAAACCTGTTAATTCCTGAGCTGTTATGTTGCTCTGGTATTTGTCCACATTTCTCTTCCTATTGATAAAAAAAAGGGAGGGAATAACCATCTCAGTCTGACATCTGTAATGTGTTTCCCTTCATAATGACATAGCATCAGTCAAACACTGAAACAAAACGGCTGAGTTTGTCGACTAAGAAGTCCTTAATGGGAATGTCATGGGGAAAAAGTTTTTTTTTCAAAATGCATCAATAAATAGTGCTGCTTCAGCAAAATTCTGCATTGAAATCCATTTCCCAAAAGAGCAAACAGATTTTTTTATATTTCATTTTGAAATCTGACATGGGGCTAGACATTTTGTGGATTTCCCAGCTGCCCCAAGTCATGTGACTTATGCTCTGATAAACTTCAATCACTCTTTACTGCTGTACTGCAAGTTGGAGTGATATCACCCCTCCCTTCCCCCCCCCCCCAGCAGCCTAACAACAGAGCAATGGGAAAGTAACCAGATAACAGCTCCCTAACACAAGATAACAGCTGCCTGGTAGATCTAAGAACAGCACTCAATAGTAAAAACCCATGTCCCACTGTGTTCCATTCAAGAAGGAAAAATAACAGCCTGCCAAAAAGCAGTTCCCTCCTAAAGTGCTGGCACAAGTCACATGACCAGGGGAAGCTGGGAAATTGACAAAATGTCTAGCCCCATGTCAGATTTCAAAACTGAATATAAAAAAAATCTGTTTGCTCTTTTGAGAAATGGATTTCAGTGCAGAAGTCTACTGGAGCAGCACTATTAACTGATGCGTTTTGAAAACAACATGTTTTCCCATGACAGTATACCTTTAAAGCTGGCCATAGATGTAAAGATTTTTAAAAGATCTTTTCGTTATCGTAAGACCAAGCTTATCTTGAAACGATCGTTTAAATGTATGATTTGTCCATGAATTAAAAAGACCATTAAAAGCGATGTTGTCTAGTTGAAGCCAGGAAAACTGAGGGTAGCTGCTTGCTTGGCCCTGCAAATAATTGGATGATAGATAGATTTCACTGTGACCAATGAAAATTTTCTAATCTGGCCCATCAATTTTCTGATCAATGTCAGATGAAAAATCGTGTTATGCGCGATCGTTCGATTATCGATCGTTCGATTATTTGACGGATTGATTGGATTGCACTAAAATCAGTTATTCATGAAAGAAAAATCTTTGAATTCAGCTTTATCAATCCAGACACAATCAAACATATTATCTGCATTTCAATTATCAGAAAGGGAGACTACATACTTACATACCAAATAATACTATATGGGTGCCAAATGGATCCATCAAAAGCTCATTTATAGGAAAGCATGTTATAGCATTGGCCAGACTGATAATTTCCATATACAAATAAAGAGTTATCATTATTTCACTGTCCAGTGAGCAATGGAATTGCTAAAAGGGATCGCAACACTTTTTTCAGTTCAGCTGGTATCAGATAGTTCACCAGAAATAAAGACTTTTTTAAATTACTTCTATTACTACTACTACTACTAGTTTCTATGTGTTACCATTTTTCTATCATTGGAGTGTAAAGTTTCATTTTTTTTCCTTCTAAATCAGGGGAGGGGGGCCGACCCTGTACACTGTTCTAAATTGACACATTTAGTTGATCCATTTCTTATGTTTGTCCCTGCTGAGCAGAGTCCCTGAGCTTCATTAAAGGCAGCTGTTGATACAATAGTTGCTAATATTCCAGAAATTCTGAATTACTGAGCAGCCAGACTCAAACACCAAAGACAGGCACATTAAACATTAAACGTAAGGGCAGAACTACATGGCAGACTTACCTTGGTTTCCGTCGGATCCGACGCTGGGCAGCAAAATGATCACGTCAAGTCAGATTCGATAGGAACAAGGTAGGTAATAGGAAGTGGGATGGTTTCGCAAGGGTGATCCAACGCAGCACAACTGTCGGATGCAGATGCATCCGACTTGACGTGGGTGTTTTGTCACCCGACGGAAACGCAGGTAAGTATGCCATGTAGTTATGCCCTAAATTTTGGGAACATCTTTAAAAAAAAAAGATGGAAAGTAATTGGAAAAGTCTTTATTTCTGGGAAGCAATCTGAAAACAACTGAACTGAAAAAAGTGTTTGGAAGGTGAACAACCCCTTTAACCCCTGCACAACTGAGCAGTGAGGCAAATTGAGAGTGTCTGAAAGTGGAAAAAAGTCCCAAAGTTATAAGTGGACTGGTTGGGGCTTATCTGGTCAGCGATGGGGAGGAGAGCAGCGGGGTGAAGGATAGAATAGTAAAAGTTTTCTGGGAAGTACAGCTACAGTAAATTTGTAACACAGGTTCCAGCCTTGTGACAACCCTAATCAACTTTTTGTGGTTTTCAATAATGCCTACAAATTAGTTAGTATTTTTTTTTCGTTAACTGTGCTTCAACTTTGCTATATTCTCTGGACAAATACTGGGCGTTCTTATTAAAAGAAAACTATACCCCCAAAATTGTTTGAGGGTATAGTTTTCCTTTAATAGAATTTGCAAGGCGGACTGTGTTCCCTTTCAAACAACTGACTGACACAATGTCTGCAGGAAGAAAGACAGGTTGCTCATAGGGGGGATAGTGAAGGGTGGAGTAATCTCTTCAAAAACAATACAGAATGTTTACTGATTATATTCAGGAACTTTCACAGTGAGATGAAACTAATAGAAAATATTTGTCTTGGTGATTGTGCAAGTTTTCTTGTGCATAGTGCCAATATACATGCTGTGTATTATTACAAATGAGGTGCTGCATGCAGAACATAGAGGTGCCAAAAGCTTTGAACCACTGACAGACAAAGTAGAGGGTTGCACATTGCAAATGAGGCCTAACATATTTTTAGTTTTAGGGCTCCTACACACGGGCGTTTTTACCTGCGCAGGTATAGACGCACTCAATTATTTTCAATGGGGCTGTACTCACACGAACGCATGTGAGCGCCGAACGCAGGAAAAATGCAGCATGTTGCGTCTGAATCTGCGTTCGGCGCTTACACGCGTCTCGTGGGTACAACCTCATTGAACAAAATGAGGTGCGTCTAGACCTGCGCTCCCCTGCGGCTGAACGCAGCCAAACGCAACGCAGGGGAGCAGGGGAGCAGGGGAGCGCAGGTCAAAAACGCCCGTGTGTAGGAGCCCTTATGCAAATTTGGATTTGTTTCAGTAATCTTTCACATATGATTCAGGGACTCAGTCGAATCTCAAAAATTGGATTCGGTGGATCCCTAAAAACAAAGAATTTGGGGGAAAGAATTAGATTTTATTAAGTTTTTCCCCAATCCGATTGAATCTAGCTTTTTTAATAATAATAATAATAATAATAATAAGGTCATATTGTGGATTTTACTTTGGTCCGATTTTTTAATTAAATAATGAGAACAATTCAGATT
The DNA here is from genome assembly GCA_024363595.1 of Xenopus borealis. Lineage (NCBI taxonomy): Eukaryota > Metazoa > Chordata > Amphibia > Anura > Pipidae > Xenopus > Xenopus borealis. The sequence goes on along the minus strand of CM044445.1, from coordinate 92,778,657 downwards.
GTTATGAATAACCCCTCAAAGGAACACTAATTTAAAAAGGGGCTTAAATTGCCATTTCTAATCAAATCAAGGCCATGCATCATGCACTTGCTTCCTCAAACACAAAACAGCTTGGCAAGCGCCTCAGGTAGTTACAGTTTTACTTGCAAAACCTTTGTGTAATCAGGCCTAGCCTCTTGGGAGGTATGCAATGTCAACAAGGCAAATAACATTGTTATCTGCTGGGGCGTTTTGTTTGCCTTTGGAAAAAGCCACATCCTTCAGTAATCACCCTCTCCAGTAAATAATCCACTTTAAGGAGCTGATTATGAATTTTGCATTACACGTGGATGAAAACCTTTCTCTCAGTTGATATTTCCGAGAAGTTATTTTGGGTGACTAAAGCAGAAAGTGCAGCCAGTCCACACCTAACAGCTCAGGGCTATTTTTATTTGGATTTTGATTTCTGATAAGGCTGGTTTAAAAGCAACCAAGTTTTGTTTATCACACAAATTTTCTTTTTCGGGAAAGTACTTAATGTGGGTTTTTTTTTTTTTTAACAAAGGAAGATTTGAATTGCCACAATCAGCACCGTTGTTGTCTTTGTTTTAAGCTAAGGCTTTCTGATTCTACCAATTTGTATCCACAGGGGATTCTAATGTGGACCATTAGATAATAGCTGATTAGAGAGCTGCATTAGAGAATGGCAGATGGGTTAATTGAGGATGGAGAGTGGATACATTTTAGCTATGTCAGCATGGTGAATGGAGAGATCCATTATTATTAATAACATGTATTTATAAAGGGCCAATATATTCTGCAGCACTGTACAATTAATGGGTTTTATACACTGATTATACAATTACAAACATAGTCAACCAATAACCAATACAAGACGTGAAGAGGATAGCATGAGTTAGCTTACACAGCAGCTACAAAAGGTATGGAAGGAAAAGTATACGGACACATATTGCGGTAGGGCTTGTATTGTGTATACATTATAATTGTGAATAGTGTTTCATTTAAAGAGGTTGCTCCCCTTTAAATTCATTTTTAGTATGATGTAGATTTGTAGAAAGTTATATACCGAGACGATATGCAGTTGGTCTTCATTTTTTTATTAAATGCGGTTCTTGAATTATTTCATGTTTTGTTCCGCAACTCTCCAGTTTGGAAATTTGCAGCTAGCCGGTTGCTAAGGTCCAAACTATCCTATCAACCGAGCACTGAAAAGCCTGAATAGAAAGATAAGAAATAAAATATAACAATAAAATTGTAGTCTCACAGCGCAATTGTTTTTTGGCAATGACCTTACTACTTGAGCTTCTAACTCAGAGTAGGTTGTGTATGTTTTGATAATATCTAAGGTCCTGGATAGGATCTGCCAGATACAACAAACTGTTGTCAACAAACACTGACACTTTTTCAGTTATCCCTCTCAGTTTGAAACCATCTGTCCTGGGTGTTTGTCTTATTACGCATGCCAAGGGATCCACGGTAGAGTCCGGCAGCGAGTCGGGTACCTACGGGTTACCCCCAAAATCCTGTGGTACCCTGCGGGTTGTGGGCAGAATTTCCGAGTGCGGGTATAGACGTGGGTCGGCAGTTCTGCAGGTTTGCAGGCCACAGGTCTTCTCAATAGCGACTTTTCCTCATTTTTTATGATCACGCTTACTTCCGATGCTGTCCTGATTCCTGATGGTCAGCAGGTCGCGTGTTCGGGTTGCGGATAAGACCTGCGGGTCCAGGCAGGTAAATGTGGGTAACTGGTCCGAGTTGCAGATTACAGATTGCAGGTTGCGGGTATGGGTTGGGTACGGGTCAAAAAAATGTACCAGCGAAGGACTCCATTGTAACAATGAAGAGTGGAAGAGAGAGGGGGCAGCCCTGCCTAGTGCCCCTGTGTAGTTTAAAGGAGGTTGAAAGTTTTTGATTTGTATGTATAATTGCCTCCTGTGCCCAGTACAGTGTACCCATTTCATGAAGTTGTTTGGAAAACCCCATACATTTCATGGTTGCCCACAAATAAGAGTGATATTGGTGCTGCGAATGCTTTGAGTACTGAAAACTGTGATATTAATTGTTAAAACATTGGATATATCATCTTGTCACTACACTATATACATTTATATACCTCAAGAGGATCCTGATTGAATGAAGATCTGTTTGGAGCTCCAGCTATCTAATACCTTACGTCATATACACACCTGGTATCTCCGGAACAATACACGGAGCACGGATACACAACAAGCATTCTCCATTGATGCATTCTTTTTAACCATCAATTTCAAAAGAATGTTTGCCATCAGGTTCTTACAACAAACAAAGCAGCAAAATGTTTGATGAATACCTGACAAAGCTACCACTTTTTACTTGTTAGTCAAGCTCTTCCAGCTTATTAGAGAGAAATATGCATAAAGGCACAGTGAAAACAAATAAAAACTGCACACTACTCAGTCAGCACAAGCAACACATGATGATTTGTCATCCTTTATGGTATGAAAAAAAAAAAAACCTAATGTGATTATTACAAATCACTTAGCATTTTGGACAATGAGCATTTCTGCAAGCAAGGCACACCTTCACTGTTGTCATTAGAAACCCTGCGTGAAGCTAACGGTAGTTACAGGAATCCTGTCCTTTCTGTTAGGTTCCTGAACTGTTACAATGCACCCCTTTTGTAAAAGGGTCTAAATGAGTAAAGACAGAATTGCTCACATGTCAGGGTGTCATAAAAGCAAATTATTTGCACAAGCTAGACTTTCCAGTATTCTGTTCGCTGGAAAATATGCAACTTCAACGTTATTATTTTGTCATCCCACGGAAACTGGTGAAGCTGTAAACATTACTACTTCGATCCTTTATAAATTACGTGTGCAACTTAAACTATAAAATGACAATATATAGTGATGGGCGAATCTATTCAGATTCGCTTCGCCGAAATTTCTAGCAAAATTCGCGAAACGACATGCGTATCGTTTTTGATGTGCGTCGCATAGTTTTCGACGTGCGTCGTGTCATTTTCGACGTGCGTCTTGCGAATTTTCACCAGGCGAATTTTTGTGGGCGTGCTGGCGAATAAATTCGCCCACCCTATATATAACCTGTATTAAAGGACCAGTAACATAAAATTAAAAAAAAAAAAAGTTGTTTGTACTGAACAAAAAAAAAAAAACCACACATTAAGGGGCAAATATATCATTATTCACGAATTATCGAATTAAAACCAAATAGTTTTGGGCTATTAAAGGCTACTAAAATTTGTACGATCGAACAGCATTTCTCGATTTTTTTGTGAAATCGTTCGATTGCTCGAAAAAAAAAACGTGAAATTTTATTCAATCGTTCAAAAAATTTGTACATTTCGAACGATCGAGGCGTTAGATCGTAAGAATGCTATTCAACCAGGTTATAGAAAAAAAGCCTATGGGGGGATTCCCATAGGCTTCTATTGCAATTAGGGTTGCCACCTGCCCCGTATTTTACTGGCCTGGCCAGTATGTTTGATGGTTGATCCCAATGTAATTAATAGGGAAAAAAGAAGAATATATAGGAAGGCCGGTATTTTTTTTTAAGAAAAGGTGGCAACCCTAATTGCAATTCGGTAGGTTCAATCTGGTGAATAAAATTTTAAAGTGGATCATCGAATAGTCGAATGATAGAATATTTGATCATTCAATCTATTCGATACGACTGAATGTGCATATTCGATGATCGAAGTGGCCAAATTTGCATATTTGAATATTCGATAAAATCGTACGATCGGAATTCGATCAAATTCGATCGAACTTCGAATCCTTCACACAATTTTAGTAAGTGGGCCCCTAAGGGTTAAATTTGCAAAGCCTTTATTAAGAAATAACTTACAGATACTGGTCTTTTGCTCCTCTTCAGAAAAGGCGATCTGGCAACGATTTCTCCTCCCTGCCTTCTATAAGATAAGCCAGGGAAGAGAAATCAAGTGCCGCACGATGGATTCTCGCCGGATCGCCTTTTCTGAAGAGGAGCGGAAGCACAGTATTGGTAAGTTATTTCTTAATAAAGACTTTGCAAATTTAACCCTTAATGGGGCTCATTTATAAACTTTGTGCAGGGCAGATTGGTTTGTAAAGTAAATATATTTGCCCTGTGCCTGGTTATATTTATAAAGCTGAATATAAGTGTGCGAATGGCTAGATGAGCTTTTTAAATATGGCAGAAATTGCAAATTGCTAATATTTATGAACACACTCTGCATTTGAATTACGCCACAAATTTGGTGGCCGAGAAAATATTTGCAAAACAGTTTCACAAATTGCGAACTTAAGTTACTGTCAAGGCTATTTTCGTGCACAAAAACCTTGCAAAGTGCCTGTACTCACGCAAAGAACCGTCTTGTTTACGAGTCATTTGTGAAAATGTATTCACAATGCCAATTCGCAAAAACCTGAAAGATGGGCACAGCAATAATATTTTAGCGTTCAGGAAAAATCATGGGCAAAACAACCATTTGCGAACAATTAAAACAATAAAATGTAACAATACATTTGTAGCTTTACAGAGCATGTGTTTTGAGATGGGGTCCGTATCCCCCTTTTGAAAGCTGGAAAGAGTCAGAAGAAGATGAAGGCAAATAACTCAAAAACTACAAAAAAAATAAATAATGACCAATTTAAAATGTGCTTATAGTTGGCCAATCTATAACACTAAAGGTTAACTTAAAGGTGAACCACCCCTTTTAAGATGCAATCGCCTTGTTATATGCAGCTCTGGACAGAATCAGAAGAAGGCTTGGCATCAGCACCGTGGAGCACCAAGACTCTTGACTGTCTCTTGGCAGTGGTTGCCAAGCAAGACGTATTGGAAGGCAGCAGTAGAGTAGTATTACAATTAATCTGTTATTGCACTGCTACAACTGTTGCTACTGAACTGTGAAAGCCTGAGCAATCTGAGAGCTATTTATTTGCATAGAGCTGGAATGTAATGAATTGTCTGTCACTGCATGCATGAACGCTTACTTTGCTGCTCACCTTAACCTAAGCCTTTTATCCTTATGTATATTCATCTGTACGGTTTAGATGCCCCTTGCATGCTCCACTCCACATTGCCCTTACAGTAGTGAGGAACTGCCTTTTTTTATCTATTCTACCCTCACCCCCAAGCACCATGGAGGATTCCATGGCTTGCCTGATTGTCAGCAAAGATCAGTGAATATCATCCCATTTAGTTTCAGGAATAATTTGATGAATAGGTCCAAAAAAAAAATAAACAAGCTTTTAATGCCAATATAATAATATGTTACACAGTTGCATAGCGCTGGCTTAGACATGAAAAGAAACACATATTTTGTATTAAAATTATCTCCCTTCCTTTAAAGGAAAACTAAACCCTTTATTAAAAAAACCCTATCCCCATAGACCCCACTTCCTGCCCCCCCCCCGTGTACCTCTTACCCTGGGCAAATGCCCCTAACTTTCCACTCACCCCTCATGGCAGTTTCAGGCATTAGAGTTCAAGGCAGTCATCTTCTTCTTCTTCAGTAATCTTTGTGTCTTCTTCCACGTCTAGGGCTAAGGCTCAGATTAGTCGCCTCAAAGAAGCGGCGACTAATCTCCCTGAATCTTACTGTGTGGACTAGCCCTTACTCTAGTGCCTTGATCTCTGTATATCTCATGTATAGCAACCCTGAGAAAAAAAAGAGTGCGCAACACTTGAGCAACATAGATGCTGAGTAGTGATGAGTGAATTTATTCTCCTGGGGTGAATTCAGGGCGAATTCCCACTATTTGCGGTCATCCAAAATGATTCAGCGTTTCGTAAATTTTTCGCCATTCCGCGAATTTCTCTAGAAATTCCCCATATTCGCCCATGACTGGGTTTGACACTAGCACATACCAGACTTGGCACCCACACTGCCTAACTGTGCTTTACCCTTGGACTCCACAAGTAGTACAGTAAAGGAAGGAGGAAAATCAGGGGTCTGTGACTTGCATAGTATATGTATAACAAAGCCTTCCGTATAGCAGCCTTCCAAGTCAGACCCGGCGCTGGCAATCTGTGGATTCTGGCAAATGCCAGTGGGGGTGCTGTAAGATGCCACACTATTTAGTGGGTAATAACAGCTATTTGTGTCTCTGTGAACTTGAAATGCCAGAGCAGTTTACAATCCCAGTCTGGGTCTGTTCCAAGATAATCTGTTATCACAGAATTTGTTATGGGGCTATTGCTGCCCATAGCTAAAATAAGAAAATCCCTTAAATCTCAATGGGGCAATATTCATGAGAGGGTTATCTAAATAATCAGCTTGCATCTGACATTTGGCCATAAACTTTCAAATCCTGTGCCAAATTTATAAATGGAAACAGCAGTCAGTTCTACCAAAATCCGCTGGAGTTACTTAAAACAAACTTTGTTTTAGACTTGTATTCTCATTTTCTGTGTTTAGATAATTCCTGGCACAGATATCAAGGTAACAGATTGCAAAGTAAAAAGCATGTGATAGACTGTGTATCCTCTTTATGCAATCTACACATACCATGAAAACCTAGCGAGAGCTGCTGAACATTAAAATAATCAGTCATCTGTTTTTTTTAACATTATCCTTCTATTTTTATATATCAGTATAATGTTTTCAAATTAATAACTCCAAAATGAAATGAATAAATGTACATGACTCACCATCTCTGGAACAGTAATAATACAGTATGAACAGTAATCACTGGCATATCTTTGTCGCATATACATATATATATATATATATATATATATATATATATATATGTAAATTATATCCTTATAAACAGTGCTCAGTGATGTCATCCCTTATAATCTGAGTTTAGTGATGTCATTTGTCACATGACTCACTGAAACTTGTGTATTATAATAAACAAAGTACCCCCTGTTGCAAAATATGAGGATATTAGAACTCACCTTGGAGTTATTTGTTTGGCCTATGGGAAGATTTAACAGGATGTTATTTGTTGCCCTTAATGTGCCTGTGAAATAAGCTGGCTTCGATATCACAGTCCTACTCCTTAAAGCAATGGTTAAACCTTACTAGAACCTTAATAGATTATATTGCTAAATTAGAGCAGCAGTTTGATATCACTGGGATCTTCATGGCAGGCTATATTGTGAGAAGTATAGACACTGAAGAAAAAGGCATAAATGAGTCCACCTAAGGGTCTAGCAACAATAAAGATGGCATTACAAGGGCTGATCCAAGCTGCCAATTTGGTTTCTTCAGACCCAGTTTGCAGTTTATGTGCCTGTCTGTGGGACTTCCAGCAGATGTCAGGCAGGTATAAAATTCTCATTGGGCCGAGACCCCATTGGCTTATTACTTGGCTTAATACGATCCTCTAATGTCGAGCCTATATAACGTTCAGTATGATACAATCACCTATGCAAGATTTAGCCACCTACATTCTGGGTCAATCAGGCTTGATTTACCTAGGTGCTTGCTAAAAGACCCCAAAAATGTGCTTCTCTAAATCAGGGTTTAAAACAATTTCTTATGATGGCTATGCCTACACCAATATATCATACAAAACAAAGTTTTGTATGATATTCAGTGTGTCTATGGAGGAAAGTTCAGAGGAAAAGTTGTGACCCACCATAAAAAGCATGGTGGCCCCTTCCATACCCATAAGGTAAGTATCGCTGTTTTAAAGCAAGAATGTGTTGACCATTAGAATGAGGACAGATGACAGGATAGTCACCTATATCTTCAATCTAAAGGAACATTATACTTATGGAATATAAGGGACAAGCAAGAATGAGCACCAAGTCAATGTAATAACTGCTGGAAGCAAAATAGTTTGCGTCAAAAGTGGAACAATGAGCAAACAATCTGAGGCCACCCACACCCTTTTTTGTCAGTGCATAGCCCTGGGGCAGTAGTATTTAAAATTAAAAAGGCGCAAAAGTTAAACACGTTTAGTCACATTCTAAACAGCATATGGAATGCAGACTCTGTAGGTGCCCTGTTGTATAAGACATCCTACACTGCTGTTAAGTGGCAATTTCTGTATCTGGCACTGTGTAACCCAACATATATGACACTGTAATGCACTTCTGACATTGCACAAATGCTTGTGTTCCGTTTCCCATCAAGTACAGTATTTTGCCTGTATCATCACTAGCATGCAGGTGTCAGCTGCACTCTGATAATAGCAACAACTGTTAAGATTCTGTGTTCTGTGTCAAACTACTTCTCACACATTCGGTCTGGTCTTCCTCTTCTTTCTTTAATTCAACAGTGAAGGGAAATGTTTAACATGCTTACTATATAGCAGGGGTCCCCAACCTTTTTTTACCCGTGAGCCACATTCAAATGTAAAAATAGTTGGGGAGCAACACAAGCATGAAGAAGTCAGTTGGGGAGTCAAATAAGGGCTGTGATTGGCTATTTGGTAGCCCCTAGGAGGACGAGCAACCTACAGGAGACTCTACTTGGTACTATATTTAGTTTTTATGTAAAAACCTTGCTTCCAAGTCTGGAATTCAAAAATAAGCTCCTGCTTTGAGGACACAGAGAGCAACATCCAAGAGGTTGGAGAGCAACATGTTGCTTACGAGCTACTGGTTGGGGATCACTGCTATATAGGTTGCAAAAGGTAACAGAAATCCCCAAACAGTAGATGGCCATGATATGCCAAGAAAATATGTTTTTTTTTAGTAAGCTACAGAAAAGAAACATTGTAATACATATAAGGGACTGTAGCAAGCAACTCTTTCCAACCCTTTGATCAGAGAGTTTAAAATCCAGTAACTGCTCCTACATGTTTGCTATGACAATGTCCTTTAAATGACTGACATTGTGTGGAATAAAGTCAGCTTCCCTAAGGCTTAGTCCAGACGGGGAGATTCGGGGGCGATCCGTCGCCTGGCGACTTTTCGCCACGACAGATCGCCCCCGAATCTCCCCGAATAGCTAGGCACCGGCGAGGCTTAAAAACGCCTGCGCTAATTCACACGGAGTGGCACGATTTTTAAAATCGCTCCAAATTGCCTCGCCAGGCAATTTGGAGCGATTTTAAAAATCGCGCCGCTCCGTGTGAACACACGCCGGCGCTTTTAAGCCTCGCCGGTGCCTAGCTATTCGGGGAGATTCAGGGGCGATCTGTAGCGACGAAAAGTCGCCAGGCGACGGATCGCCCCCGAATCTCCCCGTCTGGACTAAGCCTAACTGGAGTTTTTTTTATAGAGTAAATGGACACCATCAGAATACGTGCCTTGTGCCAAGCATGACAACTTCTCCCACCATGGTTTCCTTAAATTAACACGGTGATAGTTAGGAATTAGCTTTATTCCTAGATATAAAACAATCCACTGGGCTGATGTGGATTCATATAAAGCTATCTAAGATGAGTGTGGGACAGATAATGAAGATGGCAGATTGTTAATACATAAAGGATAGCCAGAGAATTTGAGTTATTTACTTAGAGAATGTGCCTACCCTTATATGGTGAAGCAGAGAGCACTGAGTCAACTAGACTAATGAAACACATTTTATGACTTGCAGTTTGCTAAGGGAGAGCACTTTTTTTCAACTTTACATATGCCTCTTCAAAATAAAACACTAAAACGATATGCCTGCGGAGAGCTGTATTTATTCAGGTCATACTCTGTGCTTGTGTTGAGCACTCTCTCTTACAGCAGCAATAGCCCATACTGAGGAGCTGTTCCAGTGGCTTACAAAGAGGAGAATGCCTTTTTTTGGCTCACTGAAAAAGCGTGTCCAGTTGAAAAGAGTGGTTTTCGTAGACTTGCCGAGAAATCAGAATAGAAAGAGAAATGAGACTGGGTGATGAGCTGGCATCAAGAAGAAGATCTCGTATTGCACAAGTCTGCAGTGTGTGGGAATAGCCTGTAATTAAAAAGGCACTGACAAAATATCACTTGGGGGGTTTAGTTGACCTGTGCCATTTGCTTTTAATCTGGACCCACATCAAATGCAAGTTCTGATCAGTAGTGATGGGTGAATTTATTCGCCTGGGGCAAATTTTGTGTTTTCAACATCGGCAATGTGCACCAAAAAACGGATGCCCAGCATCCAAAAAGAGACAGACACTGGCGGCATTTTGCAAATTTTTAACCTTTTCGCGAATTTCTCAGGAAAAATTCAGCCCCAGATTCGCCCATCACTACTGATCAGCTGTTTAAGCTTTTCAAAACAAAACTGATATGGATAATGTCTCTGGGATGAAACTAGGGATGCACGAAATCCACTATTTGAATCCTTCATGAAAGATTTGGCCGAATACCGAAGCAAATCTGAATCCAGGAAGGTATAAAAGTGGGATAAACAGTTTTTACTTCCTTGTTTTGTGACAAAAAGTTATGTGATTTCCCTTTCCACCCCTAATTTGCATATGCAAATTTGGTTTTGCATTCAGTTTGACGAGGTACAAGGATTCGGCTGAATTTGAATCCTGCTGGAAAAGGCCGAATCTTGAACCGATTCCTGGGTTCGGTGCATCCCCAGATAAAATGGAATATCCTAAGTAATACAGTCAACCCCCAAATTTTACAGTTTACATTGTCCCTTAGTTTACACCATTTTTTAAAGTCCCCTTCTAGTCTAATGTATTGCAGTAGGTTTATTTGGCAAATTTTGCATTATGTTTTCCCACATTTTATGCCATGATTTAGTCCCATTTTGCTGAAGACACCTGCTTGTCCCCTGTGAATGTTACTTTTAGTGAAATATTTGACTTCTTTTGCATTTTTAGTTATTTTTTCCACAGCCCGAACCACCAACCTTAATTTTATGTCCCTATACACCTTTCCCCACATTTCACATTTTTTATTCTTCATTGGTCCCCCGGAAACTGTAAAATCAGCAGGATGTGACTATATCAACTGGTATCAGAAAGTGAATATACCTGAATTGTACATTTCAGTTGGGCTGATATAAAAAAAGTGCATAAACACTGTCTGAATTGCCAAAAAATATATACAAAATTACATTATTGTGGATAGCGCTAATTCGCCATCTTGATGACAATTCGTAACTTCGCAAATTACCTAAGACTAGCGCAACTTTGCACCCTTACGGCAGGCGAAGTTGCGCACTGACGAAGGATCGTAATTACGCAAATTCACTAAGATGACCATTTTACTGAACGTTACCACTTACGCTAGATGTTACTTCGCCAGGTCAGACCTGGCAAAGTTCAATACAATAGATAGGAGGTTGAAAAATTTTTTTTTCTTAAGTCCCAAAAAAATGCTTGTGTCTTTTACCTTTTGTAGAGTGATAGTCTGAAAAAAAGTGAATTTTTTTGGGGGGTTACCCTCCTTCCCCCCTACATTTCCTAACATATGGCAACTCAACTATACAGGGGGCACATGTAGGGCAATAGGACAACTTTATTTTATTTATTAAAGGTTTCCTGGGCTTGTGCAGTGTAATGAAATTCGCGCCGTATGCAAATTAGGCATCGCTAGCGTAAATGCTCTTTGCCTGGCGAAGTAACACTAGTGCAACTACGCTGCCATTCGCTGACCTTATCGTAACTTCGCACTTCAGTGAATTCGCGTAGCCCTGGCGAAAATTCGCCTGGCGAAGTGCGGCGAACGCTAGCGAAGGCAACACTAGTGAATTTTCGCCACTTAGTGAATTTGCCCCTATGTCTTTATAAAACTTTACAAAAAATGTAATCAATATTTATTTTTTTACACAGTCATACAAACATACATGATTCCTTAAATCATGTAACCTCAAACATGGAACAAAGTGAAGGAAGGGAAATGCATAACTCCCAACATCTGAAACCAGAAAGAGGGACAAAAAGAGCTTTTTGATTGTGCCCATTTTGTGGCTACACCTCGTAAATGCCTCATCCATTTTACAAAGCTTGGAAGTTTATGGAAGTTTAAACACATTCCTGGGTGTTTAAGGTTCACGTTTTATGTGTTATTATAGTTCTGCTAATAAAGATCAAACTGCCATTTAAGCTGTAAGTCTTAGTTCTCCCAAGAGACCTGCTTATCTCAATTGCTACAGTTGTATCTATGTGCAGGTGCTGAGTATTCTTGTCTCTCTCTGTCAAGAAACTGGGGACATTTGATTAAAAAATGGGACTGCCGGCAGAGCTGTCAAAATCTGTCCTGCAGAAAATGGGACATGTGGGAGGTATGGAAATGGTTCCCACAGGTCACAGGCAGACTAACATGCTTTCCTGCCATTCTGAGGAATCATATTTCATGTAAAAAAATATACATAAATAATACTACTGCTAAATATAAGTTTTTGCTTGTTTACAGTAAAAAAAATCGAAGATACTATCAAAGAAAAACCAAACACAGATTATCTCATGTTTTGACTGTTATCCAGAACTGGCCTAGAGGAGCTATTGCATTTTATTGTAAAATACTAGATACAGTACCTAATTTATTTTAAGCCAGAAACACATTACATTACTAATAATATTTACTTATTAATATTAGTATAGGAAAATATATTAGCCAAGGAAAACTGCAGAGCCAGCTAAACAATGCGGTTCAATTCAAAGCCCATTTCATTTTGCCATTTGTTCTATAAAACAAAGTAATCTTTATTATGGGCATATGTATAGTGAAACGATTCATGCATTTAACTACTTAGAAACATGAATCCCTATTCCAGCAGCTGCATGCATGCAAGCTGGTATTTTTTAAAAGAATTCTGGCTCTGCCCTTAAAAATCAATAGATCTGTTAGCAACTACTATAGATGAACTCTTAGGAAATATGTGTCCTTTTGTGTAGAAGTATGCAGTGACATCCTCACAGATTCTTGATAAAACCTCAGGATACAGCATAGTTTTCTGTACATTTTGCGCACTGAGAGATCCGCTCGTTTGGCGATGTTGCGTATCTCTCCCGGATATGCCTTGAGGTGGGCGATATCAGGCTGATCCGATTGTGGGCCCTAGGCCGGATCATAACAGAGGCCATATGGGCGGTCGGATCGTGGGAACCCATCAGCGAACAGATGCGGCTGCGATCCGACAGGATTTTTAGTCCCGCCCGATCGACATCTGGCCGACTTTCGGAGGGCCTCATACACGGGCCGATAAGCTGCCGACTCGGTCTGTCCTGTATGGCCACCTTAACACTTGTGTGCAGAGGCTGTATCTCCAGGGCTAATGATTCATATCACAAAGAAAATCAATCATTGTGTCACCAGCTTTAGTCTTGTCAAATGTTTAAAATCCAAAAACTAGAGTTTAACTGCATTCACAGTAATCTGATGATTGGAAACCAATACAACCAAGAAGTTTAAAGGAGAACTAAACCTTAAAAAATAATATGGCTAAAAATGCCATATTTTATATTCTGAACTTATTGAACCAGCCTAAAGTTCCAGCAGCAATGATCCAGAACTTCAAACTTGTCACAGGGGGTCACCTTGGAAAGTTTCTGTGACACTCACATGCTCAGTGGGCTCTGAGCAGCTGTTGAAAAGATAAGGTTAGGGGTTGTTGCAAATTATCAAGCAGAAAATTAGTTTGGCCTGTAATATAAGCTGATGTTATGGGGCTGAATATTAAATGCTGATGTGCTGCCATGTAGTAATTATCTGTATTAATGACTAATCAGCCTTATATTGTGACATTTCTATTCTACGTGTACTGTATATTATGAGTGGGTCCCTAAGCTCAGTAAGTGACAGCAGCACAGAACATGTGAATCAGTGAATCAGCAGAAAAGAAGATGGGGATCTACTGGGGCATCTTTGGAGACACAGATCTTTACTGCTTAAGGGCTGTGGTTGCCTTGGGCTGGTACAGAAACCTAAAACATAATGTAAAACATTTCTACCTCAGGCAATAGAACACTGAGCAGCTTCAGGAATTTCCCCTGTGTTATTCTTTCCTCACTAAAACACAGCATCAAAACATTGGAAACCACCACGCCTTTCCTCATTGCTCCCTATGGAGATCAGGCTTGCACGGTCACTTTCACAGGATTCCCGCAGAAAGCTGAGATTAATGGGTGTAGATTTGGGGTGCTTGATAGCAGGCCCAGCGGGGGGCGTGGAACAATTTGGAAAGTCATGGGGCCAGAGGGGCCACAGCCCTGGGTCCGTAGCCCTGGTGGGCTGGTGCATAAAGAATCTGGAAAGCAAAGCCACCCAGAAAACATTATTTGACAATAGAACAAGGAGAGCGAGGGCTTCCATTACAGTTAGGGTTGCCACCCGTAATGCCAAGGCCGGGGCCTGTATTACAAATTTAGTTGCCGGTAATTTGTAATCCCCTTAACAAATGCCCTCGGTCCTTCACTTTATACTTGTCTTTTCTCAAACGCGTGCTGTAGCTCTGCCCCCTTTTGAGTCACTGCTCTGCCCCTTTTGCGGGGTGGTTCAGTGGCTCCGCCACCTTTTGCGTCACTACCAGTCCCTTTTGTTCCCGCCCCCACCATTGGCCGGTATTTTTTTTTAAAGGTGGCAACCTGAATTACAGTGTGAACCTATGTCTCTGTAAACAAAAAAAAAAAAAAAAAAATATATATATATATATATATAATGTTCAGACAGTACCTGCACTCATGCAATGTTGTAGTATGGGTGCTTGGTCAAATCTTGAATACAATCTGCAAATAGACCAGCACTCCAATATTTTCAATCAAAAAGTGGTTTATTTCCGTGTCACTCACGTGTCCAACGTTTTGGCTCCCATTGGGGCCGGATAAAGGCCCCAATGGGAGCCGAAACGTTGGACACGTGAGTGACACGGAAATAAACCACTTTTTGATTGAAAATATTGGAGTGCTGGTCTATTTGCAGATTATATATATATATATATATATACATGCATGAAGAGAGTCCGCACTCACAGGGCTTAAAAATTTTTACAAAGCTTTATTTCTACGGACTAACGTTCCGGCTGATACAACAGCCTTTCTCAAAGTGGCTGTTGTATCAGCCGAAACGTTAGTCCGTAGAAATAAAGCTTTGTAAGATTTTTTAAGCCCTGTGAGTGCGGACTCTCTTCATACATGCAGATTACTCGTCACAAGGACTGCACCCAGGCAAGATTGAACACAGTATCGTGAGTGCCGTTTTCTCCATCTGTATATATATATATATAATATATATATCTGGAAATGTAAATGGTGTTTTCTGTACCTGAATCAAGCTATTCTCTCTTCACTACAGCACACTAATCTCTAGAGATAGAAAAAATCTGGGCACTTAGAGGCACATTTATCAAAGGTCGAATTTGAAATTCATGGGAGTTTTTAAAAAGTCCTATGAACTCTAAATTCGACCAACTGAAATTTATTTTAAAAAATCTAATTTTGAAAACTCAGGGAAATGGGATTGATCCTGAAAACTTGAATGTCAGGAAGGCTGCAAACAATTCCAAATTGATCCCAGGACGTCTCCCATTGACTACAACTGCAAGTCGGCAGGTTTTAGGTGGCGAATAGTCGAATTCGAGTTCTTAAAGGGCTAGAGTATGATAAATCTCAAAAATCGAATCTTTAAGAAAACTTGAATCGAATTTTAACAAATTCCCTAGTCGAATTTGACAGTTTTGGCCATAAAATTAATTTTCATTTCAACCCTTAAAGGAGTGGTAACTTTTAGTGTGTCATAGAATGGCCAATTCTAAGCAACTTTTCAGTTTGTTTTCATAATTTATGTTTATACTTTTATAGTTGTTTGCCTTTTTCTTCTGACTCTTTCCAGCTTTTATATGGGAGTTGCTCACTACTTCTAAAAAGCAAATGCTCTGTAAGACTACAAATGTATTGCAATTGCTCATTTTTATTATTCGTCTTTCTATTCACTGCCTCTCCTATTCCTATTCCAGTCTCTTATTCAAATCAGTGCATGGTTGCTAGGGGAATGAGGGACTTAGTAATGAGATAGTTTAAAATGCAAATTGAAGAGCTGCAGAATAAAAAGCTAATAACACAAACCAGAAATAATAAAAAATGAATACTAATTGCAAATTATTTCAGAATGTCACTACATCATACTAAAAGGTAACTCAAAGGTGAACAACCCCTTTAATAAATCAGTTAGTGTAGTACACAGTCCCCACTGTACAAGCAACATAATGTTGTGTACTCTGCAAAAAGTTGCTATGGAAGAAGACACCAATGTGGTTCCTTGTTGCCGCATGACCTGACTTGTAAGGTCAAATATAACGGAAGATGGCTTGATAAAGGGCCCAGCATGGTCCGAAACGTTGCCTTGTTTTTGTCTACTAAGAGCCAATAAATCACTTTCACAAATTGAAATTTGGATCGGAGTGCTGCGGTTTCCTTGGATTTGCATATGTATCACTGTGACCCTGAGCAGGGGGTCTAATTGACTGTACAGCACCTGACACCCGAGAGGGTACCATCAACAGGTAGAGCGCTCTAATCTTGTGTGACATATAACGGAAGATCCCAGTCATACATCAGAAACCCATTTGGGGAAATACAAATAACACACAGCCATATCTACAACAACAGTTCTGATGTGTGACTGTGCATTATGCAACCAAATACACTACAGTTACCAACCAGTGCCTGTCAAAAGATCAGTCACACTGTAGTAACTGCTCTTTTAAGGATGATGTATTTCTCCAACCTGTGCTGTTTTTATGGAGGGTACAATTCTTTATGCAATCTGTACCACCTTACAATTGGTGCCAGTCAATCAACACTCAGTGCTCCTTTACAGCAGGTTCCAGTAATTTGCTAACCAGTGGCCCATTCCAGCCAGTTCTAGCCATTCTCCAGGTAGTCACTTTACAACAGACACCAGTTAGTAACCAATATTTACACCATTTTAGCAAAAGTCTGTTACTCCCCATTGTTCCTTTACAGCAGGAATCAATTACTTATCAATCTGTGCCCCTTGAAGTGCCAGTCACAAATTAGTTCCCCTTTAAAAAGTTGACCTTCATCAAACAGTTCCCCTTTAACTTGGTGTCACACACCATGCAGTGCCTCTTTAAAGCATGTTCCAATGACCCACTAATCGGCACCCTTAAAAAAAGCAAAAGCAGGGCAAATGTTTCTTGCCAGACAGTAGTACCCCTTAAAAGCTGGTGCCAGTGGTGCATCAGTCGTAATTTTATAACAGGTAAATTGCTCACTAATCAAGTACCTCTCTGGTACCAGCTCATGGCATTGTGTGCCACTTTACATCAACTACCAGTAACTTGTCAATTAGTGACCCTTTAAATCAAGTGCCATATTGAGGACGATCAGTGCCCCTTTAAATCAAGTGCTGGTCGCCCACCAATCAGTGCCCCTTTACATAAAGTGTCAGTCACTGGCTAATAAATGCCCCTTTAGATCATGTTCTGGTCGCCCACCAATCAGTGCCCCTTTACATAAAATGTCAGTCACTGGCCAATCAGTGCCCCTTTAATTCAAGTGCCAGTCACAAATGAGTGACCCAGAAGTAAGTGTCAGCTGTAAGTGGGCAGTAGAGAGCAGCACAAATTGCACACAGACACACCACTCACCAGGCTGTTCTCCTCGCTGTGCTCTAAGTCCACATGTCCCTGGCTCTTGCTCTCAGAGTCGCTCAGCAGATCATCCTCGGAGTCCTCCACTGCAGAAGAAGAGCCGGTGGAGGAGAGCGAAGTGTTGGACACAGAGAGCCGGCGGCTGGCCAGTTTAAGCAAGCCTTCTCCCTTCAGTCCATCCCAGCCGGGAAATTCCAGCAGCACCGCGGTTGGACTGGGAGGAGGCGGCGGCGGCTCCTCGGAGCTGGTAACCATTAATCGTGGGATAGATTGGGGCTCCCAGCTCCCCATCCGCGGCTGCTCCACCACCTCCCCATTGCTCCTGTGCCAACTCCCGCTGCCCATCCTCCTCTTCCTCGGCTCTCTCTGCCCGTTCCTCTCCGCCGTGCACCGAGCTTCAAACATAAGTCGCAACTCCCCAACGCTGAGCCGCTTCCTCACGCTGCTGGCAGTTGGAGAAGGAGGGGGTTCCCCTGAACCCCCCGCATGGTTCATTCCGCTTTCGCTTGAAACTTCCGTAGGAATCATCCAAAACACAAAGCTGCGGGGGTGAGTGATGCTAGGTGAAGATCTGCAGTAGCAGCAGCAAGTGCTTGTGTAGTGACTTGCAGGCTGACAGTGAAGCGCGGAGAAGTCTGTTGTAAACTCTGCCACTCACTTCCTCCTTTCTCAACCTGTTCTGGGACGTGTGTGTGGGAGGGCTGGCTTTGTTTTCTTTGCTTTTTTTTCAGATTCTCTTTCTTTTTTTTGTTTTACAACTCTATGAACAAGCATGGCAGCTCTGTCAGGAACAGTCAGACCAGTGGCATTGATGGTCATTGGCACATACATGGCAACTATTTAGAAGTCTAATAACACATATACAGTTAATCAAAAACAATAAACCTACCTCCCAACTGTCCCTTTTTTGGAGGGACAGTCCCTCTTTTGACAGCTCAACCTGCAGTCCCTCATTTATACTAGAAAGTCCCTCTTTTCTCTGCACTGAACATCCAGAAAAAGAAACAAAGTTTCTAACTTAATTGGCTTTTGGCAGAGAGCCCAGAACAGCTAACAGGTGCAACTAAGATACTTTGTAACACTTTTGAGATAAGAAAATAAGCAATTGTAACAGGAGAAATATTTTCAAACTTTCTTAACCTGCCAGTGATTTAGATTCTAGCTGGTGGGGAGTCAGTTTGGAGAGATTAGAAAACTTTGGTAAACTTTGGAAAACAAAGTGCTACAAGTACAATCACGCCGGTGATTTAGATTCTAGCTAGTGGGGAAGCAGATTGGGAGATTAGTACATTTTTGGCGACTTCGGAAAATGAAATGTTCCCAGTGCCATCCCGCCAGTGATTTAGATTCTAGCCGGCAGGGAGGCAGTTCTGGGAGATTAGGAAACTTCGGGCAACTTCGGAAAATGAAGGGCTCCGAGTGCCATCTTGCTGGCAATTTAGATTCTAGCAGGCAAGGAGGCAAATCGCCTTTTCTCCGGGCAACTCAGTCTCACCAAATCTTCTTGTCTGTCTCTGCCCTAAAAGTTAACTTGAGGGCAAACTACCCCTCAAAGAGTAAGTGTAACAATCTGTTTACCTCGGATCTCGAAGGAAGGTAGCTGATCCAGGAGAACTGATGGTAACAGGAACCTCTCTACGGCTCCGGTATTCACCGACGCCCTTTTGGGGCCCCGGGCTTTCTGCTGCGGAGGTAGTAGAGAAGTCAGGCGAGTTACCATGAGTGAGATATCAAGGAATCAGGCAAGGCGTAGTCAAGTGCAGGCAAAGGTTGGTTCTAGAAGTCAGGTTACAGAGAAGCAAAGTACCAAGGGGTCAGGCTAAGGTGAAGTCACGGAAATACCCGAAGTCACATGGAGCCAACACTGAAGTCCTGAAGCGGCGAA
>CM044445.1:92689219-92751477 GCA_024363595.1 Xenopus borealis | reverse complement strand
AGTTAAATTGGGTTGAAAAAAGACAAAGTCCATCAAGTTCAACCCCTCCAAATTAAACTCAGCATACATACACCCCTCCACTCTTTCACACAAATCATATATGCCCATAGCTATACTAACTGTAGAGTTTAGTATCAAAATAACCTTTGATATCATGTCCCCGCGCAAGTGCGTTTTTTCCAGAAAAAAACAACCCCAACCTGGACAGTCTCCCCACATAATTGAAGTCTTCCATTCCTCTAACCAGTTTAGTTGCACGTCTCTGCACTCTCTCCAGCTCATTTACATCTCTCCTAAGTCCAAAACTGCACTGCATACTCCAGATGAGGCCTTACTAAGGATCTATAAAGAGGTATAATTATGTTTTCATCCCTTGAGTTTATGCCCTTTTTTATGCAAGACAGAATTAGTAGTTACAGAATGACACTGCCAGGCCCGGACTGGCAATCTGTGGGTTCTGGCAAGTGCCAGATGGGCTGCTATAAGGTGCCATAGACAGTCAGTATTTAGTGGGCTTGTGGGGGCTTTTTGGGCCTTTATGTGGGTTCATTGGGCCTCTGTGTACCTGAAATGCCAGGGCCTATTTTAATTCTCAGTCCAGTCCTGGACACTCCCCAGACTTAGACAACATGTTATCTATAAAAACCCCAAGATCCTTCTCACTTAAGGAAACTCCCAACACACTGCCATTTAGTATATAACTTGCATTTATATTATTTTTGCCAAAGTGCATAACCTTGTATTTATCAACATTGAACTTCATTTTCCAGTTTGCTGCCCAGTTTCCCAACTTAGACAAATCACTCTGCAAAGTGGCAGCATCCTGCATGGAACCTATAGTTCTGCACGATTTAGTATCAAATCTAGGAATACTAAGTTAAAATGAGCATACTTCTGTCTGACATAATACAGTACTGTATTATACATTTTATTGGCATCTTCTATATACCTATAGACCTAATACTCAATATTGTAATCTTTATCATTCTGCATTTATTCCCTACCAACTGAGTGGTAGAAAATTCCCCTTAAAAACGAAATCCTAAAAATTAATAGGGCCAAAAATGCCATGTTTTATATACTGAACTTATTGCACCAGCCTAAAATTTCAGCTTGTCAATAGCAGCAATGATCCAGGACTTCAAACTTGTCACAGGGGGTCACCATCTTGGAACACTCACATGCTCAGTGGGCTCTGAGCAGCTGTTGAGAAGCTAAGCTTAGGGGTCGTCACTAATTATCAAGCAGAAAATGAGGTAGGACTGTAATATAAGCTGAGGCTACAGGGCTGGTTATTACATTATGCTGCTAGTTGCACATGTGTCTGTGCTGCCATGTAGTAATTATCTGTATTAATAACTAATCAGCCTTATATTGTGACATTTCTATTCTATGTGTTCTGTATATTGTGGGTGGGTCCCTAAGCTCAGTAAGTGACAGCAGCACAGAGCATGTGAATCAGTGAATTAGTGAATCAGCAGAAAAGAAGATGGGGAGCTACTGGGGCATCTACTGGAGAGACACAGATCTTTACTGCTAAAGGGCCGTGGTTGCCTTGGGCTGGTACAGAAGTGAAACATAATGTACAACATTTCTACCTACTTCTGTAGTTTAATTTTCCTTGTCCTTTAAGGGTAATACAGTTACCAACATTCAGTCAGAATGGCACCATGGATATCATTGAGGCAGGTGTTAATTCCCATGGCACAAACAGCATGACTAAACAATGGTTATAACTGATGACATCAGTAAGCAACAGGATAGCCATTGCTCTTGTGTATTATATGTTATATAAAAGATAATTTGGTAAATTACTTACACTATAAATCAAGAATAACCCTTCTGACCTTATCAAAGAAATGATTTACACAAATCTGTATTTGCCACCCATAAGCTGTACAAAGTCTTTCTACAGCTGAGATCCAGTTCAGTATTCTTATGTTTCTCCTTTTCTGTCCTTGACAATTCTCTTAATACCTGTTACTAAGTATTTGTGTGGGATGATACACTATTACATAGAGGCCAGGAATGTTGTTACTTTTGTGTACTTTGTGCTTATATGCAGGTGTCTAGGACATTGCTTTCTGGTTTCTTATAACCTCTGCTTTTTCCTTCCTGCTCCTGAACACATCTTATCATTGTGCCATAAATGCTGTGCACATGGTTGGTACAATATAAAAACATTCATATTGATATTGTTGCTAATTAACTGTTTATTGATGATGCTGATCAAAGGTTTCCTGAAGTACGCAACAGCAGATGATTATGGAGCATGTTTTGTAAAATACTTTTTATGCCAATTAGACAAGCAATTAGTTGACAGGTCATTTATCAACACTGGGCAAATTTGCCCATGGGCAGTAACCCGTGGCGACCAATCAAATTGCTGCATTCATTGCAGCTGGCTTCAAAAAGCTAATCACTGATTGGTTGCTATAGGTAACTGCCCATGTGCAAATTTGCCCAGTGTTGATAAATGAGCCCGAATTTACTGGTGTCATTTCATGCATTACAAAGGGAGGCATTACGGAAGGAATGCAATTAGGTTTGATGGTGTTGGTGGTACTAGTTTTTGTTTCTGTTTAATGTGTGTTAAAATGATTGGCTTGCTTGTTTCTCCTTATTAAAAAGCCATCAATCAATTTAAAACATAACTATTTAAAATTTATACTAATAATTTATGATATCACACTTCTATAGGCAACTTCGGGGCAACTTCAGAACGAAGCGACCCAAGTGCCAACCCGCTGACGATTCACATTTTAGCCGGCGGGAAAGCATTTCATGGAGATTAGTTGCCCGGAGAAGAGGAGAGTTGCCGCTGGGCGACTAATCTCCCCTGAATCGCCAGGTGTGTCAACACCCTTAAAGGGAACACCTATGTCTTCTCCCTAATTCCTTTTCATGTGGGCTTTTTCCCTCAATGATTAAACAGCAAGAAATGTATGTGGCTGAAAATGTCAGGTGCATTTCTTTCGTAAATGTGTAATTTGTTCACTTAGAGATCAGTACAGTGCCCCAATCAGTGTTCAAACAAAACAAAGGAAACAGGAAAAACAACACCTGCAATACACATATAAACTTTCCCTTGCGAGCCTAGAGCCTGTGCATTTTCCAGTAAAACAAATTTGTTTAAGGCATTGCTGAAGTAATCACATTGCGCCCTGGTCCTCTGTTTGCTCTGACAGATAGCCTTCTGCCTCTCAAACACAGTTTTCCTAAAAGTATCTCCTCTAGGGGGTATACAACCTTCACAAAAACAGGGTTGGATTTGAATGCAAGACAATGTAGTGTCCTACCCACCCCTTCCAAATATTTTATTCCAGATCCAGTGTTGGTTTAAACATTCATTCTGTCCACTATGTGCCTTGTAACCTTAGTGGGGAAATATCTCCAAACCTAATTGGTCATCACATTGCTACCTCGCCTAGTGAGAAGGACAGAGCCCCAGGTCTGTTATCCTTCATGAAAAGTACAGAGGACACCCTCAGGTTCTTTGTGACACAACATACAGTAATAGTCAAGTAATTTATCTTGTTTTACTGGCTGTAAAGAAAAATAATATGTAGTAATTAACATTGTTTTAGCGACCATAATTATAGAAACAGTTGGAAACACTGGTCACTAGCAAGTGCTTTGACAGGAGATAAGAACCTGAGAGACACAGCACACATCTGATATTGTTTCTAGACACTACAAAGAATGTTGCCAAAATTCAATTCATCAATTTAAATCGCAAGTCAAACCCTTTCAGAGGGATATAACATATTAAGAAGTAAGGAATATTAATATTTAATAAACAAAGCTTGGTTGTAGGATGTCTAAGGCTAGGGCCACACTAGGAAGAGCTTAGCCTGCTGCTGATGTGGCTGCACCCAGAAGCATTGTCTCTGCTTGAGTGCAGGTAGTCACGGCAGATATCGACTGGGAAATGTGAACCATTTTTAACCCGGAATCCGCTGTCTCTTCCTGGACCTGAGTGGATACTATGCTTTTGGGTGCAGGCAGAGCAGCAGAAGAAGATCAGTGGGAGAGCAGATTCTTGGCCTGCGTTTCTCAGGCCAAGATCCCCTTTTTTTAGATATGTTCTTTTTGGAGAGAGGCAATTGACTGGCCAGCATATTGAGGTCAGCAGACACAGTTATTAAAGAGTGTGCAGCATTGCCATTTATATTCTCACCATATTGTCTGAGAGGGGACCTATTGTTTTTGTAATTCTAGCAGTAGTGGGCTGTATTTGCTCCTTGTTGACCCTGTTAGCAGGCCTTTCATCTTAACCATCAGGTACAATTAGTGTTGCCACCTTTTCTTGAAAAAAATACCGGCCTTCCTATATATATTTTTTTCCCTATTAATAACATTGGCACCAACCATCGAAAATACCGGCCAGGCCGGTAAAATACCGGCCAGGTGGTAACCCTAGGTACAATGCAGGGGCAGGGAAATTAACTTGGAAATATATTATTTCTTATCCAATTTTGACCCACAAGAACTCACTCACTGTGTGATAATGTGAGTTATATACAGCAATAATCATGTTCTTGGTTTTGTCATGTTGGAATATGATGGAACTATGAATTCTGAACTGTACCATCACATTCTGCAGGAAATTGTCAGGATTTCCTTCAGTGGTTAAGTATTAAGGAAGCAGATTCCAAGGCACATGGGATGTAACTGGACAGGTAGGCAGATTATGGGGGGGGGGGGGGGGGGGGTTGCTGTTGCTGTGAAACTCAGAAGAAAGTCAATCTACCTAGAATGGTTCAAGCAATAGAGATAGGGGCCCATTTTATTAAACCTCAGATTTTTCTGGTCAAGTTTTTATAGGGGAAAACTCAAATTTTTTGAGATTTATTATGCCCCAAAGCTGCTAAAAGTCCGAATCCAAAAATACTCCATCTCAAACCTGTCAAGGTAATTTAGAAGTCATTGGCAAATGTCCCCGAAGATCCAAAGTAGTTCGATAAAGTCAAGATTTTGGACCGTCAATTCGAAAAAGTCGGAAGATTCCAATTGATGCACTGATTTATCAGGACGTATTTTCGCACCGACTTTCTTTAGAAGAATTATTGATAAATGAGTTATATGTGTGGATGAGAATTAAAGGGGTGGTTCACATTCAAATTAACTTTTAGTATATTGTAGAAGTGCCAATTCTAAGCAACTTTTCAATTGGTCTTTATTATTTATTTTTTATAGTTTTTTAATGATTTGCAATTTTCTTCTGTTTCTTTGCAGCTTTCAAATGGGGGTCACTGACACCATTTAAAAACAAATGCTCTGCAAGGCTACAAATGTATCGTTATTGCCACTTTTTATTACTTATCATTCTATTCAGTCCCTCTCCTATTCATATTCCAGTCTCTTATTCAAATCAATGCAGGGTTGCTAGGGTAATCTGTACCCTAGAAACCAAATTGCTGACACTGCAAACTAGAGAGCTGCTGAATAAAAAGCTAAATAACTATAAAACCACAAACAATAAAAAATGAAAACCAATTGCAAATTGTCTCAGAATATCACTCTCTTCATCATACTAAAAGTTAACTTAAAGGCGGACAACCCCTTTAAGTAATCTTTGTTTTAATAAAAAAAAAAATAGATAAATGTGAGTTTTAATACCCCCTTAATGTTTTGAAAATGCCAAGTCAAAGACTTTGATCCTATGGAAATGTTGTGGAAGAACCTGAAAAGTACAGCTCCTGTGATGAAACCTCGCAACATCCCTGAGTTGAAGCTCAATATAGAAATGAACAAGAATTACATTTTAAAATAATTATTTAATTGGGCTGTCATTATAGAGTTTAGGGTTTGCATGGAAAACACACCACAAAAAATGCTGCACGTTTTAAACGGTTTAAACTCAGATAAGGTTTGGATAATTTTTGGATTGTTGTTGGCACAGACACATTGGCATATCCATTGTCATAAAAGCATGCATCTTCTCAGCTATTACCGCTGGCACTAAAAATACAAATGGGGATTATAAATTGACTCAAATTTATAAGCAAAGTGACCCTTGATATTCAAATAGACAATGAACAGATTACTGACAGACAGACAGCTTGACTGTGTCTATGCTATGGAGCCCATGATAAGCTTTTGCTGACAATATACTTTTAAAGTGTATTGCTGGCCTGAATAAAAAGCAAGCATAAGATAAATAATAACCTTTGGACTGTATTAACCAGCTGCCAGTCTACATACCAGTTCTTGCAAGATCTCCAAAACACAACCGGCACCTGGAAAGGTTACACAAGCCTGTGACAAAGGACGATTTAATTAAAGTGAAACTACCACCTATAAATACAGTATTATGTACTGCCTGGATGCTTCTCTACGCATTCTGTGTTTGTAGTACAGCTAAAGTATCCTTTATCCAAAAAAACTGTTATCCAGAAAGCTCCAGAAGGCCATCACCAAAAATTAGACAGGTGCATAAATTTGGGTACCCAACAGAGATATTACATCAATATTTAGTTGAGCCTCCTTATGCAATTGTAACAGCCTCTAGACACCTCCATTATCCTTTGATGAGTGTCTGGATTCTGGATGGTGGTATTTTTGACCATTTGTCCATACAAAATCTCTCTAGTTAAATTTGATGGCTGCCAAGCATAGACAGCCTGCTTCAAGTCATCCCATTGATTTTCCATGATATTCAATTCGGCGCAACTGTGACAGCCATTCCAGAATATGCTACTTCTCCATCTGCATAAATGCCTTTGTAGATTTTGAAGTGTGCTTAGGGTCATTGCCTTGTTGGAATATCCAACCCCCACATAATTTCAACTTTGTGACTGATGCTGGAACATTATCCTGAAGAATTTGTTGATATTGGGTTGAATTCATCCCCCTCAACATTAACATGGGCCCCAGTCCCTGAACTAGCCACACAGCCCAACAGCATGATGGACCCACAACCAAATTTGACAGTAAGTAGCAGGTAATTTTCTGAATGCAGTGTTCTTCTTCTGCCATGCAAAGCGTTTTTTGTTATGACTAAATAACTACATTTTTGTCTCATCAGTCCAAAATCGCTGTGGCTTGTTTAAATAAGCATTTGCATATAAGTGACTCAGTTTATGGCGAGTACAGAAAGGGCTTCTTTCTCATCACCCTGCTGTACAAATGTGCAAATTGCGCTGAATTGTAGAATGATGTACAGATACACCTTTGGAGGTGATCTTTGGGTTGTCTGTAACCATTCTCACAATCCTCCACATATGCTGCTCCTGTATTTTTCCTGGCCTGCCAGACCTGGGTTTTACAGCAACTGTGCCTGTGGCCTTCCGTTTCCTGATTACATTCCTTACTGTTGAAAATTGACCTCTGAGATAGCTTTTTGTAGCCTTCCCTTAAACCGTGATTCTGAACAAGCTTGTTTTCAGATCTTTTGAAAGTTGGTTTGAGGATCCCATGCTGTCACTCTTCAGAGGAGAGTCAAACAGAAGCACAACTTGCAATTGGCCATTTTACATTTTTACATTTTCTCATGATTGGACACAACATGCGAATCCAACCAATTTGGCGTTGCCAGTAATCAGTATTCAAATGAGAAAAATTACAAGGGTACCCAAATTTTTGTACAGCCAGTTTTTCACATTTGATATAATTTCACACAACTGAATACTGCTTTACCACCCCAGTTCTTGTTCCTGGGAAATGAAAGACATACCACTGTTATCTTTTTTGTTGAAAGTGGAGTAAATTATTATGCAGGCTGAGAGGGGTTCCAAAACATTTTCATATATATACTTCTATATATACATATAATGTCTGAAACATGTGAGACCTCTTTTCAGATGAGTATTTACAGTTGTCCACATATCTTTTATGATGAAAAATAAATGCTATGTGTTATCCATTTTATCTACATGGCTCTGTTGGACTTATATATATATATATAAAGAGAGAGATAATAAATGTCCCTATAGGGGCAGATTTACTATATATTTAATATAAATTTTTTAAAAATTATAAATTCGACCATCAATTTTTTTTGGGGGGGTAATTTTCGATTGAAAATAACTGTTTTCAATCAAATTAAAATCATTTGAATCGAACAATTAAAAAAAAAAATAGATTTTCCAGGACTTTTTTACAGGAAAGGTTCCAGGATGTCCCCCATAGGCTACAATGGCAATTCGGCAGCTTTAAGGTGTCGAATAGTCAAAAATTGAAAATTTTTAAAGGGCCAGTACTTTGAAATTCGAATTTTTTCAGTTCGAATAAAATTTAGGGCTATTTGATAGTCGAAGTAGCCGAAAATTACTTAGAAATTCAAATTTTTAAAATTCTAATTTTATTCAAAAATTCACCTCAACCCTTAGTAAATGTGCCCCTAAGTCTATTTATGAAGTTTATTAGTTGCCCTGAGCAAGTCTGACTCAAAATATTCCCATATCGTTATGCAATGTTGTGAAATTGTGTTTTGGCTGGCACACTAAGGCTTTTTCTCCCCTGTACAAACACAGACAAGTTACAACAATTAAGAAACATTAGGTGTGGCTTTTATGGTGCTGATGAGTTTTGAAATAACTATGAAAAACAGGAATGGAATCACTATAATAAAAATAAATTGTATAAAAAGTAAGTCAATATTTTGCATGCATAAAATGCATATAAACTTTCAGATACAAATGATAGAAAATGTGATCAATGTGCTTTCACAAAAATGCATTTTTTATTTTCAAACTTTACTGTACTTGTGCAATGGAGTAATACAAGTAGCTTTTTCGAGTTCATCCTGGAAGGAGCTAAAATGGATTTTATATATATATAGCTAAGTGTAATCTCCCATTTGGTCAATAAATAGAAGCAATCCCTAAGATTGGGCCTTGATTAGGACCTGCTAGATGTTCATTAGAAAAGCGAGGTTCAAAGGTATATTGAGTGGAAGGAGGGATCGTTGTGACCAGCATCTACCATGGGCAGGACTAGCTTGTGATAGAGCAGGAGAGCGTGACCAGAAGAGGATAAGAGTAAGTTGCACATGTGTTGGCAAGGGCTGTATTTGTTGTTCATGACTGGGAAACAACTACAATAAAATACAGAAATTGGAGCACCATGCCATAAAAGCTTAAAGGGGCTGTTCACCTTCCAAACACTTTTTTCTGTTCAGTGGTTTTCAGATTGTTCTCCATAAATAAAGACTTTTTTCAATTACTTTCCATTATTTATTTTTTACTGTTTTTCAAATATCTAAGTGTAAAGTTGAATGTTGGTGTCTGTGGTGTTTGAGTCTGGCAGCTCAGTAATTCAGGCGCAGACTCTAAACTGATACAATTTTGCAACATTTAATTGATACATTTCACAGCAACATCTCTGGAGTATTAGCAACTATTCACTATTGTATTAATTCTAATTGTGTCTGTGGTGTTTGAGTCTGGCAGCTCAGTAATTCAGGCGCAGACTCTAAACTGATACAATTTTGCAACATTTAATTGATACATTTCACAGCAACAACTCTGGAGTATTAGCAACTATTGTATTAATTCTAACAGCTGACTTTAATGAAACCCAGAGATTATTTCTGGTGATCTATCTGAAAACAACTAGTTGTTTGAAGGTGGACAACCCCTTTAAACATTTGAAAAATCATCAAGTACAAGGTATTGTCTAAGAGAGCCGGGCCACCTCCTGGGAGCCCTAGGAAACCTATCTGGCCACCTTGCCCCCTCCCGTGGCCTCTCGAGGGCCTAGAACAGTGATCCCCAACCAGTAGTTTGTGAGCAACATGTTGCTCTCCAACCCCTTGGATGTTGCTTTCAGTGGCCTCAAAGCAGGTGCTTATTTTTGAATAACTGGCTTAGAGGCAAGTTTTGGTTGTATAAAAAACAGATGTCCTGCCAAACATTCTCTCCTGTAGGCTGCCAGTCCATGTAGGGGTTACCAAAAAGCCAATCAGAGCTCTTATTAGACATCCACATGGACTTTTTCATGCTTATGTTGCTCTTCAACTCTTAAATGTGGCTCAAAAGCAAAAAAGGTTGGGGACCGCTGGCCTAGAACATAGGTAGGCAGATGGAAGAGATAAGTACCCAGTGCATCCCTAGCCTTTGCGCCTTAGACATGTACCTCTTCTGCCTTCCCCTAGTTCAGGCCCTGCTGTTTAATTATTAGAAGGAAAAAGCAAAATCATTTGCATGTATAAGTACAACTGTGAAGTAAGGTGTGTGGGTGTATATATGTGTGTGGCAAACTTACCCTGGGCACATATTTCATGCACCAATACATGGGTAATAAGTATGCAATTAGATACAGGATTATGATTATATCAGCTACACACCTCCCAACTGTTTTTCTTGGGACAGTCACAATTTTGACAGCTCAGCCCACAGTCTCGGCTTGTTACTAAAATGTCCTGACTTTCTCTTTGATCTCCTGCACTGACGCCAGAAAAAGATACAAAGTTTCTGAAACGAATGAATTAAAAGGCCTTTTGGAAGAGAGCCCAGTAAACTCAGCACCTACACTTAGATACATTTGTAACTGGTTAAGATAAGCAAAGATACAATTTTAACTATTTAAGAAAAGCAAATCTTGATCGCTTTAATTAGCAAAACTGTAATAACAAATAAAATATGACCCTAAAACCTCAAACTTCCCCAGGGCTGTATTTAGGTCTGATGACACCCTAGGCATAGGACCTAAACACTCCACTTACACAGACGTCACGTGACCACTCACCTGCTTAGCTCTGTCCCCGGATGGAAATCCTTGGCTGAGGGTTAAAAAAACTAAAAAATAGGCACCCCCAAGGACCTCCCCCAAAACCTTGCCACCCTTGGCACAGGTCCTCAGGGGTCTATATATAAATACATCCCTGTACTTCCCATAACCTGAGAAATGTTGTAAAATGGACATGAGAGGCATGGCCACAAAATTGGTGTGGTAAAAAAAATTGACACTGTAGGAGCAGCACAACATTTTGTCCCTCTTTATGATTTTTAAGTGTTGAGAGGTACACAACTTTGGTGGGCTATGTGATAAAATGCTCTTGTGGACTTTTGTGACAAGATATTATGAGATTCATAGAGCCAGAATATGTGATGTGTTCGACCCCATAAAGGAGAAAAAGTTGATGGTAAGGAAAACTGAGAAAAAGCTCATTCCATCAACTTTCAGGCACATGCCAATATATCAGGTTAGAGTCCATTGAGCCTGGCTACACAAATTTAAAGAGGTTGTTCATCTTTAGATTAATTTTTAGTATGTTATAGAATGGCTCGTTCTAAGCAACCTTTTAATTGTTCTTTTTTTTTTTTATTAGTTTTTGAATTATACATTTCTACCTCTTTCCAGCTTGCAAATGACTCCAGCAGCCAAAAATTATTCATCTGTTCTAGTTATGGAGGAATCAGCCCCATTTCGCTTTGGCAAAAAATTCACGAAACGCCTTGAAGTCAATATGCATCAAAATAATTTTGAAGCGCGACAATTTTTAGACATGCAACTATTCTGTCCAAATGCATTAAAGTCGATGGGCGTCCGACAATTTTTTTGTTGCCGTGAATTTTCACTGTAGTTTTGCGAAAACATTAGCAGGCGGCAATGATATGATATTTCAGTATCATTCAAGCAACTGCCTGGTTGTTAGTTAGGATAAATTGGATCCTGCTGCTGAAAAAAATCTAAATAATTCCCGGCGTTTTTATTATTTTTAGTAATGTTCTGTGGTTAAGATATTCCTTGATATTCCATATACACAAGTGTGTTTGTAACTATTTTGTGGGAATATCTCAAGAAAGATGTCAGTGCTGTGAAAATCAGCATTTACTTAATTCAAAAGAACCTAGAGGCCTATGAAAGACTATGCACTGTGAATTGTTCATGGAGTATATATAAAATATATGTTATGTCACTGGGAATATATGGATATAAGGATATGATGATACTACTGTATTTTATTTTTGTAATATGTATAGAGTACACAATATGACCAGAATATAGATGTTACAATCTTAATATCAATGATGGTGCTCACACAGCCTATAAGGATAGTTTAGATGACTAAACAAAAGGATACTTTTTAGCCTTTAGCTCCACTGCAATGGAAGTTTTTTTCTTTGACTGTAACATTATGGAGTTGGAATATCACACATCTCAGTGAATCATTCCACCTCCACACTGCCATACTACCTTGGGAGTAGCAATGTCAGCAAGTGGGAGGCAAATGTGATGCTACAAAGTGATTTTTCAATTTTCAACCATGATTTGTAGGAAAAAAAATTAACAATTAATTAAAAATGAATGTTGTTAGTGGTGGTAAAAGGTTGATATGTTTTCTTAAATTATAATTAAAGGTTACCTTTTATATTATCAAGTGTGTACAACAGCTGAACTGGTTAACTAGAGGCACAAGGAGAGGATATATCTGATATTTTGTATCCTTCCCTGTAGTGTCCCAACTGGAAAGATTTTTGATACATTTTTAAGCTGCAGTTGATTCACATAGATACTTTTCTGTGATAAAAAAAAATAATGAACGTTTCAAACAAACAGACTTTTTATGTCTGAAATTATTCTGCACGGGGCACAAATATGCACAAGGATAAGGATCTAAATCAGGGTATATAGAAAGAAATATATAAACGCACACACACGGACATATGTTGTAAGATATGTTTTTGAAATGACCATGGTGTTGGAGGAGGGTTGTGAGGCCCAGGGTCGGACTGGCCCAGTGGGACACCCGGCAAAAACCAAGTGGGCCCTGACCCTTATGACCCCTGTGGGGCAAGACCCCCTCTCCTCTGCTGGCTCTACAAAAAAATTGCGGCACCACACGTGCACATAGCGGCTACTGCACATGCGCGCCAAACAAATACATTAACGGCTACTTCTGCTCAGAGTGGCTTAGCAATATGGGGGGACCGGGGCCTTGAGGTGGGGACTGGGGGCCCGGAAGGGGGGACCCCAATCCGACCCTGGTGAGGCCCCTGGAGACCTCCTGGTGCTGGAGGAGGGTGTGAGGTCTGGTGGACTACTCCTTGTGCTGGAGAGAGGTGTGGTGCTACCAGAAAGTGAGCCAGACCAGAAACTGGGGAATAAGTATCCCCGAAGGGAAGAGTTATAGATGCTTAGAATTGCAGGAGCTTTTGAGTATTGTGAGAACCCCAGAGAGGGGAAAGGTGAATGTGTGATGCAGTGGTGTAATTATATATCCCAGGTACCCACAGCAAATTATGTATCAGGCCCCCAAAATGTCTAGAGGTTAATCAGAATGGGTATCTGGTTTTATAAATGTCTCTGTGCCAATACATCTGTGATACTTCAAAGTTTTACTGCAGATAAATGGCACCCTCTAGAGGATAAACATTTTGCTGAACTTCTATTGCAGACAGTGGTGGAGTATTACATAATATATAATAAAAAAACATTGTATAATATAATTATTATTTGTTGTAGCACTTCATTAAATTGTTCAGACACCTATCCCCTTTTCACCAAGGAATTACTCTGTCATGTGGTGAGTAAAATAAACTTTTTTCCCAACATTTGTGCAGTGTCAACGTTCTATTTTAGCATTTAATGAACAGTGTTAACTAGTATGGGCTGCACGGAAATAAGGGAGCCCTGGAAATAACACCTGCCTTGAGGTGATATTACTTAGGGGCAGATTTATTGGGGGGCGAATTTCGAAGTGAAAATACTTAGAGATTTGACCATTGAATTCGACTTCTCAAACTTAAAAAGCCAAGGACTCCATTCATGTTATAGGAGGTCCTCCATAGGCTAAAACAGCAATTTGGCAGGTTTAAAGGAGATCTAAACCCATTTAAACCCCCCGCCTCCTCCCCACAGCTGAACTGCCCCCCAGTCAAATACCAATACCTCTACTTACCCCTCGCCTCAATTTCCAGCGTCAGAGTTCACGGCAACATTCTTCTTCTTCAGTAATCTTCTTCTTCTGGCTTTCCAGTAATTCCCGTTTCGGCGCATGCACAGGATATTGCTCCAAATGCACATGCGTCAAAACGCATGAAGATTACTGAACAAGAAGAAGGCTGCCTCTTTATTTACCCCTTGCCGCAGATTCCAGTGCCTGACACTGGAATCTGCGGCAAGGGGTAAATAAAGAGGTAGGGGCATTTGCCTGGGGAGGCAGTTTGACTGGGGGGTCTAAGTGGGATGGGGGTAGGGTTTTTTGTTTTAAAGGGTTTAGTTCTCCTTTAAGGTGGCGAATAGTTGAAGTTTTAAAGAGAATGGTCAAATTTTTTAATTTTTTTTCAATTTTGGCCAAATTTTACCCAAAAATTACTTCGAAATTCGAAATTTTTTTAATTCGAATATTCACTTTGACTCTTGATAAATCTGTCCCTTAGCTATTACTTAGCATGTTGTACCTACACACGCTTTGCTGTTATGTCACACAACACACGCTAACACTGATGGCGGCCAAACCTGCAAACAGTTTACCAGTGTGGATGCTAACATCCATCTAATGTACCATCTATCTAATGTACTTGTAAAAATGAATCAATGCTGGTTTACAGCACTATGAATGATAACTACTATTCTATTGAAGAAAATTTCCACTGCTTAACCCTGTTCCATACTGCTACTATTATACCACACATCAATCAGCATATCCCAAGAAGCAACATCTTGGCAACATTTTTTCCATAGACATATTAGACAAGCGTAAGCAAGTATTCATATAAACAGGTCTGGACTGAGAATCTAAATAGGCCCTGGCATTTCAGGTACAAAGAAGCCCAATCAGCCCGCACCAGCCCGCACCAGCCCGCACCAGCCCACTAAATACTGACTTTCTATGTCAAATTATAGCAGCCCCTCTGGCATTTGTGAGAACCCACAGATTGCCAGTCACGGCCTGCATATATAGGACAAGAGCCTTTTTTTCCTCAGGTACAGAAAGAGCAAACTAGGCATTTGGCTCGAAGTACACATCATGTACCTTCTTTAAGTTAATTAAGAATAGTTTTTCCAGTCTGTAACATTTTTTTGCCCGGCTCCTGCTCAGACACCAGTACTGTATGCTTCATTCTGTTCTATTTTACACCAGCTCTGTTTTTTTCTATTCTACACCAGCTCTGTACAGCTCCTTTTTGTTCTGTGCTACACCAGCTCTGTCCTACTTCTTTTTGTTATATTCTACACCAGCTTTGTCCTGCTCCGTTCTGTTCTATTCTACACCAGCTTTGTCCTGCTCCGTTCTGTTCTATTCTACATTAGCTCTGTCCTACTCCTTTTTGTTATGTTCTACACCAGCTTTGTCCTGCTCCGTTCTGTTCTATTCTACACCAGCTTTGTCCTGCTCCGTTCTGTTCTATTCTACATTAGCTTTGTCCTATTCCATTTTGTTATGTTCTACACCAGCTTTGTCTTGCTCTGTTCTGTTCTATTCTACATTAGCTCTGTCCTACTCCTTTTTGTTATGTTCTACACCAGCTTTGTCTTGCTCTGTTCTGTTCTATTCTACACCAGCTTTGTCTTGCTCTGTTCTGTTCTATTCTACACCAGCTTTGTCTTGCTCTGTTCTGTTCTATTCTACACCAGCTTTGTCTTGCTCCGTTCTGTTCTATTCTACACCAGCTTTGTCTTGCTCTGTTCTGTTCTATTCTACATTAGCTCTGTCCTAATCCTTTCTGTTCTGTTCTACACCAGCTTTGTCCTATTCCTTTTTGTTCTATTCTACATTATCTCTGTCCTTCTCAGTTCTGTTCTATTGCATATTAGCTCTACCCTGCACCATTCTGTTTTATTTTACATCAGCTCTGTCCTGCTCCATTCTGTTCTATGCTACACCTGCTCTGCCCTGCTCTGTTTAATTCTATTCTACATCAGCTCTGTCCTGCTCCATTCTGTTCTATACCAGACCTGTTTTATTTCACACTAGTCACTCTGTCTTACATTGTTTTGTTGTGCTCTATGCCAGCTCTACCCTGCCCCAGTCTGTTCTGTTCTATGCAGTCTCTCCAGATCTTTACTGCCTTACCTTGTTTATTCCATTTTTAGTGCCTCCTCTTAGCTCCCAACTGTCTCTCACTTGAAAGACTCACCTACCTTCATATCAGAGTATCTGGGATTCTCCCTAATAAATACTGCAGATATTTTAGTTGCCTGATATTTTCTGTTTTGCTGAGGGCTATCCTCTTCACCAAACTGATTTTTAAGTTTCTGGATTTTAGGATTGTTTATCCAGAATATTAATTTCATTTATTTTTATTTAACAACCCCTTCAATGATGCCAACCTATTATTAGTGTTTCTCAATATTATATTTTGCCTTTCTTATCACACATTGTTCCTTTAAGCAACCCTGAGATTACACAGTCATTGTTTCTCTTTCCTAGATGCTCGCTAACTTTATGTTTATTACATCGCCTGCATTAGTTATAATAAAAACAAGCAAGACATCACACTTTAATACTTGGAACATGAAGTAATCCACCAGCATGTTTTGCAGTTGATTTTCCAAGCATATTTTTTCCTATGTGATTTACACCAAATACCTTTATATCCATGTATAGTTTAGAAACCTTTTCTCTGGCCTATAACAGTGTTCATCACACTACAAAGGAAAACTTACTTGCGTGGAATGTTTTGAATTGTAGGCAGGCACAAGCGAATTACAAATTCCCTTTCCCATAAATGGCTCCCGACATAACATTATGACACTATTAGTAAAAGAAGAAGCCTGGAACTGCCTGCATGGCATTATGCTTGATTAAGAAATGCCCCTTTGACTTCCATGCTATGGAAGTCTGAAAACTGGGCAGAAAATGCCTAGGATGTAGCACACATCAACAGTGGCCAAATTATGCAGCTCAATAACCTACCAATGCCTTCCCCTGTCACCGGTGAACTACCCTATTCTGGAATTGGGGAGGGACACATCCCTTGACTTCTTTTTTTTGTGAAATAGCATCCCCTCAGAGGGCATGCAAGAGTTTTGCTCCTCTCCATTTCTGCATGCAAATAAAATGCAGAGGTAAAATATAATTTAGTTTAATATATACAGTAGAGGATAAAAGGAGAGAAAAGATTGCTGGGAGAGAAACAGAGAAGAGATGGAGAAGTGTTAAACAGATAAAGAAGGCAGAGGCATCAGAGAGGGTTATAGAGAAAAGGAGAGAAGAAAACAGGGGAAACAAAAAGAGAAAATGAAGGTATTATACAGAAGCAGAATATGGAATAGTGAGAGAATGATAAATACGAAATAATCTTGGTTAATATAGAATATGATGGGGTTGTTCTATGTTATGACACAATACACAGAAAAGGTGCTGTGTTTGCAGAAGCTGGATTGGCTGCCAAGAAAATTCATATGTACAATTTTCGTTTTGGGGTCCCTACAGGTCACTAGTGATGGGCGAAACGGCCGCGTTTCGTTTCACCGAAAAATTCGCGAATTTCCAGAGAAATTCGCGAATTTTTCGCCGATTCGCGAAACGAGTCACGCGTCGTTTTTGACGCGCGTCGCGTCATTTTCGGCGCGCGTCGCGTCAAAAACGACGCGCGACTCGTTTTTGCGCGGCGAATTTTTTTGGGCGAATTTTTTTGTCAGTTTCGCGAATTTATTCGCCAGCGGCGAATCGCGGGAATTCGCCGCGAATTCGCCCCTGGCGAATAAATTCGCCCATCACTACAGGTCACATACTGGCCATACTGGCATTAAAGGCATTAGAGTTTACATTAGAAGGAAATACAAAAAAGTAAGTAGCAAAATTTCTCTGCTTTAAAGTGGATGAAACCAGAAAGTATTGGATAAGGATGTGGCTTATGATTGTGGGAGGGGCTTGTTTTAGCTCGCTTCGCTACGCTCACCTCACAGAGCATCCCTCCACTTTTTTCACTCCAATTAAAGGACTGGAGGTACCATTGAGGCGCTGCCCTCTTTCTTCTTCCTTAGCAGCTTAGTTAGCTTGCCTATCTCTGTCTCTAACCCATACCTCCCAACTGACCCTATTTTGGAGGGGCAGTCCTGTTTTTAACAGCTCAACCTCCAGTCCCTCATTTGTACTGGAAAGTCCCTCTTTTCTCTGCCCTGAACAGCCAGTAAAAGAAGCAAACTTTCTAACTTAATTGGCTTTTGGCAGAGAGCCCAGAACAGCTGCAAATAAGATACTTTGTAACACTTTTGAGATTAGAAAATAAGTCATTGTAACAGGAGAAATATTTTCAAACTTTCATAATCTGCCAAATTTTGTAAAATGAACATGGTAATTAGGGGGTGTGACCACAAAATGGGTGTGATCACAAAAATGTTGTCCCTCTTTTTACTTCCAAAATGTTGGGAAGTATTGTAACCAACTACAGTGAACTCTACCATTATCTAACCTAATTACTGTAGTTCACCTTGGCACCACTCTAACATAACTAACCTCAGCCCCTTACCTCCTGGTGGCATTGAGGGGCGCCTGCTTGCAGAACTTTCTAAAGGGGATTCCCTGCCTTACACTGCCATCTACTGACTGTAAGTAATACTAAAGATCATTTATTTGCCACTTTACAGGTACTTGTTGCTGATAGGTGTCAGCTGCAACCATGTATTGGCTTTATCATGATTTATGATAAATTTGCTCTAGTATTTGTATGAATAACGCAGTCTGGCAGATATACCTGATAAAGAGGAAACCATGACCTTGTTCAATGTGGAAGTGGGTGCAGGGTATTCTTTATTTTATGTTCCAGCCAAGTAGGGTGGTTATTTCGAGAAAATATGATAGATGATGGTACACAGCACAACTTTTAACAGATATTCTTTAATAAAAATTAACTATTATTTTACATGCTACAGAACAGAAACAAACAAAATTTAATTTAAGTTCATCGTTTTTTATTTCACTGGCCCCTGAAGGCCTATATGCCAGAAAATATGTCACATTCAATAGGGATATATAATCATTATCCACCCATGCAGTGTATAGATGTAGGGATTCAGGGGTGCAAGTGGTAAGTGCATGGGCTTGGTACTTCAGCTATTGCCCCTCTGCTGGAGTAAATAAGTCCAAATCTTCTTAATATCCACTTGTCACATTTTATTTTCACTATGGCACTTTTCCCCCCTTTAGTCAGTCATAGTCTTACACATTAACTTCCCTACAGCAGCAGATAGAGGACTTAATATGAGTAGCCAAAAAGTCTAAAGTCATATTTGTATAACTCCACCAAAGGTTTCACCAGTTTGAGTGGGAGGGTTGACAAATATTTATCAACTATGTTTGTTTCTGTTCTCGATTCACTGTATTGCTTAAGTTCTGGATATTTTAGGTTACTGGGTGCTCCTTTTATCTTAAGAACTTCGTCAGAATCCCTCTTTAAGGTTACAAATTTCCCTAAAACATTATAGTTGATATTACATGGGTCACATAAAAGATGCATTGGCATCCAATGAATATCTAGATCTGTTGTCTTCTGCTTAACAATATATTGGACAAACTCTTTAAGGCTGGGGACAGACAGGGAGATTCGGGGAGATTCTGTCGCCTGGCGTTTTTTAGCAGGCGACAAAATCTCCCCGAATCTCCCTGTCTGTCCCTACCCTAAAAGTGATAGTCTCTGATGAATTGACCTTTCTGACTTCTGACTTGATAATATTTGCTATGCTTGTATAATAACTTCCATTGTGAAAGAATTTATCCCGGAAAGCAGAAACAATTCTTTGGAACGGATGCCGTGTGAACATCACTTTGGTATAATTGTTAAGCATCATACGTTGTTGGGCTGCAGGAAAATCACTTAGTCTCTTCAAAACAGTAGTTTTATGAACAGCTTCATGCTTGAAATAAACGTCTTCAGTGCTTAAGTTCATCTTCAAATGTAATATGATCCTCTTCCAGTTAGTGCACCCCACTTTAGGCACCTCACAAAAGATGAATTTGTCCTTTTGCTCCACAAATAGTCTGTTGGCAACAAATTGATTGATTCTACCAATTCTTCCTCAGTTTACTTTGCTCACAAACTGATTTTAAAAGCTCCTTGCGGTTCATTTGGGAAATTAGGAACTCATCGGGACCTGAAGAGGGAACAAGAGAACCATACATGTCATTTGCGACTTTAGTCATTATCATTCATTAAATAATGTTGGTAGTATCTGTATATAGTGTTAGTGGTCCAATGTAACCCATTCTGTACATAGAAACTAGTTAGGGACATATATATATATATATATATATATATATGTATGTCCCTAACTAGTCTCTATGTACAGAATGGGTTACATTGGACCACTAACACTCTGGGGCCCCACATTGGTTATGGAGGAGGTACATATGTCACCTTTATCACACACATATATATATTTAATGACTCAATGGTCAGGAGTGCTTCAACCATGAGGCCTCTAGTAAATTTAAGAGCAGAATTTCAGTTTGTTTGTATTGGAGAATCAGTAGACCATTCTGGGAGAGTTTGACCCCCATGTCTTTCATCTAACACAGGGACCCCCAATCTTTTCAACCCATGTGCAACACTCAGAGGTAAAAGGAGTTGGGGAGTAACACAAGCATGAAAAATTATCTTGGGGTGCCAAATAAGTGCGGTGATGGGCCCCCATGTGGATTGTCAGCCTACATTGAGGCTCTGTTTGGCAGTACACCTGGTTGTTATACAACCAAAACTTGCCTCCAAGCCTGGCATTAAAAAATAAGCACCTGCTTTGAGGCCACTGGGAGCAACATCCATGGGGTTGGAGAGCAACAGGTTGGGGATCACTGATCTAACATATACATTCCCTAAATATACATTCCCTAAATTCCCTTTAAGCAGAGCAGTAGCTGTTTTTGTGCACTACTGATTCTGACTCCTGAAACAATGTAGTAGACACCAGTAAGAGCATACAGAAATACATTTATATATTTGTGGAAAAGTCTTTGTCCACAAGGTGGCAATGTATATGAAGTTACTGCATTCCCGCATGTTTTTAGACATTTTCTAAAGCTCAGTGTCAGAACTTGTCTGATAAGGAGATGAAATGTTTGGGTGGGAAGGGATAGGCAATAGATTGTTCTAATCAGTGATGATTGAATCTGTCCAGTTCACAAAACCTTGGAAAAAGTTACAAAACGGTGAAATTCAAAAAATGAATTGAAATCAATAAACATTTTTTTTGTCTGTGTTTTTGGCTCTGCAGTGAGTCAGCGGGTGCTTCTTTTTACAGCATTTTTTGTGCAAAGTGCATTTCTCTCACCAAAATTGCAATGGAGTCAATGGGTGCTTTTTCACAGTGTTTATTTTGTGTGCATAAAATGCAATGGAGTAAATGAATGGGTTTTTTTCATGGTAAAATTGGACTTCAAAATATTCACTGATTGCAGAAAATCTTGCAGAAAATTCCCCTCATCATAGTCTCTGATCTAAGCAGAATTACCGATAATTACTTGAGACAAAATAATGCACTCTCAGGGAGTGTAAAGAGTTTGTACACTAAGCACTACTTGATAGGAAACCGCAAGTGAAAATTCAGGAAATTTCATGTGATATGGGCATCAGCAGAGTATGGTTTGAAGTGAATGAAGAATAAAATAACTACCAAATAGCAGATAGGGTTGGCACCTTTTCTAAAAAAAAAATATTTATGGGCTTGGAAACTGGGGTTTTCCGGGTAAGGTGTCTCTCTGTATTTTGGATCGCTATACCTTAGGTCTACTAAAAATCATTTAAACATTAAAGGGATACTGTCGCAAGAAAACGTTTTTTTCAAAAAGAATCAGTTAATAGTGCTATTCCAGCAGAATTCTGCACTGAAATCCATTTTTTAAAAGAGCAAACATTTTTTTAATATTTAATTTTGAAATTTGGCAAGGGGCTAGACATGATGTTCATTTTCCAGGTGCCCCCAGTTATGTGACTTGTGCTCTGATAAACTTCAGCCATTCTTTACTGCTACACTGCAAGTTTGAGTGATATCACCCCTCCCCCAAACATCCCATCAGCAGTCTATCAACACAACAATTGGCAGCTAACCAGATAGCAACTACCCAACACCTCTGCTGAAGGATTTGTTTCTTGTAGCATTGCTTAAAGCACCAGTAACAAATTAAAAAAAAAATTGTTTATATACTAACACAAAGGGGTAGATTTACTAAGGGTCAAATTGGAGGGTTAAAAAACCCTCAAATTCGACCATAGGAATAGTTGGGGAAGTAAAATCCTTCGAATTCAAATATTGAATTCAAAGGATTTTACCACAAATCGATTGGTGGAACGATCAAATAGAACATATTCGACCAATAGATAAAATAGTTTGAATCGAGCGATTCGAATGATTTTAACCATTCGATCAAATTTGTTTATTCGATCAAAAATAATGAAAGCCAATTCTTTGATCTGGCGAAATAGGCAGTTGAATAAAAATTTAAAGGGGAAGTAATTCGAATGTCGAATAGTCAAATATTCAAATAGATTTTTATTTAATTTATTCAAATCATTTGATTTTCAAAATCCACTGGTCGAAGTGGTCTTCAAAAACTTGGGATGCACTGAATACAGGATTCGGTTTGGGATTCAGCCTTTTTCAGCAGGATTTGGATTCGGCTGAATCCTTCTGCCCTGCTGAACAGAATCCGAACCCTAATTTGCATATGCAAATTAGGGGTGGGGAGGGAAATTACATTACTTTTTGTCAGAAAACAAGGAAGTAAAAAATGTTTTCCCCTTTCCCCCCCTAATTTGTATATGCAAATTAGGTTTCGTATTCAACCAAATCTTTCTCAAAGGATTCAGGGGTTCGGCCGAATACCGAACTGAATCCGAACCCTAATTAGCGATGTTAAACTTTAAAATATCTTTGTGGTTTTTTTCTTGTATACAAACAAATTTAAAAATAAAAATGTTACTGCTCCTTTAAAGTGCTCCCCCCACCTAGTGGCCCCCAAGCAGGAAGAAGCCTGCTAGGAGCACTACTTGGGTGAAATACAATGAGATGGGGAAAACCATCTCAAAGCAGTCTCATCCTGAAGTGCAGGCACAAAGCACGGAGATGGCTGCCTCCACACCAATGTTACAGCTAACAAAAAATACATTTGTTTGTTCAAGAATAAAATTGTAATTAGCAGAGTGAATTATTTGCAATGTACACTGTGTAATTTAGAAATAAAAATCCTATTAATTTAGACCAATAACCTGGTTTTTAAAAATGTGAATTATTTGAATAAAATGAATAAAATGCACTCTTTTGCAATTCCGAGCTTTCTGGATAATGGGTTTCTGGATTATGGTTCTTATAACTGTACTCGCTTATTTTTAACATTAGCATCAATACTGGTCAGGTGGTAACCCTAGTAGCAGATTGATATAAACTACATAGGAAAGTATGCTGTGCAGTTTATTTTGAGAAAGGATGCCATGCACAAACTATAGTTCCAGTTAACACCATTATAAAATATTATATATTTGCACACAACTTACCTTTGACATTTGAATCTTTCTGCCATTTGTAATGGAAAGTAAATCGGCAAGGAAGAAGGAAACTACGGTGATAATGCTAAACATCTTTCTTGTTATTCTTGACATATTGTTGGACTT
Organism: Xenopus borealis; assembly: GCA_024363595.1. NCBI lineage: Eukaryota > Metazoa > Chordata > Amphibia > Anura > Pipidae > Xenopus > Xenopus borealis. The sequence goes on along the minus strand of CM044445.1, from coordinate 92,727,979 downwards.
TCTCTAAAACAGACAGCAGATTGGACATTAGAACTAAATGACATGTTGCTGCCACGGACTATGTAAATCTAATCTGATTTATTTCAATAAGGATTAACTATACGGCGCCCAGGACGAAACCCCACATGCTAGTGAAGTGGTGTTGTCTGAGCGAATTTTTGCCTGGTGAAGTGTTGTGCCCGGTGCGTAGTCAGGGTCGGACTGGGGGGCCCGGGGCCCACCATGGCTTCTGCCTTAGGCCCCTCCTCCGGACCCTGAGGGCTCCAGCCTCAGGGCCTCCCATCCAGCAACCTGCCCCCCGCGCGGGAGGGCCACCAGATTTTTCCCCATTGTCTCAGTCTGACCCTGTGTGTAGTGTGCTGGTTAGCAAATCTGCCACATAGAGTCTATTTTATGTGAATAATTAAACATTTTTTAAATAATTATTTCCCTTTTCTTTGTAATTAAAAAAAATAGCTTGTTCTTGATGGTAACTAAGCTGCATGAATCCATATTGGGTTTATTTCATGCTTAAATATTTATTTAGCAGTCATGTTATGGGGATACACATTATGCAAAGAACCCTTATATATGGAAAGTCCCAGGTCCTAAGCATTCCAGATAATCAAACCTATACCTGTATTGACTCTTTATGCAGCATTTTACACTCAGTCCTTGTACCGGAAAAGTCTTGGGACCGTTTCATCAGGGGACCTGTCTGTATGTACAGTATTTGTGGAATACAAGAGGAAACCTATAGGGAGAACCCACTGCCTAACCAACACTTCCACTGCTCAGTGGTTTACATTTTGGCTAAAAGGCTATATCAATGCTTAACAATGTGTGAATATAAAAATAGCATATTCATATTTAAAGGGGAACATCATTAAAATGCAGTGTTTGTTTATCCCTGTCTGTTTGTCTCGGTCTGACTCTTGAAACAATGTTGTCATTTCTCTTCCAGGTCTGTTAATAAACTGTCTTCTGCTACATTCTTCAGAGGTCACAAGGTTATTATACCTGTAACTGTATTGTTTTTTCCAATAGTGTATCAGTAGTGCTACTTATATCATAACGACAAGGTGGTGAGACAACAAAGAGAAAAGAAAAGCACAGATAAATGACGTATGAGTAAGTGGCAGTGACAAAAGTGACAGCTGCTGTGGCCTGAATTGGTCAGGGACTGCACAAAGGGACACGTATTCCCCACGAATGGGCAGCAAGAAGACCAATGTCATATAGAAGAGGTGCTGCCAAGGAAGGGCCAGACCTGTGGCAGAAATGCAGGTGCCAAAGAATCTGTTAACACACAAGGAATATAAGATTAAATATTCTAAAAATAATACTTGTGTAAATTCATCCTAATGTGACTGCTTTGAGCAGCTGAACATGATGATTTTCTGTGAGTCCGGCAGCACAGTAGTGTGTAATAACATCTATTTGAATGGTTTATTCCTAATGCAAATTGTTTATGTAGTGTTTCTCTTATAAAATTGACCATATTTTGACATGGTGTCTATTTGGTCTCTGTATACTATAGCTGACCTCATCCCACTATCATTCCCTGGGTGATTATAGTAGTACTTGTTGAAGTTGAACTTAGAAACTTCTCTTTAGTGATCTCCAGCTTCCACTGTGACACATGCCCCTCACAATTCTCCCCAATGTATCATAACTAGAACTCGGGGGTCTCAGGTCACCAGATATTGCTGGCACAACCTACACCTATCTCTTGCCGGCTACAACGAATTCCACCAAACTACCCTACCATTAACTTACCTATCTAATGCTTCTCCTTAGTACCTCTCTGAAGTGGCAGGCCTCAAGCACTCCAAAGTCATTCCATTGATCCAGGGTCAACTGGTGGGTCCCACCAGCCCAGATCTGAACCCCACCGGCGCTTCCCCAGGCTAATTTACACTCGCGTGGGGGGAGGGTGGGGGGTGGTGGCCCCTGTAGGGGGTGTGGGGGCATGGTGGGGGCACCTTGAGGTTCCTAGGGCAGCTGCCTCAGTGGACCCTACACCCACCAGTCCAACTATGCCTTGATCTTTATATTAACCAAAGAAGAAATCGTCTTCTGACCTCTCCCTTTTATAAATTCTCCCTGGGGAATTCCCATTATCCAACTGTGCTGCCTGGTGACCAGTTAAAATGAACACTAATTACATAACAGATTCTATGACTCCTTACACTTAAAAAATATGACTCCTTACACTTAAAATAACCAAGTCTTTGTGGTTTACTAATTATACAGTCACACCTAAGCCCTCTCGCAATATTGCCCAAATTATTATACTTACATGAAACATGCCTGGCATGTCTTAAAAGCAGTGCTCATATATTCATTCAGCATTCTTCAGATTTAATTGGAGCAATTTATGACTCCTATATGTAGTGTAAGAGGCCATTAGCCAGATAATGATTAGTGTAGACTTATAGAGCAACTGCAAACATAAATATAAACTAATCTTCCTATGTTATAGTTAACATCTTTTTTTGGCTAACCTACTTTTCTACCCAGGTCCCTTTACTCAGTGTGGAACAATCCCTGTTGTTTAAAGGGTAAGGCATTTTTTAGTAGCTGTATGCACAGAATGTCTCAATGTCTTAAATATATTGATAATGGGTTGAGTGCAGAGGACCTCTTGCATTTGTCACTTACATAAGACTCAGGAGGATGTATCTTCATCTTATCAGTTTGCCAGGTCTAAGGTGGAGAAGGAAACTCTGGCAAAAGAGGTAACTATCTGTAAAATTCGCACTTTAGTGAATTTGCAGATTAAGCATCATTCGCCTGAGCGAAAAAATATTCAGCTCATTCCCATATTTCAATTAAAACCAGCTGGGTGCACATTGATGTGGCTTGTATCATATACTGAACAAATTACCCCAGCACTCCATGATATAGCCTTAAAGGGGTTGTTCACCTTCCAAACACTTTTTTCTGTTTAGTTGTTTTCAAATTGTTCCCCAGAAATAAAGACTTTTTTCAATTACTTCCCATTATTTATCTTTTACTGTTTTTCCAAAATCTAAGTTTAAAGTTGAATGTTGGTGTCTCTGGTGTTTGAGTCTGGCAGCTCAGTAATTCAGGTGCAGACTCTAAAACATTTAATTGATACATTTCACAGCAACATCTCTGGAGTATTAGCAACTATTGTATCAATTCTAACAGCTGCCTGTAATGAAACCCAGGCAAACCCAGTGAAGCTGTGCAAGCGCATCTTTTGCCGCACTTCGTGTCCTTTACTGGCTCACAATAGACATAGACATCTACGCATTCATAACTCCATAATGTTACAGTCCAAGAAAAAAGCTTGTCTGTGTGTACACAACTGATAAACATATTAAATAAAGTTACTGTTCTCTTGTCTAAACAATTTTTTTTTTCTTAATAAAAAAAACTGTAAGAATAAATAAATAGTTCACATTTCCAGATTCTATAGGGACATTTATTCTATAAATATAGTTCTATGTTTTATATAGACACACCAATAGGTGTACCCAGTTTTCTTTTCGTCTTCTTCTTTTCAACTGATTTTCAGGACTTCACTATAAACATTAGACCATGGCATGGTATCTTAATGTATGACAATAGCTAAATCACTATACTGCATTTCACTTAGCTCTTTTTTTTGCTGCATACGTAAATCCAATGTGATCATGAATCGCTGTACTAATGTGCAAATAAAGAACACTGTAGCTACATAGTTACTCTGTTACATGTTGCTTAATCCAAGTGAAGGTATTGGACCTGTTATTCTGAATGCTTGGGACGTGGGCTTTTCTGGATAAAGGGATTTTTCTCTAATTTGGATCAGCATCCTTAGAGGGCAGAACAACACGTCCAACTTGCCTTGTTTCTGTTGCATCGGACTTCTTGTTGGATCCACCAAAAACGCAGCTGTGTAGTTCTGCCCTAAGTCTACTAAAACTAATTAAACATTAAATAAACCCAATAGGATTGTTCTGTCTCCAATAAAGATTAAGGGGTCTGTTTATAAAAATATGCGCACAAAATGTTTTTGCCAGTTTACTAACCTGCTGTAAATATAAATTTGAGAATTCTCTCACACAAGAATATGTGATCGACAGTTATTGCATTCGCTGAACATAACACTACATACACATTAATGCCCAGTTTCCTAAACAGGAAAATGTGCAAAAGACAATTTATGTGAGAATATTCGCAATATTTTAGCGCAACCTATGTAGTGGCGTAAAAGTATTTTTTCGCCAGAAAAATTTCCAGGGGCAGGAAATATCCCATATCTGTAGCTATTGCTGACAGGATGCTTTTGGCTAGGGATGCACCGCATCCAGGATTCGGTTCGGGATTCGGCCAGGATTGGGCCTTTTTCCGAATCCGAATCCTTCTGCCCAGTCGAATCGGATCTGAACCCTAATTTGCATATGCAAATTAGGGGTGGGCAGCGAAATTGCATGACCTTTTTGTCACAAAACAAGGAAGTAAAAAATGGTTTTCCCTTCTCACCCCTAATTTGCATATGCAAATTAGGGCTCGGATTTGGTTTCTATATTCGGCAGAATCTTTGTAGAAGGATTCGGGGGTTCGGCCGAATCCAAACGAGTGGATTCAGCGCATCCCTAGTTTTGGAGTCTGCTTCTATCTGATGCAACAGCAGCCCCCACAGGAGCCGCACTGTGTGCTTAGGAGGTGCACATACGCACAGTGGGCCGTGGGCCCACAAGTTCTGGTCCTGCCAGTCCAACCCTGCTCAACGCTTTTGGCAGGGGGTTTGGTTTCATTGTGATTGGCTACATTAAACTGTGCATTTATATGAAGCAAAGAGAGACTGGTATAATTTCTTGTTGATCTGATTCTATTGACAGAAGGGTGTGTGAGTGGATGGATGAAGTATGGGTTTATATGATACATGTTTGACTGGTGTCACTCTGGTAATGTTGTTGGATGGTATAATCATCAGTCAATAAAGTTTAGAGTTTTGAAGATGCATTTCTGGCCATAAATGTTAAAGCAAAAATTGCCATAATAACCTCCATAAAACAAGACTATTTTATAGCATAAATATTTACAAACTTAACTGGTCGCTAGAAAATTTGAAACTCACTAAAATTACCAATAACGGCAGCTGGTTCGTTACTGCAAGTGGTCGCAGTGACTTCTGAGCGCATCGCTGTTTAGGAAACTTAATTGTTGTGAATATTCTGGCGGAAAAATATTTGCAGCGATAACATGCGGAAACTTATAGTCAAATTTACTGCGCTAAATGGACCCCCATTTCTCTAATATCTTAGTTAGGATCAAGTACAACGTAATGTTTCATTTTAACAAATGTGAATTATTTAATTAAAATGGACTTTATTGGTGATGGCCTTCCTATAATTTAGAGCTTTCTGGATAACAGGTTTCTGTATAAAGGATCCTCTAGCTCAGGGATCCCCAACCTTTCAAAGCCGTGAGCAAGATTCTGAATTAAAAGGAGTTGGGGAGCAACACAAGCATTAAAAATGTTCTTGGGGTGCCATATCAGGGCTGTGATTGGCCATTTGGTAGCCCCCTATGAGGATTGTCAACCTACATTGAGGCTCTGTTTGGCAGAACGCCTGTTTTTATACAACCAAAACTTGCCTCCAAGCCTGGAATTCAATAATAAGCACCTGCTTTGAGGCCACTGGGAGCAACATCCAAAGGGTTGGAGAGCAACATGTTACTCACGAGCTACTGGTTGGGGATCACTGCTCTAGCTGTACACCAAACCTAGATCATCCAGGCAGTACATAATACTGTATTTATAGGTGATCGTTTCGCTTTAATTAAACTGTCCTTTGTCAAGGGCTTATTTAACCTTTCCAGGTGCCAGCTGTGTTTTTGAAAACTTATTAGGTATAATTAAATATAATTAAATATTTAATCGGGCGGACCGCTGTCTTCCAACAGTAGATGCTGTACCTAGATCTATATATTACAACCATAAATCAATTACAAAAAATGTACAGCTTCATACTGAAAAACATTTATTTGTGCAAACACAGCACAGCTGTGTTTGCACAAATAAATGTTTTTCAGTATGAAGCTGTACATTTTTTGTAATTGTTTTTGAAAACTTGCAAGAACTGGTATGTAGACTGTCAGGCCAGCTTAGTACAGCCCAAAGGTTATTATTTATATTACGCTTGCTTTTATACAGGCCAGCAATACACTTTAACAGTATATTGTCAGCAAAAGCTTATCATTGGCTCCATAGCATAGACACAGTCACAATGTCTGTCTGTTCATTGTCTATTTGTCTGCATATCAAGGGTCACTTTGTTTGCTTATAAATCTGATTCAACTTATTAACCCCATTTGTATTTTTAGTGCCAGTGGTAATAGCTGAGAAGATACATGCTTTTTTATGGCTATGGCTATGCCAATGTGTCTGTGCCAACAACAATCCAAATATTCGCCAACCCATAAGCTGGCGATAAACGTAAAGATTTTTTAAAGATTCAATAGTTATCGTGAGACCACGATTGTCTCAAAACGATCGTTTAAATGCCTGATGTGTAGAAAAGTGGAATAAACAGCTTCAGGCAGTTCTAATTAGCTGCAAAATTCTTTTATTATAGCAGTGTAAAGCACACTACATGTTTCGGGTAAAACCCTTTATCAAGTGTACATTGTGCAAAGGCTTATGGGTATATATACCCTATTGCTCAAGGACCTCCCTCAATCCCTTTTTCATGTGACTAATACATCCACCTTTAAAAGTGACAGTGTATACAATTGCAAAACACCAATCTTGTAGTGAACGGTTCCATTAGTTTAACACACTCAGTTCATCAGTTAAGTCCATAGGTTCAAGTCCTATTAAGTCCATATCAGAGAAACTATCATATCACGGTCTATCTCTGAAAAATCCAAGCATTGCTGAAAAGCCTACTTAAGGGTTAATACTCAGAATATGTAGTATACAACGAGCACAGCTGCTACTGATAACTCAGCAACAACACACAATATTTGGATCACCAGTATTTTTAAACTTGTAGCTCCTGTATCAATAGCTCTATGTACAAAACTTTATGGGTTAATTTTACTTACACGGCAGGAGTTCCGTGAATGCAAGGGTACTAGCTGGTTCACTTAATATCTGAGGAAGAAAAAGGAGAAAACGACTTAAGGATAAGTTTCCTTACATTGTTATTCATGTATAGTGGATCATATTTTACAAGAAACATTTAAGACTGGTATGGTCATTCATACCTTTTGGTTTAACACAGTCAAGTTTCCCTATCCAGCGGGCTTCTCTTTGGAGCAATAATTTACCCCAATCGCCTCCCCTGGGAGGTCTTTTTACAACTTCTAGCACTTTCCATTTTAATTGGCTTACATGATGTTTTGCTTCAAAAAAGTGTCTTGCTACTGGGGTGTCAGTGTATGTTTCTGACTCAAAATTACTGATGTTGGACTTGTGTTCCTTTAATTCTTGTATTTACTGTCCTGATAGTTTTTTTGACTTTCTTTGTTGTATTTGCTCACAAATGTTAGTTTCTGAGGTTTAAATAGTTTTTTACTCTGTGTCAATAGGTTCTCTCGTGGAGTTTCTCTTACCTCTTTGACTATTCCCATAAGTTTTTTGTTACGGTAGCCTTTATTAGTAAACCTTTGTGTTAGGTCAGTAACGGCCTGTTCAAATAGTATGTCATTTGATGCAATTTTTCTAGCCCTTAAATACTGGCCCTTTGGTATTGCTTTTATAATTCTTGGGTTGTGAAAGCTATCAGTATGTAGTAGGTAATTGCGATCTGTTGGTTTGCGATACATGTTTGTAATTAGTTTGCCTTCTTTAATATTCACCTTCACATCCAAAACATTTAGTTAGATTGTTCAGTTGTGAATTTAATTGACCTATGGGCTGTGTTCGCTATTGATATCATTTGGTCAAAAATTTCAATGGCTTCTTCTACACATTTTATTCCCTCATCTTGTGGGATAGATGTGAATAAGCTTTGTACATCGATACTGCATAGTGTGATATTGTCATTAAGTTTATCAATCTCACTTAGGCGGTTTAGGAAGTCTGATGCCTGATGTGTCCATCAACTAAAAAGACCATTTCAGGCGATATTGCCAGCAAAACTGAAGGTTCGCAGCCTGCTTGGCCCTGCAAACATAGGTAGATTGCCTGGGGACCGATAAAGATTTTCTAACCTGGCCGATCAATCATCAGACCAATGTCGGATGAAAAATCGTAAGATGTACAATCGTTGGTATCCCACTAACCGCACGATAATTTGATTTGGTCGGACTTCCCTAAGATCGGTCGTTCGGCAGGGAAAGATCGTTGCGTCTATGGCCAGCTTTAGCTGTATTTTAGTATACTGACAAGAAAGAAGGCTTTACATAAATAAAAGAGACTGTTTAAAACATGGAGCAATTTTTGTGGCATGTTTTCCATGCAAATCTTTAAACTATATAATGAGAGCCCAATCAAATAATTATTTTAAATTGTAATGCTTGTCCATTCATATATGGAGGAAAATGATCCTCCTTTCATCACATGAGCTGTCCTTTTCAGATACTTCCACAACATTCTCATCCATGAATTTACCTAATTTATTAATAATTCTTCTCAAAAAAGTCAGTGCGAAAAAACATTGTGATAAATTTGTGCGTCAGTTTGGGTCGTCCAACTTTTTCAAATTGATGCCCTGAAAAATCCCTTTATGGAATTGTCGCTACCACAATTCTAATTTATCAGATTATTGGACAAAAAACAGCGCTTTTACATTTGGACTTTTAGCAGCTTTTGGATGTAATAAATCAACAAAAATCAAGTTTTCCCCATTAAAAACTTGACCAGAAAAGACCCCAGGATTAGATGGGATTCCTATTGAAGTATACAAAACCCAGTTGGACAATATGGCCCCCAGGTTAAAGAACATGTACCAAGAGGCTCTTCTTAAAGGGCATCTCCCACCAACAGCCCAGGAAGCACTAATCGTTCTAATCCCAAAACCTGGTGGGGATGTTGAAGATTGTGCTGCTTATAGGCCTATCTCTTTACTCACATGTGATAATAAGATATTAGCAAAAATTTTAGCACTGCGATTAGTTCAAGTAATAGAGACACTGATTCACCCAGACCAAACGGGGTTTATGCCCGGGAAGGCCACATCTATAAATATACGTAGACTCTACACAAATATGGAGTACTTGACACTAAACAAACAGCATGGGGCAATTGTCGCTTTAGATATTAGGAAAGCTTTTGACTCCCTACACTGGGACTTCCTATGGGCAACTATGGAACACATGGGATTTGGACCCAATTTCCTTAACTGGGTTAAACTACTATACACAAATCCCACAGCCCGAATACAAACCAATCGTAAAATATCCCCCTCCATGACACTGAGCAGAGGCACGAGGCAGGGCTGTCCCTTGTCCCCATACTTATTTGCCATTGCCATAGAACCATTGGCTAGCCTAATTCATAATGACCCGGAAATTCTGGGGTGGCAGGTAGAGGCATTGGAAGAAAAAAATTCTTTATATGCTGATGACACCCTAATCTACCTAAGAGATACACGCCATTCACTTGACAGACTGTTACGAGTCGTTGATCAGTTCGGGAAAGCATCGGGTCTCACAGTTAATTGGTCTAAATCCACCCTCCTACACATGGGTACAGCTCTGCAGCGACCTCCGGCTCAGGCACAGGCATTAAAACAGGTAGATCACTTCAAGTACCTAGGTATAGTCATCCATCCAGATCTGTCCCGATATGCAGCCCTTAACGTAGACCCAGTAATAGCAAGTATTGGTCATAAATTCTCCCTGTGGTCTCCACTCCCACTTAACCTAATAGGCAGAGTCAATTTGATAAAAATGATTGTCCTTCCTAAGCTGTTGTACATTTTTCAGAATGCACCTAATGTTCTACCGGCAGCACTGTTTTCAAGGCTGGATTCCATGGTGTCATCATTTATTTGGGCGAACAGGCAACCTCGAATTAAACTAGCATCGTTAACTGCACCTAAGGCACTTGGAGGCCTAGCTCTCCCTCACCTTTTTATCTACTACCTAGCATGTCAACTTACCCATGTGGCTGGGTGGCTTAACCCCTTGGTCGATGACACGGCCACCATAACAGCTGCGGCGGTGGCGGGCTCCTTTGAATCACTGGCTAACTTGCCATTTCGTGGCACCTCCCAAAACGGAAGGCCACTGTCCACGTTCCGTACAGGCATACTTGCTTGGAAAAAAGCTTTGACTTTATGTAAACCCGCCACCCAACAAATATCACCCAATACGCCGCTGTGGCTGAACCCATCCCTGCCACAGTTAAGAAAGATACCAGACCCGCAAATATGGGCGACTCATAACATTAAATATCTGGGTCAGCTGTATCACAACCAGATACTTAAGTCATTTACTGACTTGTCCCAAGAATTCCAATTACCACGTACCATGTTTTACAGATACCTACAGGTTCGACATGCTCTGAATGCCCAATTTCCTAGTGCACCTCTACTGGAAACACCAGCCTTGGAGACTTTGCTCAAGGTACCTGAAAGGAAGAAGCGATTGTCTAATGTATATAATATGTTAAATGCCCAAAGAGGTAATCCGTATGAAAAATGTTATAATAAATGGGCCCAAGATATCCCTAACTTGGAGTTGGATGATTGGGATGATATCACAGCGACCTTTGACTCCACGGTGATTAGTAGTGGGGATAAGCTCATACAGTATAAAATGATCCATAGATTGTATTATACCCCGGTGCTGTTGTTTCACATGAGACTGATCCCAGATAATCTGTGTTACAAGTGTGGTCTGGAGCCAGGTACCTTCATGCATGCTTTTTGGTCCTGTACGGTTATCAATACTTACTGGAAGAACCTGGCCACATACTTACAAGCTTACCTGGATTTTCCTCCTGTTCTGGTGCCGGAAATTTATCTGCTAGGTCATTTAGACCATATAATACCGCAACAAGCTACACGACAATTGTTTCGTTTACTACTTTTTTATGCACGGAAAGTCATTGCACTAAAGTGGAAGCTCCGAGACCCCCCTACGGTACCGCTGTGGAAAAAATTGGTTAATGAGGCTCTTCCTATGTACAGGCTGACCTATCTGAGTAGGGGTTGCCCAGAGAAATTTGCTAAAATTTGGGACCCTTGGACCTCATGTCAAGACACCAACACAGACATGGACTAAATCTTTAAGCATAAGATATCTCCTGGTCTGCCCAGCGGGTGGCCCAACCACCAAATTCCCCCTCCCCACCCCCTTTATTCTTTATTTTATTTTATTTTATTGTCCTCTTTAACATGTATAATTTGTGTTTTTGTTAAATGCAAAAATAAAAGCTTTAAAAAAAAAAAAAAAAAAAACTTGACCAGAAAAATGTCAGGTTTAATAAATAGGCACATAAATCTCTTTTGCTTGAACCATTCTAGGTAGATTGACTTTCTTAACCACTGAAGGAAATCCTGACTTTTTCTTGCAGAATTTGATGGTACAGTTCAGAATTCATAGTTCCATCATATTCCAACATGACAAAACCTAGAACATGATTATTGCTGTATACAACTCACAATATCACACAAAACCTCTCCTACAGTGAAGTGAGTTCTTGTGGGCCTAAATTGGATGAGAAATAATATATTTCCAAATTCAAGTCCCTGCATTGTACCTAATGGTTAAGACGAAAGTCTTGCTAACAAGGAGCAAATACAGCCCACTACTGCTAGAATAAAAAAAAAACAGTAGGTCCCCTCTAGGACAGTTTGGGTGAGTGTCTAAATAGCACTGGGTTCAGGAATGTAACTGTGTGTTTGTGTATGCTGCACACTCTTTCATAAATGTGTCCATTGACCTCAATTTGCAGGTCAATCAATTTTCATTTCCAAAATTGATACAAATTGATCCAAAAAATGATACAGAGAAATGCAGGCCAAGAATACACTCTCCCACTGATCTTCTTCAGCTGCTCTGCCTGCACCCAAAAGCATAGTATCCACTCAGGTCCAAGAAGACATGGAAGATTTTGGCAAAAAAAAAAGTGATAGTTCACATTTGGCTGCCTGCACCTAAGCAGACAAAATGCATTTGGGTGAAGGCACATCAACCAGAACAGCAACAGGCTAAGATCTTTCTTAGGCATCTTTGTTGACTAAATATTCAAGGATTTTTTCCAAAACCTGCTACCCTCCTTACCTCTTAATACTTAATATCTCTCTGAATGGGGTTGACTTACCTTTCAAATTGATGAATTGAATTGTGGCAACATTCTACGTAATGTCTACAAGCAATATCAGATGTGTGCTGTGTCTCTCAGGTTCTTATCTTCTCTCAAATGACTTGCTATTGATTGACCAGTGTTTCCAAATGTTTCTATACTTATGGTTGCTAAAGCAATGTTAATTACTACACATTCTTTTGCTTTACAGCAAGTAAAGCAAGAAAGTTTACCTTGTGGACATGAACATGGGCGTGCCCTCTGTCCTTTTCATGAAGGATAACAGTCCTGTCCTTTCCACTAGACAGGTTTATTTGCTGTTCAGCCATAATGACTGAGTTTAGGGGAGGTAGCAAAGTGATGGCCAATGAGGTTTGGAGATAGTTCCCCAATAAGGTTACAAGGCATATAGAACTGGACAGAAGGAATGTTTGGAAGGGGTGGGTAGGACACTAAATTGCATTGCAAGTTTATCCTGTTTTTTGAAGGCTATATACTCCCTAGAAGTGGAGATACTTTTAGGGAAGCTGAGTTTGAGAGCCAGAAGGCTATCTGTTAGAGCAAACAGAAGGTTAAAGGACCAGTAACATCAAAAAATGAAATTGCCTTGTAGTAATAAAAATATAATGCAGAGCTGCCCTGCACTAGTAAAACTGTTGCATTTGCTTTAGAAACATTTCTATTTTTTATATAAATATGCTGCTGCGTAGCCATGGGGGCAGCTATTTAAAGGAGAAAAGGCTCAATTTACACAGCAGATAGCAGATAAGCTCTGTAGAACATAATGTTATCTGTTATCCATATCCTGTGCCATATAGCCTTTTTTTCAATTTCCGCCATTGCTACACAGCAGCTTGTTTATATGAACTATAGTAGTGTTTCTGAAGCAAACACATCAGTTTTAATAATGCAGGGCAACACTATAAGATATTTTCATTACTTTAAAACACTTTTAGGTGTTACTGTTCCTTTAAAGAGCAATGTGATTGCTTCAGCAATCCCCTAAACAAAACTGGTTTCACTGGAAAATGCACAGGCTCCAGGGTCGCAAGGGAAAGTTTCTATGTGTTTATAGCAGGTGCTGTTTTTCTTGTTTCCTTCCTTTTGTTTGAACACTGATTGCCCCAAACTGTACTCATCTCTAAGTGACCTTTTAAATCCCTATTGGCGGGAATGGACTGAAGAGACAACATCTGGTGTGTTGTGTAAACAATAACACAGAGTGTGTAGCAAAAACAAGTGAAAAAATTAAAATTATTAAAAAGTCTCGTTACTGTCATCGTTTAACATTAAATAAATTGTGCAATTTGCATCATTGCACTGATAGGGAATGATTATTGTATAAAGCTCTCACCGATATATACATCAAATTAGCCAGTATTACGCAGTCAGACGTTCAAGTATCCCGAAAATATCTTATATAACAACTGAGACACGGCTGTGGCAAATATTGCAAGAAACCAGGACCAAATGTGATACATTGTAACTGTGTCAGGAGATTAAGGAAATTAGTGAAGTGTAACATATTGTCTCACTCAGTGTTTGAAGACAGATAATCTAACATTCTGTTTCTGGTCATATATTTTATCCTGCGCTAAAACAACCATCAGGTCCAGGACCAGGGCCGCCATCAGGGGGGGAGACAGGAGGGACAAGTATCCCGGGCCCGGGCCTGAAGGGGGCCCGGCTGTGTTGCCAGAGCCAGGCGCCCCTTGACATCGCTGAAGATGATGTGCGGCCGCGATGCGGAAGTGCCGAACTCAGACAAAGTCCCGAAGCACCGAAAACACCCGAAGTCATGAAAACTGCTGAGCGTGAAATCATGAATCGGCGAAAAGACCCGAAGTCACAAAAAAAGCCAAGATTGAGGTCCTGAAGCGGCGAAAAGACCCAAACTCACAAAAACAGCTGAGATTGAAGTCCTGAAGCGGTGAAAAGACCTGAAGTCATGAAAGGAGACGCAGTTGAAGTCCTGAAGCCATGAGTTCAATTCTACTGAACACCAATGTGGGTTTTTTTTAATCCCCTGGCCACCAATGTGGCCCCTGCCACCAATGTTTTTTTTTAAATATTTTTTGGGGCCCCAATTTTTTTAACTTGTAAGGGGGGCCCTGTCACCATTGTTTTTAAAATATATATTTTTTGGGCCCCAAATGTTTTTTACTTGTAAGGCGCAATCAGACACAATGGGACGAAACACTGGTGTCAAGTAGGATGCACCAAAGATAAGGTGAGAAATAGAAATGCCAGAAATGCTCCATAATCATCTGCTGTAGCGTACTTCAGGAAACCTTTGATCAGCATCATCAATAAACAGTTAATTAGCAACAATATCATTATGAATGTTTTTGTATTGTAAGTTTGTAACAACCATGTGCACAGCTCATTTATTAATTTATGGCACAATGATAAGATGTGAAACCAGAAAGCAATGTCCTAGACACCTGCATATAAGCACAAAGTACAGAAAAGTAACAACATTCCTGGCCTCTATGTAATAGTGTATCATCCCACACAAATACTTAGTAACAGGTATTAAGAGAATTGTCAAGGACAGAAAAGGAGAAACATAAGAATACTGAACTGGATCTCAGGTGTAGAAAGACTTTGTACAGCTTATGGGTGGCAAATACAATTTTGTACATATTACTCATGCTGTGAGACAACTAGTGATGGGTGAATTTGTTCTGGTTTGCTTCGCCAAAAAAGTTGCGAATTTCCCACAAAATTCAGAAAACGGAGAAAAATTATCGAAACATCGAAACTGTGGCAAAATTGTTGCTGGCGGTAGCAATTTTTTTGACGTGCCGAATTTTTGCAGCAGTTTCGCAAATGTATTAGCCGGTAGGGATGGCGCAAACTGTTCGCCGGCGAACTTGTTCGCGCGAACATCGGGTGTTCGCGCTCGCCGGAAGTTCGCAAACGTCGCGCGACGTTCGCCAATTTGGGTTCGCCTTAGTTGGCGCTTTTATTTTGCCATTTCTCCCCCAGACCAGCAGATACATGGCAGCCAATCAGTAAGCTCTCCCTCCTGGACCACCCCCACACCCCCTGGACCACTCCCCTTCCCTATAAAAACCGAAGCCCTGCAGCGTTTTTTCACTCTGCCTGTGTGTGCTGAAGAGCTAGTGTAGGGAGAGAGCTGCCTGTTAGTGATTTCAGGGACAGTTGAAAGTTTGCTGGCTAGTAATCTACTGTACTTCAAACAACTGCCATCTAGCTGTGTGAGCTTGTTCACATTCTGTCTAAATATCAATAATATTACAGTCTCCACAACCACCTGAGTGACTTTTTTCCCTTTACAGCACAAAACGCAGCGCTGTGTCAACAATGGATTTTTCAGATACATTTTGCCCTTGATCCCCCTCTGGCATGCCACCATTAAACAACTTTAAAATCATTTTTCTGGCCAGAAATGTCTTTTTTAGCTGTTAAAATTCGCCTTCCCATTGAAGTCTATGGGGTTCGCGAACCGTTCGCGAACCGTTCGCAAATTTCCGGAAGTTCGCGAACATGTTCGCGAACTTTTTTTCCGCGGTTCGCGCCATCCCTATTAGCCGGGAGCGAAATGCGTAAATTCACAGCAAATGCGCACCTGGTGTATAAATTCGCCCATCACCAGTGACGACAAAAGAGTTTATTGGTGTACTTTTGTGTAAATATTTTCTTTGATAAGGTCAGAAGGGCTATTCTCAATGATTTATAGTGTAACTATGGTACCAAATACACAAGAGCCATGGATATCCTGTTGCTTACTGATGTCGTCAGTTATAACCATTGTTCAGTCATGTTGTTTGTGCCCAGGGCTGCTTTAATAATGCAAATGGTGGGGCAGCTGCCCAGGGCCCACTGTCCCAGGGGGCCCACTGCGCTGGGTGACCAGGCGAGACGCCAGGAGGGAGGAGACGCGGAAGACACCAGGAGGGGAACAGGGAGGGAGGAAACTGGAGGGAGGGGATGCACACAGGGAGGGAGGGGACACACACAAGGAGGAAGACGGAAGGTTTTTTGTTAAAGGGATACTGTCATGTGAAAACATGTTTTTTTTGTTTTTGTTTTTTTTTTAAATGCATTAGTTAATAATGCTGCTCCAGCAGACTTCTGCACTGAAATTATTTTCTCAAAAGAACAAACAGATTTTTTTTTATTCAGTTTTGAAATCTGACATGGGGCTAGACATTTTGTCAATTTCCCAGCTGCCCTTGTTCATGTGACTTGTGCCAGCACTTTAGGAGGAAAATGCTTTCTGGCAGGCTGTTGTTTTTCCTTCTCAATGTAACTGAATAGAACGCAGTGGGCCATGGGTTTTACTATTGAGTGCTGTTCTTAGATCTACCAGACAGTTGTTATCTTGTGTTAGGGAGCTGTTTTCTGGTTACCTTCCCATTGTTCTGTTGTTAGGCTGCTGGGGGGAAAGGGAGGGGGTGATATCACTCCAACTTGCAGTAGAGCAGTAAAGAGTTATTGAAGTTTATCAGAGCATGAGTGACACATGACTTAGGGCAGCTGGGAAAATTTCAAAACTGAATATCAAAAAATCCATTTGCTCTTTTGAAAAAAACATGTTTTCCCATGACAGGATACCTTTAAAATCCAAACTTCATTTTTAGGATTATAGGTCTATAGCAGTGATCCCCAACCAGTAGCCCGTGAGCAACATGTTGATCTCCAACCCCTTGGATGTTGCTCCCAGTGGCCTCAAAGCAGGAAAGTTTTAGTTGTATAAGAACCTGTTGCACTGCCAAAAAAAAGCCTCAATGTAGGTTGCTGTCCAATGACAGCAATTATTTGGCACCCAAGGACATTTTTCATGCTTGTGTTGCTCCCCAACTCCTTTCACTTCTGAATGTTGCTCACAGGTTCAAAAGGTTGGAGATTTCTGGTCTATATGGAAGATGCAAATAAGCTGTATTATACAGTCCTGTATTATGTCAGACAGAAGTATGCTCAGTTTAATTTAGCTTGTCTAAATCTGTAGGGTTCATTGTTCTTTTGATTACTCTTTTTTAGAGCATTCATTCATCAGTGTAATGGTAGCATTTAAAGGACCAGTAACTTAAAAAAAAAGAAAGAAATAATAATATAATAGTGTTGCCCTGCACTAGTAAAACAGCTGTGTTTGCTTCAGAAACACTACTATTGTTCATATAAATAAGCTGCTGTGTAGTAATGGGGGCAGCTATGCAAAGTACAAAAGGTTCAAGTTACACAGCAGATAGCAGATTAGCTCTGTAGAACATAACAGTGTTATCTGTTATCCTCTATTTATTCCGTGCCATATAGCCTTTTTTCAGTTTCTGCCATTGCTACACAGCAGCTTGTTTATATACATTATAGTAGTGTTTCTGAAGCAAACAGATCTTTTTTACCAGAGCAAGGCAACCAACACATGATATTTCATTACTTAAAAACACTTAAAGGAGAAGGAAAATAAGTTATACTTGGGGTGCCACCCTGGGCTAGGGGTGCCACTCTGGGCTGGTGCAGCTATCAGCTGAAAATTGCCCTAGTTGCCCTAGCCTCTTTGGTTCTGCCAGTGAGCACCATGGAGTATTGGTCTTCTTCGCTCTTCAAATTTCCTGGGGCAGACACATGCACAGTAGTTCAGCTTTTAATTCCACAAGCTGAAGGAAGAATCAGGAAGAGGATCGCTCCATGGTTCTCACTGCCTTATATTTGGTACCTAGCATAAAAGCACTTTCCTTCTCCTTTAAGGAAAGGTACTGGGAAATATCTGCCACTTTACTGCATTTGGTTTCTGTTAAACAGGGGTCTACAACCTTTTTACCCATGAGCCTGCGATTGGCTATTTGGTAGGTCCTATGTGGACTGGCAACCTACCAGAAGCTCTGTTTGGCAGTACATCTGCTTTCCTTGCAATGTGTATCACTTGCGGGCATGCGTATGAGTGGACACATGCCAGCGGCACTTCGACTGTGCAAGCATGTATGCTTCCAGACAGCACAGCGAGCAGCCAGTTTGGCTAGGGAACCTGGCTGGCCTGGACCTGCTCCCAACTGTCCCATTTTTTTGTGGGACAGTCTAGATTATGACAGCTCAGCCCGCAGTCCTGGGTTTTGTTACGGAAATGTCCTGACTTTCTCTTTGATCTTTGTGTTGTACTCCTTAATAATAAAATTCTGGGTTTTGCAACAGCAAAGTATTTATTAAAATACAGTGCATGAAAGAAGCATGGTTCTCTGACTGTACAGCCCAATCTCTTCTCCTTGTGGAGCTGGCCTCGCCTATGTTCTTCTTTTTCTATGACAAACTTTATTCACATCAACACATCCTTCCCTTTTTATCATTTTAACATCAATGGTGCTAATAACAACAAATATTAATAGTTGTAACTTAGTACAGGTGCTTTGCTATAATTATATTACTGTAAACAACTGACCATGTCACTTTAACACTGTTCAGCTTGTCTTGATGTTTTTGATACACGGCCATAACATGTTTGCACACCATGAGTAGGTGTTTGTGCCTTATTATTGTCAGTTTTATTTTGTGTATTAACTATGTATTAACTGTGATCTGAGTTTTGTGTTCCTTGAATGGGCGCAGTATCTCTCAGAAAAGATTCTGATGTGTCCATCTGGTTGTCCTTACTGTTATCTACTGACACCTGCTTATTTCCAGTGGCATCTTTGCCTTGATTGTCCTCTGGCCAGTAAGCATCCACTATGTGTGGCTTGAAAATAAATATGCACTTTAGCAGTTAAACTGCCTCATCTTCCATTTGTCCGGCACTATCCATTTACTGACACAGGTACAGATTAGGGGCAATTTTTTGGGTGCTGCTGACTGGCACGCATACAGTTTGATTAATTAATGTGTTATAAGGTTTCTTTATTCAAGAAAAAGTGGGAAATGGTCATACAGAACGGGGGGGGGGGCGCTGATTGTACTCCTTGCCTAGGGTGCCAAACTACCTTGGCCCGGCCCTGGCCCTTGGCCCCACGTACCCCAGATCTAGCCCACTCCACACCACAGTTAAAACACCACACAGACATCAACGCTAAAAAAAGACACACATGCAAGTTATAAAAAGCTGTGGCACCAGAGCCCCAATAAAAGTTTTTTTTTTTTTTTTTAATTGGTGGTCAGGGCCCCCTACAAGTTAAAACAAATAATTGGTGACCAGGGCCCCCTTATAAGTTAAAAAAAATGACACCAGGGCCCCATTTGCAAGTTAAAAAAAATTGGGGCCCCAGAGTATATTTGGGGAAAAAAACATTGGTGGCAGGGGCCTATAGAGTATTAAAATAATACATTGGTGGCCAGGGGATTTAAAAAAAAAAAAAAAAATAAGAATTGGTGTTCAATAGAATTGAATTTGTGGCTTCAAGACTTCAACTTTGACTCCTTTCGTGACTTTGGGTCTTTTCGCAGCTTGATGACTTAAATTTCAGCTGTTTTCGTGACTTCAGATCTTTTCGCTGCTTTGGGTCTTCATGTTTTTCCGAAGCTTTCAGGACTTTTATTCTTTGAAAAACGCTTTTGGGTATTTCCGCCACTTTTGGGAAATCATGTTTTTTCGACGCTTTTGGGGCTTCAGCTGCTCAGCTTTTCAGGACAGAAGAGGCGGCATGGCTATTTCAAAAAGTGCAGCACAGCTGGGCCCCCTTCAGGCCTGGGCCCAGTACGGGAGTACCCCCTGTTCCTCCTGATGGCAGCCCTGTGTAAATCTCTTGGGAGGATTTAGACTCACAGCTTAAAGGGCAATTCACCTTAATATGCAAAATTGTAATAACATAAAAACCACAGAAATGTGTTCAAACCTTCATAACCTGCCAAACAAACATAGCAATTAGGGGGTGTAGCCAAAATAGGCTTGGTCAAAACATTTTTGTCCCTCTTTCTGTTTCCAAAATGTTGGGAGGTATGCTTAGACCCCCCCCCCCCATAATAATTGCTAATGCACATAGACATTGCTTAGTGTGATCTGTTGTGCTGGGCATACAGTGCCAAATTTCCAGATCTTATATGATAATTTGTATGGAAAGAGTAGAAATGTATACAAATACAAAAGAGAATAAGAAGAAGGATGAATCCCTTCTGAAAGGTGAAATGCATTTCTTTGTGAAAGGTATGAAAGGGTCGAGAAAAATATAGAAAGAGAATCCTTTGAGATACTGTAGGACTCAATAAGCAATGACTTTTGCACATGTGGTGGGAGAATGTGGATGGATTCTATATGGCTAAGTATGTACTGTAGGAGTGCAGCTTGCACCATCCTAAACTAAGAGATTGTATTCTATTATTTTGGTTTCCTACATGACTTGTCGATTCCAAAGCAAAGCATGGTAAACCGATTATGATACACCTAGCGAGACAGATATCATATTACTTCAATCATGATTATTGTCTCTCAGAAAGAATTAAAAGCTAATTCCCTAAAGCGGCATGTTTCACCATTGTGTATTGGGCAGGTGATTAGTCATTAGTCATCTAATATAACAAATAAGGGAAAGTTGTGCACACCATTAATTAAGGCCTTTTTGGTAGATTAAGGCACTAGTGGGGTTATGTAATTAAAGGCGCTAAGTTTGCCATGGGGCACTAACCTATAGCAACAGGTAGAATTTCCTGGTCACATATTTAAAAGGAAACATCTTATAGGTTGTCATTGGTTACTGCTCCTGGGCAAACTTAACTTTTATTACATGGGGGAAAATAAAAGTATATTGTTGACGGGTTGAGTGCAGAAGACTTCTTGTATTTGTCGCTATACGTCTGTATTAGTCATCTAATAGTTTAAAGGCCAAATCCTGTCATGTGACCTCTGGAGACACAGTTCATATTCATAGCTACTAAGATAACACAAAACAGGCTGTGTATTTATTTATTAGTCTCTATGCATGGGTGAAGTTCAAGAGCTGAGTGTACGGTTATTTGCTGAAGGAAATATATTTATTAAAAGTAACTCAAAGCAACTGGACTTGCTGAGATTTTTTAATGAAGACGTTTCATTGCTCATCCGAGCAGCTTCTTCAGTTCTGAAATTCACAGTGGTGTTGATTCTGTGTAGTTACTGTGATACATCCATTCATGCAACTCTCACAAGTAAAACCTGTTTTCTAGGAGTTGCATGACACATTGGTGATCCTATCACTGTAACTACACAGAATCAACACCACTGTGAATTTCAGATGTCACCTCTCTGAAGAGTTACAATGTGCCGTTGTGATTGGATTGTTGGAAGAGTCTATATGCCGAGAACTTCCCATACCAGTCAGTTGAACTGAAGAAGCTGCTCGGATGAGCAGTGAAACATTTTCATTAAAATATCTCAGCAAGTCCAGTTGCTTGAGTTACTTTTGATAAATATACTATGACCTGGATGAATGAGAATCATAGTCATATTGCTGAAGGAAAATGAAATGTAGAATCACTGTGGGATGTCATGTTCTTAGGTACCCCGAGTGATTCTAGTTGCACTGGCCCTGGGTACTTTTCCTGTGCGCACCACACACCCAGATTGTTTCTTTGTTCCATATTGTTCTTTTGTCCCAGGCATTCTCTGTGCCTCCTGTTGTGTTTTGGTAGCCGAGGATGAGCAGGGTATAACAGTGCTTTATTAGCAGGTTCATGCAGCCATTACACAACTGTAGTAACTTGAACGATATCACTCTCAAGCTGTACAGAAAGTACTGTGTATATGCATAGTACAAGAAATGAGCACAGAGACACCTGCAGGCCAATTGTATAAACACCACACCTCCCTGAGTGAGCTGCATAGTAAAATGTATGGTATTACTTTGTTCCCAAGAGCTTGTAATCTAAATTCCATAATCTAAAACCTCATTGCTAACCAACAATAAAACCTATAGAAATTAAGTGATGGTACACTAGAACTGAATGTTGGATGACTTATTTTCAGTATTATATTCTGTATTAATTGGCATTCCCCACGAGAGACTGTCACTTCTTCAGTTCATAATGTAAACTGCCACCAGGCTTATACACCTCAGTAACCGCTCCTCCTCTGCCAATCCCTGCAATGGCGTCCACTATTTTTCAGAATAAAATTCAAACAAATGACCCTGACATTCAAAGCTGTGCTGTTGTCAATTACTGAGCGTAGGGACCCACTCACAATATACAGAACACATAGAATAGAAATGGCACAATATAAGGCTGATTAGTCATTAATACAGATAATTACTACATGGCAACACAGAACTAGCATTAGAATTTAATAATCAGCCCTGTGGCATCAGATTATATTACAGGCCAACCTCATTTTTGCTTGATAATTAGTGACAACCCTTAAGCTTAGCTCCTCAACAGCTGCTCAGAGCCCACTGAGCATGTGAGTGTCACAGACACTTTCCAAGATGGTGACCCCCTGTGACAAGTCTGAAGTCCTGGATCATTGCTGCTATTGACAAGCTGAAACTTTTGGATGGTGCAATAAGTTCAGTATATAAAACATGGCAGTTTTAGCCATATTCATTTTTAGGGTTTAGTTCTTCTTTAAGGCTGGGGACAGGCAGGGAGATTCGGGGAGATTCTGTCGCCTGGCGTTTAATAGCAGGCGACAATCTCCCCGAACTTCCTTCTCCCTGTCCGTCGCTAGTTTAAATGGAAAAGCGCCAGCGCTGTGCACACGCGGCGCGGCGATTTCCGGAATCGCCCGAAGTTTAACTTTAAATTCTAATGCGACTTAATCTCCCCGAATCTCCCTGTCTGTCCCCAGCCTAAGACTGGAGTATTTATAAAATGTCTCTGTTAGAGGCTCAGAAATAAAACAATAGAGCCTTATCTCCAAAAGTAAATTTCCCTATATTGACAATGTATGTATTAGCAAAAATAAACAATTACAATGTAAAAAAACAAACAAAGCTGATAAGAAAAAAAATGTATGAAAGCCTATTGCCTAAAACCTTAAAGTAGATGTGACATGAGTAAAATGAAAAACAGCACATTTTTAATTGAGATTATAAGGAATATATATGAATCCTGCACAGTGTTCTAAGTGTGATTGTCAGGAATAAATTACCTTGTTTTATTCCTACACTGCAAATGCCATGAAAATTATCGGCAGCCCTTCAGGTTCAACAGGATACTGGTCCTACTTCCAAGTTCTGTCAGAATTATTTTGTAGTGTCTGTATATTTAATATACAGTGTACTTTTAAGGCACAGAGGCAGGCTGAGTAAGAAGGCTGCAATGGAATGTGAGAGAAATAGTAGGAGGGAAGAACAGGCCGGATTTGTGCCAAGGCCGCTGTCACAGACACGGTACTCCCAACCGCACGTGACTTCAGGTGTGGCTGTCAGGGGTCACTCACTCAGTCTCTCACCCACCTTGCGCACAGGTTAGACTAGCAGAACAGCACCCCAAACACTAACCAACACCCACAAACACACACAACTTGCTGCCACCACTCTCAACTTCACACTGGTGTTGAGAGAAACCAGGTACTCTAGTAGTGAAGGTGTTAATTCAAACACACACTTCCTACCAGCACTCAACTGGTTAACTAGCATACATACAGACTAGCATTCCCATTCAGCATGCAGAGGGTTAAGGCTCACAATTACTCTCTTTCAGGCTAGGTTCTTTTAGAGCACCAAAGACAATCTTATTAAGTTATATATTTTTAATATTATAAAAGGTATAACAGTGCAGTTAACAAAATGATATTACAAAAAGAGACATACAATCAATAATACAAACAGTTATAAAATAAAAAGGGAAAACATGGAAAACCTATACTTAGCTTGAAGATATAGAATTCCTGGTCCTGGAGGCAAGGGGAAACAAACGGGGAAACTTCCAATCGCAATTGGTCCTCCAAAGTGAATCCAACTCTAAAGCTGGCCATAGACGTAACAATTACGATCTTTCTCGGAAAAGATCTTTCCAAGAAAGATCGTTCCTTTTAACACACACGTGTAGAGCTGAATCGTCAAATATACAGGTAGAAACAATAGAATTCTACTTGTCTCTGACGATTCAGCACTAACAATGGCCGATGTTCAGGGAGCTTTCAAAGGCATCCGATCAAAATTTTCCATCCGATATCTTAATCTTCTGACGATATCGGTCGGCTCATTTCCCACCATACACGCACCGAATATCGAACGAAAATTTGTTTCGTACGATATTATCTGTGCGTCTATGGCCACCTTTAGTCAGAAGAGCTTACTATTTATCAGTGATTTCAGGGCATCAGGTAACTGCACACTCCCCCTCCCTCAGGAATGTAAGGGGGCGTGGCCTAGCAGGACACAGACTGAGTTTTTATGACCTCCTGTGAGAAGCAACTGGACCAAGAATACAATGATCATAACTCCCTATAGGAACATAGGAGAGATATGATATTGTATTAATTGGTTATGAATTCTCTCCTGGATTCCATAGATACTAAACATCAATACTGTGTGACCTGCCCCTGCCCTGATATTCACATCTGATACATAGAGTACCAAACCTAGTCATGTTTGGACTCATCTGAAAGCCAATATTACTTTGAACCCATCACCAGTTTTTAACACTGTTGGTACAACAGGTCTGGGTTCTGTGAGGATGAATATGTTTTTGGTTGTATTATTTGTGACCTTCCCTTCACCTGTGAGAAGCCTTTGTGTGAACTTTAAGTTCTCCCTCCTTGAGTTTTTTCTCCTCTTATTTTATGGCTCTTATCAGCCAGGGCTTGGAGAAGGGCATAAAAGTTTGTGATCCTGTTACACATGGCTAACTCCAGACCTTAGTGAAGAGAGGCCTGCTATGTGTCTGATTTAGCTAAGACTTCATTAGACCCTGGCCTGTTTTATTAGCTATTACAGGCCTGTATCATGACAGCCGCAAAGGCCAGAGTCTAGGGTGACAACGATAATGGGGCACATGTGAGGAACTCTGGGCTCTAGGACCACAGGTCTCTGCACTTCCTGACCCTCCTGGATCTCATCCTAGGGGGAAGGCAGGCTAGAATGCCTGCTCGCATGTCCCGTCCCCTGCTGCAGCCAAAATCCAGCCCTGGAGAGAAGGCATAGAGGCATGCTGGGAAGGAGGGCTGGAACAGGAAGTGAAAAGAATGGTAGGAGAGAGAAGGCAGAGAAGAAGTTTGGGTAAGAGTTAGAATAATGGTAGGTAACAATCTGGGTCAATACCAATCAGGAGAAGCGTTACAGATTAGTGATGGGTGAATCGGCTGCGTTTCGACTAATTTTTTGTGAATTTCTAGAGAAATTGTGAAACGGTGAAAAATTTGTGAGATTTTTGGATTCCGGCAAAATGAATTTATTCGCCTGCGATGAATTTCTGGGATTCGACACGAATTCGACCCATCACTAGTGCAGATACAGGAGACAAGAAAATAGTTGAGGTCACAGGCAAGGTCAAATATACCAGTATCGGGGTACAAAGCAGAATCCATAAAAATGGTAGGAGCGAAAAGGCAGAGAGGCAGGCTGGGTAAGAGGGCTGGAACAGGGAGTGAGAAAAATAGTAGAAGAGAGAAGGTAGAGAGGCAGGCTGGGTAAAAAGGCTGGAACAGTAGATGAGAGGAATGGTAGGAGAGAGAAAGCAGGGGAAGGAATGAGAACTGTACAATAAAATTGTATCTCCATTACTGACTGGATGTGTAATATTTGCAATAAGCACACACTGAATCAGAGCCTTTCCCGTCTTGAGCAGTGAGCAGCCAGTTATCAGGGGTGGCAAAACGCAGCCTCTGGTAATTTTAAGAGCCAAATTTCTTAAAGGAAAACTATACCCCGAAAATGAATTTTTGAGCAACAGATAGTTTATATCAAATCAAGGGACATATTAAAGAATCTTATCAAACTGGAATATATATTTATGTAAATATTGCCCTTTTACATCCCTTGCCTTGAACCACCATTTCATGATGGTCTGTGTGCTGCCTCAGAGATTACCTGACCAGAAATATTTCAACTCTAACTGTAAAGGGAAGAAGTGTTGAAGCAAAAGACAGAACTCTGTCTGTTAATTGGCTCGTGTGACCTAACTTTATAGTTTGTTTGGTATGTTTGTGTGCACCGTTGGATCCTAGGATCCTAGGAGGCTGTCCTTATTTTTTAAAATGGCTATTTTCTATTTATGATTACCCAATGGCACATGCTACTAACAAAGTGTATTATTATGAAAATGGTTTATTTACATAAAGCAGGGTTTTACATATGAGTTGTTTTATGCAATATCTGTTTATAGAGACCTACATTGTTCGGGGGGTATAGTTTTCCTTTAAAATGGAAATTCAGTTCTGCTACTGCTAAAAAGTCATAGCGATGCAACTCTATCCAAAGCTAGGATCACCCCTGCACTGAATGATGCAGATATGACATTTTTGAAGAAGGAGAGAAGCTGATGACAATAATCCCACTGAACTAAAGGGATACATTGAACAAGGCAAACAGAGTTTTTGGCTCCAACGTAACTTATAAGCAGTTCAAGTAGCTGTGAATATTCCAAGAGGCTGTGCAACCCCAACAGTAATCCAAGAATTTGTAGAAAAGTGGAATAAATAGCTTCAGACAGTCCTTATTAACTGCAAATTTATTTTATTATAGCAGTGTACAGCACACTACAAGTGCACTTGATAAAGGGTTTTACCCGAAACATGTAGTGTGCTGTACACTGCTATAATAAAAGAAATTTGCAGTTAATAAGGACTGCCTGAAGTTGTTTATTCCACTTTTCTACAAATTCTTGGATACATTGAACAGAAAAATAAAGACTGAACAGCCAGCTAGTACAGTTCAATTGTAGGCACCTCTGCAGCAGTGCTGAGTGAACTACCTTGAGTCTTTACTTAATAGAATGGACTGTGTTTCTTCCTCTACGATGACTGCAAAAGATGACTTTTTTGATGAGTCCAAAATTTAGCCTGTTTTTGCTTACTCAGGTGACATTTTTATTTCTTTTTTAGAATTTTCTACAAATGTACATAATTATACAAACACACATAAAAAACATGAAATCAAGATTAGTGTTTCAGGTAACGGTATATATTGTATATATTGTCTTTCCAATATGTCATCCAAACCACAACTAAGAAAATTTGCCACTGCAACATCACCAGGCAGAGTATTCTACAAGTTCTCTGCTCTTGCCATGAAGAATCATTTACGCTGCTTCGGCTGAAAATTCTGTTCCTCAAGTCTTTAAGGGTCGCCTATTGTCCTTTTTTCTTTTCTTTGGGCACAAAAAGATTGTATATACAGTAGACCACTTTAAAGTTAAGAGGTTGGTTTTTCCAGGAGTTGTTTTTACAAAATGGGTGCAGGAGAATAAAGTATATTCTTTAATTTTTCTTGTTTAAAATTGTAAAAAAAATGTAAAAAGAAAACCAATAAAAGTGAAATGTAGAGAATAAAAAATATAACAAGAATAATCAGTGAAATGCTTTAACATTTGTCTTTGCCTTTCTGACTTCTCAGATACCTCTAAAAATAAGTGCTGTAATTCTATGGGCAGGGTGAATTTACTTATTTAGAATTTAAACAATAATTAGTTATGAAGGAAAGTAAAACACTGAGAAGATAATATTCTTCCACAAAATACCACTTATAATCCCTTGCTAAATAAACAGAAGTTATTTAGAAATAGAAATGTAAATCTAACCATTAGCTGTGTATGCTTCTCACTTATATATTCATTTGTAATTAAATGGAAGGATTGTACTTGAACATGGAGAAGTCAAGTCTGTAAACATTCATGAGATTTTTAAATAGCTCTTTGGGGAGGGATCTGAAATAGTCTTTGCTTATTAAGTCATTGGTCCTGGTTTCATTGGCGTAATGCTTTATATCAGGGTACACCAGGTCCTTTGGTGCTCTGATTGATCTCAATACATAGGCAGCATCTTGTTTTATTGTTTCAAACTTGCCTATAATGTCATAGTGGATATTGCACGGATCACATAGTTCCAACATGGGCTTCCAATGAATGTCTCTATAATTTGGATTTTCTGAGATAATAAATCTAGCAAACTCCTCGAAACTGATCCTTTCTGTTAAATTTCCATTTTTTCTGACGCTTCTCTTGATCATATTTGCTATTGTTTTACTGTAGTAATGCTCCTCATCATGGAGAAACTTGTCTCTGTAAGCTGAAACCAGTCTCTCTAAAGGATCTCGCGTGAACATCACTGTGGTGTAATTATTAAGGAGCTCTGCTTGCATTGTAGGGGAGTAAAAACGTAGTCTTCTCAGTAAGGGGGAGATGTGGACGTTGTTATGTTTTAGGTCATCTACAGTAAGTCCAAGACTGTTATTTAAAAGAAGAATTATCCTCTTCCAGTTGGAGCAGCCCACCTTTGGCACTTCACAGTAAATAAACTTATGAGTGTGTTCTACATACAGCTGCCTTGCAACTGAAGGATTTATCTTCCATGGAGAGATAGTCATATTGTTTTTATGACAAATATATCGCACAGTATCTCTGCGATGGTTTTGGGTGACTGAGTTGTGTGCAGAAACTGAAAGACATAAAAATGGCAAGAACTATAAATAAACATCGAAGCAGCTTATATAAAGAAAATGAAACCCTCTCCCCCAAAATAATGAGATAGCAGAAGTTTTTACTATTGCTACTACAGCTTTACTAATACCAGGCTTTCTGCTCAACAGCTCTTTTTTAAAGTCATGGGGGGGGGGGTTGGTTACTTCATTAATTCTATACAGATTTGCACTTGGGGTGGGAATCAATTACATGTTTTTCTTAATTATTGTTCCTGCTGCTGGCTGAGAAAAGCTAATCACTAATTGGATGCTATTAGTTGCTGCCCAGGTTCAGATTTCTCCAGTACTGATCAGTGACCTCATCTTTGCTTTTCCAGTACAGAGATAATCATGCGGCTCCAGATCCTCATTTTAGCAACAAGCCCGCTGTAAGCTGTCTAGAAATGCAAAAAATTCAGAATTTAAAATTAATTCAAATTGCAGAAGTGCTCAGAGATGCACTCTATGGGGTAGATTCATCAGTGAAGTTAAGAGTGAAGTTCCGCCACTAGAGGGAAATTCCACAGCTCTCCATTCATTACTATGGGATTTTGAAAGGCGTATTCATCAAAGGGTGAAATTTCACTTCACCCATTGATAAATAGGCCTTTCAAAATCCCATAGTAATGAATGGAGAGCTGTGGAATTTCCCTCTAGTGGCGGAACTTCACTCTTTGATGAATCTCCCCCTATGTTCAGATTCATTTTTGGGTTTAAGAAACCCAAGACAGCTACACTTAAGGCAACAGCAAGTCACAAAAAGTTGTATGGAATAAAACAAACTTTATCCAATAGTAACTTGAAGATCAGTTCGTTTATATTGATTCACTACGTGCCAATTAAACCACAGATGTGTTTTTGAATTTGCAGAGGAAAAAAGCACCATTGACCCATCCTATCTCTGCATTGTGCACAAATGTGCTGGAAAACTCTGGAGCTAGTGCCTCCCTGAATGTGGAAATAATTCCAGGGGTTACATAGCAGATTATGTTAATAGGTGCAGCAGTCTTGTAGCATGCTAATACTGGTTTAATGACACATGCCAGGAGTATTGAAACCCCAACTTTGCATATGTTAGCTGCAACTTGCACCTGATTTGGAACAGTATAGTTGCAGGAGAACATTTTTGATGTGTTCTCTTTAGTATGTATTCAAATTTTTGGCCACTTTGTGAAGGTTTCACAAAATACATGGTTTCCCAAAATTATACATTTAAAATAATAAAAGTTATATATTCTATGTGCTGAGGACTCAAGCTCATACTTCTCTCACACTTTTCAGCTCACAGTGCCCAGGCCCAAGTTTTATGCAAAATGTTACACTTGATACTTGAAGCACCGTAATACATGATACCACTATATTTGCATTCACCTCTCACACTCATACCCTGTCATAAATACATTCACTGCAGCCTAACCTTGCTAGTTTATATTTACATATTTTTTACTTACGGTTAAAGTACACATCCTGTATACTTTTAAAACGGAACAGAAATCCAGATATTGCACAAACAAGGGTAATAAGAACAAAAATCTTGGGTTTTACTCTCCGCATCCTGCTTAGTGTTCAGTTGATGATCACACAGCAACCTGTATCCAGTGAATGTATTGCAGCCTGTTAATTAAACCAAATTATACATGTTTATGACAGAAATCCAGATATTGCACAAACAAGGGTAATAAGAACAAAAAGCTTGAGTTTTGCTCTCCGCATCCTGCTTAGTGTTCAGTTGATGATCACACAGCAACCTATATCCAGTGAATGTATTGCAGCCTGTTAAATAAACCAAATTATACATGTTTATGACAGAAGAATCCTTGTCAAGAACTACTAAAATGTATTACAGGTATAAGATCTATTATATGGAAGCTGGTTAACAAGAAAGCTCCACATTAAGGGAAGGCATCTCCCATACACTCCATTTTAATCAGATAATTCAAAATTTTACAACTAATTTTCTGCAATAATAAAACAGTGCCTTGTACTTTATTCCAACTAAGATATGGTCGAAGTGAAAATTCTAATAAAATTCTAATTTTAAACATTCTAATTTTGGGCTACTTCGACTATCAAATAGCCCAAAATTCAATTCTAATTGAAAAAATTAAATCCTTCGAATTTGACTATTCGCCACCTTAAAGCTGCTGAATTGCCATTGTAGCCTATGGGGGACCTCCTGGAAGCTTTCCTGAAAAATTCCTGAAAATCAAATTTTTTTTATGAAAATAGTTTGATTCGAATTCGATTGAAAACTGACCTAATTGATCGAAAACAGTCCATTTTTAAAAAATTAGATAATTGAATTTCAAAGTTTTTTCACTTCGAAATTTGACCATTAGTATATCTGTCTCTAATGGGCAGATTTACTAATGGAGGAATTCGAGGGTTAATTAACCCTAGAATTCGACCCTTGAATTTAATTAGAATTAAAACCCCTCGAATTTGAATTTAAAATTCAAGGGGTTTCAACGCAATTCGATTTATCGAACCATCAAATATGAAAAATTCGATTGATCAATAAAATCGTTCGAATCAATTTTTTTTTATTGGATCATAAAAACTTGGTAAAATCCTTTGGGAGGTAGGTTTAATCTGCCGAATTGTTTTATCAAATTTTTTAAAAGGCCAGTACTTCGACAATCGAATTTGAATTTTTGAATTAGGCCAATTCAAATCGAATTTTGGGCTATTCTATAGACGAATAAGCCCAAAATTAAATTCAAAATTCAAATTTTTCAATTCAAATTTGATTCACATTTTCACTTGAAATCAATTTGAACCTTAGTAAATCTGCCCCTAAGTATAAGGTAAAGAGATCCAAATTACAGAAATACCTCTTATCCTGAAAACTCCAGGTCCCAAGCATTTTGCATAACAGGTCCCATACCTAAACCAGCATTAAACTCTTCATTATGACTCTACTCTTCTCACCCACACAGTTAAAAGCTACAAGCAAATGCATGTAGAATTCATAATTCTATATTTTATAATTATATCTATTATAGAATTTTGCCAAATCCTACACTTCTGAATTTTGCATAAATTGTTCCAATACCTATCCAAAGAGTGCATAAATATAATAATTTTTGGTCTATTCAACACTTAAAGGATCATTTATTTTGTGCAGAGTACAAACACATGGCAGAGCGTGCCCATTATTTGCACTTTACACCCTGGATACAAAGAGTATGTTTAGACTCATTACCGTCAATGATTCGGGTGCAACAATTGTGTCCCTTTGAGCAGAACCTCAATTGCTGCCTATAACCAATGGCAGGGGCCGTTTGCAGCTAGGCTATCTGTTCAAACCTCCAAATCAACTCCAAAATAATCATAATGGATACAAGGTTAGGTTTGTTCATTGCTGGCAAAGCAAGTTATAACTAGAGATATACTGGAAGCATTTGCCCATGCTGAGAACAAGTGTGCTTGCTGCTAACAATCTAGTTTGTTTAACTACAAATTAATTAGCATGAAAAAGCAATAATTGTGCTCAGAAGGCAAGAATAATTAAAGTGTTTTACTGTGTGCAAGTTATTTAAATCCTGTACATAAAGCACATTTGATTAAAGAAGTAAACAGTTTGACATCAGCTCTGGTATTTAGCAAACACCTGTTCTATTTTATTCAGTTGCCCTTTAAGCAATATATTTGTATGAATTGTCACTGTCAAAAAATTGTAATTGATGTGCATTATTTTTTTAAAGTGCCAAGCCCACTATACTGTGGTGCTGGTCTCCCTAAAAGAGTGAGATGTAATGAATGGGAGCCTAAAGGCCAGTTAGGACTCTGGCGTTTATTTTACTATTCAATTAGGGTTAAATTAAATGGAAATTATACACCCTTGTTAAACATGAGTGCGATTAATAGGGCTTTTATTGAACATACGTTTTGCCTATTGTTTTAATTGCCAAAAATCTACTATGGTTTTGTGGTTTGGTTCTTTCGAATATACAAACCTCCCTCCCTTCACCTGTCGCCATTGTGAGATTTTTTTGTGAAGAGGTGGCCATAATGCAGGAGGTATATCCCTGCACTGAGAATCTAATTATACACCACACCAGGGTCTATCATGGAGTTGCTTCAGTGTCCCTGTTTGTTCTGTTTAGGTCAAGCAATAATAAATACCATAGATTTATTTTTTGGGGATTAAAGCAATAGACAAAAAGTATGTTGAGCACAAGCCCTATTTATCCCATATTGAAGGGGGTATATTGCTCCTTTAAAGTGAGTTTTGCTGGCTTGGATGTTTTGAAACAATATCAAAATGATTGATAGAATGTTTTTATACCTCTGTAATCTTTTTATGAGGTCTGCAGGCAATGGTGCCTTCTGGATTCCCCATTTCAGTCTTCCACAAATAATCCCCAGAACCCTTCAGTCATCATGGCTCTAATTATTCCAAAACATCAATGGCTTTTAATGACATTATTTACCAATGCCAGCCCAATGGCACAGAGGTGACAATTACTGCTATGTAGTTGTAGCGCAGGTGCCCCAGGTTCAATTCCAGTGTGTTTGCTCAGAAACTGAACATGAAATTAGTAGACACCGAATATTTTGGTACTGACTACCCCTGAAATTTGATCTGCTAAAGAGACCAACTCTAGAGTAGTTTTGCGCCCTATGACCAGGCGAATTTTCGATCGGGTGAACAATCATTACTCCAAATTCACTGAAGTGCAAATTTATCAGAATGTTACCTCTTTTGCCAGAGTTCCCTTCACCACCTTATTCCTGATAAGATGAAATTAGATCCTCCTCAATCTTATCATCTTATCTTAGTGGCATCATATCCTGTATGCCAGCAAGTCATAAAAGTTGTAAAAAACCCTGATGTTTTTTTCATATTTTAAAGCGGTATTGCCCTCAAAAGATCTAACTAAAACTAAAGTTTTGTGTTAATATTTTTTTACCATTTTGAGGGGCCTGCCACATTTGATTTGAGGGGCATGCCAGATTTGATTTAGGGTGGGCTTATGTCTAGGGCATTAGAGGATCTCTTTAGTCTTTATTATGCTTCACTGGACATGTGTATTAATAAGTGCACACTTCAAGCATTTGCACCAACATCTTTAATAAAGATGTTTATACGACATATACTTACCCGCCCTATTCAATATCAAATTGACCCAAGTGTAGGAGTACTAATGAAGTTTTCCTAGGTAGAAATGAACGCTAGTTATAGTTCACTATGAAATGCTTGTGCTGACGACGCTAGTAATTACACAAGGTTCAGCTACAAAGACTCAACTTTGCCCTTTAGTGAATTTGCCCCAATGTTTCAATCCTTATCTTAGATCTTTATTATAGTCTGTGATAGATCTGAAAGAAGAAACTTTGGGCATTGGAGTATTTCAGGCACCTAAACAAACTCAAATGAATAAAGGTTAAAAAGAAATTGAATTGAATAAATGTTATCAGTTACAGTAATTATCCTGCATGTGATCATGTTATAGAAAGCATGAGCCTGACACAGCAGCTGTACTGTTTATTGTAATAATCTTTCTTGTATTATAGACAGTAAAACTGGAAAACAACTCGTTTATTGTTATTTGTTGTTAAACAAACGTAATAAAATAGATTTTCATGACAGATGGATATTATAATATGAATCTTCCCATGATTACAAGGGCATGTATCTGTTTCAAGTGACGCAAGGTCCAAAGCCTATTTATTTTAATTAAAGGAGAAATAAACCTTTGTAATCAAATCTAAAGTACACTAAAAGATCACAACACAAAGTTTATTGGTGCATTGTCCTATACAAGTTTTTGTGTAAATAGTTAAAAATGCACTATAAAGAAGGATTCAGCTAGCAATAATAAATACATCTAATTTTTGTGAACATATTCACAAAGCCACACTAGAATCTCTTTTTTTATTTTTAATTCTCTAGGGAAAACTCTAGGGCAGGGGTCCCCAACCCTTTTTTGCTCGTGAGCCACATTTAAATTTAAAAAAGAGTTGGAGAGCAACACAAGCATGAAAAAGTCCATGGATGTGAAATAAGAGCTCTGATTGGCTTTTTGGTAACCCCTATATGGACTGGCAGCCTACAGGAGAGAATGTTTGGCAGGACATCTGGTTTTTATGCAACCAAAACTTGCCTCTAAGTCATTATTTAAAAAATAAGAACCTGCTTTGAGGCCACTGGGAGCAACTTCCAAGGGGTTGGAGAGCAACATGTTGCTCGCGAGCTACTGGTTGGGGATCACTGCTCTAGGGGTTTTCCATCAGAAAAAAAAACAGAAAAACCACGAATGTAAAAAAGCGCCAAAAACAGAAAGACATTTGAAATGAGAAAAATAAGATATTTAGCTGAAAAAAATATATAGAATATATACAAATTAAATTTAATTTAAATTAAATTTTATTTTATTTACTAAATTGTTTTATGAAGTTGCCTCCTACAGTTTCCATAGCTATTTTAATGTGTTTCCTATGTGTCTGACTGCAAAAACGGTTTTATCATTATACCAATAAATTCCCCGTCACCTCTACCTGTCCAGTCTTAAGCAAATGGGACAATTGCCCCACTACCTCTTACATTCTTAAATTAAGGGCACAAATGCCCTATTATCTAACTATACATTCTGAAACTTAGTTTACAAGTGACCCACCAGTCTTACATGTCCATACTTAAGCTAACAACCCCCACCTGTACCTGACCATTGTTTATTGGATCTACATTGCTAAAATCAGCCACAGAAACAATCAGTGGTATTACTGCTAAGTTCTAAATGTAGCAGTTACAGTACAAATTACAGTATCTCATATATATATATATATATATATATATATATATATATATACACAAGTCCAAGGGCTGCCAGCACTCTCGATAAAGTTGCTTGAATTTGCCTGGGTGCAGTTCCAGTAAATTATCCATAACTACTACAAAAAGATCCGCACTCTCAGATCTTATAAAAATCATAATATTAGTGTTAATTAAGGGTGACAGCTGACCCTATCTGCCCCCTATTACTATTTAAAATTTGCCCTGTTAGCCCTAAATTGAGGGAATGTAATAAAAGTCGTTAACGGAAAAACTATTTGCAATGCGAAATGTTATGCCTCTGCACAAACAATTTTTACTTTGTGCGAATTAAATATAGCTTTTGAGAACCCGGAAACTGTTTAGCGACCACTTCCGACAGTGGAAGAGCGTTTGCGGATTTTATAGCTTTCGCCAATGCGCAGTCAATTTAATAAAACTTCTTACTGAAAAAATCGTTATGTTTGCTCCAAAAGATTACGACACCTTCAAGCTCTTCTTAAGAGTGCGCAATTAAAATTCGCAATGCGCAATTAAAGTTTGTAATGCACAATTAAAATTCACAATGCAATAACAGTTTAAGGAACAATATTACATTGCGAGGTGTGGATTTTTAATCTTATTGATGCGTATTCTTTTGCTCTTTGTGAATTTAATTACATTCCCCCCTAAGTGTACTAATTGTGTTGCCAAAACACTTAAATTAATTAATTAATTAATTTCATGGAAATGAGAAACCTTTTAAGTATGATCAATTAAAATTTAAAAAGTTATTCTTTTATATCTATTATCTATCTATTCTTCCCACTCTGCATCATTTTATCTCCATACTATCTTCATGCAAGAGTCAAGATCAAATTCTGATTGACAGTTCTTAAACATCTTCTGGGGGGGGTCCCTTTTCTAGTAGATGCATTGGCCTGTTCATGATATGAACATGTAATTTATATTTGTCATTTAATGAACTGTACAAGACTACTGATTGTATGTTAAAAAGTTCAAACATACTTTCATATGTTTTATATGTTTTCATATGTGATAGCCGAACGTTGTTTTATTCTTAAGTACATTGTATACAGCGAATGACGATTTACTTTTAAAATTTAAGCACACAGCCTTCTGTGATGCTTGTATTTTGTGTGCTTCTGACCATGGAATAATATCTTCCTGCATTATTAAACAGAAGTACAACCGTTTCAGGTTTAACACATTTGTAATATTACATCAAAGAGAATTAATTGTAAGCCTATCTACCGGCCATTACACTGACATTCAGCTATTTGGACAGCCCTTTACTGCTAAGTGGACAAATAGATAATTATTTTTTGTATAATGCAAACAAGATTGACAAAACATAGATGAACAAACATAGATAAAAATCATATGACATCGATTGGCGGTACAGGTGTATAGAGATGACAGACTGATTTAGGAAAAGGGATAAGGATACCTACCACAAACAGAAGTGCATCCAGCACTGTGTTCTTTATTCCTTAAATATCTCTGTTTTTGAGGATCATTTCATTCTCGCAGGTGTTTGTTAAGTTCTCCTTTTACAGTGATAATTTATTCCTCTATTATTCTCTATTCTTTTTGGCCACTGGTTAGTCCTTATTGATTGTGTTTTCAATAGCCTCTTACTTTTCTACATCCAGCTCAGCTGCAGCAGCCAATTTAAATGAGCGAGTCCACACCCACATCTCGCATAAGTGCAATGGGTAGCACACCTTCTGCCTGCTACATCACATGTAAACCCAGCAATGTCATTAAACATGTTGTGTTACTTAAATAAACAATACTTTATTTCTGTTCTTTTGTAATACTAATACAGCAGTGCCTGGAAGCGTAGTGGGAAGCCCTGCGGGGCAAGGAGGTGGGACTGCTCTCACTTCAGGAAGGCTCCAATCCCACAACCATAGGGAAAAAATGAAAGTAACAGCTCACAAAACACATATTCAAGTAAAAATGTAGGAAACGTGGAAGGAGAGGTGAAAGTGCTTGTGAAAAAAGGAAGACTCGGCCCTCCCTTTCATCTTTATGGCAAACGCACATTCTCTAGAAAACAAGACAGACAATCTCTTCTGTAGATTAGCTGTTCAGCAAGATATGAAGCTCTGCTCTTTTCTCTGCTTCTGTGAAACATGGCTCACTCCATTGATATCTGATGAGACTGTTAAGATGGCCATAGACATAAAGATTTTTGAAAGATCCAATGGTTATTGTGAGACCACAATTGTCTCAAAACGATCATTTAAATGCCCGATGTGTCCAATAACTAAAAAGACCATTTCAGGCGATATTGTCAGCAAAACTGAAGGATCGCAGCCTGCTTGGCCCTGCAAACATAGGTAGATTGAACAGGGACCAATAAAGATTTTCTAACCTGGCCAATTAATCTTCAGACCGATGTCGGACGAAAAATCGTAAAATGTATGATCGTTGGTATCCCACTAACCGCACGATAATTTGACAGATTGGTTGGATTTCCCTAAGATCGGTCGTTCGGCAGGGAAAGATCGTTGTGTCTATGGGGAGTTTTACATGCAGGTGGAAATGCAATATTCATTAAACACATGTGGTATTCAGATGTCAGTGTTGTGAAAACCATGTGCACCTCACATATTGAATTTCTAGCAATCAAATGCCGACCAGTCTACCTGCCAAGAGAACTGCAATCTATCTTTATCATTGCAGTCTATTTACTGCCATCAGAAGAAGAAGAAGCTCTGTATGAGCTGTATATTCTGGTCACAACCCTACAACTCATATATCCTGATACTGCATATATATTATAAGACTTCAACTGATGTGACCTTAAAAAACACCTTCCAAACCTTCAGAAGAACATTCTACTACCCACAAATTGTGACAAAACACTTTACCAGTGCTATGCCAACTTACAAAAAGCATATAAAGCCACTCTCAAGCCCAACTAGGCAGGTCTAAGTCCAATTCACAAAAGACACTTGAATTCATCATTGCCAAAATAGTACAGTCCAGAAATGGACCAGTAGTGTTATAGATGAGCTACAAGCAGGGCTGCCATTAGAAATCACGGGGCCCCATACAACAACATTTTCGGGGCCCCACAGGCCCTATCCACCCTGGCATACAAGCCCCACCCCAGATCCCACTCCACATCACAGTTAAAAGACCACACAGACAGCAGTGCTAAAAAAGTAACCCTCATACACACGTTATAAAAAGCTACTGATGGTCAGGGCCCCCCTTACAAAACTATATTTTTTAAAAACATTGCGACTGGGCCCCCTTACAAGTTAAAAAAAAGCCATTGGTGATCAGGC
>CM044445.1:92673592-92687686 GCA_024363595.1 Xenopus borealis | reverse complement strand
GCTTCATACTCGTCACTTATTCGAGGTGGTTTATAGCATACACCTATTAAAATTTTCTTTCTTTGGCCAGGCCCCCCAATGCTTTCACTTACTTGATTGGCCAGGCCCCCCTCCTTTCAGCGTGCTGCCAGCTTTATAGGTCACAGCAGTAAACAGAGCTTTTCTCCTATTTAGATTATCTTTTCACTCGTGGTCCTTTAAGAATAAGTCCCGGTAAAGCTGTACAGGGACTGGATAACGGGATCCAATGCAGATTTACGGTGACTGATTCTTAAAGGACCAATGACAGTACAGATAATCGACATAGGATAAAAACAGAGGGGGCCTGGCTAATCAGGGGGCCTGGCTAATCAAGTAAGTGAATGCATGGCCGGGCCCCCCCGTGGGCCTGGGATAATTGTCTTCCCTGTGACCCAGTGATGGCAGCCCTGGCTACAAGCCTTCTTTGAGCCAAAAATGTGGTTAAAGACACAGTTGACGACATACACCAAATGCCAAAAGGGTTAACTGCTACATTAACTGGTGTACTTCTATCTGCATACCCAACATGAAAATTCACACTTTACCCTAACCAAAAACTATAACATCTGTAACTTAAGATTGCGCTGTCTTCTAGAAGAGCCAAATATCCGGTATGAAAAACAGAAATTCAGTTCTTAAAGGGGCAGCATTTTTCCCACCGCTGGTACCTAGTGGGGAGTCTCAACTTGCCTCATTGGCGGAACCTGCATGCAGTTCCTAGACTACAGTTCTGCTTTCAATACCATACATCCACACAAACTCATCAACAAACTACTCTGATTCTGCCCCAGAACCTCTGTAATTGGATTGTTGATTTTCTTACTAACAGACTGCAGTTTATCAAGGTTGGGAATTGCATGTCTAGTATTAACCAGCACAGGCATATCTCAAGGATGTTGTCTTAGTCCCAAGCTTTCTCCTTATATACCTTTGACTGCTCATTCTCTATGAATAACTACAAGTTTGCAGATGACACAACAGTGCTCAGCCTCATTTGAGTGTGCAACATTGTTGAATATGGCAGGGAACATGACCTGGCTCTTAACACAGCAAAAACAAAAGAGATGAGTATAGACTGCACCAAACGACCATTTCAACATGAACCCTTGCAAATAGGCAATATCAAATTAGAGCAGGTTGAAAGCATCAAATTTCGGTGTCTACAAGGTGCCAACTCCTTAAAATGGTCCAACAACACCAAGGCCATCATACAAAAAGCTCATCCACGTCTTTATTTCCTTAGGAGGTTGAAACAGAGTTGAGTCAACAGGACTACACAAATCACCTTCTATAGTGCTACAACTGAAAACATTCTAACTGGAAATACGCAGTGAGGTATGGTAGCATCACACAGCAGGAAAGAAGCTCTCTCCAGAGGGTTGTATAAACTGCTGAACATATCATCACTACCTCACTTTCATCACTGTCTGACCTAGATATGTCCAGATGTAAGAACAACATCAAATCCATTCCCAGTGAACCGAGTTATCTGGGACATGAACGATTCATCTGGCACAAGCCCAACTACTCACACAGAAGGCCTAAAATATGGCAATATCGCCTGAAATGGTCTTTTTAGTTGATGGACACATCGGACATTTAAATGATCGTTTTGAGACAATCGTGGTCTCCCGATAACCATTGGATCTTTCAAAAATCTTTACGTCTATGGCCAGCTTAACTGAAAACTAGTCCAGCGAATAGTAGAGGAACAACCACTGAGAACTATCTATTCTCATGTACTCACTGGTCTAAGATGTATCAGTACTCACTGCATATTTGCACTACTATACATCACTCCTATGTATTACAATGAGTTTATTGCACTTTATTATTACTGTACTCTGTAATTCTATATCATATTGTAAAAAGTTGTAAAAATCGGGATTTGTTCTACTGCCCTATGCTGCGCAAGAAATTCTTATAATAATAATATATATATATGTGTGTGAAGACAGTTCCCTTGACATGGTGTCGGTGAAATAACAAGAAGAGTTAAACCCCATTGCATAATTTGAATTGGACCCCTCTCCCTGCCATGCCACACCTAAACCCCTCTCTGAGCCATTTTCATAATGCTCACGGACTTCCTTCCAACACAAAAACATTGTAGCCCTTAAACTGAGGATTTATTTTTCCTATGAAATTTTGTGTCCAAAGCATTAAGACCTGTGCACCCCACATAGATAATTGCTTGCTAATGGCTGTATGGCCAGAATAATTCAGACAAATACAAGAGGTCCTCTGAACTCAAGCCATTAACAATATATTTAAGACATAGAGACATTTTGTGCCTTAAGCTACTAAAAATGCCTTACCCTTTGAACAAAACAGGGATTGTTTGTCCATATATTGCAATATATTTAAGATGGCCAACTATGTCAAAGTCATCACTGGTATGGCCAGTCCTACACTTAACATTAATTTGATTCATTATGAATTCTATTGCCGCATTATACATTTTACCCAGGGACTAAGTTTTAACTGCAACTTACTTGCTGCTTTTAAGATTAAAACTCCCAAAAATTTTGCCATTTTATTGGCCACCAGTGGGATCACCTGACTATAGCTGGAGAGTGGGCGCTACAGCATGAATCATTATAATGCTTTTCAGAACACCACCTTCATTTAGTTAGTATAAAAGGATAGAGAATATCCATTGACTTCATTAATACCTTAATCTCATTGGGCAGTATATACAGTACTCGTGTTTGCATCTATGAAGACAATGGTCTAGTTCAGTCCATCATGTATTTCAGCAATGCTGCAGCAATAGGCATTACCAGGCATCAAGAAAAATGCCTCCAAGTCCTCCAACAAACAGTCCATTAAAAGATAAAAACAACCAATACAAGTTAGAATATGGAAAATATATGAAAGTCTGTAAGCAGCTACACTGAGACTGGAACAAGACAGACATATAGTTCAGGAATTAGAAACCCCCTCAAATTGAATAACTAGGAATAATATGAATCTCCTGAAGCATTTGGGTTGAATTCTGAGTTGCAAATGGAAAGAAGACAAAGACATTATTTACATAAACTACACCCCAAAATATTTAGAACATTATTTTGAAGAACTATGTGGCAATAATTTTTGTTTTGAACACAATCCTTACTGGGATGCGTGCTAATAGATTTATGGTATTTCCTTTGAGTCATGGGCATGAGTTTTGAGCTGTGTTTGATTAAATGCCTTTTCCAGGTATTGGCTAGTAGTAGAGTGGCAAATATTATTGGCTTTTACTAGCTTATAAATTCTATCATTGTAATATGAGAGCACATACACTTAGCTGTTTTAAACAGTCTATTTGGGGGCAATAGAAAAACCACAAGAAAAATCTGAAAAATATTGATATTAATGCTCAAGATCACAAAACTTATATGCTTTTTTAGCAGTAGGGATGTAGCGAACGTCGGAAAAAAAGTTCGCGAACATATTCGCGAACTTGCGTCAAAAAATGCGAACGGTTCGCGAACGTTGCGAACCCCATAGACTTCAATGGGAAGGCGAATTTTAAAAGCTAAAAAAGACATTTCTGGCCAGAAAAATTAAGTTGTTTAAAGGGTGCAACGACCTGGACAGTGGCATGCCAGAGGGGGATCAAGGGCAAAAATGTATGTGAAAAATCCATTGTTGACACAGCGCTGCGTTTTGTGCTGCAAAGGGCAGAAATCACACTACATTTCTATTCATTTCATTTCTATTCATATTCATTTTTTTTGTCGCAGCCACTGCAGCACAGAGGCCAGAAAAAATATGCCATATAAATGCTGAAAATATAAATTT
This sequence comes from Xenopus borealis, assembly GCA_024363595.1. Lineage (NCBI taxonomy): Eukaryota > Metazoa > Chordata > Amphibia > Anura > Pipidae > Xenopus > Xenopus borealis. Next base: position 92,683,876 of record CM044445.1, on the reverse strand, counting down.
TTTTGTCGCAGCCACTGCAGCACAGACTCTGTGCTGCAGTGGCTGCGACAAAAAAAATGACTATTTTCAGCATTTATATGGCATATTTTTTCTGGCCTCTGTGCTGCAGTGGCTGCGACAAAAAAAACTGGGCAAACAATGCCTACAAGGTCAACGTATGGCAGTTGTTTGAAGAACAGTAGATTACTAGCCAGCAAATTTACTATCAACTGTCCCTCAAATCACTAACTGCTCTCTCCCTACACTAGCTCTTCCAAGCACACACAGGCAGAATGAAAAAACGCTGCAGGGCTTCAGTTTATATATGGAAGGGGAGTGGTCCAGGGGGTGTGGGGGTGGTCCAGGAGGGAGAGCTTCCTGATTGGCTGCCATGTATCTGCTGGTCTGGGGTGAGAGGTCAAAAAAAAGCGCCAACTAAGGCGAACCCAAAATGGCGAACGTCGCGCGACGTTCGCGAACATTCGGCGAGCGCGAACAGCCGATGTTCGCGCGAACAAGTTCGCCGGCGAACAGTCCGCGACATCCCTATTTAGCAGGTGCGCCTCATACAGTAAATGTCTATATTCCCCATATAGCATGTAGATGAATAGCAATAATAATGGACAAGACTGCTAAGGAAGATGTGAAGGCTGTCTGCCTGTGTTTATTGTGAGAATGCATACATTTCAAGGTGGAGCTCTTCCTATTGTGTGGCGTATTGTCATGCTTGAAGAAACATGGTGTGTAGCTTTACAGTAACCACAGGCACACAACCTTTTTTTTTAATCTTCCTAAGCATTAGTCTTGTGCTTTATTCTTATTCATCTATAGAGCTAAAAAAGGTTTCCTGCTCCTCTATGAATACAATGTACACAGGCAGAAAAGTAGGGTTTTTTGCTATGTAGAAACAAGTCCCTGGCATCCAACCCTATATTTAGGCTTTGTAGTTTAATAATCCTGGGTATTGAGTCAATTTACATTAAAAGCAATAGAGTCTAGCACTTTAGCACCTTATTGAAGTAGAATGTATGGATTTTTTTTTGAACACTTGGTTTGGATTAGTTCGGCTCCTCTCTTTGCAAAATATATATTCTCCAATCTGATAAAATCTAAAGATTCTACTTAAGAAAGGAAGAGTAAAAGTGAGACAAGCAGCTGTAAACTATAAAAACATTATAGATTTCTATCTGTGTGGATCATTTACTAAACATGAGTTGTTAACAGTAAAACATATAGAAATGTATTTTAGGGCTCATTTAAATCAACAAGTGCAGTGGGCAAAGTGTAATTTCAAGCACAATCGCCATGTTTTCCCCCCACAATGCAGCATTTTTCCCCTAGAATTTAAGCATCATTGTGAATGCAAAAGGGCACTGAATTGGACACAATTGTGCTGCCTCAACTATGGTCCATTTTTGGTCCAACTCAATTATGTGTGCTTTGTTACAAATCAGGTGGATTATTTACAGTCTGTCTGGTGTCATTTCTGGTGTTCGGCGTGAAGGGTACCCTGGAGCTACCAGCTGGTCAAGAAGTGTGGGAGCTCAAGCGTTCCAACAGACAAAATTTGCCTAGACAAAAAATGTACCTCATTCAGAATGGAAGGCAGGAAGGATTGAGTGGTATCAAGTGCAACTATGCAACAAGCGAATAGAAGATATCTTAAGTAATTCCTGTATTTAAAAAGGGATTATTGCCCCATCTGGCCCTAGCCTTAGGGGTTGGATGGCTTTTTAGCAAGTGAGGGAATGCAGGGTTATGGAAGATAGCTCATAGTACAAGTTGATTCTGGGTCTGGTCCAATTGCCAGCTTGGAGTTAATTAAGAATCTATTTATTATTTTCCCTTCCTCTGGATCAACTAGTAGTTAGGTTGGTTTAATATACACATAAATAAAGTTGATGGACACCTGTCTTTTTTTCAACCTAACTTACTATGTACAGTATGTAAGAATTTAACTGCAGGTACCACTAATGAAAGAAGTTCTACATCCAACTCACCGTGGAGAAAAGTGCAAAGGGATATAGGAATGCTTGAACCTAAGAGAGAAGTCTAAAGTAAAAGCACTTTGTCATATTAATTATAATTAGTCATTGTGGCCATTTCTATTAGTGCATTGTAATCTGTCCGGTGCTGCCTTCAATTCAATACATTAATTAGGCTGCAGGTGAGCTACAGTTAAAAAGAGGTGTGGGACTACACCTCAGTGCACCATGGATACCCCTTATGCTGAAGGAGGGTGAGTGCCTTGTTGGTTTATTTCTACCTCTATGACCTCGTAAAATTTTATAAAAGCATCATTGTACTGAAATAAGAAGTTTTCTATATGCAAACAATTAAAATTCTGAACTTTTTCTAAAAAATTCAAGTTTATCTTCACTGTCCCACCCCCTCTCAGCATCACGTGATTTCCCTGCCCACACCTAATTTACATATGCGAATTAGTATTCTGATTCAGTTCGCAACACACAAGGATTCGGCTGAATCCGAATCCAGCTGAAAAAGGCCAAATCCCAACCGAATCCTGCATTAAGTGCATCCCTATATAGAAGCCATGTAAACAATCCTGCAGCAATTCAACCTCAGTGTCTGTGCCATACCAGCACTTCAACAGACTTTTCCCAGCACCAACATCTCTATCCACGTGACTTTACAGGTCACACAAGATCCTCCCACAGGTGTATCCAAAAATTAAAACAAAGAAGACATGCTCCAAGTCCCACAACAACTTTTTCAGATTAATTGGACAACAAAATTGTAATAAAAACATCTCACCCTGGTGGTCCAGTGGTGCGGCGGGGACGCCTGCCACACTGCTCCGTTTCTTCCTGCGCGCTTCCTTAGGTTTGTGCTGCACGGCTCTTCCTCTTTTATAGTCGCATGCTCGCTGGCGCAATGGCAAGAAATTTTAAAACATTTAAAGGGCTTTCAGTCATTGCCCGTGATAGGATTTGATCCTGTGGTTCCCGAGCCTTGTGCTGTGTTTATTCTTGCTGATTCTGGTTTGACTCCTTCCTGGCTAACAACTATTCTGAACACCGAAATCTGACCCTCGCCTGATTATTGACTAACTCTTCTGAATCCCTCCTGTCTGATTGATCACCCAGTTTGACCCTGGCCTACTTGTTTACGATTGCCTTCTGCCTGTCAGGGTGCTTGGCATTTGTTATGGTCTTGGGTGCCGACATTATAATGGGACATGGATGACGAAGGTCACGCCGATGCCGCTGCTGTTGCTGCTCCCTCCACTCCAACCACTACCGAAGCGCTTCTTGCCACCTTGTTACAGCGATTGGAGAATGACGATCGGAAGCAGAACTATCTTCTCCAAGGTTTCCACAACCTTTCTCGCCAAATGGAGACTCTGCAGCAGCCTAACCCCGTTGCCTCTCCTCCTGTGGGTTTTTCTGTCATATGGGGTAACACTGCTAAGCCCCATGAACCCCATAATTGTGTTCCCAGAAAAATTTTGTGGGGACAGAACAAAGAGGCATGCAAATAATATCTTGGTTTCTTTCCTCATTCATTTGCATTGGATGAGGAGAAAGTAAGGTTTGTTATGACCCTGCTTCAAGGTGATCCCCAAATTTGGGCCCTCCTCTGAGCCAGTCAGTTTTTCCCTAGACACTGTCTTTAAGACCATGGCATTTCTCTACAATGACCCGGATCGGGCATCTTCTGCCGATACCTCGATTCGTAAGTTGCGCCAGAGAAAACGGGATGAGGAGGTATATTGCACCGAATTCCGCTGGTGGGAATGACATGGCTCTGTGCAGCCAGTTTTGAATTGGGCTTTCTGACTCTGTCAAAGACAGTCTAGTTAATTACCTCCTATCTTCCAACCTGGATGATCTCATGTCCCTTGCCATCAAGGTAGATAGGAGACAGAGGGAAAGAAGGAGTGAGAAGGGGTTCTTCTGTATGTTCTGGGTTTACCAATGTGAAGCCAAACTTGTCTAATGTGGTTACCAGTGTTAAATCACCTAATCCTTCCGTGCCTCTACCTCAGGAGGAACCCATGCAATTGGGTATACCCCATCTAACTCCTGAGGAAAAGGCTTGCAGGCGTTCCCTGGGTCTTTGTATTTACTGTGGGGAAAAGGATCATTTTCTGTATTCATGTCCTAAGTGTCAGGATCGCGCCGCCCGGAGGCTTACCTTTAGCTCCGGGCGGCGCGTCCTCTTCTCTCGGCGGCATATCCACAATGGCGGCACCCATAGCCGCCACGTGGATATGCGGCGCCGGGCAGTGACGTCATCGCGTCCCGCCTGACGCGATTACGTCACGGCGCTCGTTTTGGCGCCAAATTTGATTATTTAAAGGGCCATTGGACGCCATTATGGCGCCCAATTATAGGATTACATGCTATTGATCCTGGGTATGTTACTTTGATCCTGTTCCTGCCTTTTGACCATTGTTCCTGTATTTTTTGACCATTGCTTGGACTTTGTTTATATTTTTGTTCCTGTTAATACATCTTTTTGCCTGGACCTGTTTGACTCCTGCCTGATCCTTGCCTTGCTGCGTTATTGGACCTATGAACCCCTAAGCTTCCTCCTTGGTCCACTACTTCCCCATGGCGCCTAACGAAGGCCTCCCCGTGACACTAAGAGGCAGGGAAACTTCCAAGCCTAAATGGAGAAGGTGATCTGCATTTGGGTGCAGAAGTTTCCTCTCACCAGTCTACCTCTAGGATAATGTTACCAGTTAAACTAACCTGGCCTTTGGGTCCAAGGTCTCCGTTTTTGTGGATTCTGGGGCTGAGGGAAATTTTCTGGATGATGCTTTTGCAGCAAGGTTCAATATTCCTCTTACCTCTCTAATTCCACCAATGAAAATTTTAGCGGTGGGTAAAAGACCCTTAGGGTCAGGTCTGGTGACTAAAAAGACTAAGGTTCTATCTATGTGTTATAACAACTTGCACTGTGAGGAAGTAACCTTTTATATCATTGAAGGTGCTTCCTCTCCTCTAATCCTAGGGTTGCCTTGGTTGCAAGCAGATAACCCACATATTAAGTGGGTAACCGGGGAAGTTCTTCATTGGGGTTTAAAGTGCCAAGTGTCTTGCATCCCTCCAGTAGTAGCAACTACTTCTCTCGAATGCCTACCTGCAGCTTGCTCTGATTAAGCTGATGTTTTCTCCAAGAAAGCTGCAGAGACTTTACCCACACATAGGCAGTATGACTGCCCAATTGATTTAATCCCTGGGTCTACTCCTCCTCTTTCCATGCTGGAAGCCCAGGCAATGAAAGAGTTCACCAAGGAAAACCTTGAAAGAGGTTTCATTAGGCTGTCTAATTCCCCTGCTGTGGCGGGCTTCTTTTTTGTGGGTAAAAAAGACGGTGGTCTTCGCCCTTGTATCGATTATAGGGGTCTTAACAAGATCACCGTAAAGAATCATTATCCTCTTCCCCTGATTTCTGAATTATGTGATCAGGTTAAAAACGCCAAGATCTATTCCAAGCTTGATATTAGAGGTGCTTATAACCTCACTCATATCAGGGAAGGGGATGAGTGGAAAACAGCATTTAACACCAGGGATGGCCACTATGAATACTTAGTAATGCCATTTGGTCTCTGTAATACACCCGCATTGTTCCAGGAATTTGTCAATGACATCTTTCGGGACCTGCTGGGGATATTTGTAGTGGTCTATCTTGACGGTATTCTTATTTTCTCTTCTAACCTGGGTGAACATCTTAATCATGTTTGTCAAGTCTTATGTAGATAACGAGAAAATCATCTGTATGCAAAACTTGAAAAGTGTACTTTTGAGGTTACTTCTGTTCAGTTTTTGGGATTCAATATTTCCAGCAAGGGTCTTGAGATGGATCCAGGGAAGGTGAGAGCTGTACTGGATTGGACCCAAACACTTTCATTACATGCAACCCAAAGTTTTCTAGGTTTTGCTAACTATTATCATCAATTCACAAAGAACTTCTCTTTAATTGTAGCTCCTATTACCAACCTGACTAAGAAAGGTGCTGACCTGAGTATTTGGCCCCCGAAAGCTGTCCAAGCTTTTGAATTCCTCAAAAAAGAATTCAGTTCTTCCACTATTCTACAGCACCATGATACTGCACTTCCTTTAATAGTTGAAGTAGATGCTTCAGAGGTTTGGGCAGGGGCAGTCCTTTCTCAAAGGCACCAGATAACCAACAAAGTGCACCCCTGTGCTTTTTTCATCTGCTGAGGCTAACTATGACATTGGTAACAGAGAATTGTTGGCTATCAAATGGGCCTTTGAGGAATGGCGGCACCATTTGGAGAGAGCAAAACATTTGATCATGGCCTTTACTGACCAAAAAAATCTCTTGTATATTGAGTTGGCCAAGCAACTAAATCCTCGGCAGGCTAGTTGGGCGCTGTTTTCCAGGTTCAATTTCTCTCTTACATTTAGGCCTGGTTCTAAAAACACTAAAGCAGATGCACTTTCTAGCAGTTTTGAATCCAACTCCTCAGAATCTAGTGAATGTTCCCCCATCATCCCCATTGTAGCAGCACTGGAATCTGACCTTGCCTCCTTATTATCCCTTGTACAAGTTTTGAGTGAGGTTCACAATTCTAAAATGGTGGGACATCCAGGCATTACTAAGACCGTGTCTCTTTTATCCCGCAATGTTAGGTGGCCCTCTTTCAAACAGGATGTTAAAGCTTTTGTTAACTCCTGTCCAGTTTGTCAAAGATCTAAATCCTTTCGAAATTTATCTCAGGGTCTGTTAAATCCACTTCCTATTCAAAACAAACCTTGGTCCCATCTTTCAATGGATTTTATTGTTGATTTGCCCTCTTCTCAGGGGAAAACTGTGATCTGGGTGTTAGTGGATAGGTTTAGCAAAATGGGCCATTTCATATCCCTCCCACATCTCCCTTCTGCCCAAACTTTAGCTGAATTGTTATTTTCTCACATTTTTAGGTTACATGGGTTTCCAGTCAATATAATCTCTGACAGAGGGGTTCAGTTTTTCTCAAAGTTTTGGCGTGCCTTCTGTTCTTTGTTTGGGATTGCATTTCCTTCGCTACAGCATACCATCCCCAAACTAATCGGCAAACTGAGAGAGTTAACCAATCCCTTGAACAATACCTAAGGTGTTATGTATCTGACAACCAATTCTCATGGTCTGAATTGTTGCCTTGGGCGGAGTTCGCTTACAATAATGCTACTCATTCCTCCACTGGGGAATCTCCTTTTTTTGTTGTCAATGGTTTGCATCCCAAAGCATTTTCCTTTTCTGGTTCTGTGTCTCCTGTATCCTCTGTTTACTCTTCTGTTGAACAGTTTGCAAAGATTTGGTCTCAGGTGCATTTTTCTTTTTCTGCAGCTACCACTGCTCAGAAAAAAAGCTGCTGATAGATCCCGTTGAGAGGCACCCCAGTATAAGGTAGGGGATTCTGTTTGGTTGTCTACTAAAAACATCAAGCTTAAGGTCCCTTCTCTTAAGTTGGGACCTAGGTTGGTCCATACCCCATCTCTGAAATAATTAACCCATCCTCTGTTTGTCTTAAGTTACCTGTTAAATTTCAGGTTTCAGATTCTTTTCATGTTTCCCTCCTGAAACCAGCTTCACAGGTCCGTCATCTGTCAGTTCCACCTCCAGAGTTGGTTGAAGGTCAGCCTGAATTTGAGATCCAAGAGCTCCTCAATTCTCGCCTGTTGCAAGGTAAGCTCCAGTATTTGGTTAGATGGATGGGCTATGGCCCAGAGGAGAACTCTTGAGCCTCAGTTAGTGACATCAGGGCTGACTGTCTCAGGAGACCATTCCACCTGAAGTTTCCTGAGAAACCTGGGGGTCCAGTGGCCCCCCTAGAGAGGAGGGTAATGTAATAAAAATATCTCACTGTGGTGGTCCAGTGGTGCAGCAGGGACCCCCACCGCAACATCGGTGGGGACGCCCGCCACGCCACTCTGTTTCTTCCTACAAGCCTGTTTTATAGGTGCATGCGCACTGACGCATAGCGCGCAATGGCGCAAAATTTTAAAACATTTAAAGGGCTTTCAGTCATTGCCCGTGATAGGATTTGATCTTGTGGTTCCTGAGCCTTGTGCTGTGTTTATTTTTGATGATTATGGTTTGACTCCTGCCTGGCCAACAACTATTCTGAACTCCGAAATCTAACCCTTGCCTGATTATTGACTACCTCTTCTTCTGAACCCCTCCTGTCTGATTGATCACCCGGTTTGACCCTTGCCTGCTTGTTTACGATTGTCTTCTGCCTGCCCCGACCCTGCCTGTCTGACTACGATTCTGGTTCCTGTTCTGTACTGTGACCCTCAGCCCTAAAGACTCTAGCTAACAGTCGTGCCCCATTGCTTGCCAGAACCTTTCGCTTTGCACCTCTCGTTAAAGTCCAGGTGGCATCTGAGTAAGCTGAGGGCTCCTCCCAAAGCCAAAGGCAGTCACACTACTGGTGAAGCAGGAGCCAAGACCAGGGTGCTTGGCATTTGTTCTGGTGTTGGGTGCCGACCGTGACAAAAATTGTCCTATATTACATATATTACCTGCTCTTTTAAATAGGAAATGTGTAAGGTAACAGTTCCACACTGCTAAGATCCAAATGCCCAAATCCAACATGGCACCACCGTTGGAAAATGCACTCAATGCAGTTAATCATTACGATCTATAAGTGCAATTTTATTTAAATTTTTAAATTATTATATTTTAAATATAATAAGTAAATATATATGAAGTAAATGTATGGAAGTGCACCCCCTCTTCTGTATTGACATTTTAAATCCCATTTTGCTTTAAACAATTCTGGAGGTGGTGGAACCCCTGTGTGAAAAGTGGTTCTGAATCCTTGGTGGTTCCAAATAACCAAACTGCCTACAAGTTCAAACTTTTATGCTCATATTTATGTGCGCCTAGGTTTGAGTTTAATCATGTAAATAGTCAGTCAAATATAACTCTGTCTATGCATAATATGTATAATTCATGCATAGATATGGGTAATGTTAAGTAGTGTGTGGGAGAGTGTGAGTATGTGTGTCCCAATGGAAGAGAAAATCTATCTCTTTGTTCTAGATCATATGTTTTCAGTGCACCCACCCTTGTGTCTATAAAAGGCAACAGAATAGGTAAATGTGTCCACCATCGAATCAAAATTATTTGGATGTGTGAGTGAGCAAGACAGGTGTATGCAAGTGACCAATACTACAAAGAACTTTGTTATCTGTCCATTCCATATGATCATAATTCTACACAAATAATGAACGGAAAAAGTGGATAAGCCTGCACAATTGGCTTTCTCCCTTACCTGTAAAAGGGGCCGCATAGCAGGAAAAGAATTGGACCCGTCTGTGGTTGACTTTTTCTTTTACATGTATGTGCAACAAATTTTTCACCCATTTGAGTCTGTGGGTGTCATTTTCCTTGCCAAACTTGGCAAAAAATTTCACTTACCACTGCAGGAAATTATTTGCTTTGGAGCCAGCACATCTCATCAACCTCCAATATGCTATCCATTTTGTGCACCCCACAGCAGCTTTACTTTATTATACCACTGTTAACACTGTTAAAGATTTGGATCAAGGAAAACTATCCTAGCACTTTATGTTTCGAGAGAAGAATTAGTGATTTTTATTTTGTCAACAGCAATGAAGCTGCAGCATTCTTAGGTTTAAGCTCAGATGAGCTTTCTGGAGTTAATTTAAGTAAATGTAAAATTTTAAGTAAATGTAAGGCATTTTTATAGTTGCTATTAAATGCAAGCATAATTAACAATTTTTTTTCCAGCCTGACCTGCATTTTCATCCATGGAATATAGTGATAATCTGTGAAAGCAGCCTTCCAGGATTTAGACTTTTTGTGAGGAAAAACAACATAGTTTAAGAAACAAACTCAATGGCTTGTTCCGTAAATCTTGACGTTGCATGGTGGTTTTGGAAATGTTATGATCACAAACTTGTAACTAGAAACCTATGAAATATATGCATTAAACCTCCTTCAGACAATTTAAAATATTTAGGATTTGTTATTCTTTTTGATCTTTATAGGCTAATCTAATCTAATTTGATCTAATCTAATTGCTACACTGTCCTCTCAGTTCTTTAGGAAGAGTAGAATTCTTTAAAATGCTAATGTTTCCAAAACTTTCTTATCCTAGTTTGAAATGTCTTATTTCATTAAACCCTCTAATGTCAAAAAACAAGAGCGATTGTTTATGCAAATTTATTTGGCAGGGGAAGAAACCAAAGATTGCTTTATCAAAGTTAAAGGGATCCTGTCATGGGAAAAAAAATTTTCTTCAAAATGTATCAGTTAATAGTGCTGTTCCAGAAGAATTCTGCATTGAAATCTATTTCT
>CM044445.1:92598565-92656363 GCA_024363595.1 Xenopus borealis | reverse complement strand
TGCAGGGAGTTGCACGGGTACACTGGGGGTCCTGGGCACAAGCTAAGCAGTTAGCCAGGTTACACACATTCCACAAATCCACAGCTAAAGCTACACCTACGGGTGCGCTACAGCTGTTTGTTAGTTACAGTTCAGTTATGCAAAAATAGGTTTCCCAGGGGGCTGTATGTTGGAGTGCTGGGGTATTCTTGCTTTTAATTTGTTTATTAAGCCTGACCCACGTGCACTCAATAAAAAAGGATTGAGTTGCATTTTCTTGTTTAAGTAATATTATATATTTTATGGGGAGGTGGCTCTCTCCTCAATGCCTGCTCTCCCAACCCCAGCTTAATGGTGTCTGGTAGTGATGGGCGAATTTATTCGCCAGGGTCGAATTCGCGGCGAATTCCCGCGATTCGCTGCTGGCGAATAAATTCGCGAATCACCAGCGAAATTTCGCCAAGCGTCGTTTATTGACGTGACGAAAACGCGACTCGTTTCGCGAATTTTTCGCCGATTCGTGAATTTCTCTAGAAATTCACAAATTTTTCGGCGAAGCGAATCGCGGGAGATTCGCCCATCACTGGTGTCTGGAAGAGATCATGCTAAACAAAGCGAAAAGCAGGTATGGTCTTTCTCTCCCCACTTTTTTCACTTAGTTAGGACTGACACATGGGCACTACTTTGATGGGGCACGTCAGCTTATGCATACTTTGTACAAACTTTGAGAGCCTTTTTTTTTTTTAAATTACAGTTAGGGTTGCCACCTTTTCTAGAAAAAAATACCGGCCTTCCTATATTCTTCAAAAGCAAAAACCAATGGCAAACAGGATGAATGCAAGCAAGTGCTTTGCGTGTTTATTGCGGATGCTTCCTATATTGCTTCCTATATTGCTTCCTATATTCTTGCTTTTTTTTCCTATTAATAAAATTGGCACCAAGCATCATTTTTACTGGCCAGGCCAGTAAAATACCAGCCAGATGGCAACCCTAGTTATAGTTCAGTTGTGTAAAAATAGGTTTCCCAGGGGGCTGTATGTTGGAGTGCTGGGGTATTCTTGTTTTTAATTTATATATATATAAATATATATATATAAAACAGGGGGGTTGTGGGAGCACTCTAAAGGCTTTAAAGTATATATAAGTATGTATATATATATATATAGAAAGGTCGGAATAACAGCACTCACGATAAAGCTTTTTGTTCCGCCTGGGTGCAAATCTATATTATATTTCTTTTCTACTGCAATAAAACACTTTTTTTCATCAGAAGTCCTGCTAGTGCGGCTACCCTCTTGGACGATATTTATATATATATATATATATATATATGTATATATATATATATATATATAATTTTTTTTTTTTTTTTTTTTAAACTCCTCAACTGTTTCCAGAGCCTTGCTGTGTGAATCTGGTGGTTGAGCTGGGGGGGGAAATGGGGGATGAGATTTTATGAGGTGTATTGTTATGTCACATCATGTAACCGGAAGTGTCGTTGTCTACGTGATATCACTTCTACACGTTGGTGGCACGCCTAGGGCTGGTGTGTAGGGTTGCACCAGACCTAACTATAGCACTGCAAACACAGTAAGATATGATGTTATAAAAGGCTTTGGTATACAGAATGATAAATCATTAACAACACTGCTATCTTGCAAATATGATTATTATTACTACACCTACTATTACATGATCAAAATGACATTTTATAACCTGTACGATTGCAGAAATGACCATGATCCATGGCACGGTAATATCTCTCTGGATCGCTTGCTGAAGAAAATAGAGGGAAATATACCAGTAGGGAATTTCCCATTATATCCTGCCAATGGTATAACAAATATAACAGCACCAAATATGTCAATCATCTGGCAATCTCTCTGGGGAGAACTACCAAGGTACAATGGTTGCTGAAAGAAAACAAGTAACACATTTTATTCTATCCCCTAGTATTCTATTATGGTTCACCTTTAAACATTAACAAATCCAAGAATACCGCAGCACACCGATCCAATGTTCAATTTGTGAAAAAAGTGATTTATTGGCTCAAGATAGACAATAACTGGCAACGTTTCGGACCCCACTGGGCCCTTTATCAAGCCTAAAATCTCACACTGTGTGCTGTGTTAAATAGTATAACAAGGGGGTGGAGCGATGGCAGGAAATGACTAATTGTGAGAAAGTGAGAGTGTAAAGGGAAAGTTACACTGACCTTTTAACATACACAGAGACATGTATACAGGGTATAATAAAACATTTACAGAATTATCGATGTGTCAAACTCTCTACATGCCATCTTTAACATAGAAAAAAATCAATTTCTGTGCTCTGAATCCAAATATCATTTCTGGGAATATATGTGTCTCTATATAAAAAAATAGTCCGTGTGTTTCCAGTGATCTCATTATATTATTTATAAATCAATTAACCTTGTGAGCTGGTTTGTTAAATTGTGGTTATTCTGAGTTGCATAATCGGTACCTGTACTGCATTCATTTTCTCTCTATTGAGTTTCGAATCGTGCAGATATGGGTACCAGCACTCAGTTTTGACCTTAAAAAAAGAACGCCAAAGAGAAAATACTGCAGAGAGTTCTACATCTTCGTCTTTTTTAGACTACAGCCGCCCAAGACGCGCAGAGGGCAGAAAAGGCGCAACAGGCACCAACACCCGACAACACAGAGAACACGCATCTGCAATCGAACAGAGACAACAACCGAACTGGACAGCCAGAAGGAATCAGAAACATTAGTATATATCATTTCTAATATGATGCTATCTGTTAAACAAATGTCATTGTTACAAAAGGGTTTAACATTCAGTCCCACAAGCAGATGTGATACCTTTGAATTGGATGTGGACTTACAGAGGTTCTATAGCAGCGGTTCTCAACCTGGGGGTCGGGACCCCTTTGGGGGTCGAATTACCCTTTCACAGGGGTCACTTAAGGGGTTCCAGGAGCAGCTTCATATCTCTCCCCACTAGTCCTGGGCCAAGGTTGTGGCTCTCCGGTTGTGTTGGTGCTGGAAGTTTAGTTCAATAACCTGTGTAGGGAAGCCAGTTGCACTACAGCTTTCTACATCCCCATAGTAGGGACTGCCATACAGCTCTCCCTGCCCATTTAAAATTTGTAAAATTAACATGGTAATTGGGGTGTGACCACAAAATGGAAAACAACCACACGGAAAACAAATCTTAATGCAGCCATGTTGCCTCCTGTACTTTCCAAACAATCCACTCTGGGCTGGCACTGAAAATATTTTAATATTTTTATGGTTGGGGGGTCACCACAACATGAGGAACTGTATTAAAGGGTCGCAGCATTAGGAAGGATGAGAACCACTGTTCTATAGGAACTTAAGACTTAAAAGACATTTTTCAAAAATGCCCAATATCCCACTTCACACATATAGCAATGTAGGTGTGGGGCATTCACAATTGTCATTAAAGCGGCTTGGTCTATGCAACAAAAGTAATTTTGTACCATCAACCACAGATAATGTGGTTGAAGCATATATTAAATTGGTTCAGAATGATGTGGAAACACTTAAACAAAAGATGAAACGTAAGCCATGGATGGGTTTTCTAATTTGTCTTATACTGACAGGATTTGCTTGCAAGAACTCATAAACAATGACAAATTGGTTTTCAAACCAGCCGACAAGGGAGGAGCCTTGGTGGTTTTGGACAAGAGACACTATATGGATGAAATCCTTTTACAACTATCTGATACTAATGTCTATAGAAAAGTCAGTTCAGACCCTCTGACATCTATACAACAATGCATTATGGATAAAGTTATTAATGTAATGGAGGCAGGTGTTATAAATGAGGAGCTTAAGGTGTTTCTCATTAAGGATAACCCTATTACACCAGTATTCTACACTTTGCCCAAAATCCATAAGCACTTACAAAAACCACCAGGATGTCCCATTGTGGCCGGTACTGACTCTGTTTTATCCCCTTTGGCTATCTTTTTGGATAAAATATTAGTGCAGGAGGTACAATCATATGTGAAAGACACTACACACTTTCTGAATATATTGGAACAGATTACACTTGAAAATGAGAACACTCTCCTAGTAAGCCTTGATGTGTCCAGTCTTTATACATCTATTAGTCACAGGTCTCACTGCAGTTGGTCATTATTTAGACACTACTGATTATACAACTGCACAAAAATCTTTCTTACTTGATTTGTTGGAGATTGTTCTGCATCAGAACTATTTCTTGTTTGGAGACACTTTTTACATACAAGAAAGGGGCACAGCAATGGGCAGTAATGTGGCCCCTACATATGCAAACCTGTACATGGCCTATATAGAGGAAACTGTGATCTATAAACATCCCCTTTTTTTGTCACATTGCATCCAATATTCACGATATATCGATGATCTGTTTTTACTTTGGGATGGAGATCTTGAAAGCCTAACCCCTTTTCAACTTTTTCTGAATAACATCACGGAGACATTGAAATTTACGATGAATTTTGACACAACAAGCATCAGTTTCCTAGATGTACAAATTACAAAAAATAGGGGTAGATTACAGACAGCTTTGTACAGAAAGATTACAGATAGAAACAATCTCCTACATTTTGAGAGCTTTCACCCAGATCCTTTAAAGAACTCACTACCGTTATCTCAATTCACGAGAGTCAAAAGGATTGTAAGTGACCCACAGGATTGCGAAAACTCTCTTAATGAAATGATTGAACGTTTCAGCAAACGAGGTTATACTAAAGACACACTTCAGAAAAGCCTGGGAAAGGTAAAACAGCATACTAGACAAGAATTGTTAACTAAGAAATCAGTGAAACAAGAGAATAATGAAAATAATAGAATGGTCTTTGTAAGTCGCTATAGCACTGCAAGTAGACAAATAGTTAACATTATCCAGAAACATTGGCACTTTTTACAATTGTTCCTTGAACGAAGTCCAGAGTTTTGTTTTACCTCCCATGCTGGCATATAAAAGAGCCAAGAATCTGAGAGACCGTCTAGTTAAAGCAGACGTTGGGAGTCAAAAATCCCAGGAGGGACCCTTTTTACAGAGACCCAAATTTGGCACTTTTCCATGCTTGCACTGTTGTCAATGTAATTCAGTGATAAAAGGGAATACATTTTATCATCCGTATTCTGGCAAACAATATAAAATACAAAAGTATTACACCTGTGACTCCACATATGTAGTTTATCTACTGAAATGCCCTTGCGGATTGTTATATGTTGGTGAAAACAATCAAAGATCGTATATCAAAACACAAATCAACTATCCGCAAAGGTACAACCTCTCTACCAGTTCCTGCCAACTTTCAAGCAGCAGGGCATTCAGTGAGTCAACTGAAATTTCAGGTTATAGACTCAATAGCAACACTCAGGAGAGGAGGTAACAGGCTGTTAAGATTACAGAAATTAGAGATGCAGTGGATACACAGACTTGACACGGTATGGCCTAAGGGTCTGAACAAGGATTATAGCCCAGCAATGTTTATCTACCAGTAGGTATGTAGACTGATTACCCACACTGATATGCTCTGGGGTAAAGTAAAAAACTTTTTTGTATCTTTAATATTATTATTATTCAACGATTATTTAATATTTTTTCTCTTTTTTTAAGGTCACAACTGAGCGCTGGTACCCATATCTGCACGATTCAAAACTCAATAGAGAGAAAATGAATGCAGTACAGGTACCGATTATGCAACTCAGAGTAACCACAATTTAACAAAACAGCTCACAAGGTTAATTGATTTATAAATAATATAGAAACAGATCACTGGAAACACACGGACTATTTTTTTATATAGAGACACATATATTCCCAGAAATGATATTTGGATTCAGAGCACAGAAATTTATTTTTTTCTATGTTAAAGATGGCATGTAGAGAGTTTGACACATCGATAATTCTGTAAATGTTTTATTATACCCTGTATACATGTCTCTGTGTATGTTAAAAGGTCAGTGTAACTTTCCCTTTACACTCTCACTTTCTCACAATTAGTCATTTCCTGCCATCGCTCCACCCCCTTGTTATACTATTTATCACAGCACACAGTGTGAGATTTTAGGCTTGATAAAGGGCCCAGTGGGGTCCGAAACGTTGCCAGTTATTGTCTATCTTGAGCCAATAAATCACTTTTTTTCACAAATTGAACATTGGATCGGTGTGCTGCGGTATTCTTGGATTTGTATATGGAAATGCTATGACTCTGAGCAGGGAGTCTAACTGAATGCACAGCACCTGACACCCGAGAAGTAATTAGTAACAGGTGAGCACTCTACTCTCGTGTGGATCTTTAAACATTAACAAGCGTCCATAAGCCCCAAAGGGGAGCGAGATGGGTGCAATCCCCCTACACCCCGGTAGTTATGCCCCTGCCTTTAATTTTACTTTAAGTAAGAAACTTTTAAAATGGCCTACATTTTTTTTCTTTTTTATAATTTTTGAATTATTTGCCTTCTGACTCTTTCAATCTTTCAAATGGGTGTCACTGACCCATATAATAAAATTCTCTGTAAGGTTGCAAACAGAGATGGGCGAATTTATTCACCAGGTGCGGATTCGCCACCGGAAATTCGGGAATTTCGGGAATTTTTCGACATTTTTGCGAATTTCGCTGGAAATCTGCACATTTTTCAGCGAAACAGGACAAATTCGCCCATCACTAGTTACAAATGAATTGCTATTATTACTTTTCATTAATCATCTTTCTATTCAGGCCATGTCCTATTCATTTTCTAGGATAACTTGAACCCAAGCAACCAGATTAATGAACTTGATAGCAAACTGGAGAGCTGCCAAATAAATAGCCAAATAGCCCAAAAACCACAAATAATAAAAAATGCAATTGCAAATTGTCTCAGATTATCATTGTTTACATCAAACTAAAAGTAAATTTATGGATGAACAACCCTTTTAATAATCTATTTAATAACCTATTTATGGGTGTAGCTCCTTGAAGCACACAAGCTCATTGACTTGGCTGTGACAACAAAAGCTAAGCACTTAAGCATTGCACACACAGTTCAGTAGCGCAACAGCTGCTTTTAGCAGTGAAAACACATAATAAATCTATTAAAATAGGGTTCAAGGCTTCCCATATTACAGTCTTCTTATAGTCGCTTACAGTTCTTCAAAAGCAGAGATCAAAGCAGAACCCCATTCAGAGTTTCTGCTTAAAATGGGCCCATTCTGTCTCAATGGCAATAGGGGCAGAAAAGTCACACAGCTTCATGGGAACTACTACACAGCAGTTTTCACATGCGCCTCCTGTCACCAATCTCAATCTTTACTCCAAACTTGCCAGACCAGACTTACCTCTGGGTACGGTCAGTCACCGGATCTTCCTTGGAGGATTCTTTGGCAACTCCAGCTGGAGTGTCCTCTTCTCCCCATTGTCCCATCCAGAGTTGGCTATACCTGAAGGACCAGGTGCAGTACTTGTCACACAATGCACACATACTATGGCTATAATAATCATTATTGCCAACAGAACCAGAACACTAGTAGATATGGCCTTCTATACTCACTCCTTACTCAGTATGGCACTGATGTAATTTTGCTTACCCCACCTGGAAGTATAAGAGCCAAACACCAAATGCTTGACTCTTTCAAGACTTCAGTTTACAGATAGCTTGGAGATCAATGGGTGCAAGGCAAAGAATTCCAGAAAACCGAAACACACAGCCAATCACCACCCTCTATTCCCAGACAGGCACTTATTTTTCCTACTTGGTCCAGCAAAATCTTTTACTTTTCATCAAAATTTAAAGACTTATCCACAGCTTTTCCCAAATGGGCTCTCACTAATATTCGTTTACAGAAACTAGTCAAAAGTGCATTTACAGACAATATAAATACCACTGAAAGATTGGTACAAAATATTTAGGGGAGAAAAAAGAGCATACCTCAACGTTTTGGAGTCTTTTCTCAATGGGATACATAGCTGAGTGATCTGGCCCTGTGAGATGTATCTTGACAAAGATATTCAGCCCATTAGATAATATTTGTTCTGGTTGTCCAGAACGGGTTCATTTCAAGATGTTAGTACTAGTTATAAGAATATGTACTCACAAAATGAAAACTGGGAGACTACATGAAAGCCTCCAATCTAGATTCACAATGGTAAAACAGGGCACTCCATTACAGGAAAATCATTTTTATATTTCTACAATCTCAAAATCTTTGTCAGGGGTACATGCCAAAAATTCATGGGAAATTAAAAAAACAGCAAATGATTGTGTGCATCCCTTTAAAGTATGCAAGGGGATTTATATGTTAATGTAAAGGTTTAATAACATAATACAGACACACCCCTGTCCCTTTTAGTAAAATAAAAGGACTACTGAGGATTCAGTGTACCTACACTCTTGCAGAGCTCCTCAAACTGCAATAAACCAAGACCAAAAAAGAGAAAATATTGAAGCCACAACCCCTCATATAGTAAAAACCACTGTTTATTGTAACGCTAAAAAACAGGTGGCTGCTGTGTAATATATGCCATTACACTTCTATTACACAGCAGCCACCTGGTTTTTATTGTTACAATAAACAGTGGTTTTCACTATATGAGGAGTTGTGTCTTCATTTTTTTTTCTCTTTTTTTTTGGTCTTGGATTGTCTTGTTTATGCACAACTATTTTAGGCATGGATATTTCCAGAAAGTTATTATTTTTGCATTTATTTCTAAAGCACCATTACTTGTAGCTTTGTGAGTGTTGTTGTGTGCATGTTGGAGAAATATATTAATGTTAGTGTCATGATGTTACAAGATAATGGATTAGCCTAGTGATGGGCAAATCTGTGCGGTTTCAATGAAAAATTCACAAAACAGCATGGGGTACGCATAATGTGTTATTACAATAATCAATATATAGGGGAGCTGATAGAGGTATCATATAACACAGAACGCTTAAACAGCCACCTAGACCAGTCTCAAGGGTCATGAGCTCTTCAGAGTACAGCCCCCAGTCCTCAAGGGCACATACAATAAATTTCAAAAAAAGGTTTACTCATGTAAATCATGTTTAAAGGGGTTGTTCACCTTTAAGGTAACTTTTATTATGTTATACAACTGCCAATTCTAAGCAACTTTTCAATTGGTTTTCATTATTTATTATTTATAGTTTTATAGTTATTTGTCTTTTTCTTCTGGTTCTTTGCAGTTTTCAAATGGGCGTCGCCGTCCCCTTCTAAAAGAGAAATGCTCTGTAAGGCTACAAATGTATTGTTATTGCTACTTTTTATTGCTGATCCTTCTATTCAGACTCTCTCCTATTTATATTCCAGTCTCTTATTCAAATCAGTGCATGGTTGCTATGGGAATTTGGGCCCTAGTTACCAGATTGCTTAAAATTCAAATTGAAGAGCTGCTGAATGAAAAGATAAATATCTCAAAAACCACAAATAATAAAAAATGAAAACCAATTGCAAATTGTCTCAGAATAACCCTCTCTACATCATACTAAAAGTTATCTCAAAGGTGAACAACCCCTTTAAATTATACTGTTTTTCTAATGAATTAATGCACTATTAAGTTTGTATATATGACTTAATGAGTTATGCATGGATGAATTGAGACCTAATTGATGTATATGGTTGTCTCGTTAATATGTTGTGACGTGGCAACTTTCTATTGGTTTTTAGCTTTGAGGGTGGGATTTCCACGGGTTTAAATGTTGGAATTGTATGTAGTGTTATTAGAGCCTATGATTAAGTACCAGGGGGTATGAAACGCGTAAGGCAGAGCATCTATGGGTCTGTATGCATTTTTTATACATAACGAATAAACATAAACATTTTTAATATTTCAATTAGATGTCTTTGGAGTAAACCTTTTTTTTTAATTTAGCTGCTAGAGGTAGGCATATAAAAGTTACTTTTAAGGGCACATTTGAAACGCTGTAGGGTAGGAGAGTGCATGATATGGTGGAGTAATGAATAAAACAGATAGGAGCCTAGGTAGATTATTAGGGCAGAAAAGGTTTAAGATCATTAAAGTGAAGCGGTTGATTTGAGTACCTGAAGATAAGGTTTGAAATGTAGGGTGGAACTTTGGTACTAAAATCTTTGTAGGTGAGGGATTTTTAATTTGATGTGATCATGTATTTGTAGGCAGTGCAGGAATCTGCAAAGAGCAGAGGTGGTCTGAAGGGTGAAATGGAATCTTGCAGTGGCATTTTGAATGGATTATATTATATAAAAAAAAATTGAATGTCTGGGTTTTTTTCAGCAAAAAACTCAAAACTTCACCAAATTTGAAAATGCTGACATTTACAAAAAAAATGAATCTTGATTGTGTAAAAATGTAAAAACAAAAAAACTTGTGGCAAAATCACATTCTACCCATCATTTTCAATGAGTCTGCCAAATCTCTAGTAAGTTTAGAAAAACTCAAATTGAAAAATAACTTGAATTTTGCTAAACCATTTTCCATTGACATATACATAAACATGCCAGCTTTTAGATGGAGAATATTTATATAGAAGGTTTTTGAGTGTTATCGTTATAGTGCTAGGACAATAAGAAGGCGGTTGCAATGGTCTTGGAAGGAGATAGATAATAACTGGACAGTTATTTTAACTCAAGGACAGCAAACATGTGTATTGAAGTCAATGAAAATGTTATATACAGCAGCAGACGTATATGGATGAGAGTAAGGCACATGTGGGTGGGATGCAGTATGCGAGCACTCACCCAATCAGTGACCTTGTGTATAGAGCATACCTGTGCTACACATACTCCACACCTCCGGATCCAGGCAACCAACACATCGTACTTTTGCAAAAATGTACGGAGCACATGGTGACTAAAACAGTAAAATCTTCTTTTATTTCATCTCAGTTAAAAACATCCATATGAAAGTGTGTATCATTACCCCACACATGTGGGTGGGAATATGATCAGTTCTACTTTAGGTAAGTTGGGCTTCTTTTAGAACGAAAATATTGCAGAAGGCAGTTGGTTATGTGAGATAGGAGGAAAGATTTGGACAAGACAGAGAGATTTGAGTGTCATCTGCATATAGATGGTACTCAAAACCTTGTGCTTTAAAAATGTTTAAACTTTTTTATCCTCAAAGATGCCAAAGAGTATCCTTTATTGATATTATGTTGTGTTATTTATTATACATGTGGGGCAAGTTCCTTACTAAGCACACACACATTGGTGTACATCTATTTGGTTTTTGTAGTGTGGGAGGAAACAGGTGTACCAAGAGGAACAGAGAGAGAACATATAGATTCCTTGCAGATAATGCTTTGGTATGGGTGAAATTAAATGGACAGAAACTGTCATTCCCTTCTGTCCACAATATAAAGTATAAAATTGTTCTAATGTCATCTCACAGCTTGAGAGTCTAATTACACCCATTTTTAATAGGCGAGCTGTGCAAGATCGCCCTTTTGTAGCTTGAAGATGTCTAATTTATAGGCACTTATTTGCTTTTAAACCCTTGTAAAGTGGTATTTCTAGAAATCATTTTGGAGCAAATGGGGTTATGGCTAATTTGGCAATACATGCATATTTTTTGTAGCACTTTATCTGAGCTTTGAAATCATTATCCATCACGGACAATGAAGAACTTATGGCCCATAATTCTGTTTCTGAACTGCAGTTAGAGGATGCTGATGATTCCTAGTGTAGCACAGTTACATAGTCACATAGTTAATTTGGGTTTGAAAAAAAATAAAGGTCCATCAAGTTGAAAAACCCACCAAACAAATACAGTAGGATAAGGTTATTGTTACTATATAAGTGTTAGAGTGAGAGATTTCAAGACAGAGAAGACAGATGTTCATTACAAATAAATGATATAAGCCTCTATTTCTGTTGTAACACATATATGCAGGCATAACAAGTTTTGTGAGAATATACATGTACTTTGTGCAAACTTGTAAGGGGGTGTAAAGTGAAGAGAGTATTATATGTATGCAATGTTATCTGTTTGAGTGACTAAATGTGCAGTATGTAAAATGTATGTGTTTAAAATTTGTAGTATGTAATGTGTATGAATGGCCACTAGATGGCAGTGGAGTTCTTTTAGTAAATTTTCACACTGGCCACCAGAGGGAGCTCTAGGACACAGAAGGGCTATAAAAGGAGGTGCCCCGCCCAAAGTGAGCAGTCTTGATGGGAGGCGTGACCAAACTAAGAACAGCTTGTCGGTGAGTGAGACATCATCATCGTAGACAGGAGGAGCTAGAATAGGCAAGATGCAAGTGAGTGAGTACTAGGTACTTGAGATAGGTTGAATATTTAGTAAGGGCAGTTTGGGCCCCATCAAGGAGGCAAGTGGAGTTAGACTCCACTCCGTAAGTCAGGGAATCAGCAGCAGTTTAGGACTAGGTAGGAAGGACACCTGGGTCTTTGATGGGAATTGGATGAAAAAAGGTCCTAACCTGGAATAGTGAAGGGGTATCACCGGAGGTATGTTCAGACCACTAGTGGTTAGTGGTGGATACAAGTGGCAGCATATATCGGATCACTGACGGTTGGGTGTGCTCCAAGTTCCTAGACAGGTGCCTACTGAGAGCTGTTTTCCCTGAAACATTGTAACTGCATGTGTGGAAATAAGTTTGTGCTGGAGTGGTTGTAAAGGTGTCTGTTGTGGAAGTGTCCTGGAGTTTTTTTTACATCATATAATAAAAGTTTAATGTTGAAAAGATTTTTTTTATTTTTCTACATTTTTTAATGTGGTGAGTAACATCGTCGGGGTAGCTTCCCCTTTAAATCTGGAAGCCCCGCCCACAAACTGTTGGCGAGTACAAATGTACAGGGAAACATTATATCATATTATACCATGTGACGTGATTAGTGTATACAGGGGAGTAGTTTGGTAGAAGGTGCCTTGGCTTTATCCAGTAATCTTCTCACTTCATCATAACTAAGTAAACTTTACTGTTATTAACTCTATAAACTCTGCATGTGAGCTTGATATAATTTCTTGTTTCCTAATATTCTACTGTTTACTGTGCTTGGCACGGCAAGAACCTAATGCTGTTTTCCTTGGTCATACACAAGCTTGTTCAGTGCCACACTGTATTTATTTGAGTTCTTATCGACTAATTCTACTTGTAATTCAATTTTTTTTTTATCTATACAGGGTGCATAATCCTTCTTAGAGTGAGCATTATGTAATGGGGTGGCTGAGCATGCAGGGCCATCAGACGTTCTGGCATCAATCAATACATACCTGCTATAATTCTTTCTGATATAATTCCACATCATCTTCAAGTTCAGCAGGATTTAGTTAATCAGTAAAAGATTCACAAACTTTCTAGCTCCCTCTGGCGGACCATAAGATTTAGGGCCAACTTGACAAGTGAAAGGACTTAAAAGGATTGAGTGAAAACGCCCGATCTTAATATTCAATTTCATGTCTTAGAAAAATCAGTATAAATAAAAAGGTGTTTGTTACAATTCCGAAAATTCCAACTCTGTTGTTTCCTTTACATCACTCACTGCAGTACTCAATGTACAACATTGCAATATTCAGTTATACTTATATATTTATAACTGGGTGAAAGAGATCAGTTAGGTAGAAGAATGCACAAATTTCATAGAACCTAGATTTTTTTTTTCCATGCAGCCAGGCTGTAGGTACTTAAAAGGTCAAAAGACCAAATATGGGCACTTAGGAGATATATATATATATATATATATATATATATATATATACATATCAGAGATATATATATATATATATATATATATATATGTTGTTCCTGTATTATAACAACAGCAAGAGATCATTTTCCCATAATCTACTTGGAAGGGAATTTATATGGGGCATCCCCCTTAACCCTCCGTGTACCTCAAATAAAGGAAAGCTCTCACCACCTATTAATGGTCTCTCAGAAGCAGCATGTCCCTGGTGCAGACCACTGTTTACCACTCACTTTGTGCTTCTCCCTGGTGTCTCAGAATTCAACCAAAATGGAACAGAAAAAAGCTGTATAGTAATACAACTGACTGGTAGGGGCGGGAAGATTGTGTTGTAGAAGTCCGGACTGAAAATTAAAATAGTCCCTGGCATTTCAGGTACACAGAGGCCCAAATAGCCCCCACCAGCCCACTAAATACTGACTTTCTATGCCAGTTGTCAGATGAATAACTATATAGAAATGGTTAAACACTGATCAGTGAAACTAGTTTAAAAAACAGTTAAACCCTTATATCATACTTACTTTTGAGAATAAGATTAAAAAATAAAATAATTGATTGTGTTTACAATTTTGAAAAAGATTTTCTAATATGGGCAGTGGCTCACAGAGAGACTATGGGCAACAAATCTACCAAAAATGCATCTCCATTGGCGTAAAACCAACATATCAGTAAGTCAACCTTTGTTTCCTTCAGAGACAACTTCGGGCGACTTTGTGATATCTCCATTATTTCCAACAGAGAAGCATTTTTGGGAGATTTGACTCTTGCAGTTGTGCATAAATAACAGAGGAGGAACGGATTGTTTTAGCTACTATAGAAGTAGTCAAATTATATAAGTAGTCAATTTATATACATGAATCATGAATAGACATGATGTGGAGGTTTATTTTAGAATATGCTAAATATTCAGGTCCTAATGTTCATTTTGGAATTGCATCACATTTTTAACGTGATTTCCTATTTGTGAATCAGTATCAGTCACAGAGGTCCATATGCTACTGGCATATACTAATTTCTATATTGCATTTGTTGGAACCATCAATGATTATACTCCATTTTAGATCCCAATTATTATTTTTTATAGATATTTTGATGACATTCTCATCATGTGGAGGTTTAGTTCTTTCTGTGAGATAGGATCATGTTTTAATTATCTTGGAGGTTGGATGAAATTTACAGCCACCATAAGTGACAGCACTGCACAATATCTGGATGTTCAGATAACCCAAACAGGGCAAATATTTGAATGTTTGTTTAGGAATTAGACATTAACACTTGACGAATTATGGCATGAACTCCATATACCACTCGTAGGATAAAACGATTAACTTTTATTTCAGCAGTTTAAAAACACCCATCATCTTTTTACCCCACAAGTGGTATATGGAGTTCTTGCCATCATTTTTCAATTGCATCTCATCTCCAGCTATGGGTTCGGGATGATGCACCCTCAAGTGGTGGACTTGGGATATATACACCCAGGTCAAAGTTTTGATTGGCTGAGCTGCTAAAACTTATTGCTAAAATGTATTGCTGCACAAAAAGCATTTCCATAAATTGTTGATTATAGTTAGTGGCACTGTTTCTTGAAAATGTAAAATGAACTGAGCTAAAAATAATTTTTAAAACACTTTATTGCATCTCAATTGCCAACACCCCACGACTACGAAATTATTCCTGCCTGTTTCACAATTTTGCAGGGTTTTAGGAACAACTTGTGCTGAGAGTAGAGAGCTACAAATTCAAGATATGGAACAAAGGTTCCTGGTTAGATGATACGCTAGACAACTATTACAGAAGGCCTTGGATAAGGAAAAAGCCTGAGTTGACACTTATCTTCAAATAATACATGAAGGCCTGGGTGTTTTTTCTTCCTCTGGAAAAACTGTAGTGTATCTGGATAGATAACAATGTTATTTATTTTTTTATTAGGTCACACATTGCACGAACCACAACATGTTATATACCAAATGACCTGCTGCCATATATGGGTAAAACTGATTTGACATTACGTCTGAGGATGAATGTTCTCCGATCTGCATGTAATACAGCCTTAATAGATGTAGTTTTTATTGTGTTTGGCTTTTCCATAGTTGTGGGATTATGAACAAAGGCTTTTAAAACATTGTTTATTCCTGACACTTTGTTGGTTTTACCTGTCCTGTCTTTGGTAGGCAGTGCCTATGTTTCCATTGCTGCTGCTGGTCTTTGTGGGTGACTACATGGCTATAAAGCATGTTTTTAATATGCATCTTATATATTGATTTGTCCTAGATCAGGACCAAAACATCAATCTGTATAGCATGTTTTAAGATGTTTTTGGACGCGGGCGTCCATTCTTGGATACCGGTGCCCATTTCTGGTGTAAAAAAAATGTTTTGTTTCAACGCTGGCATACAAAACGAGATGCCGGCGAATTTTCGCCAGGCAAAATTTTTCTGACGTTTCGTGAATTTATTCGCCTCTGGTGAATCACAGAAATTCACAGCGAATTCACTGCAGGCAAATAAATTCGCCCATCACTAGTGAGAATGACAATCAGGGACACTTTTTACACTATGCAGGGAGGAAACAGGGAGGGGGTAATGTCGAGGCTAGTGGATGGGGGCATTTCTCATTAGTGGCGGTTAAGTTCTCCTGTAATGAAACTCAAGGATTCTGCTCAGCATGGCCAAAAAGAAGAAATGTACCAACCCATGACCCAGGGCAAGCCAATTCAAAATGACATTTTCATATAAACTTTAAACCAGGAGAGATATGACTGGCATATTTAGTCCAACGTTTTTCTATAACATAAGGAAACGCCATAAAGAATTCTTTTCAGGTTGTGAAATGTATCCCATGTCAGATTGAAAGCATTAAGTATAGTTGTGTTTGTTTAGAGAACTGCTTGACAGACATCTCCCCGAGCCTGTGTGCACACTATCTGTCTGTGTGTATGTATCCACTGCATTGGTATGCCAAGCCTTGTTTAAACAGTAGTCATGCAATTTTGCACAATTGAAAACCAATGATCTGCAGAATAATGCCTCTATTGCACAATATACAGTATAAGGATGTTTTATAGTCCAGATATAGGATTATTGGTTCATTTACATGGGAACATCCTTGTATCAACTAAATATGGAATTTATTGTTCATAGCCACAGATGGTCCTTTCTGGCTTTATTACCTGATCCTTATGGTCCTGCAATTCAAATTCTTCTCCTAATTTAAATACCTTATGGTATGTTCATTTCACCACTCCTTTATCTCTCTGTTTAGTATTCAAGTTTTATTTTCTACTCTTGTTTTATTAGTTCCTTCACGTATCATTCCCTCCGTTCTCACCTGTCACATATATATATATATTCATTATATATACCAATTCTCCTTCCCCACCTCCTCTTTCTTCCTTCCCTGTCTATGATTCAGCTGATCCCAGTGAAAATGATAAGGAGGGAGAGTAAAGCTTGGGCTGGTACAGGTACCTATAGAGGAAAACAAGATGGATTTGGAGGACAGCAATGAGCCAGATGGGAAGCAGTATTGGCACTGGGTGGTGGTAATATGACAGAGTACCAATGAGAAACCAGGATCTGCTATGGGAGAAGAAACTGCCTTTTGTGGGTGGGTGCAGGATTGAGAATAATTATGGAGTGGAACATTATGCATTGGTTTGGGTTTTGCCTCTATTGCATTTACAGTAGCTTGATTATTCTGCTTTGAGACTTCTGGGTGCCCTGCATTTAGATTCACTGCCCTATGTCTATGTGTTTCTCAGATCTCTGAGCCTTAACCATAATCTAACACCCTTGAGTTCTTTCCATCTTTTTCTGAATAAACAACATTTTTCGTCATGTAGTCATGCAGTAAAGATGTGCCATTGCCTTTGTATAGTACCATTGACTTCTGTTTGCCAATT
This sequence comes from Xenopus borealis, assembly GCA_024363595.1. Taxonomy (NCBI): domain Eukaryota; kingdom Metazoa; phylum Chordata; class Amphibia; order Anura; family Pipidae; genus Xenopus; species Xenopus borealis. The sequence goes on along the minus strand of CM044445.1, from coordinate 92,638,806 downwards.
TGTATTATATCATTGTGTACAGGATCTATTTTCCAGAATGCTTAGAGCCTTAGGTTCTCTGGATATAGGGTATTATGTAATTTGCAATTGCAAGTACAAGGCACCGTTTCAGCTTTACAGGTATGGGACCTGTTATCCAGAAATCTTGGGACCTGGGGTTTTCCGCATAATAGATCTTTCCATAATTTGGATCTTCCTACCTTAAGTGCACTACAAAATCATGTAAAATTTAAATAACCCCAATGGGCTGGTTTTGCTGTCAATAAGGACTAGGTTGTCTTAGTTGGAACAGATTATTTGGATAAAATGAGCCTATGGGAGATAGCCATTCTGTAATATTATGTTTATGGATAAGGCCATACCTGTACAGAGAAAAAAAGACAATTTGTTAATTATTTGCTTAAAATTGGCACTATGGGAGATGGCCTTTCCATAATTTGGAGCTTTCTGGATAATATGTTTTTGTATAAGGGATCCAATGCACGTACCTGTTTATTTCTGCCCCAAATCTCTCATGAGCCAACTTGTATAGCAGCTTTTCTAATAATAATAGCTTTTTCCTTTACATCCTTACAGGCATGATGTCAACTAGATCTGCATATGATGCACTATTGTTTGGGGTCACTTGTTGATAAGCATCCATTGACAGAGGATAGAGAAGCTCTGTTATCCATTCTAGTTACTGTAAATGTAATCTTAGAATATATTTAACCACTATATGTTTTCACTGAGACTGGGTTGACAAATTAAGGTGTGAAAATAGAGGACAACAAACTGAATTTGGAGTTTGACTTGTTCAACAATTCCAAGGAGATTCATGGACTGAAATTGTACAGAAAATTAAAACATAATGAAAGCTAAAGGATAAGTAAACCTCAAAAATAAGTGAATGTAAAATTGGTGAGGGTGCTAAGCACTTTTGCCATTTACATTCATTATTAATTTGTTTTAATTCCAAGATATTAAAGCATACAAATACTGTTAATATGAATGAATTTTGTTAGAAAATCGCCACCTGCTGGTCAGTTTCCTACCAGTCTGACCTCCAAGTAGTCAAGGAAGTTGTCAGGAGAAAGAAAGAGGCTACGCTGATGTTAGTCTGCCAGGAATAAAATTAAAAACTTTTCTCAAATCTTTGCTAAGCAGAAGAACATCACAGCAGCCTCTTTCTTTCTCCTGACAACTTCCTTGACTCATTGGTGGTCAGATTGGTCTGTAAATGAACAGCAGGTGGCACTGTTGTAACAGAATTAATTCAAGTTAAAATTGCATATATCCTTTAATATCTTTGTATTCAAAAAATAATAACTAATGAATGCACATTGCAAAAGTGCTTTGAATATCACCCTCGTTCTTTTTACATTTACTTATTTTATTTTACATATCCATTAAATGCATCGAGGGAAACCCCATAATATAATAGGTCTGAAGTTTCAACTAAAAAAGTAATTCTATTTTTTAAATATATCATTGATGATTTCACCCAATCACCTTTATTAAATAAGTAGAAAGCACGAATAAATAAATCATGGAATTTCATATAAAGTCAACTATTCTCGGCTCCCGTGCCCCATTCTTATGTTAAAATTTGAGGGCTGTATTCGAACATAGAAAAGTCAAGTCTGTAAATGTCAATTAGTTTTTGAAATAATGTTTTGGGGAGGGATCTGAAATATTGCAATGTTATCATGTCATTGGTCCTGGCTTCTTTGGGGTAATGCTTTATATCGGGATACACCAGGTCCTTTGGTGCTCTGATTGATCTCAGTACATAGGCTGCATCTCGATTTATGGTTTCAAACTTGCCTATAATGTCATAGTGGATATTGCACGGATCACATAGTTCTACCATGGGCTTCCAATGAACGTCCCTCAGCTTTGGATTTTCTAAGACAATGAATCTCACAAACTCTTCGAAACTGATCTTTTCTGTTGAATCCACATTCCTCCTTACAGCTTTCTTGATTTGATTTGCAATTGTACTACTGTAGTAAGTCACGTGATCATGGAGAAACTTGTCTCTGTAAGCTGATACCAGTCTCTCTAAGGGATGTCGGGTGAACATCACTGTGGTGTAATTATTAAGGAGCTCTACTTGTTCAGCAGCGGGAAACGAGCTCAGCTTCACCAGATATGGAGACTTGTGAATTGCATGAGGTGCAAGTCCAAGGCTGTTATTTAAAAGAAGAATTATCCTCTTCCAGTTGGAACAGCCCACCTTTGGCACTTCACAATAAATAAACTTATGGCTGTGCACCACATATAGCTGCCTTGCAATAGATTGCCTTATGCTTCGTGAGTAGTCTGTGATATTGTTTTGTCGGCAAATAACTCTCACATTATCTCTGCGCTGGTTTTGAATGCTGACAATCTGCTGAGAAACTGCAAAATATGCCAAATCTTTGCATTATAAACATGCCGATACACAAAAAAGAGAGCACTTAGAATTCACACAAAAAATGCTCACTTAAATAATGTGGACTAATAACTATTATAAACAAACTAGACAATGAAGGACTTCCTATACCAATTGGGTGAATATACTGTACCTATACCATAAATAACAATAAACACTCTATGCACTTAAAGGAGAAGTCTAAATCACTAGAGTGCCAAATGTTAAGGGGTTGTTCACCTTTAAATTAACTTTTAGTATGATGTAGAGAGTGATATTATGAGACAATTTGCAATTGGTTTTCATTTTGTATTGTTGGTTATTTTTGAGTTATTAAGCATTTCACTCAGTAGCTCTCCAGTTCATCAACCTTGTTGCTAGGGTCCAAATTTCTCTAGCGACCATGCATTGATATGAATAAGAGATTGGGATATGAATAGTAGACGGCCTGAAAAGAATGATTAGAAATAAGATGTTGTAAATGTAGCCTCACAGACTATTTGTTTTTAGATGGGGTCCATTTGTGTTTAAGATGGGGTCAGTGAGCCCGTTTGAAAGCTGGAAAGACTCAGAAAAAGCCAAATAATTTAAAAAATATAAGAATTAAAAAATAGAGGCATTTTGAAAAGTTGCTTAGAATGAGCCATTCTATAATATACTAAAAGTTATCTGACCCCGACTGGATTACTTCTGTGCAAGTGCCGAGTTGCAGTCCATTTCCTTATTTGCCTTTTCTGGATCAACTAGCAGTTAGGCAGGTTAAAATAAAGTTAAAAGGTTGAACTTGATGAACGTGTGTCTTTTTTCAACCTAACTTACTGTGTTGCTATGTGTGAGAAAAGCAGATTTTTTCACTCTGGCATGCATGCATCTAGGCCCAGGGTCATTGAAGAAAGAAGAAGCAGAAGAAGAGGATTACTCCATTGCACCCAGTGAAGAGTACCCCTGGCCCATGCAGTTTTCTGCTAGCAAGAGCACAGCCCCAGGGTATTAGTTACTGTCCCTGGAGGGTGTCTAACATGTGGCACACATTTAGACTTCCCTTCTCCTTTTAGCCTAACAATCATTCCATCTTCCATTTTTTCTTCATCATTGAACCTTTAAGTCTTCCACCTTACCTTCTTAATTCTGCCATTAGTCCCTGATATATACTTGGTACTTTAGTATTTATTTGCATGTACTTACATTTAGTAAGAGTATTTAACTTACCTTTGAGATAAAACAGAAATACAGAAATTCCACAGATAAGGACAATAAGAATAAAAATCTTTGGTTTCCCATTGTGCATTGCTTGTGACTTCCACTGGCTCATGGCAGAACAAGTGATTGAGAGCCAAATTCCAGCCTCTGTAAACAGAAAATATGTGAATGTTTAAGAAGCAGCCTCTTCATGGATAATTGAGTAAAGGAAAACCCTAAATCACTGTATATCTATAGCTCTTAGCTTTACTTTTTTCTTACATAAATATCTATAAAATCCGGACATAAGTACACGTTGAATATATTCATTCTTAAAGGAGAACTAAAACTATCCTGCTTGGGGGTGGGGTTATTTGCCATCATTACTCTGCCCCCTCCAAACTGCATAATTCAAAAGTGCAAAAGTCTTATTGTGTCCCTTCCTAGTCCATGTCACTTCTGATCCCCCAAATATGCATACATACTGGGTAGGTAGCTTAAGAAATGTCAGTCATGATGGAAGTCGATAGGAAACTGGTAGGTATTGCAGTTCATGAAAGCTGACAATTGCAGAAGAGACAAAAATATTTGATATTACATATTAAAGGTGTTGTTCACCTTTAATGAACTTGTAGTATGGTAGAGAGGGTGATATTCTAAGACAATTTGCAGTTGGTTTTAATTTTTTATGATTTGTGGTTTTTGAGTTATTTAGCTTTTTATTCGGCAGCTCTGCAGTTTGCAGTTTCAGCAATCTGGTTGCTAGGGTCCAAATTACCCTAGCAAACATACACTGATGTGAATAAGAGACTGCGATATTAATAGAATAGAAAGATAAGTAATAAAAAGTAACAATAAAAATACATTTGTAGCCTTATAGAGTATTTGTTTTTAGATGGGGTCAGTGAAAAGCATTAAAGAGTCAGAAGAAGGAATTAAATAATTAAAAAACTGTAAAAAGATAGAATAAAGGCCAGTTACATAGGTAAATTGGGTTGAAAAAAGACCAAAGTCCATCAAGTTCAACCCCTCCAAATTAAACCCAGCACCCATACATATATTTATGAAAACTCAACTTTATCTAATTTTTTATTAAAACAAATTTGACCTAACTCCCATCAACAAATTTATATAATTTATAAAATAATCAGCCAAGCCCCTCTTAAAAGCATTAACAGAATCAGCCATCACAACCTCACTGTCCTCACTGTGAAGAACCACCTACAGTATGTTGCTATCACGAGCACTCGGCGCTCCCTACCTTTTAGCCGGCGCCCAGCGAATAAACGTGGGTGCAAGGACGCTGGCACCGGAGCGCCGGCGCGATGACGTCACGCACTGTGGCGCCAAATTCTGTTTCCTGACCTTGACCCTTTGCTGCCTGCCTACTTAAACCCTTGCCTGGACTTTGACCTCTCTATTGGATTTCACCTTGAACTGTACTTTGCCTGGACTCTCTGGAAGGGGCTTCTTCCTTGATCCCGACTACCCCCTTGTGGGTGCCGCTGGTCCCCGCAGACATTTGCTTCAAATGAAAGTCCTTTTCTTCTAGTCTGAAGTGGTGGCCTCTGGTGCAGTGATCCTCTTTAGGCTGGGTGCAGACAGGGAGATTCGGGGAGATTCTGTTGATGCTTAACAATCTTGACAATCTTGAGAAAGGTCCCAACAGAGGACCGAAACGTCGATTCAATAAAGGAGAATTCAGCTAAAAATTCCCTGTGTGCACCGGAATCTGCTTATCTATATTTTGAAACACTGGTAGCACCGGGGTATATATCCTGTTGGCAAGTGTGTGCAGTGGCATTGGGATTTACATATATATATATATATATATAAACTTCCTTTGTAAAATGTATACTGAAGCAATAGAATTCTGGTCGTTCCAGGGAAAGCAGTAGTCAAATTCCTCTTTGATTAATGTAAGAATTCAAGAGAGAATGATGCCAGAGGGACACTGGTCTGCTGCCAGAAAGCGATACCAAGGTGAGTGGTATAATCAGATCATCTAGCGGTAGGTCAGATCACTGGAAATAGAGAGAGATGGATTACGCAGGCTATTTCATCAGCTGAGGCTCCAACATGCAGTTTAGAAAGACAAACTGGTGATACACTGACACCCACTGGTAGGATACCAAATGACTGTAAAATCATATTCAGCTGAAAATATTGATTGTGAAAATATATTCGTTTATATATGTAACTTTTGTAATCTAAGGTTTGCTTGTTACTATTGCAGTGCTTTGAAAATATTTGTAAACTTGGTTTTGGTATATATGAGTCTGAAATCTCTGTAAAAGTATCTATGATTGATTTGATGAATATATTTTAAAAACAGATTATATTGCTCTATACCACAAAGACATTATTTTAGTATGCATTCAGCTTACTGATTGTTGATAGTGATGAGTGAATTTATCCTGAATGAAAAACTTGAAAATGTTTATTATAGTCTATAGGCAAATTCACTAAGCATCAAAAATGCGCTAGCGATGGCTTTGCCATAATAATCCAATAATAATGTAGGTTCTAACAGGGAGGTTTGGCAAAGAAATGATATTCAGCCGACTGTAATACTGAAAAGATGATTTATATATATAGAATCAAAACACAGAGACAATTTCAGACTATAAGAAGCCACAATATACACATAGGGAAAGGTATGATTCAGAATGATAGTCCAGGTTACTTGCAATGCATTTCACAACAACCAGTGAGACAAATCAACAACTATACCTAAACCAGAATCAATATCCACAGTAAACAAGGAGGCAAAGGTTACAACACTACTACAAACAATATGCTCTAAAAGCCCATACACCTATAACCGCACTAACAAGTAACAAATATCAATGACAAAGAGACACTGTGTCAGTCTCTGGGCTCCTGTTCACACAGAGATCTGTTCCCCAACATAGAACTCCAGACTGTACTTTGGACTCATCTTTTATACTGTTTCACCCCCACAAGACAACTGGCTAAACAGATGAAACAGAAACCCAGGCGGACCCTCACTTCTTATTTTGGTGACACAATTTTCCTGCAAAGGAAGACTTTTGAGATCACTTAATCGCTTGATCTCACAACATGTTTTATGACAAGCTCTTTGCTTGTCATAAATTAGAGCCTGTTGTTTGCCTTCGTTTACACATTGGAGAATAAAATTGTCTGGACTGCACTCCACATGAGGAAACAATTAAGTCGCATATAACCACTTCAGAGCCAACTGTTTAACTTGAATACCCTGACACCTATGGTGAAAGTTTTGACCACGCCCATTTTAATGGCTACATCCCCTGATTACCTGTTAATTTTTACACAATTTGGCAGGTTATGAACGTTTGAACACATTTCTGTGGTTTTTATGTGTTGTTAAAGTTTTGCTAATGAAGGTGATTTGCCCTTTAAGCTGCAAGTCACAGTGTCCCCAAGAGACCTACTTATCTTAAATAGTTACAAAATCATCTATTGTGTGCTTTCTATCAAAAGCCAATTCAGTTACAAATGTTGTATCTTTTTCTGGCTGTTCAGTGCAGGAAATCAAAGACAAAGTCTGGACATTTCAGTGACAAACCTGGGACTGCCAGTTAAGCTGTAAAAATCAGGACTGTCAGGGGTGTTCCACGGGCTGCTGCCGCCTGAGCAGCCCTGATGCTGCCCCCCCTCCCACTCCGCGATTCAAATTTTTATCGTTGGAGTGGATGGAGGAGGGGCCGCATCGCTAGTGCAGTGATCGCTACTGCGCTCGCTGCACTAGAAGAGCCGAATTTCCGTTTTAAAAAATAGGCTTGCCTATGATTAAGTGTCTTTTGGACATGAAACGCGCCAGGCGAAAGATGACTATATAATAAAGTATATCATTTTTTACATAAAATTATTTCTTTTGGTCTGATCTGAGCGTGGATATCCAGTGTGCCTTGCACCAACCAGTTTGTACTGTTCCATGAAAAACAGGACAGTTGGGAGGCATGCTGCAGCATTATCAGATGTGACGTGTTTTGGCAACTCCCTGACCAAGCATTTCATTTTACCTGTCTCTTTGACATTAATATTCACACATAAAATATTATTTACATAGAAAATCTTCCTGGTGAGACTTGTATCTTACAGGGGGAGTAATCAATCTACCAATCAACAGTCACATTTCAACCCCATGCAAAGTCTCTTTATCTTTAAGATGCTGGAAGGAGGTGTCTTGTATATATATATATATTTTGTTTGAAAGAATATACAAATCCCGTTTACACAAATATAGCGTTAATGTAACTGATGTTTGATTTGTGAACTTGGCTCACACCGGCACACACCCTTTTGCATTGAATAAATGGTATGCTGTGTGCCAGATAAAATCTATGTAATATTTTTATTGGTAGTTAACTAATCTTTAATTGATGCACATATTAAACTGTACTACAGTAATCCAGCCCCCCCCCCCTGCAAAATATCTTCAGAGGGCCTGACACACTGCACCATCAGCAATGGCTGAGTAGGGTTGCCACCCTTTTCTGGAAAAAAATACCGGCCTTCATATATAATTATGTTTTTTCCCTATTAATAACATTGGGAAGAACCATAATTTTTACCGGCCAGGCTGGTAAAACACCGGCCAGGTGGCAACCCTACAGATGGGGTAACTGCAAGCACTTGTAGCATTTCTTGCAAATTCCCCTCCTTTGTCCCTTTGTTGCCCTATGAAAAAATGAATATGGCTTAAAATGCTACATTTTACACACTGATCTGTCTGTACTAGCAGAGCAGTTCAGCAGCCCTATGACTGTAATTATCCAGACCTTCAAAGTCAACAGGAGATTCCGCCCCCCCCCAACCCAATTTGCTGATTCCAGGTTTTACCATTCGAGTTTTTTCTTAAATAAGAAACTATTTGAAGCTATATAAAAAAACTCTCAAATTCGACCTATGAAAAGAAAGAAACTCACCCACTTTCTATTCATTCCTATGGGATTTTTAGAAGTGTATTTATCAAATGTGAACTACCCATTGATAAGGACAACTTTATTGAATAATTAATGAACAGGGCTGAAATTAGGTGTAGGCAGAAGAGGTATGTGTCTAATGTTTCTGTCTCTCCCACTGGGAGAACGCCTTGCTAGCTTGTGGATATCAAGATGTGGGAACCAGGTACAAAACAGTGATGGTGCAGAATGCAGCAAACCTCTAGCCATTTTCATTGATGATAACATATTTATATATATATATTAAGGACATTGAAACATTTTGTGCCTTAAGCTACCAAAAATGACTTACTCTTTAAACAAAACAGGGATTTTTTTGTCCATATATTGCAAAATATGAACAAACATTTCCTGTTTTGTTTAAAGGGTAAGGCATTTTTAGTAGCTAATAAAAGGGAAGAGAATTTATTTTTTAGATGGGTCAGTGACCCCCCCCCCCCCATTGGAAAGCTGGAAAGAGTCAGACAAAAAATGCAAATAGTTCCAAAACTATAAAAAATAAATGAAGAAATAAGACCAATTGAAAAGTTGCTTAGAATATTATTCATTCTATAGCATACTAAAAGTTATCTTGAGGGTGAGCCACCCCCTTTAAAAATGAAACCTTTCTTGATCAAGCAGGTCCCTGCAGCCTTCGTGATTCAACAGATCCAACAGAAAATGACTTTTCCTTACATTGCACGATCACACTGTCCCATATTCCAAGCGCACTGCCACTGCGTATTATACACAAACAGAGACAAATAAATACTAATGTACCTACCTGTGAATGCAGACTGTACAGAACTTTACTCCTCATATATGATATCAGATTTGTGTGCTGGTTTGTTCGTTTAGAAGAAGTAGAGCATTTCTTATCAATGGTCAGTCCTCCTCTTTAGGTGTCTGCAATTATAGATCACCTGCATTATTCAAAGAAACAAAACTAACTCCACGCCCACAGTGTAATTACACAGTGACACCAGAAATTATTTCAGGTTCATTAGTCTTGTTTGTTAATTAATGTCTTACTAGTGATGAAAACATTTTATAAAGAGGACAATTCTAGTTATTAGCAGTCTTGTCATTGCATACAATTAATTTGTCTTGTTATAAACATGAACCCATTTCCTTGTTTCCCTTTGTTTATGTTTAAATACGCATTTTACTGCTGCATAACTTTCCTTCACATTTGGAAGGGAGTTGTTAATTCTTGTTATAGTTATATATGATGATTCTCTTATAACTGGATGATGTGGGCCCATTGATTAGCGGTGTGATCTAGTGGCAAGTGGAGTAACCAGAAGCTCATTGACCCTGGTGCATTACTTGGGCCACAGATCTTTTTGGTGCCAACACCACCCACCAACCAATCATCATAATTTTCTTAAAAATCCCTCTTTTGACTGCCATGGCCAGAAACCATTGGAAATAAGGGTTGACTATTGAACATTTAAATTGTTTTCACTTATTCATAATATGCCTTCCAGAAATCTACACAGAATCTACTGTTTCAACAAGTACAGGTATGAGACCTGTTATCCAAAATGCTCGAGACTAGGGGGAGTTTTCCACATTAGGGGTCTTTCCATAATTTGGATATTCATACATTAAGGGGCAGATTTACTATTATTCACTAAATCGAGGGCTTTTAGCCCGGCTGAAATTCGATAAGCATTCGACTATTGAATGCTTATCTAATAATTTTAGGCTATTTTTTCTTCAATATTCGATTTCTCAATAAAATCGAACGATCGAATACCGATCATTCTATTTCACGAAAAAATCGTGAAATTTCTTCAATCCTTCGAAAAATTCGCATTCGATCGTATGAATGGTATTCGAGCAGGTGATAGAAAAAAAAGCAGGTTGAATAAAATTTTAAATTTAAAGTACTTTGATCATCGAACGCTTGAATTTTGGTTATTCGATGATCGAAGTGGCCAAATTTGCACATTCGAATATCGTACGATCGGAATTCGATCAAACTTCGATCTATTCACATGAATTTTGTAAATCTGCCCCTAAGTCTACTTAAATTTTTTTTTATAACATTAAATAAACCCAACAGGCTGGTTTGGCTTCCAATAAGGATACATTATATCTGGTTTGGGAGTGAGTTCAATGTACTGTTTCATTACTACAGAAAAAAGAAAATTGTATCCAAAAGCGAAGAATTATTTGATTAAAATTGACTCTATGGGAGTCTCTAATCTGGAGCTTCCTGGATCAAGAGTTTCCGGATACTGAGGGGCCGATTTACTAAATTCACGTGAAGGATTCGAAGTTCGATCGAATTCGATCGAATTTCGAACGTAGGATTTATTCGTTTGGTCAAATATGTGAATTTTGGCATATTCAATCATCGAATAGGGAATGGTCGAACGATCGAATACATTCGAATAGAGTCGAATGGACGAATATTCGATCATTCAATCAGCGAAGGATTTAAATTTTTAAGTTTATTCGATTGCCTACTTCGGCAGATTGGACCTACCAAATTGCAATAGAAGCCTAAGGGAGCACTCCCATAGGCTTCTGAGACTAAGTCCTGATCGAATAGGATTCCCACGATCTAAGTGTTCGATCGTTCGAATCATACAAATCATTCAAACAATCGAATGATTTATTCGTTCAGTCGAATGATTTATACGACTGATCGAATACATTTGGAATCAATCGTCGATTAAAATATCGAATAAAAGGTAGCCTAGAACTATTCGATTAACATTCGAAAATCGAATGCTAATCGGATATCGAATAGAAACGAATTATTTTTGGGGAATAATAGTAAATTTGCCCCTGAATGTCATACAAATACATCATAAATGTATCTCCCTGCAAATTATACAGAGAGCCTAGTGGTTGTAGGTAGTGGGTCAAAGCAAAGTATAGTAAATAAATATGTACTGTGCATACACGTTTATATAGGTATATATCACGTTTAACCCATTTAGTAAAGTGATGTAAGCCCTTCTATTATGCTGTTTTAAACTATTGCATTTACATGTTGCCTGCCTTCCTCTTGAGCAATTTGAATTATGTTTTGAAACTTCCAAACTTGACGTATGATTTGTTCGCTGTTTACAGGGTAATAGGCCAATGTTGCAAAATAGTTGAATGGCATCTTGTGACAACCAGTTATTCATTGAATTGTTCACTAGTGCAGGAAGGTGTGGCATTGGATCAAACACACAAAGGGGCCATTGATTTGTAATGGGGCAGGATGCAAAGTGAAGAAAAACAGACACAATTTGGCATTTCTTTCATTTCTATTTATTTATTGCAAAGTTTGATGGGGCTAAATGGCCAGAAGCTGGAGTACCAAAGGGGTCTGGCATTGGCTCTTTGCTTTTTTCATTAGTTTAATAATGACCTTGCAGTTGACATTGTAGCAAATGTTGCTAATGATACTGAATTGTGGAAAATTCCAAGTTTCATGCTGTCACTGTACAGTGAGATTTGACTAAACTGAAGAACTGGGCACCAAACTGACAAATGATGTGTAATGCTGATAAATAGACCAAATATGTGCTGGGGGTGTCCTTAACTGAGCAAGATCTGGGGAGTTATGTATACAATGTTTTTTAAATTCAATGGGTGAAAACATCATTTGCCTCTTTATAGGTCCCTAGTAAGGCCTCATCTGGAGTATGCAGTGCAGTTTTGGACTCCAGTCCTTAGGAGGGATATAAATGAGCTGGAGAGAGTGCAGAGACGTGCAACTAAACTGGTTAGTGGTATGGAAGATTTATATTATGGGGTAGACAGTCATGGTTGGGTTTGTTTTCTCTGGAAAGATGTTGTGAGGGGACATGATTACTTTAGAGGGCATTACAGCCATATAGCAGGGGTTCTTTTTCCCATAGAAGAAAAAAGATCAAGAGCTCCCCTCTTTAGAGTTGAGAAACCAAAATTTACATTTGAAGCAACTGCCATGGTTCTTCACAGTGAGGGCAGTGAGGTTGTGGAATGCCCTACTGGATGTTGTAATGGCTGATTCTCTGAATGACTGTAAGAAGGGCTTGAGTGGTTTCTTTAACGAGCAGAATATTCAAGATCTATACTTGGTAGGGATGCACCAAATCCACTATTTTGGATTTGGCCGAACCCCCGAATCCTTCCCGAACGATTCTGCTGAATACCGAACCGAATCCGATGGGTGGGAAGGGGAAAAATGTTTTTACGTTTTGTGCCTAAAAGTCGCGTGATATCCCTCCCTGGCCCTAATTTGCATATGCAAATTAGGATTCGGTTCAGCCAGGCAGAAGGATTCTGTTGAATCTGAATCCTGGCCGAATCCCGAACCGAATCCTGGATTCGGTGCATCCCTAATACTTATCTTGGTATTAATATCTGTATACATATATTGTTTATATATGTGAGTGCAAGTCTGCAAAAGTGTCTGTATAAGTGACAGGTCTAGATGTGTATACTGGGGTTCATTTGAAAGGGTTAAACTTGATGGACTTTGATCTTGATGGGATGTTTTGCAACCTAAATTAACTATGAAACGTGATGAGTTTAGCCACAGGGGAGGCACGTAGCGCACAGCTGGGAACTCCTGTGTGGCAGGAGATGTTACTTTTATTCATGCCTGCAGACTTCCACAGCAGCAGATACAATAGGTTTGATTTGTTAATATTTATTTAATAAATCTGCAGTCAATTATCTACAAAATCTGGTATGTTTTGTCTTATTAACACCATTAAGAAATGTATAGCACAGCCCTTCTGTTTGTTTTTTTAAGCTCAATATTTTCGAGATGAATTAAAGCATGATGCAGCAAAAAGCCAGAATACGAAAATCCACCATCTCAGACCTGCCGAGGTTCTGTATAAGTTTGTTAAACCTGCAATTGTTCCCTGCTATGCTCCCCCACCAAATAAATACACATATATAGAATAAGAGGATGACATTATTTAGGGTTGGGAGCTGAATTAATTTAGTCCATCCCTGGACAGCTGATCTGTAGTTTGCAATTCTGCTAATTCTGTCATCTGAAATTCTGTAGTTAAAAGGACATAGTCATGACAAACATAGGAATACCACAAACTTGCAGGCAGGGCTGCCATCAGGGGGGCACAGGGGGTACATTTGTACTGAGCATGGGCCCAGGGTTGGACTGGAGGGCCCAGGGCCCACCTGGGCTGCGAGCCAGGGCCCCCCTTCAGACGCCGGACCCCACATCTGTGGTGGCATGCCACTGAGCGCATGCAAAAAAACCCCCCTCCCGCCGTGCTGCCGCTCCACTGAGAGAGTGCGCATGCCTGTCGTCCCAGATAAATGTAGTGCGTGTGCGCGCCTCTCGGCAGAGCTGCAGAATTGCATATGGTGTTGCGTACGCACGCAGCACGCAGTGGTCTGGGGGTCTGAAGGGGGGCCCTGGCCAGCAGCCCGTGGGCCTGCAAATCATGGATCTGGGCCAGCTGGTCCCACAAGGGCCGTGGGCCCATCCAGGTTTTTTCCCAATGTCCCGCCGACCCAGTCCGGCACTGCCTGGGCCTAAAGAATTAGGCCCTTGACAGTGCCAAACTGCAGAAGTCCCATAGAGCTGAAGAGCCAAAAATATGAAGCACCGAAGACCCAAAGTGAAACAGACCTGTAGCCTAGAACAGAGCTGGAGCCGCAAAAAGACCCGAGGTTGAAGTCCTGAAGCCGTGAAAAGATCCAAAGCCACGAAAGGAGTCAAAGCTGAAGCCCCAAAGCCGTGAAAAGAACTGACTGGGGCCCTGTGATTTCTGATGGCAGACCTGCTAGCAGGAGCAAATGATTTGTCAATAATTAGAAAATACCTCCTAAATAAATAAAATAACATGTAAGTTATTATGCAGCTGGAATGAATTCAGATTTTCCTTGATGCACAACTGGTTTTACCGGTATTTGAACAAACAAAAGTATAAAGAAAAAAGGAGTTTACTTCTATCATGGAAATCATGGGAAGTATCCTATGTGAATATATAGCTTATCTAGACATTCAGTCTTATTTTGAAACCATGGGGAAATGTGTGGAAAAAGCAACAATTTTTTTGCACGGAGTTGGCTTCTAGCACACATAGGTGCAACATGCTCCCACAATGGAACACAAAGAGCTGTCCCTGTGTTGTAGCTGAGCTACATAGAGACGAGGCAAAAGCACAGGATTGTCCTTTAGCACCCCTTGTTTGAGTGTTATTCCTAATGAGCATACCATTATGGAGGAGGGCTTATGGCAGATACCATGTACCTCAGTGATGAGATTACTAATTGTAGCATGATACAAGGCGCAGTGCCCAAATCGCATTGTGGAAGAACTTGGTACAAGTGCTTTGCTCCAAGTCCTTAAAGAACCAATCTATATTTCTAGACTAATTATTTGGGCTTTGGTCTTAATTAAAAACCATGGTTTATACTGCACAGACAAGAGAGTTTACCAGTTTAACTCCAGGGGGTAAATCATCTACACCGAAGAAAGGTCATCTAGGTTCTAGGGTATAATCAATGAAATACCTGGGGGTATATTTATCAAAGAGTGAAGTTCCGCCACTAGAGGGAAGTCCCACAGCTCTCCATTTATTTCTATGGGATTTTGAAAGGCATATATATCAATGGGCGAAAGTGAAATTTCACCCTTTGATAAATACGCCTTCAAAAATCATATAGAAAAGAATGGAGGGCTGCGGAATTGCCCTCTAGTGGCGGAACTTCACTCTTAACTTCACTCTTTGATAAATATACCCCCAGGTATTTAATTGATTATACCCTAGAACCTAGATGACATTTCTTCGGTGTAGATAATGTATAGGTATGGGACCTGTTATCCAGAATGCTCAGGACCTGGAGTTTCCTTGATATCACATCTTTCCGTAATTTGGATCTTTATACCTTAAGTCTACTAGAAAATCATGTAAATATAAAACAAACCCAATAGGCTGGTTTACCCACCAATAAAGATTAATTATATCTTAGTTGGGATCAAGCACAAGGCACTGTTTTATTATTACAATGAAAAAAATTGGATTATTTGGATAAAATGGAGTCTACTGGAGATAGTCCCATTTGGAGCTTTCTTGATAATTGTTTTCCAGATAACAGGCCATCATCATTGTTGCGGTTTCAGATGAAGATGAGTCCAGCCTATGGTATTTGTTCATCAACTCTTCTCATCCTCTGGTATTTTCCATTCATGCCCTACCCTTAACCTTAATCCTGTGAAATAATTAAACCATCATGTGGTGTTTAAATGTAATTAAAGTCACATGGAGGTAAATGGGTAATTTCTAAATGAAAATTCCACCACATACATTGAATTTACAGACTCATCCAACAGTTTTAGAACTGTACAAACTACTGCTAATTCCCTTGGATTTCTACCTTGCAGAAGGATTTTAAGATTTTTTTACAATATTATTAGATTGATATTTGGAAAATTTTACATTTCATGTGGGTGTGGATCATAATCAATTCAGCAGTTGAAGAAATTAAATGTGGGTTATCAATATCGTTAGGGGTCTTTTCACAATGACAACGCATATATCATAAATAAATCACAGAAAAGTATAATGCTTTTAATGTAATGTGCTGAATTTTTAAAATCTCAGCAAAAAAATCACCAGTATATTTTCCTCATACAACTATAGTGGAGAAATTTGTTAGAGAATTTACACCTTAAAGGGATTCTGTCATGATTTTTATAATATATTTTTTATTTCTAAATTACACTGCAAATAATTCACTCTGCAATATAAAATTTCATTCCTGAACCACCAAGTGTATTTTTTTATGTTATAATATTGTTGTGTAGGCAGCCATCTCTGGTCATTTTGCCTGGTCATGTGCTTTCACAAAGAGCCAGCACTTTAGGATGGAACTGCTTTCTGGCAGGCTGTTGTTTCTCCTACTCAATGTAACTGAATGTGTCTCTGTGGGACCTGGATTTTACTATTGAGTGTTGTTCTTAGATTTACCAGGCAGCTGTTATCTGGTTACCTTCCCATTGTTCTGTTGTTATGCTGCTGGGGGGAAAGGGAGGGGGTGATTTCACTTAAACTTGCAGTACAGCAGTAAAGAGTGACTGAAGTTTATCAGAGCACAAGTCACATGACTTGGGGCAGATGAGAAACTGACAATATGTCTAGCCCCATGTCAGATTTCAAAATTAAATATAAAAAATATGTTTGCTCTTTTGAGTAAGTGATTTCTGTGCAGATATCTGCTGGAGTAGCACTATTAACTGATATGTAAAAAAAAATCCTATGACAGTATCCCTTTAAGAAACAATATAGGATACAAGTATCAGTCTTGTTGTCCAGAATGCTCGGGACCTGGGGGTTTTCTGGGTAACGAATCTTTCTGAAATTTGGATCTTCATACCTCATGTATGATTTAATGTTTTTCATAGTTTTACCGCATTGTTTATGTTTTTTTTTTTACATTGGGATCCTTCATGATTTTAGAGAAATACAATTTAATTACAATGGGATAAGCAAAGGTTCTACTCTAAGACCATGGTTTTCTCTTCCTGGGTAATTTGAGAAGAGGATATAAAGAGTCTTGTTGTTAGTACTACCAAGTCCAGATCTCGGTTCACTTATCATCTAGTTCTGTTTTGCCCCGTTGGGGTAATTCTTTTCTTATCTGAGATATCTCTGGGAAGGTACCTAGCTTCCCATACACACTGCCTTTTTTTATTAATATATCGTCTAACTGGAAGAGCACCAGAGGCCATTAGTTGGACCAGATTTGTGAATGGAAGTGCCTGTGACTTGTTTTGGATACCTATAGTGTCTAGTGAATTATTGAGAAGAATTTTAAAATTCTCCACAGTAACCACCTCTGTATATGTGTATAGGTATAGGTGTATTGAGTGATGTAATGTATCAGTTGAGTTACACACTGCTCATGGTGAAGGTATATATATGTTATCAATTACAAATGCCAGAGATTAACTATAACCATGAATAAAAATGGATCTACCCCTGGTGTCAGACTTGAGGGACCCCTGGTGTTGTCCTGGTTATCAACATGGACACTCTCGATGAGAAAGCATCTGGCATGATAACACCAGCTCACCGAGGGGCACTTGTGAGCCGACACCTTATTTCCCTGTAGGCGGATCTCATTTTTTGAGACATAACTTACATTGGGTTTTGTAGTACATTCTCTTACCTGTCCAATGACATATTGTTGGTGGCCCAATATCCATATAGGGGGAAAGTCAATCATACACAGCATAAAATATTTAAATAACTCACCTGAATGTTGTTAATGTTATAAACAGAAACCTAAAATTATAAACAAACCCTGCTGCCACCTGTTTTGCACAGCTTCCCTACATCTGGCATAATTCTATCCAAAACATAAACTGAACAGTTGTGAAATATTTAGGGAGTGCTTCTTAGCCTTGGTCTAAATGGACCATGTACAGCATTACATACCAAGTTTAGTAAGTGTAGCAATTGTTTTTAGCTTTGTACCATTGCCAGGCCCCAGATAAAAATATTTTTGGGGTGAGATATATACCTCAATGTTTCTGAGATCACGATGAAGTTACAAATAGATGTTTGTATTAACAGGAGCTTCATATTGATGGATAATAGAAATAGTGCAGAGATACATGCCATAAGTGCAATTAAAAGTAATGTATTTAGCACGGCAAGGGGCTAGGGTACTAGTTTTGTAAAATGCAATAGTTATATCTGTGGAGGAATGGAAATTTCCATACTGGGTGGCCTCTCAGCAGAGCAGTTATGCCTTGAAGTGGGTTGTCACATTTATGTGTCCAGGCAAGAACATATTGTGAACAGAAGAAAAATGGGTCTGGCTCTCCACAATGACCCTGAGCCAGGCTGGGTATAGTATAGTGTACTGGAGCCCTAACTTCCATAGATGCTTTTTGTTCTCCAGAAATCTGGCCTACTGGGGTTGGTAGGCAGAAGAGGCACGTGCTGAGGAAGCAAAGGTAGAGGGGCACCAGGCCCTGATGCTTTCCCCTATTTCAGACCATTGTGCTCCCCCAAATACAATGGCAATTCGGCATGTGTGCTCTTCCATGCGAGGGGTGGCATGGTTGGCCTGGTTGCTTAGGGCACCTGTCTGCCTTGACCTGGCACTGCCACTGAGAAGTCAATAAATACTTTTTTGTAGGGGTTAGCACTACATCTTGTGAATGATTTAGCTGGTGCCTCTGGCAGTGGAGCCTTAGTGAGGATTTGGTGGGCCCGCTCTATGGCAAAAGACCCCCAGCACAATTCAATGAATACATCTGTGCAGTGTCGGACTGGGACACAAGGGGCCCACCCAAAACCCTTAGACCAGGGGCCCACCATAAAACCTTAGACCAGGGGCCCACTCTCAGTACTAATATTCTTCATCTCCTCAATAAACCTCTATTCTCCTAGTTTGTTTTCTTTACATACTATAATCAATTATTCCATCATTTAGCCTCTTTGTTCTCATAGAAATAGGGAATGGTCATGAAATAGTCCAAAAGTTTAGCAGCATGAGGGCCCACTGACACCTTGGCCCACCGGGAGTTTTCCTGGTATTCTGGTGGGCCAGTCCGACACTGAATCTGTGCCGTTAGTCCCACGCATTCAGGGAATATAATGCTGTTACATTACAGCCTGTTAGATTATCAGATTTTGACATGCTTGCAAATCTTTCTTGGTTTCATTACTGTAGACTATTTGAAAGTGTATTACAGACATCTCCAGCTATCCGATTGTCTGCTTTAGGGTAGTGATCCTCTCGACATGCAAATTCTGCTCTGGAAGGAGATCGGCTAGAGTGGGTTCAGTCTGCTCAGAGATCCATGCTCTGGGCTAGAGCTGCTAGGCGAGCGTCTAGTGCATTCTGAGATTCTCGGGTATACTTCTCCAGATTAGATGCCATTTCTGTCACCTTATTTTAGGGCTTTATTGTTTAGTGCTCTCTGGGGTAAGGGCTGGTTCCAGGAATGTATGCTTTGGCAGGTACATGCAGGTATATTTGCAGGATTTTGTCAGGCACGTGCATAGAGCAGACATTAGGTGTGTCTGTTCACATGTAACTCCAAGCTGCAGACCCCAACTTTTGATCCTAATTAAATAAATTCCTTCTTGTTTTGTTAAAACATATTAGTAGTAATATATTACTACAGGGAAAGGAGTTACAGAGATCTCATATCAGTAAACCTAATATCTAGAAAGCTCTGAAATATGAGAAGGCCATCTGCCACTGTGTCCATTTTTTAAAAACAAAAAAAAAAAGTTCATTTACCCTGGTAATAATAAACCAGTAACTTTTATTTGCATTTAATCTTCACGAATCCATACTGGCAAAAAAACAATCCCGTTGAATTTAATATTTAAATGTTTTAATGCCTGATAACCCTTATCCAGAAAACGCCAAGTCCCAAACATTCCAGATAACCGATCACATTCTTATATCAATTTATTTTATATTATACAACTAAGAATATGATATTATAAAATATTCACCATTTACACTATTCTATGAATCAATGGCATATATATATATATCCATGTGCATTATTATTATTATAGCTGTTGAGCACTCCTAGCATCATCCATACTGCTAAAAGCATACTTGTGGAAGTACTGATGACACAGATGGGGAGGGGGTAGAGGATCCATAAAGGCCCTATTGTGTAAAATGTGGTTTAGTTTGTCAAGAGGATCATTAGTGTGACCTTCTCACAAACTCCAAGGAATTTACTCTTTCCTTAGAACAATGATTCAACCAGCAGGAACACATCAATTATAACATTAAATATGCAATTGACTGATCTGCAGCCAGTACTACGTTGGCCGCACCTCAAGAATGTTGAAGGAACATGTTTGAGAGCATGCAACATAAATAGATGTATACGGAAAGAAATATTATGCTAATAGGCATTTTGCTGTTTCTTGTAATGGCAGTAAATCACTTGTTTTGCAGTTCAGTGCACTAAAAAGATCAGACCAACGTTTAGAGTAGGGCACTGGCTCTCTCCATGCATCAGAGGGACCCCTCGTGAGATGAACAAAGAACATTTTATTCTGTGTAGCTGAGATGTCAATTCAAATGTCAGATGAAGGCTACTACATTGTAAAATTAAAACTCAAGATAGGGGTGTGGCACAAAAAATTCTTTATAATTCACAGCCACTTTTGGATACTCCCCTTTAACCATGCCCCTTTTACAGTTTTTCACCTATTTCAAGGCTGCTGTCTAATGCAATAATTTCAAGGTTTAAGGGCCCTTACACACAGCGTTTTCGACCTGCGCTCCATGTTGCGTCTGAATCTGCGTTCAGAGCTTCCACGCGTCTCATGGATACAACCTCATTGAAAAGAATGAGGTGTGTCTAGACCTGCGCTCCCCTGCGGCTGAACGCGGCCAAACGCACCGCATGTGAACGCATGTAGGCGCCGAATGTAGGAAAAGTGCAGCATGTTGCGCCTGAACCTGCGTTTGGTGCCTACATGCGTTCGTGTGAGTACAGCCCCATTGAAAATAATTGAGTGCGTCTATACCTGCGCTCCCCTGCGGCTGAACACAGCAAAACGGAACGCAAGGGAGCGCAGGTAAAAACGCTCATGTGTAAGAGCCC
This sequence comes from Xenopus borealis, assembly GCA_024363595.1. Lineage (NCBI taxonomy): Eukaryota > Metazoa > Chordata > Amphibia > Anura > Pipidae > Xenopus > Xenopus borealis. Next base: position 92,617,709 of record CM044445.1, on the reverse strand, counting down.
TTATACAGATGGCTTCTAAGTAGATTGGTGAATTGCTTGTATGAATAGGAAGCTGAGCGTACCTTTCATTTCAGTTGCAGCTTTTGTAAATTCATTCATGAATGTAATTATTATAACTACAACTTTAGTCATGTAAAATAGACATTTATTTATAGATCAGACTTTGCCAGTGTTCTTTGACTGCAGTGGGTGGAGTCAAAGAACAAAATATAAAATATTTTTCTGTAAACATGCTGACAAACCACAGGATTGTTTCTACGGGCAAATGATCTACAGCAGGATGGTAGAAAACATTTTTAATTAAGCATCAAAGCACAGCAAGTACAAATTACATAGGATTGAGGAGGTTAATCATAGGAAACACCTTTTCACACTACCGACCACAAACACTTTATTGGATTTTTTTTTTTACTGAGTTTTAAAAGCCACAGTTAATACGGACATAATATTTCACCCAACTGTCCAGTTCCAGCAGGGAAAAGAGCACATAACCTATTTTCAATCTCCCTGCCCACCAGATATTAGACAGGCAGTTGCACTGATTTTAGGTTGGATGTGCGAAAAGTTATTTTCTCCCATTTGACAGTCTGACCCAATGGAATCCTTTCCCTTTGTGACAGATATTTTATTTCTTGTTCTCTTTTCTTACAGCAGTTTTTGCATTATGCCCTTAATAGCCTTTGTGAATATATGAAAGCTAGGTCAAGTTATCAGAGATTATGGAAAGAGTGTCCACCCCGAGTTCAGCAACCAGCAATAAAATTACGGACAAGCACAGACTGATAGATTATAAATTGGGTTTTTTAGAAGTACATTGTCTTGCTAAAACAAACTTTGCAATTGATAGGCCTAGATAAATATGTAAACATTGTCAACTCCTGATAACTCTGCAGCACTAAATGGTTCCATGCCATCCAGTGCACCAATCACTGCTCTTTGTACTGTATAGTGGGGGATGTGGTTATAATATGCCTCAACTGGGCTCCCTCCCCAGAAAATGTTGGGGCCCAACCTGTAATCCGCTTTCCTCACTTGCTGTCCCACCACATGACCTACTAATACCTGTGTCGTTCCTGTTCCAGGAATGCACCAGGCTGTACTCATTAAATGTCATGATGGAGGTACTCATTAAATATGATGATGGAGAAACCAATGAACTTTTCAGCTCCATATATATTTCATGTGTATAGAATGATTGTATAAATCAACCAGCCTACTACCTGATCACCTCTGCAAGTGTGACCCCTTAAAATTATGAGTTTGTCTGGAGATCATCTGAGCCGATTGAACTAAAATGAAAATGGCATAAATAGAAACCAGGCAGATAACCCCAATTTGGTGGCAATCTGTGTGAGCCACTGTAATATATCAGATACCTTACAGACTTTACAGTTTTGCATAATTGCTATATTGCACATATGCCTGCACTTGGGCATTTCTGACAGTTTCAGTAGATCTGCTTTTATGCAATCACTCCTGTAACTCAATTGACAGGCATATCGTTGGCCTGTCAATAGAGCATCAACTTGCATTTCAGTGCTGATATCCACACAGTGTAGCCCCAGGTAGGCCGATGCCATACCTGTGAATGGAGCTACAGGAGGGAGTGCATTATCACAGATCCACTTTCCTCTGTCTGCATACAAAATGCAGGTGGAGGAAATCCGAGGATCTGCTGTGTGTGCCTTTGCCCTTAAAGGAGAACTAAAACCCCTTGCTTATAAACACCCCCTACCCTCCATAATCCCCCCTCCCTGCTCCCCCCCTGCACAGGTGTTAACCTCTGTAAATGCCCCTAAACCTGTAATTACCACTCGATGCAGAGTCAGTGCAGTGGAGCTCCCGGATGCGATCTTCTGGTGCTTCAGTAATCTTCGGGTCTTCTTCCGGCGCTTCTGTAATCTTCGACACTTTCGGCGCATGTGCAGGTACAGTATTACAAAAGACTGCGCCGATACATCACTTACTTAATGAAGATTACTGAAGCACTGAAGATGGCCCATGTGAGCTTCACTGTGCTGACTCTGCAGTGAGGGGTATTTACAGGCTTAGGGGCATTTACAGATGTTAACACCTGTGTGGGGGGAGCAGGGAGGGGGGACTATGGGGGGTAGGGGTTTTCATTAGCAAGGGGGTTTAGTTCTCCTTTAAGCAGGAAGTACATTCACTTTACTTGCTTCATGATATAAAATCAGGGACAGGCCAAGGGGTAGGCAGAGTAAGCATGTGCCTAGGGCGCAAAGCTGTGGGGGCGCCAGGCACGTACCTTCTCTGTTGCCTAACCCTTGTCCGGTCCTGTCTCTTCGTGACTGGCTGTATATCTCCTTCGTCACATGCGCACACAAGCAAGGATCATTTTGTGCACTAGTGCTAATCAGCGCATGCGCGCACTCAGCCAACGCCAAGCCACCCAGGTTGCCTAGGACGCCTGCCTGGCCTGGCCTGGCTCTGTGTAAAATGATCAGTAACGGAACTAGGTGGGGGTGGGCAGTGCGGCCGGGCCCACCCTAGTCCGTGTGATTGACGCGCCGCTGCAGCCGATTCCAGCCGGCTGCAGCAGCGCGTGACTGCTGGGGGGGGGGCCCTGTGGGGGTGCGGGCCCTTGCCCAGTTGCACCCCCTGCTCCCCCGGTAGTTACGCTCCCTGAAAATTATACCGGCACTGGCTGTTCATCGCCCAGATAAAAACATTATATTTATTATTCTATCATTAAAATTCATAGCTGGGCAATTTACAGTCTATGGCTGAGCAATAAAGTGGGAAAAAAATGTAGATGCCTTCATTCCCCCCATCCCTTCAGATAAAAGGGGGGCCATTTATAAACAATGGTCAAAGTTGGTTGCTATGGGTTACTGCCCAGGTGCAAATTTGCCTAGTGTTCCTCTTTTCATACTAAGATATTAAAGATCCACCAAACCTTAATTTTCCCTATGAAATTGCACAATGGAAATAATTGGAGCTTAAAGTATACTTTATACGCTATACTTTTTCACATACACTATAATTTACTAGGCTTTTGTTAAAGTTTTACTGACCATATGGGATGTTTTGTCAACTGTGCTAAATTGACACTGGCTTGAGCAAAAAAAAAGTAATTTTGATTAGCTTCAAAACAAAGTTGCTGGCACCGGAGGTAATTTAGTGCAGCCAACAAGACATCCCATATGTGCTTACCAGTAACATTGCCTAAACAGCCATTGTTTTACAGGCAGGCTGCTGACAAGTTACTCCTACTGTGTTTATAATCGTTAAGAGAAGTCAGAAGCATTGTAGTCAAACAGTCTAGAGGGCATGACATGATGTAACCGGGGGGCAAGGTCACTCAAAATATTCAAATACCCCACTAAAAACCACCATAACTACATACCAGCATATGTATTTCTCTGCACTAATCTGGTTAAACATTTTGTGATTACAGTAGCCCTTTAAAGCACCAAATGCTAGTGCTTTAACATCTGCCACCAAACACAGCTGCTACTCTTAAGTTTTTTACTAACATTACCAGATCTGAAAATAATAGATGCTTCTTTAAATGCACATTGCTTGGATGGCTGTAGCAACTGTTTTGCATGATATGGCTAACAAAAAACTGGAGGGCCATTGGTGGCACCTGTGTGATTATTAAATTGCCCTGAAGTAACCGTCCAACACAGTCTGTGCCTAGAATGACTTTAACAAGTCACACAGAAAAGTCTTTGCCCATTACTAAGAAAGCTATGGCTGCTTATTTGAATTGGCTGTGCAAAGAGTAACCACTTGCCTAACTTGTGGCCTGTAACTGACACAGTGTTGTTTGAACTGTTTATACAAGGACTTTTGAGCAAAAAAGAAGAGCCGATACTGGATTTTGCAGCAATGGAAGGGCCATGTGGTCCTGAAACATCTGCTCTTGTATGAAGTGTTTGCTGCAAAATCAGGTATTTGCTCTCCTTTTTCTCATTGAATTCATTGCTGGCATGTGGCTAAGCCAGTGCTAATACCTGCATCCCTTAGGGCCCTTACACACGAGCGTTTTTACCTGCGCTCCCCTGCGGCTGAACGCAGCAAAATGGAACGCAGGTGAAAACGCTTGTGTGTAAGAGCCCTTTGACTTGTGAATACAAGGTCTTTTGACACACAGTAGTGTTACTTACCCTACTTGGGGATACACTGGCACACTTCACTTAATGTTCAATGGCAGCTGAGAAGTGACCCAGTGTAAAACTAACCAGCGAACACATAAATGATTTCCTATCTGTATGATAACGTCTACTTAATCCCCACACCTCTACTTATTTGTGTTTGAGATTCAGACCATGGCTGAAGAAAACACAAACAAGGCCAGGAGCATACAGAATAAGGATGGCTGTTTTCTGTAAAGTGCAAATGGTTATGCCATATATCTTTAACATATATTCCTGTCCTGAAATAACATTTTAAAACTTTTTGTTCTCCTTTTTTTTTTTTTAAATTACACATTTATATTATAACAGTAGCAAGCTTTCCATGAGTGGTCCATCCACACGGCTGGCTGCCCAGGTAATGCACTCAGATGAATACACCCTCTTCTGGTCTCTACAAAAGGACACTTCTAGCACCAACAGGATTTCGAGGAATTTGCCATTCCATCTGCTTTACAGCCATCATCTTCAAGTTCAGCTAGATTCAGTTCATCGGCAGAAGACATGCGCAAGCCCTCCAGCTCCCTCTTGTGAGCCATCAGGACCAGTTCTGTCAGTCGAGTGAAAGACTGTGGAGAGTGCAAAAAAGAAAACATTATAGTTCTATATATAGGTATGGGACCTATTATCCAGAATGCTCAGGACCTGGGGTTTTCTGTATAATGAGTCTTTCTGTAATTTGGATCTTTATACCTTGACACTACTAGAAAATCATGTAAACATTAAATAAACCCAATAGGCTGGTTTTGCTTCCAATGAGGATTAATTGTATCTTAGTTTGGGACCAAGTACAAGATACTGTTTTATTATAACAGAGAAAAAAGAAGTCGTTTTTAAAAATCTGGATTATTTGATTATAATGGAGTCTATGGGGCAAATTCACTAAAGCCCGAAGCGTCTAATGCTAATGCTTATTCGCAAGTGTGATGTCATTTTGCAACTTCGCCAATTTACTAACAGTGTCCCTGACGATAAATTTGCTAGCGAAGTAGATAGACTAGCGCATCTTCACACTCTTACGCCAGGTGAAGTTGCGCACTGATGAAGGGAAGTAACTACGCTAATTCACTAAGATGACCATTTTACTGAACGTTACCACTTACGCTAGACTTTACTTTGCCAGGTCAGACCTGGTGAAGTTCAATACAATAGATACAATTTTTTCTAAGTCCCAAAAAAACACTGGCGCCTTTTACGGGTGATAGTCTGAAAAATAGCGTAATTTTTTAGGGGGGTTACCCTCCTTCCCCCCCTACATTTCCTAACATATGGCAACTCAACTATACAGGGGGTAGAGTCCTGCAGCGGGTCGGGTACCCGCGGGTTACCCGCAAAATCCGGCGGTACCCTGCGGTTTGCTCGTAGAATTTCTGGGTGCGGGTATAGAAGCGGGCCAGTGGTTCTGCAGGTTGGCAGGTTGAGGGTCGGGTCGCGGATACTCGCTATATCGATTTTTACTCCTTTTTCTCAGCATTTCTACTTCTGATGATGTCACATCCGGTTTAAATTGACAGCACTTCCTGTTTTACTCCTTTTTTTCTGATCACGGCTACTTCCGATGATGTCCCTTCCGGTTTACAATGACAGCACTTCCTGATTCTTGATGGTCAGCGGGTTGCGGGTCTGGGTTGCGGATCTCGGGTTGCGGGTACGGGTCGGGTCGCAGTCCAAGCAGGTAAGAATGCGGGTCGTGGGTCCGGGTTGCGGGTACGGGTCGGGTATGGGTCCCAAAAAATTGACCCGCACAGGACTCTACCAGGGGGCACATGTAGGGCAATAGGACAACTTTATTTTATTTATTAAAGGTTTCCTGGGCTTGTGTAGTGGAATGTAGTGGCTGGAACATATACGTTTAACTTTGCGCCGTATGCAAATTAGGCATCTCTAGCATAAAAGCGCTTTGCCTGACGAAGTAACGGTAGTGCAACTTCGCTACCTTTCGCCTCAATGACTGCAAATTTGCATTTTAGTGAATTAGCGGCGGTTGGCGAAAATTCGCCTGGCGAAGTGTGGTGCATTGTGGCAAAGCCGTCGCTAGCGCATTTTCGCTGCTTAGTGAATTTGCCCCTATGAGAGAAGGCCTTTCTGTAATTTGTTACAAAGACAACTCTATAAGGGCAGATGTTGGCAGTATAAGGTCATCTCTGCCGTATACCACTTTCACTTGAGAAAGGGCTCTTTGCAATTTAGAACATGTTTTGTCAATAAACCAGTCATTTTCAGCAAAGTAGTGCAGTGCCATGTGCTCCTTCCACACAGTAAATACACAGTAGCTTCTTGGTATGATCACTCTGTGTTGGGGCATACCTGTGTATGTCATATTTTAGTTGGAGTCACTGGCAACCAAAATACAAACTAACTTTTTTAAGGTATCCATTTTATTGATACGTTGCATATTTACCAATCATTTTATCTGTTTAGCTGCTACATTGTTACTAGAGTGATTGTGGAACTAGAAGCCTACACAAATGTAAAAACATAATTTGGAAGCCACAAAAATGACTGCAATTGCAATCTCTTAGGCACACGAAACATTATTTTTGCTGTCAACTACCCCTGTAAAGACCAAGGCACCCATAATTAATTCTATGAAACACACAAAACATCTGCCAAGTACCCCATAGACCATCATGCCAGCACACAGCTACCATTCTAGTAGAGCAAACAGGCAGTATATACTATGTTTAACATGCTTTTCATGTAACATGTATTCTATGCGACAGCTTGTGCTAATATACATATACACAAGAGGAACTACTATAGTAGTCCTACACTGGGCCATAAATTCAAATACAGGTATGGGACCTATTATCCAGAATGCTTGGGACCTGGGGCTTTCTAGATAATGGGATCTTCACATCTTAAGTCTACTAGAAAGTCATGTAAACATGAAATAAACCCAATAGGCTGGTTTTGCTTCCAATAAGGAGTAATTATATCTTGGTTTGGATCAAGTACAAGGTTCTGTTTTATTATTATAAAAAAAGGAAATCGTTTTTAAAAATTTGGATTATTTGATAATAATGGAGCCTGTGGGAGACAGCCTTTCTGAACTTTCTGGATACCGGGTTTCCGGATAACGGACCCCATATCTGTATTGCAATAATGTAAAATACTGAACAAACAATATAGAAAAAAAAAAAGAAATTTTGATTTATTCACCTCCTTAATATTGTAATTAGTGCAGGCACTTGTCTCAAAGAAATCCATTCCATACTCCTCTGCGAGCTGTAGGGGAAAAAAGCAAGTCATTGATACAGAAAAACCCCAAAAAAACAGTAATGCAACAATGCTTATACTTGAGTAGCGCAGATTTGCTTTCCATACTTCACAGGTCAACAAAATGATGTTCTCCTGAGCCCTTCAGTTGCATTTTATCATTTATATTAAGGGTCTCTTCACTGTCCATTCTGTCTACCGGATCACTCACTGTCCATTTCTGCTGATGAGACGCAACCAAGAAGCCAGACAAACCGTGAAGTTTAGAAGTCACACAAGTGCATATAATGTGATAAAAATAGTGTAAACACCATAGGAAGGAAGCAATTGGTCACCCTGAAATGTTATATAATCTTTTGGGGTTTCTGGCATCTAAACATTGCAGCTTTCCTCCACGTAATATCCATTAAGAGGCTGAGATTGCCTTTATATTTGTAATTTGTGATGATGTAAAGGTCATACTGCTATAGAACAAAACAGCGCCGATAGACTGTATTCCTTGCACATGCCCAGCCTGCTTAATACAAGCCCGCTCCTAACAGAACGACAATGCTACATTTTGAAACATGACACACTGTGATTATTCCCCCAGCCCAGCACTCTTGTCATCAGCACTTGTACAGATACAGCTGCCAAACTACACGAGCCCAGTATTTATATTCTCACGTGTGCCACTAGAGGGAGCCAGAAGGAAAACGAAAAATATACATCAACATTGGAAAAACAGGTAAATGATAGGGGACAACACCCAAAAGAAATGTTTTTGCTTAGTTAATGAAAATTGTAATTCTTAGCAAATGTCCAATATATGTTCACTAGAAAATGTTTTGAAGGTAGTACTTATTATAATGTAAGTATTAAAAGCATCAAACTGGCGGTTGACACACTCTGAGCAGATAGTTCTGACCTGGAAAAATAAGCAGTGGCATAACTAGATGTTAAGGGGCCCCAAAGCAAATTAATTTAAGGGCCCCCAACATATTCAAAGGTTGTTCCATTTTACCATTACATATTGAAATTGCTCAATAATTAGGGATTCATGGGGACGGGGCCCCCTGCAGCCACAGGGGGTGCTTCCTCTGCATACCTCCCAACTGTCCCTTTTTCGGAGGGACAGTCCCTCTTTTGACAGCTCAAATGCAGCCCCTTGTACTGGAAAGTCCCTCTTTTCTCTGCACTGAACAGCCAGAAAAAGAAACAAAGTGTCTAACTTAATTGGCTTTTGGCAGAGAGCCCAGAACAGCTAACAGGTGCAAATAAGATACTTTGTAACAATTTTGAGATAAGAAACTAAGTAATTGTAACAGTTTGGATAAGGAGAAATGTTTTCAAACTTTCATAACCTGTCAAATTTTGTAAAAACATTGTCAAAACAATTTGCAGCGCTACGTGCGAAATTATTTTTTTGTTTTTATTTCCAAAATGTTGGGAGGTATGCCTCTGTAGTCCCTGGAAATAAAATAAGCTTTTACACTTAATGTTCACCTAGTGTGAACTTCCACAAATTCAGCATATCTAAAAACCATACACTTCTATTTGAAATTGGAAGCAGCAGATACATGTATTATCTACAGGTAAAGGCACACATGATCTCAGACATGCCTCCCATTCACTTGCATGGGAACTGAGTGAAAGCACTGGAACCCCCACACCCACTCCCCATCCCCCAAAAGATGAATGGGAATTGCAAGTGGCAGAATCAAGCTCAAAGTAAAAAAAGGAAGTACTGTTCAAGTGTATTGACACTTAAAAGGTTAATTTATTCCTGATCTTGCAATCAGTCTTGCAGTAAGTCTAGGGGCACTAAAAGGGAGATAACCTGGAATGGGTGCAGGAGGGGGATGCATACCTCCCAACATTTTGAAAATAAAAAGAGGGGGAAAAAAGTAGATTTTGTTTGACTACTCCCATTTGTGTGGCCACACCCCCTAATTACCATGTTCATTTTACAAAATTTGGCAGGTTATAAAAGTTTAAGCTGTGAGTCTAACTTCTCCCAAGAAACCTGTTATGTAACAGTTACAATTACTTATTTGCTTATCTCAAAATTGTTATCTTTGCTTATCTGCACCTAGTGGCTGTTCTGGGCTCTCTAGCAAAAGCCAATTAAGTTAGACACAATGCTAGCGCTAATTCGCCAGCGTGACGTCTTTTTGCAACTTCGCAAATTCACGAACACGGACTCTGGCGAATTTTCGCTAGCGAAGTAGATAGACTTGCGCAAATTCGCACCCTTACGCCAGGCAAAGTTGCGATCTGACGAAGGATCGTAACTTCGCAAATTCACTAAGATGAACAATTTCCTCAACGTTAGCACTTACGCTAGACGTTACTTCGCCTGGTCAGACCAGGCGAAGTTCAATACAATGGATAGGAGGTTGGGGGAAAAAATTTCAAATTTTTTCTATGGTCCCAAAAAAACGCTGGCGTATTTTAGCATAGGAGGGTGATATTCTGAAAAAGATCGATAATATGAACTCTGTTTTGGAGGATCAATTCTTTAAAGGGCAGGGAGTAAAGGGCAGAAAACACGGTGGATTGCACCTGTATTTGCATCTTGCCCTACACTAAATAAATGAGCCCACCATGTGTTTTGCCATTTATACAATATCTAGCTTGCAGGCAGATAGCTAAAGCTGGAGCCAGGCTCCACAATTTGCCAGTTTCTGACCACATACACTAGTTACGCTGCTGCTAATAATCAACACACTACAATCAACCGGAGTTTAGTGTAAAACGGAAACATTTTTACAGCTACAGAATATAAATAATGTACCAAATCAAACATATTACATATTTGGGCTTATTTGTTTTTTAACAATCAGATTTGAGCTCTCTTTGCCTTCCGCCTGGAGAAGTACTTTCTAAGAAAACAAGTATGTGGTCATGGACACGGATCAGTCCACTGCACAGGGACAATAAAAGTTAACAATGCCTGGCTGCTTCTATCCCTGGCACATCAAGGCTGTTAACAAGAGACTACACAGGGAGTCAAATGAAAAAGTAAATATATGCACTATGCAGTGCAGCAAGTGCCCAAAACATTTAAAAAAATTAAAATATTAAGGGAAAATATTCTAGTACAATATGCGCATACTAAAAGTTACAAGGATACTGTAAGAAGATTTGTTTTCAGTGTGTTTCACCAGGTCAAACCTGCTGTCATTGTGGATAACTGACTTGTGAGTAGATTTGAATTTGAACTATTTGACCCTCAATCTACTCCCTAATCTAATCTACTAGATTAGGAGGTAGATTGAGGGTCAAATAGTTCAAATTCAAATCTCACACGAATCAAATTTTCAGGTTGTTCCCTTTCGATCAAATTTTAGAAGATCATATTTTTCATAAATAAAGCTGGCCATACACTATTAGATTTGGTGACATCGCCAAACGAGCGTCTCTTTCCCACTAACGGCAGGTCTATATCAGGTAATCCGAACATTCGGCCCTAAGGCTGAACGATCGGATTACAACCAGGAACAATGGGCTCCGATGGGTCGGTAATGGATCAGGAATACCCATTAAAGCCCCCATACACAGGCAGAAAAGCCGATATCAGCAGCTTTATCTGCCCGTGTATGGCCACCTTAAAGGGCACCTATTGGGGCAAAATTATACCCCCAACCAAAAGCCCACATTCCGGTTGGGGGTTTCACTAATTTTTAAAAAAAAATATTCCCCTCGCAAGCGCTAGCGGCCTCGCTCCGGGAGGGAGCTCCCGAAGCGAGCAGCCGTCTCCCCATAGGCGCGCATGCGCAGAATGAAAAAGCGGTCACAATTCTGGCAGCTTTTCATTCAGCGCATGCGCGTGACGTCATTAAGACGCGCGCCTGTGGGGAGACGGCTGCTCGCTCTGGGAGCTCCCTCCCGGAGCGAGGCCGCTAGCGCTTGTGAGGGGCATATTTTTTTTTAAAAAAATAGTGAAACCCCCAACCGGAATGCGGGCTCTATCAGCCCGCACTTTTGGTTGGGGGTATAATTTTGCCCCAATAGGTACCCTTTAACCACCCAGTCGAGTTGTACATTCAAATTTATAAAAATAAGAAAAAAAGTCACATTAATTTCCTCCTCTGATAAATAACCCCCTTAATTTTGGCATTGAAGGACAAACCAGGAATCATGGTTCATTTTACACAGTGAAAGCTGAAACTGCTCAAAACGGCAAATACTTATCTGTGTGTACATACATTTCCTCCTTTAGTTCATGGTCCGATCAATATGCTGTTCAATGTTTGAACATTGCCTGTAAAATAAAATAAAGGGTCAATATATATATATCTACATACGCTAAAGACTTTTCTTAGTGTTCAGAATGACAGACCTTCCGTACCAATGGAATAAAATTGTGATTCAGGTGTCAGAAACCTGGAAACTCTGGTTCCGACAACAACTGGTAATGATCAACAGATTTGCACACATTATAAAAAAACTAGATTTCAAGTTCAGGAAGACAAATGATATAATTTAAAATAACAAAATATGCGTTTAATGCCAAGATAGCAGGAATCTGCAGCATTTTTCAGTTTCTCAGTCTTTATAACATTTTAACAAATAATTTAAAAAGGTCCTTGGGCATATTATAGGGTATATCAATGGAAAGACAAACAAACCCACGGATAGACCACAATGTCAAGAATCAAACTGTGTAAACTTAATTCTGCTTTACTTATGTACTGGCCCCCCAAAGCATTGTAGTTTATTCCTTGTAGAACTGGCAGTAGATAATTTCACAACATTCCTCTGATCGTTCCTCTGGATAATGGACCAGTGGAATAGGCAAACCCGCTGGACGTCCAATTCTGTACTGACCGTCAACCCCCACAATACATACTATGGCACTAGCTATTTTGTTTTTTTATTTTGTGATCACCATTTAGTGTAGACATAACAGATGTAGACCCCCAGAATCTGTGCTCAAATGTTTTTTTGGTAAACTGCTCAAATCATTTGAAAATAATATGTGGATGTTGCCTGCTTGTCTATATGGGGCCAAGTTAGTGAGAAAATCTTGAATAAAAATACATTTTTCTCTCTGTTCAATTAACAATTTTTTGTTGCTTGTTTTCCATCTGCTCTTTATCTGCTGAATAAAACTCTGGAGCCCAAACCCGCAGAGATCCAGTGTCGGACTGGGATGCCAGGGGCCCACCAGAAACCTTTAGACCAGGGGCCCAACTTTCCAAACTATTATTCCATCTCTCCTCACTTAACCTCTTTCTTCTCCTTTTATTTTAGATCTACTTACTATGCTCTAGCCGTCCATTATTAAGTCTCTTTTTCCACATAAAGAAATAAGGAATGAACATGAAATAGACCAAATTGTAAGAAGCAGAGGGCCCACTGAAACCTGGGCCCACCGGGAGTTTTCCTGGTATCCCTGTGGGCCACATAAGCTTTTTATCAATCCAATAACTTGAGAATCTCAACATGTCTCAGAAATTTTTGAGAGTTACCACCAGAAGCTACAGGAACTTTGCTCAATATAAGAAGAATGTTCTCAAGCTTTTTCAGCATGTGCGATGAATTTAGAAAACACAAGAAAGGTATCTGATCTTGCTAAATTTGCCTGCATATGTTTCTACCAATCCAACCAGTTCCAAACAGTATCCAATCAGCATGAAAATAGCCATTAAAAGATGGATATGGGTGTCACCAATCCAATCTACTGTTGTGCATTAAAGAGGACAAGTGTCTGTTTAATTCCTCAATTTGTGTTTTCCGCATGTGCCATTGCCACAGAATGTTCTCAGAGAACTCACACCCATTGACTTCCTTAAGAAAAATATTCCGCATACCAAAAGTCTTAACAATCACAAGACTCACTGATCCTCGTTTTTTGAAAGAGACATCTCTTTTAACCCACTGCAGACTGGTAGTCTTAAGCAAGGATTGGCCACATGGTCGAGATAGAAACCAAAGCCACAGTTGCTTCAAAATGTTGACAAATACTGAAAATGTTATGCCTCTACTTACAAATCATTTTAGGGCATTCCATTCAAATTTATAGAATATTTAGGGAAGTACATGATGTAGACATAGGAAGGCTCTAAGTGGTAACTATTCCCACTACTCTGTCTGCCATATCTACATTTTCTGTTCTTTTAGATCTTTTACTCAACATTTTAGCCTCAGGGATCTCCCATCAATTAATAAGCCAGTAATGCACTATAACTGTCCAGATTCCAAAATCCAGAGTTAGACATAATATAGCAATCAATAATTTACAAATCCAACTTCCACACACACATAAATAAATCCTTTGTGTGAATCAGTATGAGAAGTAAATCAGCATTTCCATTCCAGGCTGAAATGCTGTTCTGTGCATAACCAAAATGCTCAAGCTACACTACAAGGAGACACATCTACGAGGTTGATAATTAATGAGATACAGATAAGCATGGACAGATCTACCCTAGGCCCATGCAGGTTTAGATTGTTAATGAGCACCATATACCCACACTAAATTGGGTCCTTTTTTCGAAATGGATGATCAAAGCTGGTGGAACCACAATAGTCTAAACAAAGCAAAAAAAAAAAAAGGGGGGGCACATATGTATGAAGATCACGTAATTATTGATGACAGTGACTGTTTTGTAAGGATAAAAAGGAACTAGTTTGGGGCCAACTGCTGAGTTTCACCTTTACTATGAAGTTTTTCCCCTGGCCATCAAAAAGGAAAAAGCAGTTAACCACACATGCCTTTAAAATCCCATTAAACCTAAAAATAAAATGGAAACAATGAATTCTTTAGTGCAAATCTGTTATCGGTTACCAGTCATGTTTTGGTGACTTCTGTCTGAAGCCTTTGAGCCAATTCTATTCCTTTTGGATATTATGCAAGAATGTATTCATTGAACACCAAGATACATCTTTGAATGCATATGTAGATATATATGTATCCCTTTAGTTTATATTTTAGATTTCAGACAATGCTAACATTTGCACATAATACCAGGACCATCAACATCACAGAGATTCTAGAATCGCAGAGCTTTATTGGTAACATCAACATTTCATTTAAAATACCAAGGCAGAAATACTTGGTGTAGGTCACACACATATAGCAAAGGAAAAGTAATTAATGACAAAGGACCAAAATGAGATTTATCACTTGTAAATGTTCTTATCAGGTCTGCATCTTGTATCAAACACATCAAAAGCATTCAGTTTTGAGTAGACAGTAAGTGTACATTATCTAGTACAATAGGAGCAATAGGACATCATCTGGATGACATTTAGATTAGATTAGATTTGGTTTAGTTTTATTTTAATGCATGTAGATTTTATGCAGGACAATCAATATGTATTAAACATTGAAGCTGAAGGGCTAATACGAGCTTAAGAAGCACAATAAATTCTTAAAACTGGGTACACCAAATAGGTGGAACGTGGCTGAAATGGTCAGTACTGGTAAAAGTCTGTTCTTCCATCGGCCATTTGGCCAAAATCAGATACAGGGGCCAGCATAACCTTTGGAACATGATCATTTACATGGACTATTACACTATATACGGACAACAGTAAATGGTTTTAACTAAATCAGTAAAATGTTTTTGTTTTCAGGGATAGATGTTTGTCAGTTGGATGACAAATTTCCCAAACTGGCTGACTTCATCTGCCAGGATATACCCATTTTAAGATGTGTCAACCACTGAGATTCATGACATTCAGTTTAACCATAGAATCGCTAAACCTTTGCCAACACAAAACACAAATTTGTACATTGTTTCATTTTCTTAAAATTCTTTGAATTCTCAATGAATTAAAGCTTCTGCAGGCCATTGAATTCCTATATGGTAAATACAGCCATGTATAGGACCTCTAGTTTGATCAGATGAGGACTGAATTGCTATGTCCAGAGGGTCTCCTACTCTCCTTAGGCCCATAGTATAATTCTGTCACTGGACCACTTGCCAATCAGATCAGATCAGAGTTCCACCTAATTCCATCTAAACATGTGCATCTTAAGGCAATGCTATTCCCAAAGACACTATGCTTAAAACAGCAAGCAATCACTCTTACAATTTTCATAACAATCCCACCATGAGTAGACATTTTAGCATTTTGGATATACAGATATGGAACCTTTTATATTGAGACCTGATGTTTTCAGGATAAAAGATCTTTTCATAATTTGGACTTCATACCTTAAGTCAACTAAAAATCATGTAAACATTAAATCTTCCCAGGCCTAGGCTGGCTTTGCTTGCAATAAGGATTAAATAGCATTGCCTTAAGATGGACATGTTGAGATGGAATTGGGTAGAACTTTGATCTGATCTGATTATTGGCAAGTGGTCCAATGACAGAATTATAGTATGGGCCTAGGCAGACCCTCTGGACATAGCCATTCAGTCCTCATCTGAGGACTGTATAGGACCCTCTGGTTTGATCAGAGGAGGACTGAAATTCTATGTCCAGAGGGTCTCCCTAGGCCCATAGTATAATTCTGTCATTGGACCACTTGCCAATAATCAGATCAGAATTCCCCCTAATTCCATCTAAACATGTCCATCTTAAGGCAATGCTATTCCCAAAAGACACTACGCTTACAAAGGCAAGCAATCAATCTTACAATTTCCATAACAATCCGACCACAAGTAGACATTTTAGCATTTTAGAAATACAGATATGGAACCTATTATCTTGGGACCTGATGTTTTCAGGACAAAAGCTCTTTCCATAATTTAGGCCATCATACCTTAAGTCAAGTAAAAATCATGTAAACATTAAATCAACCCGATAGACTGGCTTTGCTTCCAATAAGGATTAAATATATCTTAGTTTGGATCAAGTGCAAGGTACTGTTTTATTAAGGAAATCATTTTTAGAAATTTGGATTATTTGGATAAAATTGAGTGGGAGAGGGCCTTTCCATAATTCTTTCTGAATAATGGATCCCATACCTGTACTGTGATTGGTTGTTCCCAGTAAAAATAAAACATAATACTAAATGCTAAGTCTTGTCATTTCCATGTATCCATGTTTTCCTAAACATACAGAAAAAAACAATTCGGCATAATATGACTTTAATAACCTTCTAACGTGGTTAAGTTGTTAATACATTTAATATGAAGCTTTTTTTTTTTTTTTTTTTAAATGATGGAGCCATTTAATTTGAAGGGGTGATTGGTGATTCCCAGTCATGATACTAACTCGGACAGCCCGGAGAGTTCAGGATACCCAGGTGTATAATAGTAATGAGTATTCCATTTACTGGTACTAATGTCCTTAAAGGCTATGCACTGCAGGTCACTAAATCACTTAAAATGTCAGCATTAAAGCTTTTTAGCAGTGATGATGATTTGGTGGAAGGCTGAATATTGCTTGTGTGTGCCTCTGTTAGTGACTTTGTGACATGTATCTTAATAGAATATAATTTTAGTGTATATCATTCTAGAGAGCTCTTCATTGGGCATGAGAAAATCTTCAGGTTAATTAACCTAAGCTTTTTGTTGCTATGGTTACAGAAAGAATAATGCAGCAGTCACAAATATCAGCGCTTCCCATGGGAAAGCAGTGACGCAAATGGCACAATATAAAGTCATATATGTATAGAATTTATGAGGTTGTGCGTAGGGCAAACGCTTGGAGCAGTTTTCCTTCTCTCGGTATAAAGCTAATGATGCCTCCTCACCTGCCCAGTATCCCAGGAGACTGTGATTTCTTCTTACTCCTGACAGCTCTGTCAACAGTGTTCTGTAGAGCGATGAAGTTAGAGGATAGTCTATCCCCCGAAGGAAATTCAAAGATTGTTGCCATAGCGACTGCATCCACCAAGGCTTGTTTAAGGATACTTCTGAAACATTCCTTCTAGATAGGTTAACTATTTCTCTGCTCTGCTAGTCTACCTAGATAGACGGAGATGCATTTACTGGTGGTTGGGAATTGTACATCCCCAGTAAAGATAAAGCTTTTTACCAGACCCCTTGGTTTGGAGTGAAAAGGAGATTGTGGAAAAGCCGCCTGTCAAGGGCTACATAGGTTGCACCAAATGTGGAAGATGAGCCAGTATAGGTAAAGGACCTGTTATCCAGAATGCTCAGGGCCTGTGGTTTTCTGAATAAGGGCTCTTTCCACAATTCAGATAATAAATTAAGGGGCAGATTTACTAAGGGTCGAATTCGAGGGTTAAAAAAACCCATTCGCCCATCAAATTTTATGGGAATAAAAATCTTATAAAAATTTAAATTTTACCGCAGTTCAATTGGTCGAGAGATCGAATAGGAAATATTAGATCGAACAATAAAATCATAAAACCCAATTCTGTAGGTTGAAACTGGCGAACTAGGCAGTCGAATAAAAATTTTAAGGGGAAGTTATCCGGCTGTCGAATATTCAAATAGATTTTTAATCATTTGATTCAATCTAATTTTCAAAATTTGATGGTCGAAGTGGTCTTCAAAAACATTTGAAAATTCTAATTCGGATCTTTTTGAAAATTCAATCGAATTTCGAATCCTTCATGTGAATTTGATAAATTTGCCCCTAAGTCTACTAGAAAATCATGTAAATATTAAATAAACCCAATAGCAGTGGCATAACTATAGATGTAGCTGACCTCACAGTTACATGGGGGGTTGAGGAACAGGGGGGCCTGGACCGTAGGGGTCTGCTAATAAGAAAAAAACATCCTCCCCAGCAGCTTTCTTACCGGCAAGAAAGGGGGACGCAAGTCAGGGCTGGATGTGGGTGGGATCTGGGCAGGACATAGTCTGGATGAAGGTGAGACGTCAGTTGGATTTGAAGCAGGTGGGTGGATGGGGTTTGGAGGGGGGACTGGTGCACCCCAGTTATGCCACGGCCCAATAGGCTGGTTTTGCTTCAAATAAGGATTAATTATATCTTACTTTGGATCAAGTACAAGCTACTGTTTTATTATTACAGAGACAAAAGAAATCATTTTAAAAAATTAGGATTATTTTGATAAAATTGAGTCTATGGGAAACGGCCTTTCTGTAATTCTGAGCTTTCTAGATAAAGGGCTTCCAGATAACGGATCCCATATATGAAATATCTTTTTTTAGGGTAATAAATGAAATGGTAAATGAAATATGTTCAGCCCCTAATATCTCAGTTAAGTAAATCCATAAGAAATATAACATAAAAAGTTACATTGGTTCAGCAGTTTAGAATTTTTAATTTTCTAATTCCGCAAGCCTACAATGTTTAGGAAATAGTCCAAAGATGCTTTTTAAAGTTCACATCACTCCAGGAACATTTACATAAAAAAACCTGCAACCCTAGTGAAGGAATTGGTGTTTGCTAGGGGGTAACAGATGAGGTACTTCCCACCAATGCAGCCAGAAAGCAGTGATTATGCACTGGATGGGAGGAACTCTCCCCTTACTAACCTTCTGGAGACAGTTGGTACACAGAGCCCTTCTAATAAAATCATTGCATGAAACAAAGGGGACATTTAATAAGTTTGACAAGATTTGGGGGGAAGTGGTGTGACTAGGACCCTCTGTCAGGACCGTCATTAAAAATCACAGGGCCCCATACAACAACATTTTTGGGCCCCGTACAACCCCAGATCCCACTCCACACCACAATTAAAACACCAGGCCCCCCTATAAGTTAAAAAAAATTGGTGCCAGGGCCCCACCCCATAAATTTTTTTTTTTTAAAAAACTTTGGGCCCCCTTATAAGTAAAAAAAAATTGGTGCCCCAGAGAATATTTTTTTTAAAAAAACATGGTGCCAGGGCCCCCCTTACAAGTTAAAAAAATTGGGGCCCCAGAGAATATTAAAAAAAAAAA
>CM044445.1:92541407-92598268 GCA_024363595.1 Xenopus borealis | reverse complement strand
AAAAAACATTGGTGCCAGGGCCCCCTTTCAAGTTAAAAAAATTGGGGCCCCAGAGAATATTTTTTTTTAAAAAATAATCGCAGGCAGGTGCCTATAGAGTATTAAATTATACATCGGTGGTCAAGGGATTTTTTTAAAAAATGGTGTTCAGTAGAACTGAACTTGAGGATTCAGGACTTTCGTGACATTGGGTCTTTTCGCCACTTCAGGACTTCAGTTTCTGCCATTTTCGTGACTTTGGGTCTTTTTGCCTCTTTTGGGACTTTTCGGCGCCTACAGGACTTCAGTTTGACTTTTCGGGACGGATGAGGCTTCAGGACTTCAACTTTGTCTACTTTCATGACGTTGTGTCTTTTGCACAACGTCAATTTTGGCTGTTTTCGTGACTTTGGGTCTTTTCGCCGCTTTTGGGACTTCAGCTTGACTGTTCGGCTTTTTGGGACAGATGGGTGGCCCTGTCAAGGGGGCCTGGGATATTTGAAAAAGTGCAGCATAGTTGGGCCCCCCTACAGGCCTGGGCGTGGCGTTGCCGTCTGTACATCTAACCTCTGTAACTTAATGCAACCTGCTTTATACAACTAACATTGTAGTTAGTTGTATATTCTTTATAGTCTGTATATGTCTGACACTAATCCAATGCCACTCTTCCAGACACTGTATTGTATTTGTCTGTGTTATTAAAATCAATAAAATGTACCTTTAAAAAAATCCTGCAATTCATAGCATAGGTTTAATGAAAACATTTTGTATTTGTATTAAAGCAGCCTGGGGTTCAGGACCCATTTGGGTCTCCCCACTAGCCCTGGGGCAAGGTTGTAGCTCTCCAGGTGTTGGTGCTGGGAGTTGTAGTTCAGTAACCTGTGTAGGGAAGCTAGTTGCACTACAACTTTCTATATCCCCTTAGTAGGGACTGCCATACAGCTCTCCCTGCCCATTTAAAATTTGTAAAAGTAACATGGTAATTGGGGTGTGGCCACATTACGCACGGAAAACAAACCTTTATGCAGCCACACTTTCTCCTGTACGTTCCTAACAATTTGCTCTGGGCTGGCAACAAAAATATTTTAATATTTTATGGTTGGGGGTCACCACAACATGAGGAACTGTATTAAAGGGTCGCAGCATTAGGAAGGTTGAGAACCACTGCATTAAAGGATTAGTGATCGTTCTTCAGAAAGTAGATAGGGCCATACTGAAACAAACTCAGCTGTGTATCAGAATTACACCAGTGCAGAATTATTCCTAATGGGATAGTGAACTTTGTATGTGGTAGGCAATGTTAAAAAATCTTGTATAACTATAAAATTGTGTAAATCGGATTGGGCACGATTGTTCAATTTCCCAGCAGTAGGCAACTAGGTTTTGAACTACTTTCCCTTCATTGTAGAAAGCAAAGAGTCGCTTGAGGATTTTCCCCACTGTAATTATATCAATGGAATAAATGTAACCAAGCACTCCTCTAACAGACCCATCAACCCGCTTTGCACCACCAATGGAAAGCCAGCTTGTCCACTGTGCCGAAGTTTAATCAATCTGAAGAACAGCACATTAGCAGGTAATACAGGCAATCAAAGCTCTATTATGGATGGAACAGACAAGACAGGGCAACATGATCCAGGATAACACTGTTTATTACAAAAGGAATACATATATGAGAAGTTCTTCTGGATTGACTTAAATGCACCAAGAATGTCTAATCTATATCTCTACCTGGGTAAGTACTGAGGGAAGGCTGGCATACAGGAGAGCTTCTAAGTAGGGCTAATCCAAATGGACCATTGTATTATATCAAAAGGACTTACCTTTTAATAATGCACAGAAATAAAATAGTAATAGCAGATGGCAGGTTCTAGAATACCAACATACAACGTCATACATGGCATACCTTCAGCCCCTGATTTTTTCCAACCTGTCGTTTCTGTTCTTCATCAGCTTTGTTCCCAATTAGAATTTTCTGAACTCCGTCTGGCGCATACTGGGAAAACAAAAAAAGAAGGAAGGTCGACCTCATAGATTCATAAGAATTGTATTCATGGTTGCTGGAGAATGCCTAAAACAGATTTACACTTTACGAAGATCCACTGGCAATAGCAGCAGCCCTTCAAAGCACAAACACTTTTACATTTAGAAAAGGGACAAGGAGTAAAATGGAAAACGAATCCTTGAAAATAAAATTTTTAGCTACATGCCTGGATCATTGCACTTATCTAGTAACCTACACAATGATTTACCATATTCCAACCTCACCATTCACTTCTACAGCTGGAATTGCTTGGGGCATGGGCTAGTAGAAAACTGAGGTCCATACAATTCCTTTTTTAGGCTCCTCATTCATAAAATACCATGCAGAGGACATAAGGCAAAAAGTTTCTTATACATTTTAGTAGACCTTTAACAGACACATAATTCAATATCTTTTCCTTTTTTTAATGTACTGTTTAGGTTTGCTTTATGAACTGTGGAATAAAAAAGGTTTAAAGTAGATTACATTTATTTAAATTCTAAAATATTAAGCGATTGCATCCCACCTCATCTAATTTTTCTCCACCTTCCACAATACTTTACTCACCCTACCGTCCCTTCTGCAAGGGTTTAATTCCCCTTATGGCACAGCACTTTTAAAGGAGTGAGGATGCTTCCATCTGCTCATCTTTCATTCTTCTATTAAGATTTCCATCAAATCATTCATCTTTGAAGTTTTTCAAGTTTCAAAGCATTTTTCAAAGTGCCCAAAACAACTATGAACATGGCTTTATAACAACAAACTGGCGGGAACCCAACAGCTGCAGCATTATCACATGATCAGAGTCATTAGTAATCCCCACTTAAGTTGTTTTACTTAGACATACATACATTCAATATGTGTAAATAATCATGCACTAAACTGCTCATCATCGTACTTAACAGAAACACAAATTAAAAACATTATTACATATGAGAAATGATGAAACATATATCTGTCAGTAATTTACTGTTTAGCCATTAACTGTTTAACTGTTGAGCTGTTCAAGAAGATACTGATTCTAACTATGTCGCTCATGTACCATTTAGTTACAATGTTGCAATAAAAGGAATAGATTCAGTTACTTATGTTGATAAAATGTGAATCATTGAGTCAACACATCGGTATGTATCTCCCCTTACTTTTTTGGATTATTAAATATTGTGGTATAAGGCCTTCCAAATGGATTACCCCTATTAAATCAACGTGCCCACTGTAAAACCCAAAGTCACTCTCAGTGTCAGTGTTCATCCTCAAGGACACTGCAAGTCCTCCGCTGCATTCCCTGTAGGAATCCACGGTCAAATACGCTGTAGAACACTCACCACCGCCGCCTGGGAACTCCGATTGATTAGAGGAATGGCCGCTCAGCCCTCTCTGCTAGCACATTCTTTCATGTACTGGGTCTGTCGGAGGTGATCATTAAGGGCTAGGCCACGCCTGGCGACTAATTGCCTCTTCTCTGGGGTGACTAATCTCCCTGAATTGCTTGCCCATGTCTTGCGCCCGCTAACCAGGGGCGAAGTCCCTCCTGGTAACAAAGAACCAAATTTCCAGATTTCAACCCAGAAATCAGCTCTTCTAGTGCAGAGAGCGCACTTGCACGCTTTGCACTAGCACCAAGGACCCCCCTACCCCTGTCCGGCGATGAAAAAGTGAGCGCAATGGGGAACGGGGGGGTGCGGCATATTGATGGCCGCCCCAGGTGGCGATATTGTCTGGATCGCCTCTGGCGCTAAATGTAAAGTTGCCTGTGCCTATTCACACGTGGCAATGCATTTTTCTAAGTCGCTTGAAATTGCAGTTTCAAGCGCCTTAGAAGAAAGCATCGCCGCGTGTGAATAGACGCAGGCAACTTTACAGTTAGCGAGTGCAAGACATGGGCAAGCAATTCAGGGAGATTAGTCGCTCCAAAGAAAAAGCAATTAGTCGCCAGGTGAGTAATCTCCCAGGTGACTAATCTTCCTGTGTGGTCTAGCCCCTAGGTTAAGCACTAGCTCCATTTTTGCACTCCAATGCAAAGTATGTCTGCCCCGAGGGATCGCTCCTTCCACATTTTACTGATCGTATTAAATTCAAATATAACCTGTCCATTTTACAAGTTGGAATTTTCTTTTCTATATGTTAAATCTTCCAGATTCACCTTTTCCCATTACTATACTCTTATGCATATATATGTGTCTCATATTTAAAATGTATGCTTTTGCTTCAAACAAAGAACAGCAGTCAAAAAGCAGTCATTAAAAACACATGGATGTTATGGAACTTGTTATCCGGAATGCTTGGGGCCTGAGTTTTTTTGTATCTCTAACTTGGGTCTTCGTGCCTTAAATCTACTAAAAATTATTTAAACATTAAATAAACCCAATAGGATTGCTTTTCCACCAATAAGGATTAATTATATATTAGTTGGGATCAAGACCAAGCTACTGTTTTATTACAGAGAAAAAATAAAGAGGTTTTAAAATTATGAATTATTTAATTATAATAGATTCAAAGGGGTAAATTTATCAAAGAGTGAAGTTAAGTTCCGCCACTAGAGGGAAATTCCGCCGCTCTCCATTAATTTCTATGGGCGTATTTATCAAAGGGTGAACTTTCACTTCACCCATTGATAAATAGGCTTTTCAAAATCCCATAGAAATGAATGGAGAGCGGCGGAATTTCCCTCTAGTGGCGGAACTTCACTCTTTGATAAATTTACCCCTAAGGGAGGTGACCTAGCAGTAATTCAGAACATTCTGGATTACGGGTTTCCTGATAACGTATCCTAAACCCATATCCTGGTAATGAATAGCTCCTGTTAGTAGATGGCTGCATAAAGCAAATAGTTCATAAAACCTAATCAGACATGATGGAAATATTCATTAAGGGGCAAATTTACTAAAATTCACCAAAAATCCTACGAATTTATTTGAAATTCGATAAGCATTAGACTATTGAATGCTTATCGAATTGTTTTAGGCTATCATTTTGCTCAATATTCGATTTCTTGATGAATTCGTACCATCTGATACTGATCGTTCGATTTCACGAAAAAATCGTGAAATTTCCTTCGAGTCTCGGAAAAATTAGTACGATTCGAACGATCGAAGCGTTCAATCGTACGAATGGTATTCTAGCAGGACTTGCCAAAAGAAACCAATGGGGGGGTTCCCATAGGCTCCTATTTGTATTCGGTAGGTTCAATCTGGCGAAGTAGGCATTCAAAGGATTTTAAAATTTCCTTCGATCATCGAATTATCAAATTATCGAATATCCGATCATTTGATCTATTTGATAATTCGGTATTCGATGATCGAAAAGGGCACATTTGTATATTGAATATCCGGCAAAAAAAACGTACGATTGTAATTCGATCGTGAATTTTGGAAATTTTGTACCTTAGTGTTGGGTCACCTACTCTGGAGTTGCTTCTGGAGAGGATCATCAGGGGTCCCCAACCTTTTTGCTCGTGAGCAACATTTAAATTTAAAAAAGAGTTGGAGAGCAACACAAGCATGAAAAAGTCCATGTGGATGTCAAATAAGAGCTCTGATTGGCTTTTTGGTAGCCCCTATATGGACTGGCAGTCTACAGGAGAGAATGTTTGGCAGGACATCTGTTTTTTATGCAGCCAAAACTTGCCTCTAAGCCATTAATTAAAAAATCAGCACCTGCTTTGAGGCCACTGAGAGCAACATCCAAGGGGTTGCTCGCGAGCTACTGGTTGGGGTTCTCTGATCTGCAGTGATCCCCAACCAGTGGCTCATAAGCAACATGTTGATCACCAGCAACTTGAATGTTGCTCTCAGTGGCCTCAAAGCAGGGGCTTATTCCAGGTTTGGATTTGAGTTTTGGTTATATAAGCCCAGATATACTGCCAAACAGAGTCTCATGTAGGCTGCCAGTTCATATAGGAGCTGCAAAATAGCAAATAACAGCCCATATCTGGCACCCCAGTAAACTTTGCCCATGCTTCTGTTGCTCCCCAACCAGGTACGGACTGAGAATTAAAATAGACCCTGGCATTTCAGGTACACAGAGGCCCAAGCAGCCCACACAGAGGCCCAAACAGCCCCACCAGCCCACTAAATACTGACTTTCTATGGCACCTTATAGCAGCCCCTCTGGCATTTGCCAGAAACCACAGATTGCCAGTCCAGGCCTGTCCCCAACTCATTTAAATTGGAATGTTGTTCACAGGTTAAAAAAGGTTGGGGACCCCTGATCTACACAATGACCATAAATTAGTACCACTCTGTTATGCAAAGGCATGAGATTCTCTCTGGCAAATAGCACAGGGTCTATTTTATATGCAGTTTAAATAAATCAAAGGCATTTCGGTCTCCTCTGAGACCTTCTTCTCAGTGTGCAGCCTGTGTGTTTACAATACGTCAACTGAAATATTGTAACCGTCTCTAAATGACAGTTTATACCTCACAATGAATGAAAAATATAAACCAGAGTAGCAAGTTAGACATATATTATTCACATTGCACTTGCTCATTGCATAGCGGACATATATACCTAATGAATCATATAAAGCTTATGAAGGCAAGCCATAAAGAATGTTTGGCGACAGTTCAAAATAATTAAGTAAGCAAAAGTAAAATTATTCAAGTCCTCATTCTTTGTTCATTATGAATGTATATCTTTAAGGTCACGGGCATCTCTGTATTTGTCTCCTTCCTACGCTGTGACGCACACACATATATTATACACACACACAATATTTTTAAAAAAAAAGTTTTACTTACCTCATCTACATCACTTGCCCATTTCATTATATGCTGATAGGAACGTTCACTTGTTATATCATAGACTAGGAATATACCCTTCAAAGCAGAAAACATTTGATCATAAAAAAAAAATTTTGAGCATTAGGAAATTTTACATGAACACACACAAATTTACATATGAAATATTTAATCCTTTGCTCAACAGTTATAGCTTTGTTGAGCTCGCTAGCTTAAAACACTGATAATGGAGCAGCAGAAGAAATGGATTAGTGATAAAACTGGCTTTTTACAAAGAGCTACTTTGTGAAAAATGTTTTGATGTATAAAAAGGTCTGCCATAAACAGTGATATTTAAGGGTGCAACATCTTCTAAGTTGTACTGGCAACAATGTGCTATGACCAGGGGCACCCAGACTTCAGCATTGTGAGTTCCACTTTTATAAATATTATTGCATCACATTATACTACCCCAATGATTATGTAAACTGCCATGGAAAATACAAGTAATGGAAAGTACCCAGAGGAGTGATCTAATGGAATGGCTTGTGGATAATGGGCTTCTATGATCTATAGTTCACCACTTACATCCCTAAAACTGTCCATTGACATCACCAGCAGTGCATGGGTTCTCAATAATCGTTAGAGATGCACCAAATCCACCTTTTTTGATTCGGCCGAACCCCCCACTCCTTCCCGAAAGATTTGGCTGAATACCGAACCGGATCCAAACCCTAATTTCCATATGCAAATTCAGGATGGGAAGGGGAAAACACTTTTTACTTCCTTGTTTTGTGCCATAAAGTCACGTGATTTCCCTCTGTGGCCCTACTTTGCATATGCTAATTAGGATGCGGATTCAGTTCGGCCAGGCAGAAGGATTCGGACGATTCTGAATCCTGCTGAAAAAGGCTGAATCCTGAACCGAATCCTGGATTTGGTGCATCCCTAATAATCATAGAACACAAGAGCTGCATTAGAAGAGGATGGGCTGTTGTGCAAGATTCATCTTTGTTACTAATTAATTCCTTGTACTGCTGTAAACTAATCCAGTAAAATAATATCATGCCTTGCTCATTTTGCCCAGCCCATAGATACAGCTGAGATTATTCCTTGTTCTGTGTGCTCTACATCCACTTGGATATATCTGTCACATGGGGTTGAAAATACAAAGGGTGGAAAATCTGGTAAAATCTATCTAGAGGGCAGATTTACTATTGGTCAAATTTCAAATTGAAAAAAATTCAAATTCGACCATGGGAATAGTTAGGGAATTAAAATCCTTGGAATTCGAAGGATTTTACCGCAATTCGATTGGTCAAACGATTGAATTATAAAAATTCGATCGGACCATTAGATTGAATTTTTATAATTCGATCAAAATTCGGCAAAGACATTTTGGTAGGTTGAAACGGGCAAACTAGGCAGACGAGTAAAGATTTAAAGGGGAAGTAATTCGATAGTCGAATATTCGAATAGATTTTTAATCGAATTATTCTAATCATTCAATTCGATCGAATTTACAGAATTCCCTAGTCGAGGTCCCCAAATTTGCATATTCGAAATTCAAATGTTTTTGTAAATTCAATCTAATTTCGAGTCATTCATGTGAATAGATGTGAATTTAGTAAATCTGCCCCCTAGGTGTTTATGTTTGTAGCTGGTTTTACTGAAATACATGTAGCTAGCCACCCTGTCTTATTTAGCAGTAGATAAAAGGAAATAACTAAAAGAAGTGTTGTTGTACCCAGTTGATGGTTCATGGATCCTTTGCACAGCTAGGATTTTCCTGGGGAAATTCAATGTCAACAAAATATCCACGGCTGAGGCCATTGCTACTCATCATTGTCATTAAAAAGCTTGAGGCTCATGGCAAAATGGTGAAATTATCGGGTGGAAGATGACGTACAGTGGCACAATGCTAATGAGACATCGGTAACCCTTGCAGAGACCTATCTTGCTCTTTAATTCAGAAGATGTTTTTTCCATTATTACCATATACCCATTCTGTTTTAATGTGGCATTTTAGATGAAGAAAGCAAGCAAGTTAGCGCCACAAAAGCGTGCCTACCTGTGCTCTTCTATAGTACTGTTTGGTAATTGTCTGGTATCTCTCTTGACCAGCTGTGTCCCTGCAAAAAATAGAATGTTAGATGACTACAAGATCTAGCAATAAAGTAATCAAGTGTAGCTATTGATTTAACATCACCCCACTGATGTTCAAGCAAGCAACATGTTTATAATTACATGAGCTATTTCAAGTCTGACCAAGATGTTTTTTTTTTTCGATCACAATGTGATGATTCAGAAAGTGTAATACTAAGCTGTTTGGCTTTAGATGGTATCTGCCTTTGCACAAGAACTGGATGAGCTTGAAAGATTGATACGTTTTTTTTATTCATCTCATCGGTGTCTAGACAGAAGCTTGACAGGAAATTAGATCTTTGTGCCATGTAAGTGCATTTTCTACACACACTGGGTATTCACAATGAGGCCTCAATAGATTGAAACTGTATTAAAAAAAAACAACAGTTGGGTTAGATGATCAGCAGATTGGTTAAGCAGCAACACAGAATACTAAAATAACAAATTAATCAGTTGCTGAACAGCCTGGCAGATGGATCTCACCCATAAAAAAACATGTTGTGCAAATATGCAGTGAGCATGAAATGAAATGTTACAGAAGTAGCACATAAGGAAGGATTAAAAAAACTGGATGGTTTGAAGTTTCAGAGCATAAATTAAAAAAACACATTGATATTAACCCCAAAATGTGCAAGTTTATTGATATGGAACAGTGGAAGTAGCATGAAACTCCAAAAACATCCATATTGAAGTGCATAAGGACCTAAACTATTGCAAAAGAGAGCCCTAATAGATCTAAGCATTGCTACTTACTCACTATACATGCATCATCAGCTTCTTAATGGGAATGTCAACCCAAAAATACATTTTGCCTAATAAAATAAAACCGAATTCTAAGCAACTTTGCAATACATATTCATTACAAATTTTCTGTGTTTTTTTTTACGTTATTTATATATGTATTGTTATTGAAAACGGTATTTGTCTGCCCCTTTCTATTTTCTCCAGACCGACGGCCCGAAGCCCAATGCCCTCATTGTAATCCGATCCGATCGTTTGATATAGCCGATGTCGCCAAACGAGAGGATCTTTATGTTTACGGCCAGCTTAAGACTTTTGCAACATTGTTTAAAAGTAACAACCAGAGGTTAAGCAAATGCTGCTTTCAATAGCAATTGCTTTCTCCAATAAACCAAAAGCACTAAAATGTAAATAAATATTACTGGAAAGGTGCTTACAGTTATGTTTACTTTAATTAGGCAAATTTGTATTTTGGTGTTGACTTGCCCTTTAATTTCTCCACAGCTAGAAAGAAATCTTTAGACCAATGGGGGTTTTATTAGGTCAGAATAAAGATTGGACATTCGCGCGATTCACCACCGGCGAATAAATTCGCAAAACGCCTGGAAAAATTTGCTGGCTTCTCGTTTTGGATATGGGCATTTGTTTTTGGACGCTGGCATCCGTTTTTTCGACGCGGGCATCCGTTTTTTTGACGCGGCCATCCAAAAATGGACACCCGCATCCAAAACAAGTCACCGGCGGTGTTTTGCAAATTGTTCAACGTTTCTCGAATTTCTCATGATTATTTGTGAAAAATTCAGCCCCAGATTTGCCCATTACTATTCACAAGGAAACTACAGGCGACCACATTCTTGCCAGCAGGAAGGCATTTGGGGAGATTAGTCGTCTGCAGTAAAGATTTGTCATTTGTCTCCCCATGTGCCACCACCCTTAAAAACTACATAACACAAAAACCACAAATAATAAAAAATTAAAACCAACTGCAAATTGTCTCAGAACATCACTCACTCTTATTCAGCAGCTCTCCAGTTCAGAATTACAGCAATCTGGTTGCTAGGCACCCTAGGCAAGGGTTCAAATCAGCACACCCCACCGTCCAGGCCCAGCCATATCCACCATTTATACTGCAGGCCCCAAGCCCACGCCCCCACCTGTACCTTTGCTTGCTGTGCCCTACCCAAGACCCCATGATCTCTACCTGTGCCACTGCCAGGCCAGCAGCCATAAATGGGCCCGGGCCCAAGCCCATACATATCCATTAATGCTGCAGTCTGCAGGTCCCAAGTCCACGCCTTCACCATACCTGTGGCCAAAAGTCCAGCAGGAAAGAGCAGACAGGTCTCTTCAGCAAGATGCGTTACTGCTCCCCTCTAGCATGCACAGCAGGTCCTCTCGACCCAACCGATCTGATTCTGACCGACATCTCGTGCTGGCCCTGCAGCCTACTACACATGTGCGTCAGAGCGTCAACACACCAGGATGGAACTGAAAGGCACCAAGTCACCCTCCAGGGTGGGGGTGCCCGTTCTGATACACTAGTCTTAATCAAACCCCAGAGGGGGTTTAGGCATGCAAATTTTATAAATTATAATGATTTTAAGAAAGGCCAACAAACCAAGTGAACTGAAAAATAAAAATTAAAAAAATGAGAAAAAAAAATTCCCCTGAGAAGTGCGCCCCCCCCCCACCAGAGATTGCACCATAGGAGGTTGCCTACCCCTTGGCCCGGCCCTGTCTAGGGTCCTAGCAACCATGCATTGATTTGAATAAGAGACTGGGATATGAATACGACAGGGCCTGAATAGAAAGACGAGTAATAAAAAGTAGCAATAACAATTACGGGGTTATGTAATAAAAGACATTAAGTTTGCCCAAGGGCAGTAACCTATAGCAACCAATCAGCAGGTAGCATTCACTAGTCACATGTTTAAATGCAAGTATCTTATTGGTTGCCATGTGTTACTGCCCCTGGGCAAACTTAGTGCTTTATATTACATATAGGGGTAAATGTGTAGCCTTACAGATCGTTTTTTAAATTGTTGGAGAGAGTCAGAAATAATTTAAAAAAATATTAAAATGTAATATTGAAGACATCATGCAAGGGAAATCATCCAAGAAAGAGGTGAGGCCCCAGTTTCAACTTTAAAGCAAGTCTTATCAGATGCACCAACCAAGCAACTGTGTTTCTGGAGTGCTATCAACTATTTTAAATGCAGAAGATGCACAAAACATGTTCCTCAAACAAGTTCATATTTGGCAGACTCAGCCAGATTCATAAAGCTCCAATCAAATTGTTGCCTTATTTTATAGTACACAAACATCCCATACTCAGGGTCAGACTGGGCTGGTGGAACGCCCCCGATTAGCTGCGTCACTGTGTTTGTGCATGCGTGTTGCTTAATGCTGGGCACACAGCAGGGGAGAGGGTCAGGAGGAGGCCCTGTGACTGCGAGGAGGGGCCCCAATGCTCTAGTACGACCCTGCCCATA
Source organism: Xenopus borealis (assembly GCA_024363595.1). Classification (NCBI taxonomy): domain Eukaryota; kingdom Metazoa; phylum Chordata; class Amphibia; order Anura; family Pipidae; genus Xenopus; species Xenopus borealis. The sequence continues at coordinate 92,586,170 of CM044445.1, read as the reverse complement.
CTGGACACAGAAAATTGATTGGAAGAGGTATAAATGGGGAATTCCATAACAGGGAATTGAGTGGACATGGGCAAAATACCCTTTTTTCCTGAGGGGTATTTGGATCTCAACTGTCTGTTTGGTTTCAGCTTTGTGAATACCGAACAATAATCTGGCCAATAACCACCTCTGATGTCAAAACCACACCCACACAAAGCACAAACACCCCCCCCCCCCTCCAAATGTCATAACCACACCACATCACGCAACGCCTCCTACCCAAGAAGTATCTTGTAGGACAATACCTCCAATTGAAAAAAGTTTCTAACATATTGCATGTTGCTTTTAGCATGTCCCTTTCCCTAGACAAAAGTGGAGCATTTTCCAGGTTTTACAACCCCACTGAAAAATATAAGATTTACTTACCAGATTTGTATTCGTACTTTGATCCCATCAACCTCTATTGTCTTCATTTTGAAATCAACTCCTGAAATTAAAGATTAAAAATTGACTTTGTGATTGGTATGGTAAACATTATGCAGAATTATTGAGTTTTCTGTACAGGTAGGGGACCTTTTATCCAGAATGCTTGGGACCTGGGTATTTCCAGATAATGGATTTTTCCATAATTTGGATTTTCATTCTTTAAGACTACTAGAAAATCATGTGACCATTAACTTAACCCAGTAGGCTGGTTTTGCTTCCAATAAGAATTAATAATATCTTAGTTGGGATCAAGTACAAGCTACTGTTTTATTATTACAGAGAAAAAGGAAATCATTTTTCAAAAATCTGGGTAAAATGTAGTCTATAGAATATGGCCTTTCCCTAATTTGGAGCATGCCCATACCGGTATACTACATCCGTTCTCTCTGACGTTGATTATGAATCAGTTTTACTAAAAGACGCAGCAAAGTAGTAAGTAGAAACAATCTCTTATCTTCAAGAAAGGTCAGGAGATAGCATGTTAATGGATGAGATCTTCCATGAGAACAGATAAAAACAGGAGTGCACACAGAGGAATTTTACAAAGGTCAACAATGCTCAAATGCATGTCATATTTAAACAATGGAAACACTACAAAGTCGTAGATTTCCAGCTAAGCAGTGTATATTGATTACTAACTCATAACAATAGAAGACTCATCAAGACCCACTGTAGGCAAATGCTTTATGGAGAAAAGTTTAATTAGATCTAAATTGTCACATAGGCTAGCCTAAGCTATAGCCTAGGGGCCCATAGGGATCAGAGGCCCATGGGTTTTTTTGGGAGAAAATTAAGGCAAGGCAGGTGCATGTCTATATGGGGCAGATTTATTAAGGGTAGAATTCAAGAATTAAAAAAACCCTCGAATTCGACCATGGGAATAGCATGGGAATTAAAATCCTTTGAATTTGAAGGATTTTACTGCTATTTGGTCGAACGATCGAATGGTGAAAATTTTGAACGATTTTAACCATTCGATCAAAATTTTTACTCGATCAAAATTTTTATTCGATCTAAATTCACTAAAACCACTTCGGTAGATTGAATCTGGCGAACTATTCAGTCGAATAAAAATTTAAAGGAGAAGTAGTCGAATAGTCGAATATTAGAATAGATTTTTATTCGAATTATTCGATTCGATCGAATTTTCTAAATTCACTGGTCGAAGTGGTCTTCAAAAACATTCGAAAATTCAAATCTTTTTGAAAATTCGATCGAATTTCAAATCCTTCATGTGAATTTGATAAATCTGCCCCTATGTGTATGCAATCTCTCTAAATCCAGGCTGTCTTAGTTGAAATTGGCAAACACCAGTGACGTCACTTGTGTGCGCGGAAGCAGACACAACTTTGAAGAGTTGACCTCAAGTTCTTGTATCTCTAAACGTCTGGAAGTGGGAGTACCCTATAAGGGAGCTCTGTGGAATGTGTAGCCTAGGGGCCTCTCATGTCATTAATCCGCCACTGGCTGGAAGGTTCTGCTCTCAGGGATTTAATATTTGCCAAAGTGAGACAAACTGACCATATACAAAACATAATGAATGTGTTAGAGAATAATTATTGGCAAACCATGAAGGCTAAAGTACATCTGCAAGTGCAGCTACAGTTTCAGCACTTTCCCGCGGTCAGTTTCTCATAACATCACTTTCATTAAATGTACTTGTGTCAATATGCACTCCTTGCTAGGCGCCACTCAGTCCTTCCTGCCTTCCATTCTGAATTGAACACTGCTGCTCCTATTGAACTTAGGGTTGCCTCCAGTCCAGTTTTCAAGACAGTCAAGGTCAAAACTTGTCTGCCGGTTTTTAAAATTAGGAAAAGTGCGCAGGCTTCCCTGAGATTGATGTGGCAATCGGCCAATCTTTGACCGCCACTTCATAGCTTCACCTGCTGGTGTCACAGACCTGCTCCCCTACCAGGAGTTAGCAGCAGCGAAAGGTGGCAACAGACCAGGCAGTAGCTCCTGGGTTCACCCAGTGCCTCGTGTCAATAGCCACAGTTCAGTTGTACTAAAAGGGTGCACAGGTCACTATCATGCAGACTACTAGAAGTGATGCCATGTAGACTGATTTTGTGAGAAAGGTGTGCTAAATTTGTCAAATAGGAAACAATTGCGGTAGAACCTTTGTGACTGCAACAAAGCCAGAATTCTGGGGAAAAATATGCATTGTGGAGGATAAAAACATGGCAATTGTGCTCAGAACTGCCCTTTGCTCACTGGACTTGCGAGCATACATGTGCCCTACTAATCACTCTTTTGTATGACAGCAGCATTTTTAGCCAGATCAGAAACACTTCCCTTATACTTCTTTCAGGCTTCAAGTGCTCCCACAACCCTTATTTATTAAACAGAAACCCATCATATTAAAAGAGCCAAAGCTCAAGAGATGGGAGTCAGGAAGAGACCAGGAGAACATATAATCACATCTGAAATCATCACATAAAGGCAATGGCATGTACTTGACAATTTATTTATTTTCTCCTTTTTTAAATTATCTTGGAAGAAATCAACTGTAATTGTTACAAGCTCAACCATTATAGTGTAATTTCATGGAGTTTAACACTGCTGCAGTTGTCTTTGTATGCCCCCATGACATAAGCCATGCTATTTCCACTATTACTTCAGCTGATTTATTGTATAACTATCACTGGATTGATTTTTCCTAGAAGAAAATAAGACTTAATAATACAATAGTCTCTGTATCCTTATGTGCATTGGACATATCAAGTGTATAGTATTGCAGGATTTGAGAATGTGCTTTAATTGTGGTGGCAGAAATCAAAGTTAATGGATGCCAAAGCAATATTTTTAGGGCTCTATGTATCTCCTTTGCAAACAAATATTGAACCTGCACAGGACTGGACTGAGAATCAAAATAGGCCCTGGCATTTCAGGTACACAGAGGCCCAATCAGCCCACATAGAGGCCCAAACAGTCCCCACCAGCCCACTAAATACTGACTTTCTATGGCACCTTATAGCAGCCCATCTGGCATTTGCCGTAACCCACAGATTGCCAGTCCAGGCCTGAACCTGCATATCAGTCATAGCCCACAGGGTCTGATGCACTTGATCTTACACCCCTCTCAAGGTCTTCAGCAGCTAATTGAAGGAGAAAGCAGCAAGGTTCAATAACACCTTTTATGAGGACAGAGAAAAAAGGGAGTTACTGGTGGCAGACATAGAAACATCTTTCCACAGCACAGAAAAACAAGGAATTTCTCTTACAGCCAAGCAGGTGACTCTGCTTTCAAGGCCATATACTAGTGACCAAGGTTAGCTTGTGAACAGAATCCATCCAAGTCATGGTGGCTCACAGGGAATCTGCATAAACAGAATTTTATTTGCTTTCAGAAATGAACAGTAATAAGAGTTGAGGGTGTAGGCATCAAAGGAAACATAAGCAGTGTCGGACTGGCCCACCAGGATACCAGAAAAAGTCCCGGTGGGCCCAGATGTCAGTGGGCCCTCATGCTGCTAATTTGGCCAAGTTCATGGCGATTCCCTATTTCTAGAGGCTAAATAGATGTAATAATAGATTAGAGTATGTAAAGAAAATACACTAGGAGAATAGAGGATGAATGAGTAGAGTAAGAATAATAGTACTGAGAGTGGGCCACTGGTCTAAAATTATTTGGTGGGCCCCTAGTGTAAGGTTTTTGGGTGGGCCCCTGATGTCCCAGTCCGACACTGTAAGTGTGTAATATAGAGGTTATTGTGCTTGATCATCTACTGCTGGGACTTCTGAATGTTTTCCCTTGAACATCAACTCTATAGAATAAATGTTTTCCCTTGAACAGCAACTCTCTAGAATAAATGTTTTGCCCCTTCTATTGCTGGGACTTCTGAATGTTTTCCCTTGAACAGTTACTCAATAGAATAAATGTTTTGCCCCTCCAGTGATCTAGTTTTCATGCTAGGCTCCCTTCCATTGCAACATGCTAGCTGGCTGCCGGCCATGACCATTGCAACACTGGCTGGCGAGGCTGCTGTGCATAAGAACATAACCACTCCTATGCACTTAGAGAAAGACACAGACAAAGAATAACCATAGTCTGGGGTGATTTTCCTGTAAGGGATGACAGTTAGCCGACAGTTTCAGACGGCCAATAGATTTCCATCTGTTTGGTCTGCAGACTAATGAAGTCAGTGGAGGTGAAACACAGCTGATAATTAAAGGATGTCAGCAGTTCAACAAATGTGACAGCTCCAAAAATGGAACCTTTGGAGAACTTGTCAGAAGAAGTGAGAACTAAACCCTCATGTTTGCCCATTCTCTAAGGAGTTACAGGAGAACATACTGTCCATTATGTGAAGAAAGCTTTTTAACAAATACGCCTTTCAATGTGATTTCCTTTTTACATCATTGTGAGAATCATCACTGTTCAAATTGTAATTCCAGCTGTGCTGCCCTCCCTTGTATCAGAATGCCCATTGTCACACAGCATTATCAACATTCTTCTTTACTTAGTACAGGACCTGTGTAATAAATGCCAAGCATATTTATTTCTTAAAACTAGTCATACAATTGCAATTGTATGACTAGTTTTGCAACACGTTTCTTTATCTGACCTGCGGATTTGGCGCTGTTGTTAAAATTACTCAGCTCATCTTTTTCTCTTTTCTCCATATTTATTTCTTGGCATCATTTCTGCAGTGCTGTAGATGTGTAACCAAATGGTGCAACTGACATAAACTGGCACAGCAGGGTCCAGGGGCGTAACTACCAGGGGTGCAAAGGGTGCAGTTGCACCAGGGCCCCCACCCCCTTGGGACCCAGCGGAGCCACAAATATGGTTATGGCAGGCGGTTATCTAGGGGGAGATTTTACAGCACACATACCATCAACACTCCAGCATGGGATTTATAGAGGTAAGGGCCCCACAGGGGGGCCCAGTTGCCTATCCTGTACCATGGCCCACCAGGGAGTAGTTACGCCACTGGCAGGGTCTATTGGTAACTGAACACAATGCCAGTAAGGGTTTCCGGCAATTGCACAACCACACACAGTACACAGTCACAGCATGGTTTCACCAGCATGAACAATAGCACATACATGCAGGCCCGGATTTGTGGAAAGGCCACCAAGTCCTAGGGTGCAGTATTTTAGGGGATGGCATGAAGCCCAACCACACCCACATTGTTTCAGAAACACTGGGGAGATATGATAGCTTTATCATTTTCCCGTGCGTCAATCCCCATTGCTCTGGTCCTGATGATGAAAATTTTAGCAAATAAAAGGGTGGGGACAGGGGCAACGAATGAGAACGAGCCTAGGGGCACCCGCTATGTAAATCCAGCCCTGCATACATGGTCAAAGGAGGGACTCCCAGCATTTACAAGGTGTATTTAAGCAGAATGAAGCTATACTAAGAAAACACATAACTTCTGCCAGGCAGAGGACATTCCCACTGTGGAGTCCAAATGGCAGATGCTTGATAGTGAGAAATAGACTGCAATGAGTTTGGTGAAATTTGTTGCCATTTTGCCAATCGCTGAAATGAAATGGGTCAGATTCACCTATGACTAAGCAGGAAGCAACTCAAGAAACAGTGGCCCAAAAGTGCCCTATATAGGCAGAAAAAAATGAAGGTTTAGGGAGGCTTTGCTGCCTTAAGTATACATTTATATACTATGCCATCTGCTGGTAAATATTTTGCAAGGCAAGACTACCTTTCCTGACCAACTGATATGACATGTAAGGAAGGAAACATGACCTTGTATCTGATAATATCCTGCTTAGCTAAACTGACAAGGGTATTAGCAATGGCATAAAACATTTTACTTCTTATTTTACTTAAAATGTATTTCTTGAGCTCAACAGGACACACATGTTAATTTATTGAACAATGCGTCTCTTATCTGCTGTATAAAAGACAGAAGCCACTTCTGGAAATAACACCACTTCGACAGCAGCTGCCAATGTCTGCATTCTCTGGCTATTAGACAGTGGATAAGTAACTTTTTTCAGACAGAAACTATTTAGTTCAGAGAGGACCAGAGTGGCTATATAATGGACATAGTTAATATTTTACCTTGCCTTATATGCTTGCCCTAAATAGATAGAATGAGCTCTGTATAAACAGGCTCCCCATTTTCCATGGCTTTTTCAGGCTTTCAGATAAGGATGCGATTAATATACAGAGGGTTTATCCGTGGACTGATAATTTATTTAACCATTTCCTCCTCTTCCCTCATTTTTGTATTTTTCACACCCTACCTTAGTCCTAGGTTTTTTTTTTATACTGAACAATTCTTTTAAGATAAATATTAAACTTTATTTACACCAACAAAGAATGTATTAATATGTGTGGTTAGGGAATGAGGATAGACACATTCTATTAGTGCATCTGACAGCAGGGAACAGAAAGGGAGTATTGGGGAAAAAAAGCAAATGATTTCCCATAGAGCTGATTTCCTTTGATTTGTAAGTGCTGAAATATTCATGAATTTCACTTTTAAAAATGAAGCTAAAAATAGATAAAATAGAGACGGCAAAGAAATTAAATTAGCCACAAGAAATGGAAAAACTGAAGGGGCGGGTAGTGAAACATGTGAAAGACTGAAACACGTGAATACAGAAGAATGGGGTAACTGAGGGCCCTGCTTATTAATGGACAGAAAATCCGTTGAAATTGGGAAATTCCTGACAGTTTTCTATCTTCTACTCCTATAAAGCATTTGTAGCACATTTCCCATTTATATTCTTCTTCCTTCCTATGGAATGCTGGAGCACTTCTTTTGGGGAATATTGCCCTTAAAGGACAAGGAAAGTCTAGAATATAATAATGCTAGAAATGTTGTATTTTGTATACTAAACATAAACATGAACTTACTGCACCACAAGCCTAATCAAACAAATGATTTATGCTTTCAAAGTTGGCCACAGGGGGCTGTCATCTTATAACTTTGTTACAAGACTTTGTTGGGGACTGTCTGACAATTCCTATCCACAGCAGTAAATAAAGGGAGAATTTCACTGCACACAGTCAGGTTTCTTATAAAAACGGTACACATTTTTTAATTAAAGTATATTGGAGATAGATTTCTTTTTCATTAAAGAAAGTAAAAATAGGATTTTATTTCTTTGCCTTTCCTTGCCCTTTAATACTGTCAAATTCGTTGAAATGGTATATGAGAAACAAGGAACATTTTACTATTTCAATGAAATTCCCACCATTTCCAAAACAGGCTAAAATGTGATTTTCAGGCTTCAGCCTTTCCAAATCACAAATGCCTTCCAAGACATTAGCTATTGAAATATGTCCATTTACAGATGGCTTTAATGGAAATGGTTTATAAAAAGAGAGATGTCAGGTGTGAGAGGGCCAAGAATAAAGATATGATGTAGGTTGGAAATGACAAACTGCTGAAAGAGAAAATAGGGAGTAGGGAGAGTGATGGGCATTATAAAGGAAAAAGGAGCAGTTCCAATGGAAAGACAAAAGATAGAGTAGATAAGGACTATACAGTATGTAATAACAATTTGATGTGAAGAACATGTAGAAGTATAGAACTCATTGCTCACTGGTAGGAGATATACAGGAAATAACACTGGCAGCAGATGCCTGCTTCCATACTAAAAGACGCATGCTTCCATGACCCCCAAATAGCAGCTAACATGCAAATTATAGTCCTGCTGCAGGTCGGGTACCCACGCAGTGGTGTAACTACTCGCTGGTGGGCCCTGGTGCAGGATTGACACCCGGGCCCCCCTATCGGCTCTTCCCCTATGAATTGCAGATTGGAGTTATCCTAGACTCTCTGGCGGGCCCCGAGAAGGAGGGAGCCCTGGTGCAATTGCAGCCCCTGCTCCCCTGGTAGTTACGCCACTGTACCCGCGGGTTACCCGTTAATACCTGCGGTACCCTCTAGGTTGAGGGTAGAAGTTCTGGGTATAGACGCAGGACAGCAGTTCTGTGGGTTTGTGGGTCTTCTCAATAGCTAATTTTTTCTGATCACGCCTACTTCCGATAATGTCACTTCCAGTTACAATGACAGCACTTCCTGATTCTAGATGGTCAGCAGGTCCAGGGTCGGGGTTGCGGATAAGAATTAGTTGCAGATTGCAGGTACGGGTTGCAAAAAATAGACCCGCGCAAGACTCTAATGCAAAGTGCATCCTGGCCACTACTGCAATTGACTTTTTCTAAGGAATTTGGAGGTCAGTGTAGTCTATACAGGTATGGGAGCCGTTATCTGGAAACCCATCATCCAGAAAGTTACGAATTACTGAAAGGATGTCTCTGATGAACTCCATTTTATCCAAATAATCCAGTTTTTGAAAAAAAAAACTTTTCCTTTCTCTGTTATAATCAGTGGCGTAACTACTCCCTGGTGGGCCCCGGTACAGGATGGGCGTCTGGGCCCCCCTGTCGGGCCCTTACCTCTATAAATCCCATATAACCGCCTGCCATAACCATTATCGTGGCTCCGATGGGCCCCAAGGGGCTGGGGGCCCTGGTGCAATTGCACCCTCTGCACCCCTGGTACTTACGCCACTGGTTATAATAAAACAGTACATTGTACTTAATTCATACGAAGATATAATTAATCCTTATTGGAAGAAAAAACAGCCTATTGGTTTTATTTAAGGGTTAAATGATTTTCTAGTAGACTTAAGATATGAAGATCCAAATTACTGAAAAAGATCCTTATCTGGAAAACCCTATGTCCCAAGCATTCTGGATAATTGGTCCCATACCTGTACTGACATGATTACAGTGTTGGACTGGGTGGGTTCCACTGGAGCTGCAGCATCAGGGGCCCACAACATTGATGTGCTGGCCGGCTCGAAACCAGCAGAACTTCAAACTGCTGGCTTCGGATCCCTGAATTTATAAATTCTTTCCTGCCCCACTCCTTTCATGGCATCACTGCAGGGAAGGCACAAGCCTATAAATAAACGGGACGAAGCAGGCTGATGTTGGAAGGGGATGGGTTGAGGCAAACTCAACCCTGTACATCAATAGCCCACACACACTACCCTGGGCACCATGCCCCAGCCACAACATCCCTCCTCCCTTCCCCCTGCAAGCTTGTACCTTTGTACCTGAGCACAGACTTAAAGGAGAAGTAAACCCTCCACAGTCAAAAGTCCCCACTGACCACCCCTCCATAGGCCCCCCTCCCCTCTGACCCACACAATGCAGAACAGCAGAGCACAGGGGCGCCATGTTGGTCAGCATCGACTTCTTTGTTCAGCAAGCGCTGATCCATATGCATGTATATACATTTGGAGCCGGAAAGCTCCGTAAATTACCGAATGGCAAGAGCATCTGGAAGAAGCCAAGGCTGAAGAAAATGGAGCCCTGTGCTCCGCTGCACTGTTCTGCATTGTGCGGGTCAGAATTTCTAAGGGGCACAATTCTAGCGTAATAGTGTACGGGGGAGGCGGGCCTATGGAGGGGAGTCAGTGGGGACTTTTGACTGTGGAGGGTTTACTTAGCCGGTAAAATTTTTTAGAAAAGGTGGCAACCCTATGAACACACTGATAATATCGTGCGTGTATGGTGGGAGACGAATCGACCGATATCGGCAGAAGACTTGAATATCAATATCAGCTGTTGACTGGGCTGGCTGGAAAATTTTGATGCACCCGAACATTGGCCAATGTTAGTGCTTAATCATCAGATACAGGTACAATGCTTTTGTTTCTACCTGTATATTTGAACACATACAAATTAGAGCAAGACCTCTAGCGAAGTTGCGCCAGGCAGAACTGAACGCCAGTGCATCTTCACTTTGATTTGCTCGATCTGGCGAAGTAATACCAATGAAAATCCACCAGCGTTCATCGCCCTGGACGAAACAAATTTTTTGTCTTGCAAAGTGTTGCAATGGCTGCTAAGCCGTCGCTGGCGAATTTGCACTCTTTCGTAAATTTGCCCCTTGGCCTTTTCTTTGCAGGTGGTAAGAATCCAGTTTCTCATTAAAACCCTCGTTGCCTTCAAAGGTCATTGAGGTCAACAGGGACATAACTAGAGCTAAACCCTATTAACGCACCATTTCAAGACAAAGAACAGCGGCTCCTCACTAGGCACTGAATATTTATTTGTTTATTTATTTTTTGTAAGATTTTCTTTATTAACATTTGCTATTTATATTAAGATAGAAAGAAGAAGAAAGTTTAAGAGAAGAAGGAAAAGGAATGAATATTTATTTTTAATAAGTATTTTATAAAATCATTACTATTTTCCTGTCCCATGAGATAAGCTTGATGCATGAACAATAACAATAGCAGACACTAGTGCCGCCACTCAGAACCGACGGAACAAGATGCCAAACCAAATACCTGGCCAAAAATACCTGGCTGCTTCCATGCCATGCAGTTCAAACTAATACTCTTCAAAAGAGCAATCAGGTCAGATTTGCTTAACTGTGCAATAGAATGAGGAAAGCTGAAGGCTCAATTTCAAAATGTCTCTTTGCCTGTGATATAAGCAGATAAAGAATCTGTCTTGAAGTTATGGAGCTTTGCCAAATTAACACTTAAGCTTGGCCCAGGGGCCACAACAATCTCATCATCCCCATTTGGAGCATGGCCAAAACGCATAAAGATATGCTTGTTTGCCAGCCATATACCCAGCTCTGAATAGAGACCCTAGAACAGAGACCCCCAAGCAGTGGCTCACAAGCAACATGTTGCTCACCAACCCCTTCAATGTTGCTCCCAGTGACCTCTAAGCAGTTGTTTTTTATTTTTTGAATTCCCGGCTTAGAATGCCCCCTTTAGAAAGACTTTCCATATAGAGGCTACTAAATAGCCAATCACAACCTTATTTGGCACTCCAGGAACTTTTTGCATGCTTGTGTTGCTACCCACCTCTTTTTACATTTGAAAGATACAAAAAGGTTGGGGATCCCTGCCCTAGAACCACTGTTCTCTATGACCCCTAGATCCACTGCTGCCTCTAAAAAGTCGCTTTGTACCGTGCATGCTGGTCGTTATGCTGGTTGTGCTCCAGAATAGAACAGCTGTTAAAGGGATCCTGTCATGGGAAAAAAATTTTTTTCAAAATGCATCAGTTAATAGTGCTGTTCCAGAAGAATTCTGCATTGAAATTCATTTCTCAAGAGAGAGCAAACAGATTTTTTTATATTTCATATTGAAATCTGACACGGAGCTAGATTTTTTATATTCAGTTTTGAAATCTGACATTGGGCTAGCCATTTTGTCATTTTCCAGCTGCCCCAAGTCATGTGACTTGTGCTCTGATAAACTTCAATCACTCTTTACTGCTGTACTGCAAGTTGGAGTGATATCAACCCCTCCCTTTCCCTCACCCAGCAGCCTAACAACAGAACAATGGGAAGGTAACCAGATAACAGCTCCCTAACACAAGATAACAGCTGCCTGGTAGATGTAAGAACAGCACTCAGTAGTAAAAACCCGTGTCCCACTGCGTACTATTCAGTTACATTGAGAAGGAAAAATAACAGCCTGCCAGAAATCGGTTCCCTCCTAAAGTGCTGGCACAAGTCACATGACTTGGGGCAGTTGGGAAATGACAAAATGACTAGCCCAATGTCAGATTTCAAAACTGAATATAAAAAATCTGTTTGCTCTTTTGAGAAATGGATTTCAGCGCAGAAGTCTACTGGAGCAGCACTATAAACTGATGCGTTTTAAAAAAAACAAGTTTTCCTGTGACAGTTTCCCTTTAATTATAATGTAAGTATGGGATCTGTTATCCAGAATGCTTGTTACCTGGGGTTTTCTGGATAACAGATCTTTCCATAATTTGGATCTTCATAAGTCTATTAAGCTGGTTTTGCTTCCAATAAGGATTAATTATATCTTAGTTTAGATCAAGTACAATGTACTGTTTTATTATTACAAGGAAAAAGGAAATCATTTTTAAAAATGTGAATTATTTCAATAAAATCGAGTCTATGGGAGATGGCCTTTCTATAATTCTGAGCTTTCTGGATAACTAATCCCATACCTGTATCTTATCCTTTATTTATAGAATGCCAACATGTTCGGATAACAGAGATGACACAATTCTTACATAAATCCCTGCCCCAGTAGAGCTCACAATGCCACACACTATGGTGAGTTTTTTATATAAAAATGTACCCCACATCAAGCTAAAGGCCCTTACTGGTGAACTACAGGTAGGGTTTACACCTCACCTCTTTAATAGCCGCTACCTATTCAGGCCTGGGATAGTGGCAAGGCCACAAAGGTGGTCTCCCCATAGACTCAGTTTTATCCATATTATCCAAATTTTTTAAAGATTGGTTTCCATTTTTCTCTGTAATAATAAAACAGTAGCTTGTACTTGATCCAAACTAAGATATAAGTAATCCTTATTGGAAGCAAAACCAGCCTAGTGGGTTTAATGTTTACATAATTGTCTTGTAGTTTAATGTATGACAATCCAAATTATGGAAAACCCCAGGTCCTGAGCATTCCAAATAACAGGTTCCATACCTTTACTTGCTGATTAGCCATGCAGAATTTTGATTCCATATGCAACCAGTTATAAAGGGTTAGGAGGGCAACCCTAACTTGAGGCAAGTAATAAAAGCAAAATTGCTATGAGTTATTAAACTGGAAAAAGATTTACACCTGTTTTGTTAATGCTGACTCTACATTAGCAGCCTTCTGCCTGGCAGAACCAGCCCATTTTATTGGCGGCGAGGGAAAAATGCCAACAAAAGGAAAGCACAGTAAGTATGACCTCATTTTCCATTATCCTCTTTCCCCTGGGGATAAATTGACTGGCACATTGCTCTTATTCCCCCCCCCTTTGTGTTCCTAATTCATAGGCATAAAAAAATGTAATAGTCAATGGGATCCCGGAGAAAACCCCCATCGCTCCCACCCCTGTTTATTAAGCTAATTGTGCTGCCACTTGAGCTAATTCATTAACACTGCAATTAGATCTGCTAATACACTCCTTCCTTTGCACTCAGCTAGAGATGCCAATCAAAACTGGAAAGCCAAGGCAAATGGAATTAAGTTCAATGGCACATACAAGTCCAGTGATTACATGCAGATCTAAAGGGTTTAGGCAGGCAACAATGAACACAAAAAAATATTCTCTGTACTAAATATGCCAAGAGATTGGCACTCAGCATGTTTGCCTGGCAGCTGTAGGGGAGCAGACAAAGGCTAATGATGATGATGATTATTATCATATATATATATATATATAATTTGACAGCCAGCTGTTGCAGCAGGCTCTATGCAACATTGCAGCAGGGTGATACAGGGTGGACTCACATTCTCATGCATGGAAATAGCCAAGCTGGAGATATGAAAAGCTGAATGCATTAAGTGCCAGATCATGTTTCTAATAACACAGGGGGTAGGGGATGTTTACACGGCGATCTGGCAGCAGCATATGAGCACACACAGCAGAGTCGCAGCGACAAATGTCATTCCTTACCGATTGTGGAGATGTGGGAAGGGTGGAATTCATTGTCTGTGAATCTACACAGCAAACAGGTCTTGCCGACTCCAGAGTCGCCGATGAGAAGCAGTCGGAAGAGCACATCGTATTGTTTAGCCATTGTCAGTGCCTGGCTGGGAAGAAGGAGCCGCCGGAGAGCGCAGGCAGCACAGGGGACAGGGAGGAGGAGGAGGTTGTCACTCTGGAGGCACCATGGCTGCTCATACACAATCAAATGTGTGTGTCTCCTTTGTATAGTAGCTGGGCAGCTGTACGTGGAGCTCCTGAGCCCTGCACAACCCGTGAGAAAAGCCCAGATGGAGGGGTTCGTGTGACAATGAGTGGAGAAGAGGAGGAGGAGACAGACTGGCGGCTCCACCTTATGCAGCAGACTGGCCCAGCAGCACCTCCACCTCAGCCGAGGTACCAGGAGACATAGGCGGAAGGCTGGGTGCGGAGCAGAGACACGCAGAACTGTAATGGGGGTTTATCTAAATGCACCAAATTCCTCGTTCAGTACCTGAATTACTTCATACATTTCCCTTTCTCATTAACTGACAAAACTGGCTAGACTGGTTACACCTGCTGTGCCATCAGCATCCTGCTGGAAACTGTTATAGTTGCAGGAGGGATCATGTACTATCTGCTCTGCTCTCTCTGTCCTGTGCCCTCTGCTCTCTGCTCTCTACCCTGTACCCTCTCTGTCCTGTTCCCCTGCTCTCTGTCCTGTGCCCTCTGCTCTATGTCCTGTGCCCTCTGCTCTGTGCTCTCTGTCCTGTGCCCTCTGCTCTCTGACCTGTGCCCTCTGCTCTTTGCTCTGTGCCCTCTGCTCTCTGACTTGTGCACTCTGATCTCTGCCCTGTGCCCTTTGCTCTGTGCTCTCTGTCCTGTGCCCTCTGCTCCCTGCCCTGTGCCCTCTGCTCCCTGCCCTGTGCCCTCTGCTCTCTGACATGCGACCTTTGCTCTCTGCCCAGTGCCCTCTGCTTTCTGCCTTGTGCCTTGTGGACTGGGATACAAAATAGAACCTGGCATTCTAAGTAGACAGAGGCCAGTCTGGGTAACTGTAGATTCTAGAGAATACCAGAGGGGCTGCTATAAGATGCCATAGACATTCACTACTTATTATGCCTGTGGGGAGATGATTGGGCCTCTGTGTATTGAAATGCCAAAACCTATACTAATGTATTTGCCCAATCTATGTTCTGCTAAATGCCACATCCATTTTACAAAATTTGGCAGGTTATGGAAAGCTTGAACACATTTCTGGGGGTTTTAGGGTCATGTTTTTTGTGTTATTACAGTTTTGTTAATGAAGGTTTGCCCAAGAGACCTGCTCATCTTAAATATGTAGTTACAATTGTATCTTTGTTTTTCTTCAATTGTTACAAATATATCTAAGTGAAGGTACTGAGTATTCTGGGCTGGGTTTTAGAAAGTTTGTATCTTTTTCTGGCTGTTTAGTGCTAGAGATCGATGAGAAAGTCAGGACATTTCAGTAACAAACCCAGGGCTGCAGGTTGAGCTGTCAGAATCAGGTCTGTCCCACTTACTCTATACTCCCAGTCACTTGTCTACCTTTGAGCAGGGAGGGAGGATGCAGGGAGTCATTAGAATAGACTGGCGAGGGACAGGAAAGGGCCAGTGGTGGGCGGGAAGTAGGTGCGCAGGGGGAGGAAATTAGGGGGTGGGTAGGAATTGCTCTACACTGGGCCCCGCTGAAGACTTTTTTTTTGCAGGGGACCCCGGAGTACAACAGTTACACCATTTTAAAGAGACACAAATAGTCATATATAGTTCTTCTGTGTGTAACCAACCCTAACAAACATTTCACCCTTTGCCTCAAGTGTATAATATTAGCTCAGAATGTACATGTTGGAGATAAAGTGCAATGTCCCTGGCACAATCACACAGTTACGTAATGCAGTGCTATGAATAGTTTGAAGCAATATCTGCCAAGAATGAAGGGGTTTCAGATAAGTAGCTGGGGGGGGGGGGTTGTCTCCAGGGCTGACATTGGCACAAATGGACCAATATGCTTCATGTTGTATATGGTATTGAAGCTGCATAGCTATAGACTTACAGACCAGGTGCAAAATTTAATCTACACTAGGGATGGCGCGAACCGCGGAAAAAAAGTTTGCGAACATGTTCGCGAACTTCCGGAAAATTGCGAACGGTTCGCGAACGGTTCGCGAACCCCATAGACTTCAATGGGAAGGCGAACTTTAACAGCTAAAAAAGACATTTCTGGCCAGAAAAATGATTTTAAAGTTGTTTAAAGGGTGCAACGACCTGGACAGTGGCATGCCAGAGGGGGATCAAGGGCAAAAATGTATCTGAAAAATCCATTGTTGACACAGCGCTGCGTTTTGTGCTGTAAAGGGAAAAAAGTCACTCAGGTGGTGGTTGTGGACACTGTAATATTATTGATATTTAGACAGAATGTGAACAAGCTCACACAGCTAGATGGCAGTTGTTTGAAGAACAGTAGATTACTAGCCAGTAAACTTACTATCCACTGTCCCTGAAATCACTAACAGCTCTCTCCCTACACTATCTCTTCCAAGCACACACAGGCAGAATGAAAAAACGCTGCAGGGCTTCGGTTTTTATAGGGAAGGGGAGTGGTCCAGGGGGTGTGGGGGTGGTCCTGGAGGGAGAGCTTACTGATTGGCTGCCATGTATCTGCTGGTCTGGGGGAGAAATGGCAAAAAAAAAGCGCCAACTAAGGCGAACCCAAATTGGCGAATGTCGCGCAACGTTCGCGAACTTCCGGCGAGCGCGAACAGCTGATGTTCGCGCGAACAAGTTCACCGGCGAACAGTTCGCGCCATCCCTAATCTACACCTACATGTATAGTCATACCTACAACCTCCTTAGATTAAGGGTAGAACTACACAGATGATTCACGTCTGTTTTCAGCGGATGCAACGCTGGGCACGAAAACGCATGCGACAGGAACAAGGTAAGGTAATAGGAAGTCGGATGGTGTTGCAGGGTTGATCTGACATGACACAACTGTCAGATAAAAATGCTGCAAGCTGCGTCTTCATCCGACAGTTATGTTGCATCGGCTCAACCCTGTGACACCATCCGACTTTTCTATTACCTTGTTTTCCGTCGCATGCGAAAATGGGCGTGAATCGTCAGTTTAGTTCTGCCCTAAAAGCCGAGCTTTGATATCCCCTCTGGGCTCCATGGGGGGAGATGCTGCCCCCACAGTAATTACCCCACTGTTTGCTGAGGGGTGGTGGTGAATTAAAGGGGTTATTCAGCTTTGAGTTAACTTTTAGTATAATGTAGAGAGCGATATTCTGAGACAATTTGCAATTGGTTTTCATTTTTTATTGTTTATGGTTTTATAGTTATTTAGCTTTTTATTCAGCTGCTCTCCAGTTTGCAGTGTCAGCAATTTGGTTTCTAGGGTACAAATTACCCTAGCAACCCTGTATTAATTTGAATAAGAGACTGGAATATGAATAGGAGAGGGACTGAATAGAATGATAAGTAATAAAAAGTGGCAATAACAATACATTTGTAGCCTTACAGAGCATTTGTTTTTAGATGGTGTCAGTGACCCCCATTTGAAAGCTGCAAAGAAACAGAAGAAAATTGCAAATCATTAAAAAACTATGAAAAATAAATAATGAAGACCAATTGAAAAGTTTTTTAGAATTGGCCCTTCTACAATATACTAAAAGTTAACTTGACGGTGAACCACCCCTTTAAATAAAGTATTCACGTCCCTCTTTCCCCTTTCATACAGACACCTGAGATGTGAGCCCTAATTCAAGACAATATATGCCTCTAGCCATCCAGTTGTTCACCCTTGAGTTACCTTTTAGTATGATGTACAGAGTGATATTCTGATACAATGTGCAATTGGTTTTCAGTTTTCATAATTTTTCCGTGTTTGAGTTATTTCACTTTATATTCAGAGCCTCTCCAGTTTGCAATTTCAGCAACCTGTCTGCTAGGGTGCAAATTACCCTAGCCACCATGCATTTATTTGATTTTATTATTTTGCATTTATTTAGTGACCCCCATTTGAAATCTGGAATGAGTCAGAAGAAAAAGGCAAAAAATTAGAAAACTATAAATAATAAATAATGGAGACCAATTGAAAAGTTGCTGAAAAGTAACTTGAAGGTGAATGTTTGTCCTGGTGCGAGTGGTGACCTGTGTGATCGTGATAACGTCCAATATAAATATTTTTCTAATGGAAATACTGATAGCTTTTAGACTGAGGTGTCCGAGTCCCACCACGGCTGCCGTCCCAGTTGCAAGAAAAATGGCACCCCCATCCTCCCGCACTAGGCTTAGAATTGTGATTCTTTTATTAGGCAAAAAATCATTTATTTTGCATTGGCATGTCCTTTAGGAAATTTGGTTTAAAAGTTAAGTAGTAAATGCAATCACTGTTTTATCTGTCTGCCCCTTTCTATTCTCAAGCAACAAAAGAGAAGCCAGTATCTTTGTATGCATCAAACGGGGTGATCCCAAACTCTATTCCATGGTGCTCCAGACACCATTCAAAGAATCAATTTTCTGTTCTCCTTTCTATTTTCTGCATTGCTGGTTCTGGCTCCTGAAACAATGTAGCAGAAGCAAGCTGTTTAACAGGCCTGGAAGAGAACTGAGATCTGTGACATTTGGAAGATAGAGACCTGGAGTGAGTGTGGAGGGCAAAAACCAACAAATAACGCTTTCAGCTACAAATAACAAATGACAGATATAGGCGTTTCCCCATCGGAAGAGAATGAACCTTGTGTACCATGAGCCTTGGGGTATGTACACAAGGGGTTTGTCTGCTTCACATGTTAAAGCTACAAAATAATAGCTATATCTACCCAACTATGGGGTGCAGTATCAATGTTTGGTTGTATGTCCATGGAGTAAGCAAACTCTTTCACGCTTTGTGCACAGGGTCGGATAAAGTTAAAGGGGAACGCCACACAAACATAACTTAAGCTTTTTGAATAGTAAACATAATTTCAAGCAACTTTGCAATATACAGACATTTAATGATTTTTAATGGTTTGGAACAGTTCCCTAAGCCTAGCCCCCTGCTGTGCTGCAGATCTTTCTGACTACTTTGCAGAGCTGGCTGACTACTGTTACTTTGTATCAGCAGCATCTGTCCTTAGCCTGCATCCTCCAAGCCCCACAATTCCCTGTACACATGATTTCAATAAGGAACAGAACATCACAGTTCAATGCATTATGGGTTATGTAGTTCCTGCATGCTGTCTGTAAGGTGTGTAGAAGTTGTTACAAATTGTAACATCACTGTTTAAAGGGGTGGTTCACCTTCAAGATAACTTTTAGTTTATTGTAGAAGGACCAATTCTAAGAAACTTTTCAATTGGTCTTCATTATTTATTTTTCATAGTTTTTTAATGATTTGCAATTTTCTTATGTCTCTTTGCAGCTTTCAAATGGGGGTCACTGACACCATCTAAAATCAAATGCTCTGTAAGGCTACACATGTATTGTTATTGCCACTTTTTATTACTTATCTTTCTATTCAGTCCCTCTCCTATTCATATTCCAGTCTCTTATTCAAATCAATGCAGGGTTGCTAGGGTAATTTGTACCCTAGAAACCATATTGCTGACACTGCAAACCAGAGAGCTGCTGGATAAAAAGCTAAATAACTATAAAACCACAAATAATAAAAAATGAAAACCAATTGCAAATTGTCTCAGAATATCACTCTCTACATTATACTAAAAGTTAACTCAAAGGTGAACAACCCCTTTAAAGGGGAACTCCGGCTTCTAAACCAAAATTTGATAAAGAGACCCACATAACACAGAAACCTATAATATACCCATCACAGTTACTTCAAAAAGTATGAATAAATGCCATTTTCTTTGCTGAAATCCAGCTGTTCTAACAGTTCTTTTCTTTTTGCATCATTTGAAATCCTGGCAGGGAAGGAGGGATTAAATGACTTTTCCCCAAATCGATGTTTTTATTGCAGGTGTCCTAGCCCCTCTTCTTCCCCGCATTTATTTTTCTTTTCTTGTGTTTTTAGATCAAACTATTTTAGTGCTGATAAAACAGACAGTTGCTTGAGCAGGTCATTTGGTAGACTAATGGCTAATATATTTGGCCCGGCACTGCCAACTTTATCCAACCAGCCCGGCTGAAGGGGCAGATCTGCCCATAAATCTGTTAGTGCACTAGAACACAGAGTGATCATACCTTGCAAGTAAAAGACTGAGTCTAATCATTCAGAGGCAAGATTCATATTATGGGGCTCATTTATCAACATTGGGCAAATTTGCCCATGGGCAGTTCCCTATAGCAACCAATCAGTGATTAGCTTATTGAAACCAGCTGCAAGTAGAATATTGAATGCAGTAATCTGATTGGTTGCTATGGGTAGCTGCCCATGGGCAAATTTGCCCAGTGTTGATAAATGACCCCCACTGTATTTCATTTTAATATTTGCATTTCTGTAACTCTACTTTCTCTGATATCATTAAAGGCCACTGAAAACCACTAGTTTTGTTGCTTGTATATTCAACCACTAGAGGCTACTGTTTCCTTTTCTGTTTCCCTAATTTTATGGTTATTATCATATTAAGGCAATTTTTTCCCACAAAGATTTCCTTTTTTTCTCTCCACTATCAAAGTTCATAAAGTATCTAAGGGCAGATGGACATATGTTATATGGATCCACGTTTGGCATTAGTGCTTGAACTAGCAGCTGTTAGAGTAGGAGCTGCAGTTCTGCAGTTTCTACCCCAGAGGGGCTTACAATCTAATGTCTCGATCACATTCGCACACACTTTAGTCTTAGGGCCCTTACACACGGGCGTTTTTACCTGCGCTCCCCTGCGTTCCGTTTTGCTGCGTTCAGCCGCAGGGGAGAGCAGGTATAGTCGCACTCAATTATTTTCAATGGGGCTGTACTCACACGAACGCATGTAGGCGCCAAACGCAGGAAAAATGCAGCATGTTGCGTCTGAATCTGCGTTCGTCGCTTACACGCGTCTCGTGGGTACAACCTCATTGAAAATAATGAGGTGCGTCTAGACCTGCGCTCCCCTGCGGCTGAACGCAGCCAAACGCTAGGCAGGGGAGCGCAGGTCCAAAATGCCCGTGTGTAAGGACCCTTATATTTAGCATATTAGCAATAATTCAACATACAGAACACACGGGCCATATAGAATTAAACCTGAATTGACATACCTCCCAACAATTTGGAAATAGAAAGATGGACAAAAATAGTTTGAGCACACCCATTTTTATGGCCACAACCCCCTAATTACCATGTCCATTTTACAAAATTTGGCCGGTTATGAAAGTTTGAATACATTTATGTGGTTTTTATGTGTTGTTACAGTTTTGCTAATGAAGGTGAATTGCCCTTTAAGCTGCAAGTCACAATTTCCCCAAGAGACCTGCTTATCTTAAATTGTTACAATTACTTATTTGCCTGTCTTAAATTATTTTAAAAAAGTATCTAAGTGCACCTGCCACCTATTCTGGACTCTCTGCCAAAAACCAATTAAGATTTAGAAAGTTGTATCTTTTTCCAGCTGTTCTGTGCAGGAATCAAAGATAAACTCTAATCATTTCAGTAACAATCAGGGACTGCGGGCTGAGCTGTCAAAATCAGGACTGATTGCTGTGGTTTATTATAGACCTTAGTAAAATGGCATCTATTGAACAAAAATCAGTGCCCTGCCTCTAGGCTATATTAATCAGTTTAAATTTGAACGCTCAAACTTCTCAAAAATGGACCCTTGATATCCAGTTCTGTGGAGGGCCCTTGGTGTCCCAGTGTTCATGAGCTGGGCCAATTCAGGCTGATCTGACCTGCCTGCAATGCCGGTTTTAAGCACACTGACTGGACCAATTTGGCCCAATTGGGGCCCCGCTCCAGTGTGAGCTCTGATTCCTATTCCCTTAATCCCCAGTAGCCTAATCCAGATTCTCCCAGCCTGCTCAAACCCGATAGGCCCAGCCAGGCCACAGCTGAACCTGATTGGCCCAGCCCACCCCCAAACCCAATTCAACCAGCCCGCCCCAAACCCAATTGGCCCAAATAACAAGTGAAATGCATTAATGTTGTATATATAATCCATGGTGCTGCACACACAGTTTATAGTGGTAACCAAAATTTGCCCTTTTTTATTTTGCGCACATAGATTAAACAAAGTAAGGGAACATTTTCTCCCAGTTACCCAGCCTGCCCCCATTCCCAACTAGGGTTGCCACCTTTTAAAATTTTTTATACCGGCTGGCGGGGCCAAAAGGGGGCGTGACGTGACGTCAAAAGGGGGTGTGACGTCAAAGGGGGTGGAGCCACGCGAAGGATCGGCTGAAGACGCGAGAAAGTTTTTATTAGATTTAGGCAAGGGCCATTTTAAAGGGGTATTTCAAATTTACCGGCAGCTACATTGCCGGTAAATTTGTAATACCGGCCCCGGCCTTGGCTGGTGTTTTACCGGCTAGGCCGGTAAAATACCAGCTGGGTGGCAACCCTATTCCCAACTGGCATCCATCACTTGGACAGAGGAGAAAGCAGGCACTATTTGCCCATCCAGCTCTGTGACCCTGTGACAGACAGCAAAGTTCCTTCTAGGGGGCCCCGCCAAAATGGTTCCAATTGGGCCCCGCACTTGGTACGACTGGCCCTGCCTGCCTGTCTGAAAGGTATCTGGTAGGGTTGGCTGTTGGACAAGCCCAGGGCTAGACTGGGACAGTGGAACACTGCAAAAAACCTGGTGGGCCCCAGACCCCTCCTTGCCTGAAATAATTGCTGATTTGTGGCTGGGGGCCCTGTAGTTTTTGTGGGCCCCTGAGACAGCAGCCCCAGTGGGCCCCATATCTGACAGGCTCCATCCACAGGTCAAACCAGTGCCGGTCCTAGCTGGCTGGGCTTCCTAAGGATCCCGTTCAGCAACCTGTCCCAACCCCTCTCCCGCAGGGAACAAGCTTGTGTATGCAGGGTCATAGCACAGAGGGAGTACCTTTGATTTGGGGACACAAGGGCCCAGGAAGGGGCAGGATATTAAAGAGGTACATGTGTGGTGCCCTTCCACCATTGTGCCCTAGGCTTGTGCCTCTTCTGCCTACCTCTAGTTCCAGCCATGGGTCAAATACTTGCTAATGTGGTCTGGAGGGTTTGCCATTAGTGGGGTACAGCCATACCAGGCCCAGTGTTTTTTAAGCTTTATGGAGGGCCTGGCCGTGCTGCACTTCCTGTATTAGCCAGGCCCCCCTTCAGTCGGCAAATGAAATCGAAAAGCCATTGATTGAAGTCAAAGCTGCAGAATGGAAACGAAGAAGACAGTTAAATGTAAACTCCACTAAGAACTAAATTTAATTAATTAATTTATTTTATTTTTTAAACCCTGGCCATCTGCTTTTTTCTACTTTTATGGGGGACCCTGGCCACCAATGTTTTTTTAGCTTATAGCTGGCCCTGGCCACCCATGTTTTTTTTTAACTTAGAGGGCAGTGGATCTGGCCACCGATGTTTTTTAAACTTATAGTGGACCCTGGCCACCAAAGTTTTTTTTTTAACTAATAGTGGGGTGTGGCCACCAAAGTTTTTTTTTACATGTGGAGGGCTGGCCAACATTTTTTTTAACTTATAGGAGGGCCCTGGCCACCAATTACTTTTTATAACTTGGGTGGCCCATTCCACCAATATTCCTTTTTAACTTGCAGGAGGGCTTTTGTGTTGTGGGGAGTTAGCAGTTAGCAGTATCTGGGTGGGGCTTGGTGGTGGGTGATTTCTGATAGCCGTTAGGATGGTTGCCCAGTTTGGTATGAATTTCAAATCTGGGCATCAATAACCAGTTTTAAATCCAGGCCATTCTTGTGTTTTGTTCTCCAAAGACCATATTGGAATGTGGAGGTGTCCACACGTAATCCCACCATTGGGCTGAGGTGTGAATGATTGTCTATGCCCAATGAGACCCACTGACCGTGTGGGCCAAACAGACTAAAAATGGACTAGTTTAAAAAACATTTCCACAACAGTATCTGGCGGTGTATGGTAAACCTTACTAGAAAGTGTGCTATTTAATGACTGTTTAAACTGAATAAATAAATGAGAACAAGTGTTTAAATTACTGCTGAGGGGAGGGGAAGAAATCCCATATTAACCAAAAGAAACAGGTCTGTGAAATTTGACCTTGAGGCCATATATCTACTCTCAGTACAGAGAAGACAATGCAAGAGGGATGGTTTGCAAGACTTTCCAACAAATCGGGCTCTTCCTGATGTTCAGGCTGTTTCACTAGCGATAAGGAGCCTGCTGCTACCCTCAGCTCTACAAACATGAATGACAGCAGGGAGCAAGTTTTATTTTGGAACATGGAAGAACAAGGACTAAGGATATTGAACATGACTGGAAATCCACAAATATTCATTAGTTATTTCATTGATGCAGCTGCAGATGTGCTCCTGGTCATTGTTATGCTGTCTCTGGGATGCACTCTGGAGATTTCAGAAATAAAAAAACATCTCCTAAAGCCAAAAGGAATCGGGATAGCCTTATTTTCCCAGTTTGGAATCATGCCCCTCACAGCCTTCAGTCTGGTCCACATTTTCCAACTAAATACAACAGAGTCGGTCACGGTTCTGATATGTGGCTGCTGCCCCGGAGGAATGCTTTCCAGTGTCTTCACGTTGGCATTAAAGGGTGATATGAACCTCAGGTAAGAAAACATAATGTAATAACTGTATCTTTTCTTGTAAACCTTTTTTTTGGGCCCTTAAATCTTTACTATAAGTCTTTTTAACACTTACACCAGCGCAAAATGCTAAAACGGATGCATAATTTAGGAAGCAATAGTATCATTCACAAAGAATTAGTGATGTTGCCAATGTGCCCACGCAAGCCGCTCTGATGAATGACATGCAGGCAGGGCTCGGCCAAGTTACATGGGTGACCCTGAAAACATATCCTCAGCCGTGTATGATGAAAAACTTAAAGGAGACATATTGTGTAAAAAATAAGAATGTACGAATGCATTATACTCATTTAGATATAGAAGAATTGTGCCTTAAAAAAGTAGTGTTTCAGGCTGATTTATTGAATATTTCTGCAAAACCCCTAATAATCACTCCCTTCTCTTCCACTTCCTGCTCCCTGAATTCCCAGGCTGTGCAGGGGAGCCGGCGGCTCTCAGCTCACTGCACTGTAGGACAGGAACCAATCAGCAGCTAGCAGGACCTGATAGGGAACTGAAGCATGTCTGTGCTTGTGTGACTGCAGGGCTGTGATTGGCTGTCCCCCTCCTACTGTGCTTCTGGCAGGGACCGTTAGGACACACCCACCCCTCATTTGAAACACAGACAGGGACCAGAGAACATCTATAGGGAGCTCTAATTAAGGGGCTATTTTTAAAGAAAATATTAATTTTTAGCAGCATGTAAAAGCAACACCATATATTACTTATAATTGCCTACAAAATTTGAGTTTTTTCATGGATCCCATATGTCTCCTTTAAGGCGAGGAGCCCAGAAAGTGCAAGGAATTTTTAATATTGGCAGAAGTTGAACGATAATTTGCAGCGGGTGCATAGATTTCACTTCTTTCTGTAACGTTTAAGGCTACTGAAAACATTTAAGCAAATATAATTGTTTAGCTAACAACCTGGATTTATGCTAGCACAATTATCATCAATTACAAAATAGGACATGCCATTTCCATGGAGCCTTCCAGTTAATGGGTTTGTGGATAACCGCTCCCACCTATCTATATATTTGATTCTTTTTTCTTTGTTAATCTTGCAGCATATTGATGACCATTGTTTCAACTGTCCTTGCCCTGGGAATGATACCTTTACTCCTCCTTATCTATTGTCTTGGATTAGGCCTTGAACCGATACATAATGCTGTTCCATTTGAGAAGATCATAGAGATCTTGGTACTGACAATCTTTCCTTGCTGCACTGGTATGTTAATAAATACCAAGAGACCCCAATATGCCAGTTGGGTTTTTAAGGTAAGAATTTATTAAATTTTCCTCATACAGGTAGGCGATCAGTTATCTGGAAATTTATTATCCAGAAAGATCTGAATTACAGAAAGGCCATCCCCCATATGCTCCATTTTATCCAAATAATCCAGATTTTAGTTGTAATATTGGTGTGTAGTCGCCATCTCAGGTCATTTTGCCTGGTCATGTGCTTCAGAAAGAGCCAGCACTGGATGAAACTGCTTTCTGGGAGGCTGTTGTTTCTCCTACTCAATGTAACTGAATGTGATGCAGGGGAACTAGGGTTGCCAATTTTTCTTTAAAAAAAAGTACCGGCCTTCCTATATACTTCGTTTTTTTCCCTATTAATAACATTGGGATCAGCCATCAAAAATACCTGCCAGGCCGGTAAAAAAACGGCTAGGTGGCAACCCTAAGTGGGACCTGGATTTTACTATTGAGTTTTGTTCTTAGATCTACCAGGCAGCTGTTTTCTTGTGTTAGGGAGCTGTTATCTGATATCACTCCAAGTACAGCAGTAAAGAGTGACTGAAGTTTTTCAGAGCACAAGTCACATGATTTAGAGCAGCTGGGAAACTGACAATATGTCTAGCCCCATGTCAGATTACAAAATTAAATATAATAAAAATCTGTTTGCTCTTTTGAGAAATGGATTTCAGTGCAGAATTCTGCCGGAGCAGCACTATTAACTGTTATGTTTTGAAAAAGAAAATTCCCATGACAGTAGCCCTTAAGGCATGTAGATCCAAACTACAGAAACATCCATTGTTCAGAAAACCCCAGGTCCCAAACATTCTGGATAACAACTTCCATACCTGTACTAGAATTAGTCAGCTTTGACCCCTTCTGCTGCTGAAAATGTACAGTGCTTACACCTCAGCAATGTTGGTAGAGTACTTTTGAAATCCGTCTCCCCTGGTCTTCAGCAGTAAAGCTGGCCATAGACGTAAAGATTTTTGAAAGATCCAATAGTTATCGTGAGACCACAATTGTTTGAAAATGATCGTTTAAATGCCTGATGTGTCCATCAACTAAAAAGACCATTTCAGGTGATATTGTCAGCAAAACTGAAGGATCGCAGCCTGCTTGGCCCTGCAAACATAGGTAGATTGCACCTAAGATCGGTCGTTCGGCAGGGAAATATCGTTGCGTCTATGGGGAGCTTTACAGGCCGGTAACCTGGCCGGTATTTTACTGACCTGGCCGGTGAAATTCATGGTTTCTCCCAATGTTATTAATAGGGCACAAGATAAATATATAGGAAGGCCAGTATTTTTTTCCAGAAAAGGTGGCAACCCTAGTAACAGGTCTGTCTCCTGCTGTCAGTAATGTGCCCCTAAAACGTCGACTCCACTGCAATGGATAGAATCATCACCTAAAGTCCTCCAGGTGATGATTCTATCCAGCAGTGAAAGGTGTGTCCAAGACGCAACTGTGCTCTTCGGATCTAGGTTAACTTAAATGGTGTTAAATCTTTAAAAGTTATACTCAATTCTTTTGGAAGAAGAAAAACATATAATGAAATGGTAATGTCTCTTTCTTTTCTCTCACAAAGCAGCAATTGATTAAAGCTTTATAGCTGAGATGTTTGCACAGATAATTCTGGTTATACTGGTTCAGGTACATTCTGAGCAGAATTAATTAGTGGTTTATATAAGAGAATGAGAATAAACCTGCAGCTTTAGGGTAGATTGTAATGTAGGGCAGAATAAGCATTTGCCTTGAGCTTGTGCATTGGCACTAGATATTACATTACTTAGGTCAAACCTGCAGCCCACCAACTGCCACTCATTCTCTAATTCCAGCCCTGCTCAGGTTGTGTTTAATGACAATTATTTACATGGCTGCCAGAATGGGGCAGGGAGTTGTTTCTTTTTTAAATAAATAATGATGTGTTTCACAGACTACTTTCCAACCCCTCCCATGTATAATTGGTTGATGGAGACAATCCTATTTCTTTCTTACTTTTTATAGATTGCCGTGGGGATTTCGGCCATGGTGTCCATCATAATTGTTACGCTGTCTTTTGTCTACATGAGACGCAACATCCTTCTGATCCTTTCTCCACCTCTTCTATACACATCTATGCTGGTGACACTGATAGGTTACGCTCTTGGTTACAGTATATCAGCAATCTTCAAGCTCAATGGAAAGTAAGTCTGAGAGATGAGAGATCCCTGAGATGACATTTATGAGACAAACCACACTTCATTTTAACGGTTTAGTAGTGAAATATAATTGTTTGGTGTGGTTTGTTCCATCAGTTTTCTGCTGCGAACAACTCAAGAAGCCATGCTGTTTATTAATATTATTATTACTATTTTTAAACCTCATTGGGCTCCTTAAACAAGAAAACATCTGCTGCTACAGTGGTTAGCTCATCCCTAAGCAGTCATTCACTGGATCTGCAACGACCGGTATAATTTACTATAAATTTACAATATGAATCAATACATCGTATGAGAATCATCTTTACATAAACATCTGTGTAACCCAAGAAAAAACCCATGTGCAATATTTAATGGCCCAATATGCACTTATGCCCATTATGAGACTTGTAAATATAGCACTGGAAAATTAATTTGGGGATTTCAGTTACCAAACAAATGGAGAAGTAGAAATCTTTACCAAACACGGCAAATAAAAATCGGTTTATTTTTATACTTAGTCTTGAGAGGAGAGCGGAAATGTAAATTCTACTTTCCTTTCCAGTGTAAGGATACAGAGATAAATCACCATTCAATATCCTATAAGAATGTTCCACGGTTTTATACACTTGCAAAGGAATCTGGGAACCCGTTTTGGTGCATCTCATGGAGAAGTGTGTCATTACCTTCCATAAATAACATTTTCAATAACAGATGCAGTTCAATGAGAAAAACCTACGTCCTAATTTAGTTTCAGATTTCCGAACAGACATTTATGGGGAGACACAGGTCTCTTGTTGGGGCAGACTGGGCGATTTCAGGGAGATTAGTCGCTTGGTGACTCGTGAGGCAATTTCGAGCGACTTTGAAAAACGTATTGCCGCGTGTGAATAGGCGCAGGTGACTTTAGCGCTAGAGGGTGCGAGATAACAGCAAACCATTCAGGGAGATTAGTCGCCCCAAAGAAGCGGCGATTAGTCGCCAGGCAACTAATCTCCCAGAAATTGCCCAGTCTGCCCCAACCCTAAATTGAACCTGTCCCAGTGTTTATCTTTGACTGAACATTAGTTAACCACTACAACATGCCATCTAAAAACAAAGGCAACACTGTTTGTGTTGAGATTGGGGTAACAATATAATCTTTTACTGACAAAATACCAGCATATTATTAGGGCTTTACTATGAGGCAGCAATGGTCTCTCTCACAGGGTGGCCGCAACCTTCATTATCAGCTCCATCAGGCCTACTATTGTGTTATAACTAGACACTAAACATCACTGGGGCTTTAAAAGTTCAACTAAAGTTGGCCATACATGGGCAATTAAAGCTGTTGACTTGGTCCTTTCAGAACAGATAAGCAGCTTATGTGCCCTTATATGGTGCCAACCAACAGCCCTGCCCAACCAATATCACGCCAGAAATCAGACAGATATCGATCAGGCAGGTAAGATGTTATTATTTGATCAGGGACTGCATCTTTGTGCTGAAGTTGTCGTCATCCAGATGGACTCCAGTTATAATCTGTTCATTGGGTTGAGGGCCAAGTTAAAGGATCAGCCTGATATTGCTCACCTCAAGGGGGATGTATTGATGAAAGATCCTCTTGTTTGGCAACTTTGACAAACAAGCAGATCCTCACATGTATGGTAAACTTAAGTGTTTATATCAAGAAGAGCCCTTAGGGTAAGGTCACACTGGGAGTTTCGGGGAGATATAGTTGCCCAGCCTGATATTGCTCACCTCACAGGGGATGTATTGATTAAAGATCCTCTTGTTTGGCAACCTTGACAAATGAGTGGATCCTCACATGTATGGCCAGCTTAAGTGTTTATATCAAGAAGAGCCCTTAGGCTGGGGCAGACAGGGAGATTCTGGGAGATTCAGTCGCCTGTGATTAATCGGCAGGCGACTGAATCTCCCCGAATCTCCCTGTCTGTCCCAGCCCTTAGGGTAAGGTAACACTGGGAGATTTGAGGAGATTTCGTTGCCTGGCGACTAATCGCCTCTACTTTCTAATCTCCCCAAACTGCTTCCCCCTATCTTCCTCCTGCTAGAATTAAAATTGCCTGTGGCATGGCACTCACAGTGCTTTGTTTTCCGAAGTCGCCCGAAGTTGCCTCACAAGGAAACTTCAGGCAACTTTGGAAAACAAAGTCGTGAGGCAACTTCAGGCGACAATGGAAATTGAAGCACCGCAAGTGCATTAGCGCAGGTGATTCTTCATTCAAGCAGATGAAAGGCAGGAAGAAGGCAGTTCAGGGAGATTGTAGCCTGGTAGAAGAGGCGATTGGTCACCAGGCAACTAAATCTCCCTGAATCTGCCCGTCTGGCCTAACTAGGGTTGCCACCTGGACGGTATTTTTGATGGTTGAACCCAATGTTATTAATAGGAAAAAAAAGATAAATATATAGGAAGGCAGGTATTTTTTTCAAGAAAAGGTGGCAACACTAGCCCCAACCCTTAGGAGCAATCCTGCCCACCCAGAATGGCAGTCCAGAGTGCATTACTCCTAACTAATTAGTGGTCAGGGGCATATTTAAGAGGGCCTGTGCCTAGGGCGGCAGCTTTAAAGTGGCAGCCCTCTGATGCCTATATGGTAAAAAAAAATGAACCAAAAAAAGCCTCCTCCCCTGCAGCTGGATACTTTCCCTAGAAGTAGTGGCAGTGACATGAAGTTGCGTGATTTACTTATCATTACACAAAAGAAACCATACAAACATCTTCTCGGCACAACACGATACATCACAATTAGCCCTATTCAGTAGTAGTCCTGACTTGCTGACCATGAAAAAGGTGAATAGTACCAGAAAGTAGGGTTTTAAATTGCAAGCTAGATGAAGTTTTATGGCACTAAAGTTTTATGGGACTAAAAATCAGAAGTTCTCAGGTCTGGTGTGTTGCCCTGTTACCCATTTTATGCACTATGGTTTTTGTTGTGGTTGCAGAGAATGGTTGAGTTCATATGTAGAATATTAAAAAGCAGAAATCCTTTTCAGGTATCGGCGTACTGTCAGCATGGAAACTGGATGCCAAAATGTCCATCTTGTTGCCACTATTCTCAAGGTCACCTTTCCTCCAGAAATAATTGGTCCTCTTTATGCCTTTCCTTTCCTTCATGTAACACTTCAAATTCTGGAAGCACTTCTTCTGATTTTGGCGTTCCGTGTCTATCAAAAAATAAAGGCTACAGGTAAAACTGCATGATAAATGTATTCTTTGTATAACCACTGTGTCTGCAAATTTATAGCAACCCATCAGAAGGAACCATTTAATGATCACCTGTCAGGAATCCATTTCCCACAAGGCCTTGCATGTTCTGTTAGTAACCGAACAGTTAAGGAGAAACACAGAAGCATGAGAGGCATTGTTGAAAAATGAATAACTTTAAAGGGGTGGTTCACCTTTAAGTTAACTTTTAGTATGTTATAGAATGGCAACTTTTCAATTGGTCCTCGTTATTTTTTTTTTTTACAGTTTATGAACGATTTGCCTTCTTCTTCTGAGTCATTCCAGCTTTCAAATGGAGGTCACTAACCCCATCTAAAAAACAAATGCTCTTAAGGCTACAAATTCATTGTTTTTGCTAATTCTTTTTTATTTTATTGCACGCTCTGCACTAGAAGAGCCGAAAACCGGAAATTCATCTCTTGGTTACCAGGAGCGGTATTTTGCAGTCCCTGGCAACCAGGGGGCGCTTCCGCCTGAGACGAGTTCCTCAACTCGCTTCATTGGCGGAGCACCCCTGATAGGGCCTTTGTCATGCCAAGGCAGCATTGCTCTGGCATCAATAGTTAACATAGCAAAACAGTTGGTCAAAGTCTCACACAGAGACCCTTGATTGTATATGTCACCAGGGGGGCTGTGGAAAGGTGAGAACCATATCTCTCTTCACAGACGATCTGGAGCCAAATCAGTTGGGCAAGGAAGCTGGCCAGTATGTTTTTTGATCGGCTGATCAAAGAACAGAGCTGTGGACCTAGAGCAGCAGGGGGGGATAGCTAGTAGAAAATTATGGATTATAGGAAAGTATCCATATCTCCTGTGTCATAGGATTCACATCCAATTAACTTGCATATTGTTTATGAGGAGGTCACATGCTTCCTAACAATACCAAACAGGACCAGCCTATACCCACCTGTTAGGAGGGCTGGTTCCTGGGAGACTGGAAAGTGGGAACCTATTAATTTTTGGTATTGTTCTGTTTGCCCACATATGGATCAGAGCCTGCCCATGTTTTTATTGTAGTATTGGGTACTGGCAAGTACCCATATTACATTAAGGGATATTGGGGAACATTGCCTGAGAGTAGCAAACCCCCTGCAGGGGGTCGTAAATGACATGTTCCTGGGCACTCCTACCTCCTGCATAAGGTAATGAGGGGAGTGTCCCAGCAGGGAATAAAAAGGTGACATTCCCAATATCTAATTGTCATGCAAGGAGGCTTCATTTTTTCAAGTGAATTGTATGTCCAGTTTTCCACTCGTGCCTCAGAGGATACATTGATAACTTCAAAACTTGGTAAAGTAAGGGTTTTCTTTGTGTTTTTATTCCCTTTTATTTTATTTACTGTTTTGCAACTATATGTCATCTTTGTAATATCATTTTTATATATGTATGCACTGTTTCTTTTAGTATTAAAATATCATTTAATACGTTAGTCCTTGTGCTCTAAACGAACTCATGGCCCATATGAATGCTTGTGCCTAAACTCTTTGTATGTGTGGAAAGGGAAAGTTGCCTATTTGTATGTTGAATAACTAGTACGGCTAGCAGGAAAGTGTGTTTGAATGTGAATTAACCCTTTGGCTGCTGGAGTGCTTGTTAGACTAATAGGATCTTACCCTGACTAACTACCATAGGAGAGAGTGTTTGATGCATTGTGTAGTGTGAGTTATTACCTGTTATAGAGGGCAGGAGAATAGTCACATTAGGTTTCTATCGCCTGTTAATGATAGATGGTGGCAGCAAATGAACTGTGTGGGTGTTGGTGTGTGTTTTTGGAGTGTCTGATGTTGGTCTAATCTGTGTGTAAGGTGAGTGAGAGACTGATTGTAACCCCTTGTAGCCAAACCCAAGAGTTAAGTGTGGTGGAGTGAAGTGTTTTCGTGACAATTGCCTTATTTTTCTATATATGCCTGTTTAACTTGTGGTTGTGATACCTGCTGCCACCAAATACAGTTATAGTTTCCTATTTTGGGTGTAAATTGAATTTAAAGGGAGCCTGTTACCCAGACATTAAAAGCTGTATAATAAAAAGTTATTTTAAAATTAAATATGAACCCAAATTATTTTTTTATTTAAATGTCCATACCGGTTATAAACCTGTTTAAAAGTTTCACCTGTCTGCCCCTCCACCAAGCAATTACTTTTTCTTTCCATTCTGCACTTCCTAGATGTCACTGCTCTCCCCACTCCCCTTTCACCATCTTTATATTCATATATATATATATCATACATCTACTGCGTAGCCAGTGCATGGGCAAGGGTATCAGCTGCCCAATTCTGGTGCATAAACAAGATTTTAGAATGATCTTGCTTTAATGAGACAAAATGGCGACTGCCTGCTTACTGTGAGTTTGAATTACAAGATTAAAAGAAACAAGATTTAAATATTTTTTATAGTGTAAATGGTGATTATTTTGCTTGACCAAAATCATAAAATGGGATTTATTTCCTAAGGTGATAGGGCCCCTTAAATATGAATTTGTTACAGATTAATATCTGACTGCTTATTTAGTGTTTTTTTATTGTTTAAAATAATGCCTATTTGTCATATTTTAGATACCACAACTCTTCTAAATTGGCTTGAGAACTTCAATGATACTCTACCATCCCCGTGGGCACAGTCATTGATTTGATTGTCAATGTTCACTTCTGCACCTTGCTGCAATACAACACTTTTATGAACATTCACAGAAAACCGTCTGCTGTGCCGTGAGAATTGGCAGTGCCACTGTAACCAGGAGGAATAAACACTACAGTAAGGCATGAAACTGCTGCCGCTAAAGTTACCTACAGTGCAACATGAATTGAATAAAAAGACTTTTCCATTTTTTACCTCCGAAAACAAGTGTATCCACCTGGCCAGCATTTCAATGGTCTAGTAGTCTGTAAAATACCAGTCAATGCATTTACCATTACATTTGTAATTATCTGTTGTTTCTCCCCCAGTCCCCACTTCCAGGTTGCCTTCTTCTCTCCTGCACCACCATCTCCCCACCCAACTCACAACATGTCCACTGACTGACCCCATACCACTCTTTTTTACATCACTAATTAGATAAACTGGTGGGCCTGGAGTGAGTCCCCCGGCCCCTAGCGTTTTATGGAAATAAAATACTATCCTTTCTATATATTTGTTCTTCTCTATTATTAACATTGACATCAAGCATCATTTTTATCAGCCAGGTGGGTAAAATACCAGCAAACCTTAGCCACCAAACAAATGTCTGGTAGTACTGCTGTAACTCATTTGTATGTATTAGGGCTGTGCAAATTAAGGATACCCCAAATGCAGGATTCGATTCTGAATTTTGCAAGGATTCTGCCTTTTTAAGCCGGATTCAGATTTGGCCGAATCCTTGTACATGGCCAAAGCCAGGTCCAGATTTGTGGTAAGGCCACAAAGTTCCGGGCTAGGGCAGCAGACAGGCCCGGACTGGCAATCTGTGGGTTCAGGCAAATGCCCGATAGGCCGATTGCTTTAAAATGCAAATGGGCTGCTCCCCTAAAAATGTAAATTAGGTCTGTCTTTAATATGTAAATGAGCCAATCACTTCAGACATGTAAATGAGCTGGCCATAATAGCCAGCCACAGCTAAGCCAATGCCTGCATTTGTTAGCACTCATACCTGTACTGGCATATGGGTGGAGCCAGGAATTCTGACCAACTTCAGTTAGTAATATTGCGTTGCTTGCTATATAGCCATTCCCTTATGTTTATGATAGGTATGTTGCCAACAGGAGGATCCATGCTCAGAACAGTCACTTCAGCCCAGGCCCGGACTGGCAATCTGTGGGTTAGGGCAAATGCCAGAGGGGCTGCTATAAGGTGCCATAGAAAGTCAGTATTAAGTGGGCTGGTGGGGACTGTTTGGGCCTCTATGTGGGCTGATTGGGCCTCTGTGTACCTGAAATGCCAGGGCCTATTTTGATTCCTCAGTCCAGTCCTGCGCTGCTTCAGCCTGTATATGGAACACTGTGATATATAGCATTAATTGCATGAGACAGACTAGTCTTTTCAAGTATGTCATACTTTAGCCCTGTGACACACATGGTAATTAAAGTCCTCTTATCTGCCAGGGTACATGGTCTAGCTGGGGGCACACAAAAGAAAATTTAGAATATACTGTAAGTATAGGGCCACTAATCCATCTGATAGAATAGTTGTGATAGAAACTAGAGGGAGATATTTGTTGCAGGGACCAGTTCCAGCACATAGGGTGTATAATATTGCTGGGGATTATATGGTAATGGATTCTTAAATATCTATTAATTAACACTAGTTCTAGTTAACCTTGGGGTTGGAAATATATATATCATGATTTGCATGTGCATGAATACATGGGCTGTTTTGATACTTTTGTCAGGGCTGCTTTTTCCTCCCAGTCTGGCCCTGG
Organism: Xenopus borealis; assembly: GCA_024363595.1. Lineage (NCBI taxonomy): Eukaryota > Metazoa > Chordata > Amphibia > Anura > Pipidae > Xenopus > Xenopus borealis. Next base: position 92,550,562 of record CM044445.1, on the reverse strand, counting down.
AGGCAGAAATTCAGGGGCGGCGTGCCACCCAGCCAATCTTTCACAACCGATTCGAGAATCGGCCAAATCCCAAAAAGTGTATTTGGTGCATCCCTAGTCTAAATAGAACAGTTCTTTTGTCATTAGTATTATGATTAACGGAGTGCTTCCCATCATTCTAGTATATATTTATGGTGGAGAGAAGAGCAAATGTGGGATAAATAAAGTTACAATAAAAATATATCATTGGATCTATCCATTATGTGTGTTATTTTCTAACACTAAATGATATATTAATTGTGCCTGCCTTGTGTGCTCAAAGGGAATAAAGCTGGCCATAGACGCAAAGATCCGATTGTACAAATCGAGGATTTTCGGACCGTGTATTCTTCTCCCGATCAGTCACTAACCTTCAGAGCAAATAAAGTAGTAAAAGCACAGTTCAGCCAATGTTCTGCCCTTACAGGGATCGTACAAAAGTTGTGTCCAACAAAACCTAGTGACAGTCTCCCGTCAGATTGGCAATACACGCAGAGATATTATCGGCAGCCGACAGAAATTTTCCTTTCCCATCGACCAATCTCCACCAGATGAAAAATGTCGGGACGCTCCACACATGGTCCGAAAATTGGATGGTTGCATCTATGGCCAGCTTAAGCCAGAGGATTTATTATGTATTCCTTATACAAAAGTTAAATTAAGACAAATAAATGATTAAAATGAGGGGGACTGACACACTCAAAACTTACTGCACATGAATATATTGATGTTGGACACCCCTGCTTACTGCTGAGAACTGTGCAAAGTGGACACTGACCCGAGTTTTGAGTAGGGGGCGTGTAACAAATTCGCATCCCGACCCCAGGGATTGTCCTGTTCAAAGGAAAACAAAAGGTATAATCACTGTGAGGGTGAATATAACCAGCACATTCCCTGCACTAGAGCTCCCACTTGCTAAAAGCTGCACTGGGCGGGGCGAGCCAGAACCAGAAGAGACAAACGACAGGAAGGCGTGTCCACGACGGAGACTGACAGCGCATTTCGGTCCTGCTGGGCACCCGTACATTTAAGCTTTATCCAGGAGGAGTGGGCGTGCAGCACAAATATGGCGGATCCCATGGAGTTGCTGAGATGTGTGCGTGATAGCCATATAACCGAGCACTTACAGGACGACTCCGTGCCTACTGAGACTTCTGCTGAGCAGGTTGGCGCAGAGATTATTTTGCCTTTAGCAGATCAATGTACGAGTAGTTTGCTGGTGACATTCAGGTCCAAAGCTGCAGCTGCCTGTCCTACCAGGGATTTCCTTGCTGTCCAATGCAGGAAAGAGGCTGCTGGGAAGTGTAGTTTAGCGGCTGCACATGCAAGCCTATAGCATTACAAAGCTTGCTTCCAAGTCTGCTCCTGTTTGTAGTGCTTTTTCTTTGTCCTGCTTGTAGTGCTCTTTCTTTGTTCCTGCTTGTAGTGCTCTTAGTCCTGATTGGAGGGAAACTGCTGAGTTTATGGTCGGGTAAATGGGGTCCCACTATCAAGGGTAAACTCTTGAGTGTATGTAGTCTAAAAGAACTTGTCTGTGAAGGTGATTGGGAAGTTACATTTATGAGGCACTTAATTGTCTTACCAACCAATCAGATCTTTCTGTTACTTTTCTTACTGGCGGCAGACTGAGCATTAGTTACTTTTCTTACTGGCGGCAGACTGAGCATTAGTTACTTGTGTTACTGGCGGCAGACTGAGCATTAGTTACTTTTCTTACTGGCGGCAGACTGAGCATTAGTTACTTTTCTTACTGGCGGCAGACTGAGCATTAGTTACTTTTCTTACTGGCGGCAGACTGAGCATTAGTTACTTGTCTTACTGGCGGCAGACTGAACATTAGTTACTTGTCTTACTGGCGGCAGACTGATGATTATTTGCTGATTCCATCTATGTATTGATGCATCCATTGACTTCCATTGTTGTGGGGAGGGAATTGTAACTGTGCAACTGGATGAGTTGCACCAACTTTACTTCTGCACAACCGCCCATCTTATTTTATATGTCTGTATCCTATCACTTTGTTGCTTTTGTATTGAAATCTGTGTCCAGATGTACGGTACACATGAAAACATGAATTTTGTCCCATTTGCCTTTCTGTAATGTAGTTAGGCAGGTGGTACAGTCACAAGCAGTGCAGGCACCTAAAACTGACCCTACACAGATAGGGTTGCCACCTGGCCGGTTTTTTACCGGCCTGACCGGTATTTTTGATGGCTGATCCTAATGATATTAATAGGCAAAAAAACTAAATATATAGGAAGGCCCGTATTGTTTTTTAAAAAAGGTGGCAACCCTATACACAGACCAATTAAAAATGCTGGCCCATGTATACAGCCTCATAAGAATCTAGTTAGATGTTGGGCAATATCAATCAGGCAGCATTAGATAGACCACATCAGCATATTAATTCCTTGCTCGGCTCACTATTCCCCAATTATGATCTTATCATCATGATGGGGACAAACTAGCAGATCTTTCCATGAGTGCTCAGCTTTAAGGCATGGATGGCAATGTGAATAGTGGGCTGAGATAAATAACAAATATAAGAAGCAGCCATATAATGTGTGTGAGGTTGTATAAAAGGCAGAAAATTATACCAGTTTTAGATGCTAAAAGGTGTCCCCCCCCCCCCCCCCCCCCCCCCCCCCCCGCCCCCACTGGCCATACAGTTAAGCTCCCCATAGACGCAACGATCGTTCCCTGCCGAACGACCGATCTAAGGGAAGTCCGACCAATCTGTCAAATTATCGTGCGGTTAGTGGGATACAAACGATCGTACATCTCACGATTTTTCGTCCGACATTGGTCTGTTGATTGATCGGCCAGGTTAGAAAATCTTTATCGGTCCCCATGCAATCTACCTATGTTTGCAGCGCAAGCAGGCTGCGATCCTTCAGTTTTTGCTGGCAATATCACCTGAAATGGTCTTTTTAGTTGATGGACACATCAGATCGTTTTGAGACAATCGTGGTCTCACGATAATCATTGGATCTTTCAAATATCTTTACGTCTATGGTCAGCTTTAGCTGTGCTGTCCTTTCATTGGTATTCTGTTATTATGTTGTTTTATAGAAGATGTAGTGTGGAACAAGCTTCCCTCCCTGCTGACAAATATCCCGGTGTAGAAGCATACAAATGACATTTTTGTAACTTTCATAATGGTGTAATTGTTGTGCTAGGGAGATGGAGGAGGTGGTGATGCTGCCATTATGCTGGTTTGGAAATCTCAATGAAGGCATTTATATTATTTCAGCGAACACTATAGCTATTGACTTTGTCTGATTCTCGGCAAACGTTCATTCTTCTGAATATGGTTAATGTATTTATTATTAAAGTGGGCATTGATGGAAATAAATGTAGCTTTTTCCCTTGCACAAGATATCCTGAAGTGGATGCGCCCTGTTCTGCAAGGTACTGTACTTGACTTGCTTGCCCATTGCTGGTATATGCCAATAATTTATTTGCAGGCGCTGGGCAGTCTTGAAATATACATTAAACATTTTCATTTTGTGGTGCTGCTGGCCCTTTAAGAAAGTATACTTAGCACAGATTTTATTTACCTATAAATTCCTGTTATAATTCTGTGATTATGTGTAAGTCATGACTCTTTCCTCTTTCACCTAGAAAAAAGTGGAGAATAATGTCAGTGCTCTGTTCAACGCCTACAAGAAACACCAGGGAAAGATCCAGTGAGTGGTTTGTTTTTGCAGATTTTCTCTGGGTTTTTCTGTAATCTCGACTAGCAGTGCTGTGGGACATAAATCATCTAATGGACTGGAAGAACGTATGAGGGCAAAGATTTCCGCTGAGAATTAGACACAGGGGAATAAGAGAAAGGTAGAGGTGCTACTCTAATAAACCAGGGAATGCTCCACTTGCCAGGACTAGGTGGGATGGCACATCATTCACTACTGGTGACCAAGGTCTCTATATGGCTAACATTTGCTATCTGTTGCCAGGCATAAAAGGGTGGCCATACACTGAAGAGATCCGCTTGTGTGGCGATGTCCCCAAACGAGCGGCTCTCTTCCCGATATGCCCACCTTGCGGTGGCCTATATCGGGCTGATCCGATCGTGAGCCCTAGGGCCCAGCGATCGGATCACAATGCAGAGGATACGGGCTGTCAGATCGCGGGACTGCATCAACGAACAGATGCGGTCGCGATCCAACGGGATTTTTAATCCTGCCCGATCGACATCTGGCAGACTTTCGGACAGATATAGATCATGGAAGCCCGTCGGAGGGCCCCACTCACGGGCTAATAAGCTGCCGTCTCAGTCTGTCGGCCGCTTTTATCGGCCCGTGTATGGCCACCTTAAGGGATGAGTTATCCTTATAGAGTCTGCAGATTGTAGGACTAGAGACTGCAGTGTGAGCTTTGCACTGGGTCAGGGCTGGGCCAAGGGGTAGGCAGAGTAGGCACGTGTCTAGGGCGCAAACCTGGGGGGTTCACCAGGCACGTACCTCCTCTGTCACCTACTCCCAGTCTGGTCCCCACTCTTTGCTGATTCTCTATGCATTATACTTCCTTTTGCATTCATGCACAGACGCGCCAATTTGCACATGCACAGGAGCGCTAAACCGGCGGCGCATCCAGCAAGCTTGCCTAGGGCTCCTGTGCAGCATGGCCTGGCCCTGCACTGGGTGCTCACAGAATAGCAGTATCTTTCATCCTAGAACTTGGATCATTTAGAGTTGTGCTCATAAGTTTACATACCCTGGCAGAATGTGATTTCTTAATAATAACACAATAACTTTTCTTTCACTTATGTTTAGTGATTGGCTGAAGCCATTTATTGTCAAACAACTGTGTTTACTCTTTTTAAATCCTAATCACTACACAAACTACCCAAATGACCCTCCTACTTTGGGGACTGTTAGGTCATGTCCACTCTTCATTTGAAACAGGCACAAGGACCAGAGGACCTCTATGGGCAGCTCCAATAAAGGGGCTAAGACAATATTCATTTACAGCCAAAAATAAAACCAGCGCCATATAGTATACACCACTGGCTACACAATTAGGCTTTTTTTTATTTATCTCCTAGGTCTCCTTTAACTGATGAGACAAATGCTGTGGATAGAAATTGGCAAAGCTATTCTAGTGGGGTTCAGCTCTCGTTAGAAGAATATTATGACTGTTCTATGGAAATGACCGCTATACCATGTGCTTGTTATTTTAGGCTTGTTCTGGAGAGAGAGCCACACACTCATTACTTAAGGAAGGGCCTGCGGTACCTGTCAGACTCCTATGAGGTAACTTAGTAACCACATCAAATGGATTTGCTGCTAAAGCTTAAAGCGACATTATACCACTGTGTTCAACATGGGTTTGTTCAATAGGGCTTGTGCTAAACATATTTTCTTTCCTGTAGTTTTAATCATAAACAAAGCTAAACAGGACAAAATGGGAAACTGAAGCTCATTCGGGTTTGGTTCTTGCAAATCAGATCACAAGGTTACCAGCACACCGATGATCTCCCTGCATAATGGGTTCCTGCTAACAAATAGGGTGAAGAGATGGGGTTGAACACTGGTAATCGAATTGCCTACATCGCAAGGACCAAATGTGGAATAGATTCAGTTTTTCCATGTTTGCAATGTTTAGCTCAAGAAATCACAAAAAACTTAGATTTTTCATGCCTGAATCAACAGAAAGTTAAGAAGCCCTTTTCATTGCACTCTTGTTGAAGGTAAACTGTTCCTTTAACAAATGATGTAACTAGAGTTACTGATCGATCATATTTTTCCCATACAAACTGGAATGCAGGCTCTATCAGCCCGCACCTTCGGTTTGGGGCAAATTTTTTGGGGCATGGGTTCCCTTTAACACAAAATAAATTCTTCATCTAATATTTGCATCCAGGACCCTTATACCTAAGTATACGTTCTAACAGGTAGTACTTGCCTACAGCCATCCTGAGTGCACTTAGTATGCTGGGGCGCAAGGATGAAAGCACCAGCTAGCCGTGTAGAGATACTGGTCTAAATATCTGGTTCTATCTGTGTCCAACAGTGGCCCACCTGCAGAATAAAATGATTTTTTTTCCAGAGAAAGTTGGGGATATTGGTGTCATGGGAACACATTTTTTTCAAAATGAATAAGATAATTGTGCTGAGTCCAGCAAAATTCTGAATCCATTTTTCAAAATTTTGAAATCTGACATGGGGATAGACATTTTGTCGGTTTCCCAGCTGCCCCCAGTCATGTTACTCATGTCTCTGACTATTCAGCACTAACAATGGCCGATGTTCAGGGTGCTTTCAAAAGCATCCGATCAAAATTTTCCATCCAGCCCGATCAACCAGCCGACCGATATCTTAATCTTCTGACGATGTCGGTCGGCTCATTTCCCACCATACACGCACCGAATATCGTACGAAAATTCGTTTCGTACGACATTATCTGTGTGTCTATGGCCACCTTTAGAGTGATATCACCTCCCCAGAAGCCGACCAACTGGAAAGTAACCAGATAGCAGTTTCCTGGTAGATCTAAGAATAAAACTCCATAGCCAAGTCCCACTGAGACTGATTCAGTTACATTAAAAGAGTGCAGGCACAAGTCACAAGACTGGGGGCAGCTGAGAAACGGACAGTATGCCTAGCCCCATGTCAGATTTCAAAATTTAATCTAAAAAAAACCTTTTTGCTCTGTTGGAGTAGCACTATTAACTGATGCATTTTGAAAAAATCCCTTTTAAAGCCGATGGATGAAATGTTTCTCTCATGTCTGTAAATTTTTTGTTTAAGTGTTTGGATTCCAGTCGTCCCTGGATCTGTTATTGGATAGTACATAGTATGGCATTGCTAGATGAGCCGGTTCCCACGTCTTTGGCATCTGAGTAAGTACTTCTCCCCCTCCCTTGCAATTGTTTGTTTTATGAAATGCTCATATCTCATCATTTTAATGAAGGTTTAATGCGTTTATAGTTATTGCTGTTACAGATAGATCCACTGGTTATGAAAGGATCCATAACTGTCGTACTTTTTAACATATAATTTAGAATCATGGGATCACTTTTGAACCGCAGCTATGAAGGTTTTTGACCTGTTTTTTTGTAGGAAAACCTGACAATATTTAGCATTTTTGTATCTGTTGTAGTGTTTGCCAGTTTCTAACACACTGTCAGGACCCCAGTGGTGGATTTTGTGGAGGTCCTGGGCAACAGCCCCACCTTGCACCCACATTTGCAGCCGTTAATGCACTGTGCACTATTGGAACAGAAGAGGCCTTTGATGTCATTAACAGGTAAGTGCTGCCCATGTACAAGAAGATTGTTGCTTTTTCTCCTGCTTTAATAACCAACCATTTTTTTTTACCCGTGAGCCGCATTCAGATGTAAAAAGAGTTGGAAAGCAACACAAGCAAAAAAAAAAAAAAAATGTTCCTTAGTGGTGCAAAATAAGGGTTGTCATTGTTTATTTGGTAGCCCCTTTGTTGAATGACGGCCTACAGGAAGCTCTGTTTGGCAGTACACTTGGTTTTTATGCAACCAAAACTTGCCTCCAAGCTTGCAATTCAAATATCTCTGAGGCCACTGGGAGCAACATCCAAGGGATTGTTTAGCAACATGTTGCTCACAAGCCACAAGTTGGGGATCACTGGCCTAGTACATAGTCTTTTTCCTTTCTGTAGTGTTTTACTATTCTTTGCATTATAAATGTTTAGAATGCTGTCTAGAAAGGAATAACAATACCATTTAAATTACCAAAAAATTAAAAAACACTGGGGGTGCCATTTTGGCATTAGGGCATTTAGTTACACAGAGAGCTAAGTTGCCTTTAGAGGAGAAGTCCCTTACTTAAAGGGCAAGGAAAGGAAAATAAATAAAATCCCATTTTTACTTTCTTTAATGAAAAATAAATCTATCTCCAATATACTTTAATTTAAAAATGTGTTATCGTTTTTATAAGAAACCTGACTGTATGCAGTGAAATTCTCCCTTCATTTAGTGTTGTGTATAGGAATTGTCAGACGGTCCCTAACTTCTGGCAGGGAAACAATCATAATTATGAACAGCAGGGGGAGCCCCCGCCTTACTTACCAGCCATGCAGAACTCATGCAGCTTTGTTTTTTGATCATTTATGACGATCCCTAAGCAGCACAGACCATACTGAGCATGTGCAGTGCCAGTGTCAGGCAAAGATGTATAACAAAGTTACAAGATGACAGCCCCCTGTGGCCAACTTTGAAAGCATAAATCATTTGTTTGATTAGGCTTGTGGTGCAGTAAGTTCATGTTTAGTATACAAAATACAGCATTTCTAGCCTTATTCTATTTTACACTTTCCTTGCCCTTTAAGCAGTTTGGTGACTGTGGACACTTTAACAACCTCACTCTGGCAGTGCTCAGATCGTTAGAATAAGTGCTTTGCTGTACTGTGCCCAGGCACAGAAGTCAAAATCACCAAGCTTTTGGTTCATTAGTGTTGACTTGGGATATTCATATGTTCCTTTCATCTCTAGTGAAAGCCTCAAAAGGTTGTGACCCTAGTGATTATACAAACAAGTCAATATGACATTTTTCCTGTTAATTAAATTTTTTTTATTATAAAAGTCCCTTAGTGTGATTGACAGTCACATGGATGGAAAACAGGGTGGAGTAGATATAAATGCTACTAGACTTTGCATTAAGTGTCCGATACGGATGAGGCCTAAGAAAACATGGAGTGCAGCCATTTTTCTCACTATTTTTACCAAAGACACAGACTGGGGTATAGACTGATGCTTCGTGTTTAACGAATACCAGTTTTTATCTGTATCGGTTAATTGTTTGCTTGTGTGGTGCATGACTAGATAAACTGTTTGGTTTTTGGTTCTGTATTTGGCAGGGAAAAGCTGTTGGCATTCTTGTGGTCTCTCAAACAATCTGATGGCTCTTTTACTATGCACATCGGCGGGGAAGTTGATGTCAGGTCTAGTATTTTTTTTTATTTGAAAGTGCTACACAAAGTAGCTATGCAGAACCATGCCAATAATCCTTAATATGTTTATATTTAAAGATGCAGATGTTGGGGTTATTTCTACTATAAAAGCTGGTTATAATAAGCACAGGTTTCTCTATAAGAGTGAAACGCTCTTGGGTGTGTATTCCACCCCATTACACTGAACTGAAGAAAAAAAAAACCCT